>BSBK01005143.1:0-647078 GCA_027943335.1 Chamaecyparis obtusa | reverse complement strand
ATATATGTATATATGTAATATATGTATATATATATTATAAGTGTATATATTTTAATATATATTTATATAATATATAAATTATATATATATATATGAATATAATAAAATATATAAGTATACTATATATACATATATATACATATATATATATATTATATTATATCATATTATATATAGTATATATATATAGATACAGATATACATATATATAACATATATACATATATACATATATATCAATATATATACATATATACATATATATATTATATATATATTATATATATATACATATATACTTATATATATATATATATACATATATATATATATAATATATATATATATATATATATACACACACACACACACACACACATATATATATATATATATATATATATCTCAAGGGGAGTATTAGGCTATCCAAACATATTTTTGTAATTGTAAGTACAAATGTCATGACAAAGTGTTTTTTCCACTAATGTCAAAGGGGGAGATTATAGATCTCTATAGTTTTTTTTTACCATTAGTGCTTCACACTTAGTCATATATCTAGGCAATGATGGTCGGTCATCACTATGACTAAGTCATTTTGTAAAGGCCGAGTTATATATTGTATACTTACCGAGCAGTAGTACTGCTAAGTAAAGTCATGGTCACTATGTGTTTGTAATATGCTAAGAGTATAGTTGATGTTGAGTTACATATATCAATGATTACCAAGTGATAGAGAATTTTAACTGATGTCAAGTATAGTTAATGCCGAGTTAGCCAGGAATGACATATAAGTTTGGAATGGCACAATGATCGAGGTAAACCATTTTTGGTGATAATGATGTTTTGTATTTTGTCTATTGAGGTAATTACGCATCCATTTTATTATCATTGATCCCTATGTAATACCTAGAGCAAATCAAAAAATTGTATAGTTTAGGCAACAATAGAAATAAATTCAAACCGTAGATCTTGAAATGGTAAAACATTTTTGTTATTATATAAGGGCAAGATCTAAACCAAGAGAAGTGTGTGAATTAGGGAGATAATATTGAATGAGTATGAGAAGATGATCAAAGAAGTATATTTAGAATAGCGAAGTATTCAAACAGAGTTCAGTGACCAAGCTAAGTAGTGAAAGGACAGAATCAAGAAATATCAGATAGAAGAGATCAAAATATAAAGTAAAGAGGAGATCTATAATCTATACGGATGCAACCACTAGACATGTGCAACCAAGTACTTCATTACTCAAAAGTAGGCTAGGGCATAACCCCAAGCATACCTCTTAGATACTCAAATGTATCCTTTGGCAAGGGCTTTGTAAATATGTCTGCTATCTACTCCTTTGTGCTTATGTACTCTAGTCTGACTTCTTTTTCAACAAGTTCTCTCTTACTACATTATATTTGATCTCTATAATGCTTTGTCTTAGAATGTAATATAGGATTCTTAGAAATACTAATTGTGCTGGTGTTTTCAAAATGTATGACAACAAGCTCAAAAAATTTTATTCCAATATCCTTCAGTATTTTCTTCATCCAAATTATCTAGTTACAATTGTTTGCGACTACTACATATTTTGCTTCTTGCTTAGGCAAGAAACCAATCTTCCTCCATGGAAAATGCTCCACCCCTGGTGCTTTTCTTATCATCAACACTACCTCCCCAATCAGCATTTGTATATGCACATAGGGTAAAATCATCAGATTTTTCATACCACAATCCACAGTCCATTGTGCCTCTTAAATATCTTAGTATCCTCTTTACTGCTGCATAATGTGATTCTCTAGGTTTAGCTTGAAATCTTTCCACAATTCCAACTGAATGTGCTATATCAGGTCTTCTATGTGTCAAATACTATAATCCTCCAATCATAGATCTTTATTTCTTCTATTCAACTATCAATGTTTCATCTGTACTAGATAGTCTATGTCAGTTAGCATATGTGTTCCAACTGGCTTACAATTCTCCATTCCAAATCTTTTCAACAAATCATTCAAGTACTTTTTCTAACTTATAAAGATACCATCATTATTTTTTGTTATGTGCAATCCCAAAAAGTATTTCATTTCACCAATCATACTCATTTCAAATTCAGTCTTCATTTCAACAACAAATTTGTCACTAGCTTCATCTTCTCCTCCAAACATAATGTCATCAACAAAAATAAATATAATCAACAAATCATTTTCAATTTCTTTGTGTACAGATTTCTATCAGCTATTCCTTTAGTAAATCCCAACTTAACAAATACTTGTCGAATCTTGCATACCACGTTCTAGGTGCTTGCTTTAGTCCATATAAAGCTTTCTTTAGTTTACATACCATGTCTCCTTCTTGAGTCAAAGGAAAACCTTCAGGTTGCTCAATGTAGACTTCTTCTTCCAATTCACCATTCAAAAATGCTAACTTCACATCCATCTGATATACTTTGAACTTCCTAAAAGCTACATAGGCCAAAAACATTCTTATTGCTTCAATTCTTGCTACTGGTGCAAAATTTTCCTCACAGTCTATTCCTTCTTACTATGAGTATCCCTTACATACCAATCTTGCTTTGTTTCTTACTACTTCTCCTTGTTCATTCATCTTGTTTCTGAATACCCATTTAGTTCCAATACCATTCTTGTCTTTAGGTCTAGGGACCAATTCCCATGTCTTATTCTTTTCAATTTGATCTAGTTCTTCTTTCATAGCATTAATCCAACTTTCATCTTCACAAGCTTCATTTGTAGATTTAGGTTCAATTTGAGAAATCAAACATAACTATTCTTGTACCTTATCCGAGTCAGAACTCCTCTTTTAATGCTTCCACTAATTTTCTCAAAAGGGTGATTTCTTGATAAGCTCTTATTAGGTGTCACTGTCTCAGATCTTTCTTCAGGTGTCGATTCTTCAATGAATTCACTATGGCTTTCATTCAACAAATCATTGTCAGTATCATAAAATAAATGAGTAGTCTTAGTTGTTAGGCTTAGGATGAGTTTCTCCATCAGATTCATAATCAAGCATTCTTTCCTAAATTTTGAACTTTTCATCAACTTTAACATTTGTGCTCTCAACAATAGTCTTAGTTCTCTTATTGTAACATCTATATGCTTTTTCTCTTCAAATAATATCCAAGAAAAATACCTTCATCACTTCTAGGATAAAACTTTCCAATATCATCATCTCTCTTTATATAACATTTGCTTCCAAAAATTCTAAAATACTTAACCGAGGGTGCATGTCAAAACCATAATTCATAGGGTGTCTTGTTCTATGTCTACTCTGATTTGTACTCGTTCATCGTATATACTGATGTGTTCACTACTTCTCTCTAGAATATCTTCGCCAAATCATCTCAAATAACATAGCTCTTGCTACTTTAGTCACTGATCTATTTCTTCTTTCTGCAATACCATTTTGTTCAGGTGTTCTAGGGGCTGAATACTGTCTCTTAATGCCATTCACTTCACAAAAAGTGTTAAATTCTCTAGAACTAAATTCTCCGCCTCTATCAGATCTCAAACATTTAATCTTCATTCCAGATTCATTCTCAACTTTATTCTTAATGATCTTAAACTTATCAAATGCTTCAGACTTTTCTTTAAGAAATGCAATCCACATCATTCTTATAAAATCATCAATAAGAATCATAAAATACATTTCTCCATAGAATCCTCTAGTCCTGGTAGGATCCGCTCAAGTCTATATGAACAATCTCCAACTTCTCTTCAGATGTGAACTTCTTACTGGAAAATGAACTTCTCTTCTTCTTAGCCATCACACATTCCTTGCAAATCATGTTAGTAGGATTCATAATTTTAGGCAAATCCCTTATTGCAAGTGTGGTACTCACTTTCACAATGTTATCAAAATTTATATGAAAAAACCTTCTATTCCATAACCAACTATCATGAATCTTAGTAATCAAACATGTCATCTTAGTAAGATTCAACTTAAATACATTACCTTTGGTTCTAGATCCAGTTCCAATCAGATTTCCATCTTTATCTTTTATCACACAAGTTTTCTTAGTAAACCAAACTTGATATCCCTTATCAACTAACTATCTAACACTTAAAATATTATGTTTCAAACCATCCACAAAGTAAACATCATTAGTATTATTCTTTCCATCAAGAGTAATAGATCCTATACCTTTAATCAAACAAGGTGCATTGTTTCCAACTCTAAAAACTCTTCCATCATAATTGTTAAACTTTATGAACTTTTTCATGTCTCCAGTCATATGATGTGGGCAACCACTGTCTATAATCCAATCATCTTTCTTTTCAACTTGAGAAACTAAGGCTTTTTCTTCCTTAACATTAGTTTCATGATTCTCTTCTTTAATTGCTATAAATCCTATGTCATCATTATTCTCAATATCACTTTCACTTAGAGTTCTCTCTATACTAGCTTCAAGATCTTCATCCTTAGCATAATAACATTCCTTAGATCTTCTAGTCCTTGAAATTGTTTCTATACTTTTTAACTCTCTTAGGATAGTTAGATACAAAATGACCATATTCTTGACAAGTCCAACATTTAAAAAATTTCTTACCGTCTAGTTCTGTCTTCACAAGAAAGGCAATACCTCTTCAATTTTCCTATCTTCTTCATTTCTAGATCTATGACTGCCAGCGTAATCTCTGCTCACACTGATGCTTCTTGACAAGGTAGGGTGAACACTAAGAGCACTAAATGTTGTCTCCATTCTAGGTAAGTCTCTTGATAGCCTCAGGTTCATCTCTGTTGCTTCTAATCTTCCAAGAAGAGTCTCTCTTGTAAAGTTCACAGTACAAGGTATAACTTGTTCAATAATCTATGTTGTCTACTTAAATACAAGAGTCAATGTCCTCATAATTTTCCATATTACTTCATTCTCTATCTTTTTTCATCCACAAGATTTTGTCCCTGCAACAATTTCTAACCTTCTACCAATATAGCTTCTAACAGATTCATCTTCCATCATTCTTATATCTTCAAATGCACATATCCAATTATGTAATCTAACTCTCTTTGCATGTTCATCACCTTCAAAAGTAGAGTGTAAAGCTTTCCAAATTTCATATGATTTCTTTAAACATTTTACCTAACTGTATTCATTCTCTGGAAGGGCTGTCAAAAGTGCTTCTCTTGCAAGTATGTTACATAAGAATAGACCTCTCTCATCGCTAGAACATGTCTCAAGATTTTCCTATTCAATGATAGTCTTATCATTCTTTGTAATCAACCAATAACTTGGTCCTAAACGTAGTAGATGTGTCTTCATCTTCTCTTTCTAGCTGTCACAAGTTACTCTATCAAACTTATGGATTTTTTTCCCAAAATTCACCATGGATCTCCTTAAGCTGTTAAACTTTCCTTTCAAGGACCTGCTGCTCTGATACCAATTGTTAGAAAGTAAAGTCCACCAAGATAACTGAGAGGGGGGCATGAATCAGTTATCTGATAATTATAACTTCTATCAATTTCAACAATATTTAACCTTGTAAGCAATATAATTACCAACTATAGAAAGATATTCATACACAATAACACAATGACACAAGATATGTTGACTAGGGAACCTCTTGATCAAAGAGTAAACCCTAGTGGGAATGATGCCCAAAAAAGATGCACTAATATGAATATTCTTGTGAAAGGATGGACTCTATTAGGAGTGTTATGAAATACATTCAGTACATATGAATCCCTTTTAGGAGATTTTGAATCCCTGCTAAAAGATTCTAACCCTGTTAAGAGTTATGGAAGATAGAAGGACCCACTACCCAAACAACTTCAATGGAAAGATCACTGAACACACTGCTCAAATGACCTCTAGATTATTCAATAGAATAATATGTTACCTCTTCTCTGACTGTGCCAAACCACACTATCTACTACACCAGATCTTAACTTCAGATCTTTGTACTTAGCATGTCTTCCTTCAAAATTTCCCTTTCACAACCTCATTAGCTCTTTTCTTCACTTCATGCATACATTCACATTCAACCATAATCAACTAATTTCTTTCTTATTACAAAAAGGAAAAATATTCTTCCTTTATACCACACTCAAATAATTCCAAATGAGTTGGCACACAATTACAAAATAAAAGTTTCCACACGCTACATCAAAATTACACAAAACTGTCGGCTTCCAAATACAATTATTCTTCACTCGTGTGAACTCAAAGTTTTCAATGTGAACCATGTCACTATCAATGTGTCTCTAGATTCCCTTTAACTATGCAAAACTAGATTCCATCCTGATTAGGAGATATCATCCAATTTCCACAAACCACTACTCAGGAACACTGCCTGAATACTGCTACCATCAAAATGCTCATAACTTCCATGAATAAATGAATTACTATTTTCACTCTTAACCATCAACATATAACATATCAAAGAGTATATCCTCAATGTCACATAGCTCCAACTATAATATCCCACGTGCGCTAATCAAAACACTGTTAGCTTCTCTGGGAGTCTCCATAATATCACTGTGTTGACATCAATGACAATCATAGTCATGAATGCAACAACAACTACTATATAATGACTACCAAACATTCAGCATTCATTCCTAATAGTCACACCTTATAGTGTATTTTTTCACCTTTAACAAGGTTGGCTCTTAACCAAGCTCACTTCGGAAGAGTGAAAATATTTTGGGTTACCGGTCCTAGGTGGTTTTTCCTTTAACAAGGTTTCCACTTTAAAAAACAAGTGTTAAATGTGTATGTATTTCATGTTTTTATATTTTAATTTACACATTACAATAGCTAGTTTGATCACTATATACTAGATAACTTATCTGAGAATTAGTTCATTATTTAGTAAGACATAGTCAAGTTTTTACTAAGCTGTTTAGTTTGTTTGTTGAAGTTGGTATTATACATGTCATATTTTTAACACATTTTGAAAGCCTAATTACTAGATGAGCTCTGTACCCTAGTTTTCATTATTATGTGGTCTTGATTAAGATTTGTGTTCAATTATTGCAAGTACATGAAAGGAAAAGATAAATAACTACATCTGAGATTACGTGTCATATCCTAAATATGTTGTACAGAAAGGAAAGAACTGAAAAGGAATCATTCATATGAGCTCACACATGTCGTGAGCATAGAAAATGCAAGAATTGCATAAATGAGTGCAAGTATACATAATTAATGGATCTAGATGAAGGGGTACCAGACATTGCCTGGTAATGTGAGTTGATCTTCTGTGTTCCTAGTGTGCTCCTATGATCCTATACCTACAGAGAAGAAAAGGAGAGAAAAAAGGTGGGTTAGATCCTTTGGATCTAAACAATGCCTGGTGCCATAACATCTACAAACATGCATATGTGTACTTATCTATACACCTCTAGCATGGGCTGTGCTCAAGGCAAGTGCATCAAGAGCCTCTAGAAATAAATGAAGTACCATTGTTTTCACTAATATGTTTGTTCCATGTGCAGAGATAGAAGAGGTTGATTCATAACAAATAGTTGAATACCGGGATCCAAATGAATGATGATGCCCTGTGATGTGGGCTCTATCAGGAGGATCTCAAATTTCTTGGAGAGAGACCACATCACAAGAAAAGAACACCTATGATCAGTACTAAGTCTCCTCATACCCTACACTGAACCAGTGTAGGTTGTTAGAAGCTCTATTCCCATAGAGTTTTTGGCAACCCTAACCATCTCAAGGAAAGGGACTAATCATATAGGGGGCATTCAGTGGATGGTGGTATCAGTGAGACACTCAGCCAAATCAAATAAGCATGGTGAAAATAGCGCATGAACCAGTTCCAAGAGGCATTCTAAACATATTAAGATGGCATGAATTATGTTCAGAATAGAGCACTAGTAGTTTCAGAGGAAATACTTCATCAACATGGCATGATGTTAGAATGACAGAAATCCACCATGACGTAAAACAGAAATAGACCTAATAATAGGACATATCATATATGTGATGGGCATAAGGAAAAATACCAACTCAATGATAACTTTCCTGTACATGAATGTCTTTACAATCCAAGCAAAACATGAGAATGAATTGAGCATAATGGTACAGTATCAACAGTGGGGACAGCAATGCTAGATCATAATAGTAATACATGACCACCATGAAGGTCAAAGACTTGTGCAAAGGGTCAAATACCATCAATGGTGTCTGAATAGTGATACAATAAACAATAGATGCTTATGACCACCATTGTGCATATTAACAACCATTACCACGAACAGTGCAATGAGTGTGAGCTTTGAGTTTGCATATGCCTCTAGAATAGGGTTAACACACTCAGTATCTGAAAGATCACAAGTATAGTATGGAGATAGCAAACCAACATACTGGTAATTAATACAAAAGGATGCTCTTGAGCCATATGACAATAGCATTACTGAGGACAATACCATGCATCATGCCTCAGTTCAAAATGCCATCAAACTCGATAGAGAATTCAACAGAAAATAGCAAGTCTAAGAAATGAACAACAGGGGCTAAGCATAAAAGATCAAGTATACATGGGGGGCATGCTATTGGGTATCATGATGCAGTGAGCACCATGTTCAAATCAATGACTATGTCACGGGCTGTTGAAAACAATAATGCCATAATTCAAGCATTAACAGCAAAAATGTCAATTGTGATGCCCTCAGTTTAACAATGTAGTGAAACCTAAGCACCAACAGTAGATACAACACCCTAGTATGTTCTCGAGCTATATGCAATAGGAAAAATAGTGATACAAATGCCCCAATTTCAAATATATCAGAGCAATATAATAATGAATGTGTATTAATAATAGTCAACATGTAATGCCATCATTTTGAAAGAAATAGACACTTCACTTTTCCCTCGAAGTAGCAAACATCATTGATACTAGGTGAGCATAGCAGACCACGGAAACTCGGGTACCAGTGCTTCAAGGAGACAAGCATTGATAAAAGTAAACAATAATGATCAAAAGCATAGCTTGGGCCTCTCAAATACAATAAACACAACATGGTTCAATTAATAACAATAGGTGTCCCTAATGTTTTCACAAATAGACAAGAAGATTTACTCAATAGAGCAAGTGTACATGCATGCAAGTCAAGCTCACGAGCACCATAAATTTAACAATAATAAAGATATGATGCCCTAGGCCATTCATGGAAGGTCACAGTGCTTGCACACCATGGAATCGGTGGCAAGAAATGAGTTCATAAGAGTGACACCTTGTCCCAAAAGTTTTTAGTGCCCCACGAAAGTGAAGATTGCCATGAAGATGAAGCATCAATTGGAGCAACATATACAAGAGGAAAATATTATAGGCATACATCAGTGTGTGCCCTCACTCAAAGAAAGTAAACACAAATGTAGATAAGACATATAACATTTAGAGCAATGCATTAATAGTACAATATGCCCTAACTCATTCATTTACCGAGCATTAGCATGTCACGGTACACTTAGCAAGCAATGAATCAAATACAAATAGTGCCCTAAAAAATGTAATGAAACAGTCAAAACCAAGCATGTTACAGCATGGTTTCAGAGGAGCCAAGACCCATTACAGTGTACAATAAACCCCAAATAACTAAGAAGATTACCAATGAATCAACAAATTGTAGAGGAGATAATGTCAAATACACAGTTTACAAGCATAGCATGGTGCCCTCGAGGAGGTAGAGATAGCAATAAAATCGAATGCAAAAGGATATGTAGTGAGATTATCACCTACCCTCTATTTTTGTCTAGTTATCTTTCCAAATACAAACTCCAGCAAGGCCATTCTTCCTATTCATCATTGGCACCTTCCCAATCCAGACACGGGTAGAGTGGAATAAGGGAAAGTTTCCCTCTTTTGTGTCAGTCTGAACTCTTAGTCTTCTTCGCAATCAAGAGTTGAGGATTTGTTCTTTAATGCTTTTTTAAAAGTGGGATTTCTTTTGGGATAATGTTAAATGGTTTTCTTAGTCCTAAGGACCAAGGGTCTTGATAGGGGGGCCTATAGCATATGCTAGGTGTCATCCATGAGGTGTGGATTTTGTTAAAAAGTGTAAATGTTCTATGATGCTTTCCCCTCTTTTATATTGGGTTGAAAGTTTTGTTTGAAGTATAAGGTGCTTTTTCAATGTTAGGTGGGTGTTAGGAGATGTGAGCATTTAAAATATGTTTTCCCCCTACCTTTTGGGGGTGAGAACTATTTGTTAATGTAATTAGGATCCACTTATGTTTTTACATGGATGGGGGGTTAGATTTTAATTGTAAAGAAGTCATTGCATGCTCCTATTGTAAATTTTGACAAGTGGCATTTGATAGGCCATTGTCAAAATTCTTTGATGATGCATGACTTTGTGGGTTTATGGTCTTCCTTTGACCATCCTATTTTTAGGGACCCCACTTTTTCCATCCCCTAGATTCTCAGGAATGTGGCATCTGATTTCAGAGTGGCATGATCATGGTCCTAGTGGCAAAATTTCCTATTCTTGGCGAGGTAGTGGGGTTGATGGAAGATTCTATAGATTTCCTTTATATGCCTCTCACCTTTGGTGATTGAAAGCTAGTTCTTCATTCCCTCATTCTCATGAGGTCAATTTTGTAGCTCTTGTGAAGCAATCTGATATTGTAGCTCCTTTTATTCTAGCTAATAGCAAAATTGTTCCCTTCTTTTTCTACAATTTGTGAGTTGGTTGATGAACTTAGTTTTATGTATTGTGGTTGATTCTGATCCTTTACATGATAGTATGTTCATTTGATCATTTTGCAAGCATTAGTTTCCTCAGAGGTTTTCAAATCTGTGTGCATCTAACTATGTCGAGTTGTGAAAATTATCTTTCCTTCTCATTCACATTCAGCACCTGATTGTTTTCTAAAAGGAAAATCATATTTGGAAGAGTTATGGAGTTCTTGTTATCTACTGAGGTTATATTGTGAGTTTGTTTTCAGTTTGTGGATCTATTCAGTTTGGTGAATCACCTGAGTTAGATCTAGCAATTTCTAGTTTTATGCAATATCTCTATCCCTTTCCCTTCAAAGTTAGTACAGTTCAAGTGATACAAACAGGGAAGCCAGCCCTTAATTTAGAGGTCTATTCTCAAGAAGCAGTCCCACATATTGAGAATATTCCCATGTTTCATGGGATTGCTAGGTTTTATACTTAGCCATCATGGGTGCAATCCCTAGTGACAAAAATACATCAAATAGGAATTTTGGACTATAGGATAATTGAACATAACTGATTCACCCCTCCCTCTTAGTTATCTAACAATTGGTATCAAAGAACAAGTACTTAAGTTAAAGATCCCAAGATGTATAGGAGAGAGGTATAAGATGTATAAGATGTAGATAAGTTGAACAAAGATAATTTCTCAACATTGTAAAGCAGGATGAAGATGTATCTATCAGGAATTGGAGATTTTTCACTATACTATTTGGAAAATGATTTTATAGCACCTACTGGTCCTTTGATTGTCACACAGATGAAAGAAAGACAAGGGCATAGTGCAATGATGGTTGAGATTACTTCTTCTCTATCAGATGCCAAATTTGAAGATATTAAGAACTATACAATTACAAAATTAATATGGGACAAATCAAGACTAGTCCATGGTGGAGATCAAAATGTGCTCAGGGAATAGGCATAAAGCTTAAGAGGAAAGTTTGATTCAATATAAAGATGAAATACGGTGAGAATATTACTCAATAAAGTCACTGAGTCAAGGAAGTGGTGAATGCTATTTCAGGAGCAGGTGGAATAATATAAGAATAAACTATGGTAAGTAAAATTCTCAGAACACTTTTTCCTACATATGCTATTAGAGTCTTTGCAATACATGAAATGAGAAAAGCTCATGGTAATGATGTTTCTCTTGATAGTCTAATCGGTAGATTGACTATATTTGAGCTTAACAACTTTGATAATAGTATTACCTAAGGTAGAATCTGCATTTGTGTCATATCTAAATACTATAAGATCAAGCAATAGATATCAGATAAGAAATAGAAGTGATGATCAAGCTGAAGAATATGAGCTTGAAGAAATTGAAGTATTAATGACTAGAAAGATACCGAAAGAGAAAGGAAAATACCTAGGTAAACTACATTTGATGTTTTTTAAATGTAAAGAGGTTGGTCATATTTCTACAAGATGTCCTGATATGAAAGATAATGAGAGGACAAGTGAAAGATCAAGTGAAAGGAAGAATGATAGAAGAGATTACCAAGATCATAGAGGCAACTAAAAAAGAGGAAACAAAGACAACTGAAACTACAAAGATAAAGGAAAAAAATGCATGCAACTTAGTTGATGAAGATGATTATACCGAGTTTGAAACTGATGAAGATGTAGAAGTGGCATTTGTTGCATTGAAGGAAGATTATGAAGAAGAACAAAGGTATGCAAAGAAGGAACTTATTTATAAAGTAAGTAAAAATGATACATGGATTATTGATAGTAGCTTCACACATCATATGACTGGTGATGAAGATAAGTTTGAATATCTTGAAAATTATAATGGTGGATTTGTAAATATGAGAAATTATACACCTTTTCAAGTGAAAGGTAAAGGATCTATATTGCTAAACAACATTATCAAATGTGAAAATGCTTATTAGGTGAAAGGACTTAAGTATAATCTATTGAGTGTTTCACAGTTGAATAATACATGTCACCATGTTGCATTTGATAATAGAAGAGTAAATATCTATGATTATGCTGGAAGACTGATTGATACTATTGACCAATCAAGAGGTAACCTATTTTATCTAGAGAATAGTGAAACTTCATGTTTGATGGCTAAAAATGATGATGTTTGATTATGGCACAAGAGGTTATGTCATGTAAATTTTGACATCATGGTAAAGATCAGTAACAAAATGAAAGTTAGAGGTTTATTGAGTATATCTAAGCCTGACCATGTGATGTGAAAATAATGTTGTATACACTAAAAAGTGACTTCATTAATTAATTAAATATTTATTATTTAATTAAAATATTGACTTGATGAATTAATTAAATATTTATTATTTAATTAATATTTATTCCTCTATTTATTAGATAAATTATTCAATTTATTTGATAGATTCACTATAGTCTAATTCTCTATCCTAAGTCTTCTAAATAGTATATTAAAGTGATTTAATCAATTACACAATCACTAAATATGACTAAATTCCCTAGTCAACTTCATCTACCTAGTCACCTGACACATCATTTTGGCTAGGATAAATAATTATTATTAATTATTTATTAAACATTATCTTCACCCATACATGTCCTATTCCTAAGGGCTATGTGGCCTCATAATACTTGGTCTCATGACCACATGTCTTATCTCAAACCAAGTCAAGAGACAATCTCTATTCCTAAGGGGCTTCTCAAGCCACCTCTAAGGGTCAAAGGTGACTCATGGGACACTTGTGCCAAGAGTCCTCATCAGGAAAATGTCTCTCCCTCTTCCTCTCTTTGGTCTTTGTGAGAAACTTGACATGTGTCTTTCCCTTCCACCTTCTTCTCTTCCATGTCAATTTCAGAGGAACATAATCTCTATTCTTCCTCTCACATTCCAACTACATCCCCATTTCTCTCAACCCCTTCAACCGAGTCAATAGAAACCCTAGGATATACCACCTTTTAATCTCTACCATAGGATTGTGCCACCTAGGCTTGGATCCTCCAAAAATCTATAAAAGGTGCCTCATTTTCCCTTTGTGAGCTAATAGTGAATAGATAATCAAGCAATCAAGAAATCAAGAATTCTAGAGATCAAGAGCATTCAAGCATTCAAGCATCCAAGTTATCCTCATACCATTTCTATTTTATCCATTAGTTTTGTATAATCAAGCTTAGGCCATTTTACACTCATTCACACAAATCTCCACACTTTGGTGACATCTTGGGCAAGGAGCTTAAAATTGGAAATTTGAGAGCTCAACAAATCCAAGAAATCAAGGCTAGGAGAGAAATGGAGACAAGATACATGGTAGGTGAAGGTAATTTGATTTAGTTTCTTCATTATGTTTACTTTTGTACTCTTCATTGTGTTTGCATTAGGTTGATTTCTTAGCTTAGATTAGTTAATATATCATTTCTAGTATTAGTATAACTTATTTCCATACATTTTTGGCACCCGCCGTGGGGCCATCCCCACATTTTTAACATTTTAGTTGTAGTTTTTCATGTGCAGATTTCTACAGGTCACTTCTGTGCATTCATCCATTTCTGCTAGTTATACATTTTTGCTACCACAATCATCACTTTCCTTTCTGTCTTTTCAACTTTTTGGCTGAAACCTACACATTTGTTTCACTGTTCTACGCTTTCATAAGATCTTGTTACACATTCATACTTAATGCACATATACACCATCATGTTGCACATAAATTATATCATGCTATGCATATATCCTTTTCATGCATCTATTTTGATTTCCTACGCATTTGTTCTCTGTTTCTGTGCATCTATAGTTTTCAGTAGTTTATTTTAGTTTTCTAATCTTTTTGTTTTAGCTAACTATTTTTAACAAGTGTCTATTCATTTTGGTAGTCTCTAGGCTATATTCTAGGATGATATTTTGAAGACCCCACTGCTAAATTTCTAATAGATTATTTGGAGGTTTCTAGGGGTTTGCAAAATAAACTATAACCTCGTTTGGGCTTTGAAATATGACATATTTTTTAAATTAATGTGTCTTCTTTAGAGTAGATTTTTTGTCTATTTTGTTTTTTCTTTCTAAGCATATTTGTAATCCCAAAATTATAACAACATATCCTCTACCCTCGCCATTCATGGATCTTGGGTGCAAGAGAAATTTTTATATTTTTTAGAGGGTAGTCTTTCATGGGAAAAGAGGTACTCACCCCAAGGAACAACCCAACCGGTAATAGGCTAAAGCCAAGCCCTTCCAAACTGGTATATAAAAAATGTCGGTGTGATTAGTCTCACATTGGACAGGTGTGAATTCATTCTGGCAACCAAAATCTCCTCCAGTACTCTAGTGGTGCGTTAAAGTCCTACATTGTAGAGGTGAAAGCCTTTATTTGAAAGTATTGGAAGAGCCCCCTTAATTGGGAAAATGACCTGATCACAACCACCTAAATGGATATCCCAACTAAAAACCTTTGTATAGTGGCCAAAAACCTTCTATTTGCTGGCTCAAGGGGTCACCTAAGCCCGTGAAGAGATCCCACATTACTCACGCTTCATAGTAGAGATAGGAGTTCTTTGGGAAGTAATGACCCATTGAATTTAGAACTTGGTGTGCCATAGAAGTGAGTGCACTGTAAAGAGGAGCTCATGCCTCCAAGTTCCTAGGATGTCCGCTATGGATTTGTGTGGCTGGATTTTATTATCCTAGTAGGGATTCAGTAGATACTATCCTTGCCAACCTTAGGATTGTAAGTGTGTTTGTGCATTCAATTAGATTAATCTAGACTAGATCATTATTGTCTTGTGTGTGTGTGTCTATGCATTTTTATTTTTTTTTGCCAAAAACAATCATTTGAAAAACCAAACAATTTCAATTTTTAGACCAAAATTATTAAAAACAAGAACATTCGCATTTATTCATTCTTGATGTGCATTTGTTCTATACTGCTGCACATCGGTGTAAATTGTCTACACCTTTGATTATGTCAAACCGCATCTATTAGGAACTTCTGCACATTCATCAAAACTTTGTGCACATTTATTAGACTGTCTTGCACATTTGTTGTTGTGTATACACAATAGAGAGCATTCCCACAGACTTTGGGAATTTTAAAATCACTTTTTCAGATACCCATTTTTGTCTTTAGTAAGATTCTAGAAAAAAATTTGATATACATAGACCTCTGATCTTTAGTTTGACCATTTTCATCCTTTTTTCATCAAGAATCATCAAGTCATTTTCCTCCAATTTTCAAAATTTCAAAATTCAATGTTGAAACATTATCTTCCTTTTAGATTTTGGATTTTGTCAGTTTTCATCGTATCAAGATTTATAATCCTCAATCAAGACTCACCTAGATGACTATGTCTTGGTTTTTCTTTGTCATATCATAGTGAGATCCATACCTCCTATTAACTTAGATTTTATCAGGTTATCTTATCCATTTTCAACACTTTTCATTCTCTTTTTCACATCCTTCCAATCAAACATCTTCCATCCCATAATCATCCTTTACATTTTATGGTTCAAACCCAATCTCAGAAGCTCAAACAACCTGCTAATCCAAAATCTGTAGACAAGATGGACAAAAATAAAGACAATGAGGAAAACCCTTGGTCTAAAGTTCCTAAGAAGACTTCAATTTTTACATCAAATGAGGAACCCACAGATCAAGAACTTAGGGATTCTATACAAGATCCTAGGTTTTATAATGTCATGGAAAGACTCCTAGACATGGATAGAGAGATGTATTTCCTCATGCTTGCTCAACAAGGAGCCAAGATACCAAGTTATTTTGATGTTTCCCATCTTATAAAACCACCTAATACAAACAATCAAGACATACCTAGTGGTTCTCAAGACACTCATACTCATGAAGCAAAGGAAAACAATCAGCAATCCAATGCTTCTCAAACCAATCAACAAAATAATGCTTCTCAAACCAATCAGCAAAATAATGCTTCTCAAAATAATCAGCAAACTAGTGCTTCCCAAAACACTCAAGGACACACATTATCTTTGGATCCTATTCTACAAAAAACCTAGATGCTCCAACAACTAATCCGTGACATCCAAATTGGATCATCAACCTAGAAGTACTCCTCGGATGATATACATCCTTATCCTTTTGATAAGAATTTAGCAATGATTCCATTTCCTCCTCATTTTGAGGTACCAAAATTTGACAAATATAAAGGGAATTTTGACATAACGGAGGGATGGAGGATCCAATAATGGATGGTCCAAACCTACACTGCCAATTATAACACAACAAGCACAATAGAATACAACAAGATAATCTTTCACAATAGAATTTCATTCAACATGCCCAGCTGTAAGGCCTTCCGGGTTTCGGCCTATTACAATGAAATAATAAAGTATCATCAAGATCTCATAAGATCCAAGGAACCACCAACTAGTTCAAATCTGCAATAGGCAACCTCTGATAGGATCAACCACCAGAGGATCTAAACTTGTACTCGCACTTCCAAGCAACCCCTTGTTGTCCTAAGCCCACAGACCATTAGTTCTGCTACAATGTCCCAGATTCACAAATCTACTTCTACTCTAGTCTTCCATTATATCATGATGATATACCTCTTTTCTCCTAATTATCTAATGATCATCTACTCATGCTCTCAATATATAGCCATCTAAGCCACAAGTCGGCCAGTTAGGCTTTAATTACAATATAGGTCTAGACCAATAAAAGAAACCAAAACTAATGCAAGAATAATCAAAACTTAATGCACCTTTTGATTTAGGTCCTTACATGACCCAAGAACATTCCTTTAACTACACAAGGCCCCATTTGATCACATGGAACCATGCAAGAAGAAACACTCCATGTTTCACGTGAAAACTGGTAGAAAATAGGTCCTCAAGAAAAATGGTCATAACTGTTGAGGCATAATGAATTAGGACTTGTACCTTTGGGAAATGATATTAATTTAGGTCCTCTTAAATTTACTAAGAGTGCAAATGTTGATTCATTAAGGATCAATAGTGCCACATCCCGCAATCAGCTCCAAAACTACAAGAAAATACTGCTCCAACAGCAAGGAAAACAACTCTAACTTTGAAACAGTTCATCCAATATCTCCCAAACCATGCTACCTCAAGATTTGTGACCTTAGACATATCTTCCACAAAAATCAAAGAAAAAATACCTTTCTTTTGGAATTAGGAGAGATAGGTACTAAGAGGGGAGGGGTGAATCAGTGCCTTCAAAAATGTTACTTGTAAAAACCTTTCAAAACTATAACCGTATACTTTGATAACCGATCAAAATAACTTGAACATAATTGCATAAATAAATCATCTAGTTAACTTAATAAATTAAACAACATTAAATCAATATTACAATCACATAACACAAGTATTTTGGTAACACAGAAACCCTTGTAAGAAGGTAAAAGCTATGGTGGGGATGACACCCACAAATTCTTCACTACTGCAGATAGAAAAGGTTTGCCTGTTAAGGCTACAAGTTTTGATCACTTCTGGTGATCTTACCCTATTAGGAGTAACATATTAGATCAGCTAGATCTACCTAGTTATAGGATTTTAACAACACTAATGAAGTGTGTACTCGGTTAAGAGATTTACATAAGACTGTTAAGTCTACTTTGTTAAGAGATTTTATCAAAACTCTACTAAAATTGTCAGAAAGTAATAGCCAATTATTTGCTAGTTGACAACTTAATTGTCTAAAAAAAATCTATAAGTGCTCATAAAAATATCACCTTATCTATGATGATTCTCTACTGTGTTCCGCTCAGTAGCCTTCTTTGATTCTACTCAATCTGATATCCTCTGTACTTTGTTCTGCTCGGTAAACTGATTGTCTTGAAGTTAGGCAATGGCTTCAAGTTCTCCATGATTCATATATGTTAGTTCACCAACCTCATAAAATGTGTGAACATACAAAATATATAGTGTTCTATTTTTCCTCTTTAGCAAAAATTAGGTTACAAAAAATAATCATAACCCTAAGATCTACGGTGCAAAATTAACCTGGATCAACTATTACAATAAGATAAACATTACATTTAATGAGTTCCTTTTACAATAAATGCTCCTTGATCTTGGTAAACCATTTATGATATGTTGTAACCATCTGCATAGAAGAATGTGCCATTTTAGATTACTATGTCATTTTCTGTGATCATCGGTGAACATTGTAAAAAATGCTCGGTGTATACTGTGATGCTCGATGTTTATTAATCCTCAGTGTCAGTATCACTGGTGCTCGGTAAACTATGTGATGCTTGGTGTAAAGGCCTTACCGAATGCTTGTCTTACTTTTGGTTACTGACCAACTTAATATAAGTAACCGACCAACCTGTTTACTATCCTTTGATACTAATGACAACCTTAAATGCTCAATAGAGATTAACAATCTCCCCCTTTGGTATTAGTATCAAAACTTTGAATGTATATAGAAAAAATGTTTTTATATATTCCTTATATCTCTACCATATACATATCCATAACAAAAATGTTTCTAAGTACAAATTACTCCCCCTCGGTGTATGCTCCCGGTAATATGTAATATACATAGAAAAACTATACTTATTTGTCATATACATGTTTTCCCCCTTTTTGATAATAATGCCAAATGCAAAAAAAATATGTAATGTATACTTACATCTTATCAAAAATGTTTTGATGGGTTTTCTTTATAGACTCCAAGAGGTTGTCCCATTCCTCTTTCAAGTTGGTAAGAGCAATATGCTCAAGACCGACTTGTGCATGCATGTCAAACATATTATGAAACATCGAAATCTCAAGTGTAGCTACAAGTTCTTCAGCTTTGACAATATGTGCTTCAAAAAATTTTAGGTAAGGAATGAGTTCTTTCTATAACTCTATAACCTGATTGGTGATGAGTGCTTCTTGTTTTCTTAAATATGCTATCAGCTGCCGGAGTTCCTGAACTCGGTGGATATGCTTTAAGAAAGTAGTTGGCTCAGTGATAGCTACTTGTGTACTCAACTTTATCTCCACTTCTAAACCTTTTATCTTTTCACTGACTTCTACAATGAAGGTGTTTGAAGTGAAAAGCTTGATTAGAAATTGATAGATTATCTAGGTGATAGATTTTACCTCGGTAATGACCTCAGATAATTTTACCTTTTTCAGTGCTACCTCAGTACTAATCCTTGCTACCAATTTGTTCTAAATCTTTGATTCTACCCTTTCTTCTATTCTTTTGTCTGCATCTGTATCAGGGGCATTGATTTTGTCAATGAGTGTAGCAAGTTGATCTATGATGGGAGTATTCTCATCAATATTTGCCTCCGGTACTATCTATTGTAGAATATCCCTCACATCATTTAACACTTCTTTCCATTTTTGTTCTTGCCTTAACTTCTCTTGTGCCACTTTCCTTGAACATAATTCCCTATATCTACTTAGTTCCTCAGGGCTTAGGGTTCTCAGATCACATTCTAGTATAATTATAACTTCATCAATGGTGATCGGCCCTTTGGCTTTCTTCTTCTTCTTCTTCTTTTGTGCAAGAGGTGACTTCTTCTCACTTATAACAATAGCTTTTTCTCCACTCTTTGGAGTATCTTTCCCAATTGACAATGTATCTTCCTTCTTCTACTCCTTGGTAGATGGTGTGAGAGTCTCAGTTGTAGTGTCATGTGGGTTCACCTTGGTCGACTTTGTTTCTTATGATTCCTTTGTTTCTGTAGACTATGCCTTTGTTTTGTTAGGCTCATTTGTATCCGCAAGTTGCTTAGGTGCTTGTATCCCAGTTGTATATTTATTTTGCTTAGGATGAGAGGCATCGGGTTGTACTTGTGAAAGTATTTCAACTGCCTCTACAAGTACAAGTAGTTCACCCGGTAGAGATGTGAACACACTATCAGTGTCTAGTGTTTCATCTTTGTTTGGTGAAAATGTCACATCTTCATCATCCTCATCATCAGGATCACCATTAGTGATGTCCTCAATGAGTGCATCGTCATCAGTTTTCTTTTGCAAGTGGATCTTTACTTGATCTGATGCATCCTATGAAATTCTTATTTCATCCTTTTGTTTAGTGATATCAATTACCATGGTAACAAATATATCAGTGTCCTCTATTTTCTTTCCTTTGTTATCATCGATGAAAATACCTTTACCTTTTGAACTGTGTCTTTTCTTAGACAATTTTAGGAATGCTTCCTGTTTAGCTTTCTCTTCTGCTTTCAAAATTGATGTCCATAGAGAATCACATGTGAGATCCATATCACCCACATTCTCATCCATGATCTACATAGCTCTATTCTTGACTAGAAATCTAGCCTGATACTTTGTCATGTATTCACTTACAACAGCATAGCTAAAGTGTGAGGTTGCACGACTTAATGATCATTCTCTTTTCCTTTTCTCTATATCTAGTGCAATAGCTCATCTCTCATTTATTTTGTCCTCAAGTTCCTTCAGTAATTGACATGTGAATTCCATTAGTACTCTCTTGAATTTAATCATCATCTAGATGATAGCATGTTCTAGCTTTTTCTTGTCCTCAATTGACATTTTGTCAAATTTTCCTATGCCTGGATCTATAAGATTTCCATTCTTAATTATATCTACAATTATTTCTTCTATTGTGCTTTCCCTATTATAAACTAACTTGAATTAATTAGGATCATTTTCAATTTCTGTATTCTCTAGATCTTCCTTATTTCTTATGTATTTCATCTTTTTCTTTGGTGGCTCAACTAAATTCTTGTTCTTTCTCTTTATGTATTTCTTCATTGGTGTAGCTGCTCTTCTTTTTGCTACTTTTACCACTTTTACTTTCTCAGTAGGTTGTGCTATAGTTGATGAATGTGTCCTTACTCCTTCAGGTTCTAGTAACTGCATTTCATGTTCAACATTAGTGGGAGGAACTAGTCAGCCAACTATAACTGACCTTCGGTTGTTTCTTTAACTGGTGACTCCTCAAATGAGTCACATGCATTTCCATATTTTTCTATGAGATCTTTTCTCATTTTCTTCACCCTTCTAGACATTTTTCTGATCTTTATGTTTGTAGTGATTCATGACTTAGCTTCCTCATATATGCCAAACCTACTGGCAGTGATATCTATCGGTAATGCTAGCAATGCATTAATAGATTTCAAAGTGAAATCATGGTTCATTTCATATCCCATCGGTGCTAACCATTTTCTTCTCGGTTCTACCACCTTTATCATAGAGTGGTCTATGCTGACTATAAAAAATATGTCATCTTCAAATTTTCTCACTAATTCCCTTGGAATTATACTCCTTTGTTGCATTTTTTCCTAAAATTCCTTGAAATATGCATTAAATTCCTTATTCAGATTATCTCCTAGACTTTGCATCATTTCACCAATTTGTCCAGTTATCGGTTTGTCTAATTTCCAATTTACTTTATCGATACCAAGTATGATTTTTTTCAGATAGAAAAATGTACAGATAAGTAGTGATCCATACTTACATGTATTGGACTTCTTTTCTTTTACTATCTTCATATTATCTTGTAGTTGGTGAAGTCGCAGTTCGGCAAGATCTACCTAGTGATCTTTCTTCACAATTTTATATGCGATGTCCACAGTGCTGCAGGGTACACTATTTGGTCTACTAGATTGAAATATCTTGTACCCAATGACATGAGTTGTGAATTTTACCGTTGGGTCTTTGATGGTTGATATTTTTAGTGCCCTACCATCACATTAAGCTCCAGTGTTCTTTTCAATGTTAGGACAAGATGAACTTCGAAAGGATTTGGCTTTGTCAGTTGTAGGGTACCCAGTAACCCTACTGATAATCTTCTTTGTGACCTCAACAAGTTTGTCCAACCAAAATTTTCCATCATGAAATCTTCTCAGCACGATTCTTATCTAGTGATTTTTGAAAGATTGAGGGAAGTATGTAAAACACAATAACCCTGACTCCCCAATCTTCTTGTATTCAGATTTTATCTTTCCATCTAGTCCACAGACTTGTTGATAAGTAGCAATGGTCTCAAAATCACATACTTCACCGATTTTGTAGTGAATATAGGCCCTAACATCTTCTGTTAACAAAACCCTATCTGGAATACTAAAAAATGCACCCATATCATCTGTTTGTGTTGCGACCTTGGGATGTGGTTTGAATTTCTCCTCAGTGAAATGTGACCTTACAATTAATTGTACTTCCTCCTCAATGATTTGTGATTTTCTTGCAGTCGATGTTGATGCCATAAATTGTTTCTAGGGTTTTGGAAAGCAATAGATAACTAGTGTTATTGGCAAAATGGTCAGCACTCCCCTCAGGATTTGTGACATGGTTTAACAACCTCTTGTGTCTTCTATAAGTCTAGTGGTTGTATCGGGCATTAATAGGTCGATCTTTTGGTGCAACAGCTACCAGTACTTGTAACAAGTGGTATCAGATCTTGGTCATAGGTTTGAATCCCCTCGGGTAATGCTGAGGGGGAGATTGTTGGAAAAATGGTCAGCGCTCCCCTTAGGATTTGTGACATGGTTTAACAGCCTCTTGTGTCTTTTATAAGTCTAGTGGTTGTAACGGGCATTAATAGGTTGATCTTTTGGTGCAACGGCTACCACTACTTGTAACAAGTGTTTGGTATGAAAATGAACTTACTTGATATCATCGAAGAATTGTTGTCGGTTTGATCTATAGTAGCTTTGAATCTTTTCAAAAATATTTAGCTTGAACTCTTCTCTGTAAAATCTCTTTTCTTCGAAATCACAATGTAACAATCAACTCTGTTTCTATGTATTTATAGATTTTTCATTATTCGCACTCAAACTTTAGTGCATTAAATGTGTGACCTAACTTTTGGTATGAAATAGCTGTCAGCTTGGTAATGTCTACAATTTCCTTTGCTTAGTTAACATAGATTTTCTTCATCGGTTTGCATTGCTGTCGGTTAACCTTGTATAGTGATTACTGATGAGTAACCAACTCATGTTTCTTCTTTTACCGACTGCGTGACATTAGTAAACTCATAACACATAAACCATAGTGCATCTTTATTCATGCAGATTTGGTATTTGTACATCATATATAAGGAACTATATGAAAAATGTGACGATTTAAAAATGTTAGTTCCATACACACCTTTTTCATCTCAAGTGGAGGTACTAATGTCACCTAATCCAGTGGACGAGGTTTCACTGACAGTGTTACTTGATTTAGCATTCTCATTTGATGCCTTCTTCCACATTGTGTTCCTTAACTTCATAATTTCTACAATGTTATATCCACTCTCAAATATATGGTTTTCATTAGGTGCTCGATCTCTACAGTTCTTGCTTAAATGACTGATGTTGTGACAGTGCATACATGCCATTCTTGCATTTGTCCAATTTCTTGATTGTCCAATCTGACTCTTTCTATAACAATTTTCTGCAATATGTCCATACTGACCACATACAACACAATTAGTCCATGTATTATAATCTCAAACATATGAGTTACCTTGTCTCTTCAGTTGATATGGCTTTTGTTATAGTTTCTCTTTAGGTGTCCAGACTTGTTTCATTTTTGTCTTGCAGTCCCTTGTAGTGTGACCATGCTTATTACAAGCATAGCATATTTTCTCCTTAGTAGTATTATTAGCAATGTCATTCTTCTTAGCTCTACATTCATAAGCTAGATGTCCAAACTTACCACAGTAATAACAATATCCATTGAATTTAGGAATGACGGGAGGTTTACCTTGTGCTTTGCTTCTGCACACATTAGATGTATGTCCTAGTTTTCCATAGTGATAACATGTCAACACTTTAGGTTTCTAACTTTGATTGTTGTTGGCTTTTTTAGCATGTTGTGATGATTCTCCTTCACTGGTGTAGCTTATACCGGCTCTACTTCTGAATCTTCTCTGATTAGTCAGGAAATCATCAATCGTTTTAGAACTATCCTCAGCTATCTTCATCATTTCATTATGTTTCTTTTGTATCTTTATTTCATTTCTCATTTTTTCATTATCTTCTCTAAATATTGCAACATCTTCAAGTCTTCTTGATAATTCTCCATTCACTTGGTTCATTTCTTGATTAACTATCATCATCTGATTTGATACTTGGAAGTGTCAATCAGTGAGTCTCTATATTTCACTTTCTTTTTCTTAGAGTTGTTCAGTCATTAGTCTTTGGTCTTCAATAGCTAGATTCTGATCTTGTTTAGCTTGTCTAGCATTTTTCATGATTTCCACCATTCTCACCATTTGAGATTGATGACTGATTTGAAGTGCTTTCACTTTCTCAGATAGATGTTGATCCTTTTCAGACAAAGTCAAAGATTATGCTTTCGGATCCGTCAGAGATGCTTCCAGAGCTTGATCCAATATGATGAAATATTTCATCAATAGGTTCTTCATGATAGCTAATTTCATTCAACTGAATTGCAAGGTTCTTTCTTTCAACCAGTAATTGCTTCAGTTCTTCCTTGGCTTGTTTATACTATTCCATAAACATCTATATTTGTATCTTTTGATTCTCAATAGTCTTGTCAAGCTTGTATCTCTCCATGAC
The DNA here is from genome assembly GCA_027943335.1 of Chamaecyparis obtusa. Lineage (NCBI taxonomy): Eukaryota > Viridiplantae > Streptophyta > Pinopsida > Cupressales > Cupressaceae > Chamaecyparis > Chamaecyparis obtusa. Next base: position 621,963 of record BSBK01005143.1, on the reverse strand, counting down.
TTAGATCTTTACCCTTCAGTGGTTAGAATATTCAATAAGAGAACTAAGCTTTGATACCAATTGTTGGAATTAGGAGAGATAGGTACTGAGAGGGGAGGGGTGAATCAGTGCCTTCAAAAACTTTACTTGTAAAAACCTTTCAAAACTATAACTTTATACTGTGATAACTGATCAAAATAACTTGAACATAATTGCATAAATCAATCATCTAGTTAACTTAAGAAAGTAAAAAACATGAAATCAATATGGAAATCACATAACACAAGTATTTTGGTAACACATAAACCCTTGTAAGAAGGTAAAAACTGCGGTGGGGATGACACCCACAAATTCTTCACTACTGCAGATAGAAAAGGTTTGCCTGTTAAGGCTACAAGTTTTGATCACTTCTGGTGATCTTACCCTATTAGGAGTAACATATTACATTAGCTAGATCTACCTAGTTATAGGATTTTAACAAGACTAATGAATTGTGTACTCGGTTAAGAGATTTACATAAGATTGTTAAGTCTACTCTGTTAAGAGATTTTATCAAAACTCTACTATAATTGTTAGAAAGTAATAGCCAATTATCTGCTAGTTGACAACTTAATTGTCTGAAATAGATCTATAAGTGCTCATCAAAATATCACCTTATCTGTGATGATTCTCTTCTCTATTCTTCTCAGTAGCCTTCTCTGATTCTTCTCAATCTGATATCCTCTATACTCTATTTTGCTCGGTAAACTAATTATCTTGAAGTTAGGCAATGGCTTCAAGTGCTCTGTGATTCATATATATTAGTTCACAAACCTCATAAAATGGTGTGAACATACAAAATATATAGTGTTCTATTTTTCCGCTTTAGCAAAAATTAGGTTACAAAAAATAATCATAACCCTAAGATCTACGGTGCAAAATTAACCTAGATCAAATATTACAATAAGATAAACATTACATTTAATGAGTATCTTTTACAATAAATGCTCCTTGATCTTGGTAAACCATTTTACGATCTTTTGTAACCATCTGCATAGAAGAATGTACCATTTCAGATTACTATGTCATTTTCTATGATCATCGGTAAACATTGTAAAAACTACTTTGTGTATACTGCGATGCTCGATGTTTACTGACTGTCAGTGTCAGTGTTACTGGTGCTTGGTAAACTATGTGATGCTCAGTGTAAAGGTTTTATCAACTACTTTGTCTTACTTCTGGTTACCGACCAACTTAATATAAGTAACCGACTGACCTATAATGCTCAATAGAGATTAACACTTTCATCACACATGCTAAATATCTCCACATATCATCACAACCCAAAAACTTAGAAAGTAGACAAAAATAAAGAATTGCATCCCTCTGCCAGGGATTTCCTCCAAGACAAAGAAAGATCTTTAGGAACCCAAAATGCTCCTACATCAAACTACCCAGGTAAATAGAAAGTATGTGCCATACTTTAATCTCAAGAGAATTGCTTGCAATCAACTTCATCTTCACCAAAGGCTTCCAATCCCTCAAGGATAAGAGAAAAAATTTGAAAATCAACCATCTATGCTTCATCCATTTGAACATCAGGATCACATGAATCTCATCAATCCAATTAGCATACCACTGATCACCACAACCTATCTCAGCAACAAGAGTATCCAACTCCCCAACAAGTAGATCCAAAGTCATATCCACATCAAAATGGAATCCCTCATCATCAACTTCACATATCTACAACTCATCACAAGACTCATTACTCTCAATCGGTAATTCAAGTCCATAACCAGTAAATAAGATCTGCATCATAACACTAAACAAAAGCAAGTCACCAACACCACCATCACAAAGGTGTTCAGCAATAGATAACTCATCACCAATAGTAGTCTGATCACACCCAAGCAGATGCTTTGCAATATCCATGTCAAACACAACCGACTAAACATGAAAACAAATCACCAGCTTCAACAAGGTCAACAACATCATCGGCAACCACAGGTATCTCAGCAATAGCCACAAGTTGCTTTGCAGGTTTCATGTTAAACTCCACCAACTGAGCATCAAAACCAATCTCTTCACCACTAGAAATATCATTTCATACAACAAGATACTTTGCAAGTTCCATGTCAGATCCATCCATCTATGCATGCGAACCAATAGACATTTCATTAACTCTAGCCAAGTCATTAGGGGCTTCCACAAGCTGTCGTCATCTCTGCACAACCTTCTTCTTTGTAGTCTACCTTCTTAATTCCTCTTGTAGGTATTGCACTTATTTCTTCAAAGCTCTAAATTCCTTTGTAATTTCACTAAGGTCCAATCCTCTTGGAGACATCCTTCAAGATCTTCAAAAAGTCAAGGCAACAAACCACCAACAAGGTCCAGGTGCAAATAAACTCAATATCTTCAAGCTCTGATAACACTTGATGTAGGTGAGGGATGGAGGATCCAATAATAGATGGTCCAAACCTACACTACCAATTATAACACAACAAGCACAGTGGAATACAACAAGATAATGTTTCAAAACAAAATTTCATTCAACATGCCCGACTGTAAGGCCTTCCGAGTTTCAGCCTATTACAATGAAATAACAAAGTATCAACAAGATATCACAAGATCCAAGGAACCACAAAGTATTTCAGATCTTCAATAGGCAGCCTTTGATAGGAACAACCACCATAGGATCTAAAATTTTACTCACACTTCCAAGCAACCCCTTGTTGTCCTAAGCCCACAGGCCACTAGTTCTGCTACAAAGTTCCAGATTCACAAATCTATTTCTACTCTACTCTTCCATCATATCATTATGATCTACCTCTTTTCTCCTAATGATCTAATGATCATCTACCACTCCACTAACTACTAAACATCTACCCAAACTCTCAATATATAGCTAGCTAAGTGACAAGTTGGCCAGTTAGGCTTTAATTACAATATAGGTCTAGACCAATAAAAGAAACCAAAACTAATGCAAGAATAATAAAAAATTAATGCACCTTTGGATTTAGGTCCTAACATGACCCAAGAACATTCCTTTAACTATGAAAGGCCCCATTTTATCACACAAAACCACACAAGAAGAAACACTCCATGTTTCACATGAAAACAAGCAGTAAATAAGTCCCCGAGAAAAATAGTCGTAACTTTTGACTCATAATAAATTAGGACTTGTGCCTTTGGGAAAAGATATTAATTTAGGTCCTCTTAAAGGACCTGAGAATGGAAATTCTGATTCATTAAGGGTCAATAGTTCCACATCCCACAATCAGCTCCAAAACTGCAAGAAAATACTACTCTGATGACAAGGAAAATAGCTCTAACTTTGAAACAGTTCATCCAATATCTCCCAAACCATGCTACATCAAGAGCTGTGAAATTAGACATATATTAAACAAACATCAAGGAACAAACAACTTTCATTGCACATGCTAAAGATCTACACATATCATCACAACCCAAAAACTCAGAAAGCTGCCCAAAACAAAGCATTGCATCCCTCTGCCAGGGAATTCCTCCAAGACAAAGAAAGATCTTCAGGAACCCAAAATAATCCTTCATCAAATTTTGATCCACAAGACCACATCCATGAGTTTTTTTATACTTTCATTGAACTTTCCCACAATGATACCTATCATATGTGACTATTTCCATGTAGTTTAGGAGGACAAGCCATGGAATGGTTCTCCAAACTACCCCCAGGTATAAACTCTTTTAATGAGATTCTTGACAAGTTTGGGACTCATTACTCATATAATATCAAACATGAAGCCACTATGCTCAATCTTTGCAATGCACATCAAAATAATGGAGAACCCTTCCTTACTTTTTTGCAAAGATGGCGTCGATTGTTTGCCAAGTATCCACGAATGATTCCAAAACAAGAAAAGATGGATATCTTTGTGCATAACCTAATACCATAAATGAGCTATAGGTTGCAATTGTAATTTCCTCCATAATTTAATAAGCTCAAAGAAAATGGTATCAAAATTGAGGAAGCTATGGTCAGAAAAGGTGAGATTAAACTTTATTCCAAAGACAATGTTGGATTTGCAAATTTATATCCCAACAACAACAACAACAATAACAATAACAATAATGACAAAACAAAATTTTGGAACAAAAACAAGAATATTGTTAATGATGGGATTTGGATAATCGTAATGTTAAACCAACACAACCTCTTTTAAATCTCACAAGTAAGGCCAATGCTACTCAAGCTACTTATAGAAATCAATCAACAAATCAAAATCTCAACAACAATTCATCAAATTCATGATTACCCTTCATGCCACGTAGAAGAAATTTTACTCCTTTGGGTGAATCTCTAGAATCTAAATTAAGGAAGTTAATTACAAAGAAACTCATTGCACTTCCTGAAACAAGAGATTTTGAACCTAAAGTGAAACCTTCTTGGTGGAATGACAATGATTATTGTGAATTTCACAGAGGGAAAGGTCACAAAACTAATGATTGCCAAAGTCTTAAAAATGTGATTCAAGACTTAATTGAAAGTGGTGAAATTATTGTTGATGGACATACCTCGAACAAGTCACATACGAATTTTAAAGATCCACTTCCTGAACATGAGAAAGGAAGTTCTTCCAATGCAAAAGGTGATAATCAAGCCAACTATAATGCAGTATCCTATAAATATGTTGGTAACATTTTTAAGTGTCATCCTTCTAAATACTATGCCAATGTGATTACTATAAAAGACAATTCTGAGAGTCAACCAATTAGTGTTACTACTCAAGCACAATTGAAGGTTACTCTCCAAGGTGTCTCATCCAAACCAAGCACCTCTCAAAAAAGGTTTGTTTATGTTCCAAAGTCCATACCCAATGTTTCCAATCAATACAATCTTTTGGAACAACTGAAGAAAACACCAGCCCAGATATCCATATTAGAGCTTTTGTGTCTATCAACATCCCATAAGGATATCCTTGAGAAAGTTCTTTTAGAAACCCAGGTTCCCACAAATCTAGATCATGATCAATTTCAAGTTATGGTGGGACATTTGAAAACCTCACATTATCTATCCTTCACTGAACATGATTATTTAGCTATTAATCAAGCTCATAACACTCCACTCCATATATAGGTCCTCGTACAAAATCATAAGATCAAAAGAGTACTAATAGATGGAGGAGCTAGCTTGAATATATGCACTTTAAAACTAGTCCTTGCATTGGGATTTTCTAAAAAATCTATAGATCCAAAGAAGAAAATCATAATTAAAGCCTATGATGAAGAAGAGAGGTCATCCAAGGGATCTTTTGTTCTCCCTATTAGAGTAGGTCCTATGGTCAAAGATTTAATTTTCCAAGTTCTTGATATGGATCTCGCATACAACATCCTTTTGCGGAGACCTTGGATTCATTCTATGCAAGTTGTACCTTCAACTTATCATCAATGGTTAAAATTTCTCCACAATGCACATAAAATAACTATCAAGGGAGATCCTAATCCTTTTCGGTATTGTAACACTATGAGGATGACACCTGATTCTTTGGTACCTCATAATCATGTTGGATCCTCTGTAAACACATCTACTGATCCAAGCAATATAGCATCAATTTCTAAATCAAATGGGATCAAGATAGATATCAAAGAACAAAGTATAAGAGAATATACTTTGGGTCAAACCTTTTGTCTCACAGAGTTACCTTTATCTCCTAGATCATATGGGAGATCCTTGATTACCAAACATTAATTAGAACCCTCTTCTACACTTATTTATGATAAATTTATAAGTGTGGGCACTATATCACAAGAGGCAGCTAAGTGTAATGCCAATCATTTTCTTAAGTCAAAAAAGAATGGAAAAGAAGAGTATAAACATGACTATATATCCCCTGATGTCTATGGTAAAGGATATGCTTTGTTACAAAATATGGGGTACCAAGGTAGCGTACCTATAGGGTTGTAAAGAGAAGGTGTTATCAAACCAATTTTGTAAAATCCAAACTATCAGAGAGATACTATGGGATTAGGATACAAAGGAGAAGGACCAAAAGAACCAAAAGGTAAAGAAAAGATCACACCTTTTCATGAGACATCTAAAGCTCCTGCATTGCAATTCAGGAAAAATGGTATGTATGTGGATCCTGAAAAACAAAGGATGGCAATAGAGATCATAAATAAACTTAGGGATCATGAGGATGACTCTAACTCTAATGACTATGAATGGGATTCATTATCTGACTATACTAAAGAGATAGGAATTGATGTGGTCCATTGCTATAGTGCCAATTATCATGAGGGGGAGGATTCAAGGACTGATTCACTAGGATTAGTTCCACATGATACTACTCTTTTCGATTGTGAGGAAAGTGAGATTTATCTTGTGATAGATGATTCAGATGAGAGTATGGAGATAGACCTCATTAATACAATCATTAACCTTGAAAATTTTTCTATAAACACCCTCTCTATCTTTGAAACTGACCCAAATGATCCAATGCCCCTTGTACAGCCTGAGCTTATAGATTGGGATTCTCCCAACCATCCTGAACTTGATATTTTCCATAATGATGATGCCATAATCGACTATCTTGGAATAAAAGATCATCTACCACTAGGGGATCATAAGTTAGGATTTCTTATAGAGCTGAATGACATGGCTTACTTTGGAGAGAGTGCCAATCATTTCAGTCATAAAAATATAAAAATAATCAACAGATCTAATGGTGAAAACTAGTTTGTGGCAGTATTAGATCCAAAAATAGTAAAAAGAAAAGATGAATCTAAAGGTGAAAACCTCTCTGAGGCACCTGAGGATGGAAGGATAGACACTCTTCCCAATTACATGTATCGAGAGAAATCTGACATCCATATAGAGCCAAAATTGCCTCTTAATATTTGAACAGAGGATTGCCCATGCATTCTTAAAGTTGCAACATCTTTAACAGAATCAGAGAAAGAAGCTTTTGCAAATTTTTTCAAAGAGAGACAAATCAACTTCACATAGTCTTATGCTAATATGCACAGACTAGACCCTAATTTAATCATGCATCACCTATCTATTGCGCTAGGCATTAAACCAATTAAGTAGAAGCTTAGAAAGATGCATCCACACATTGCACTGATGGTTAAAGGAAAATTGAAGAAGCTCTTAGATGTTGGATTCATTCACACTATTGATTATGACAAATGGATTTTTAACATTGTACCAGTGTCAAAACTAGACAAGTCTATCTAGATTTGTATAGATTTCAGAGACTTCAATAAAGATTATCCAAAAGATGATTTCCCTTTGCTGAATATTGACATCATAGTTGATCTGACAGTTGGACATGAGATGTTATCTCTAATGGATGGTTTTTCTAGCTATAACTAGATCAAGATTGCACTCAAAGACCAAGAAAAGACTACTTTTAATTGTCCACGGGGTACATACTATTGGAAAGTGATGCCTTTTGGGCTCAAAAATGCTAGAGAAACTTATCAAAGAGCTATGACCATAATCTTTCACGATATGATGCATAATGTCATGGAAGATTATGTTGATGATATTCTAGAAAAACCCAAAGAAAAAGATGGTCATTTAAGAGTGCTCACTAGAATATTCACCCAGATGGAAAAATATTAGATCAGACTTAATCCAAAGAAGTGTGCATTTGGGGTCACATCAGGCAAACTATTAGGGTATATTGTCTCTACTAAAGGCATAGAGGTTGATCTAGAGAAGGTTAAGGAAATCATGGAGATGGCTTCCCCTACCAATATCAGTCAGTTAAGATCTTTACAAGGACATCTCCAATCAATCAAAAGATTTGTTTCTCAACTAGCATATAGAAGTCATCCCTTTTAGCATTTTTTACATAAAGACATCTTATTCAAATGGGATGATAAGTGTGAGGAAGCCTTCACTAAAATCAAGGAATATCTAGAAAATCCTCCAACTCCGATGTCACCAATTCTAGGCAAGCCACTTTTTCTTTACATTTTAGCTACAAAAGTCTCACTTGGTGTTTTTCTAGCCCAACAAGATCATGAAGGAAAAGAAAAAGTTATATATTATATCATTTGCACCCTTGTGGGATATGAACTAAACTATTCTCCAATTGAAAGAGCATGTCTATCGGTAGTCTTTACTTCATAGAAATGGTGATATTATATGCTATCTCATTCCATCAAGCTTGTTGCAAATATCAATCCTTTGAAGTATCTTTTGAGCAAGACCGCATTAACAGGTAGATTGGTTAAGTGGGTTATGGTGCTTAGTGAATTTGATATTGAGTATGAGGATAGGAAGACCATCCAAGGACAAGTGATCGTAGATCAATTAGAAGAGGTACCACCGATGGATGATCAACCTATACATATAGAGTTTCCAGATGCACACATCTTGACATTATCTACATAGACATTGAAAATGTACTTTGATGGATCATATACTCAACATGGTTCAGGAGCTGGAGTGCTATTTGTTACACCACAATGATATACAATACCAAAGTCTTACAAGTTACTTTTTCCTTGCACAAATAATGTATTTGAATATGAAGCCTTGATGATTGGGTTGAAGATGGCTCTGCAATGGAAAGTCACTGAACTGAATGTCTATGAAGACTAAGGATGAATACCAGACTAAGGATGATAAGTTGTTACAATATAAACATATGGTGGATGACTTCAAACAATATTTCTCAATCATCACCTTTGAGAAGATTCTGAGGCATGATAACAAAGCTACAAATATAATGGCTACAATTGCTTCTCTATTTGATGCAGAAGATACAAAAGCCCATTTTGAGTTTTTAGTGGAATCATTGACTTATCCCGCATACGATGATCTTGATACAAGTATTATATGTCTTATTATTGGACAAGATTCTCCAACTTATGGAAAGATATACTCCTATGTAAAAAACAATGTTATCCCACCTAACCTATCCCACAACCAAAAACAAACCTTTTTATGCCAAGCCTCTTGCTATCTCCTAATATCTGACACCCCATATCAGCGAGGTCTTGACGGTACTCTCCTATGATGTCTTGAACATGATGAAGCTCAAACTACCTTATGAGATGTACATGAGGGTATTCATGGGACACATTTGAGTGGTCCTTCCTTAGCTAAGAAGCTCATGCATATGGGTTAATATTGGCCTACTATGGAGATAGATTCCTTTCACTTTACTAGGGCATGCAAGAAATGTCAGATACATGGGAATCTTATTCATGCACCAGCACAGGAGCTCCATCCTTTCATGAACACATTTCCATTCAGTTGGTGGGGACTCAACCTTGTGGGAACAATTCCCCCTCCATCTTCCAATGGCCATAAATGGATTATCACTACAACTGAGTATTTTACCAAATGGATTGAAGCCATTCCATTGATTACTGCCACTGGAAAATCAATATCCATGTTTATCCTTAATTATATCATTTGTAGATATGGTATACCTATCTAACTTATTACTGATCATGGGAAGTAATTCCAAAATTAGGACATGGATTAACTATGTGCCAAATTCCACATCACCCATAACTATTCCACCATTTACTATCCCTGAGGTAATGACCATGCTGAGGCATCTAATAAAACCATTTTCAAAATCCTTCAAAAGATCATCAATGATGTTGGTCATCACTGGCATGTCCAATTGAATCCCACCTTATAGGCTTACCACACTTCCATTCATACTCCCACTGGAGCCACAACATATTCCCTTGTCTATGGTTCTGAAGTTGTCCTAGCCCTTGAGGTTGAGTTACCTTCTCTTCGTGTCTCTCTAAAAGATTTAATTCCAAATGAAGAGTATAGATTTGTACGACTGGCTGAATTAGAATTGTTGGATGAATGCTATCAGAGAGCCTATAATCATTAAAAATTCTATCAACAATAGATTTCTCATCAGTACAATAGTAAAGTGAAACCTAGAGACTTTCAGGTGGGTGATCTAGTCCTTTGTGAGAATCCCAAAAATCAGCTGCATCATGAAGAGAAGGGAAAGTTTGAACCCAACTGGTTAGGTCCTTTTGTGATTATAGCAGTCTATAGCTCTAAAGCCTATCAGTTGTCTACACCGAAGGGTGATCCATTGGATGAGCCTCTTAACAGCATGCACCTCAAGAAGTTTTATGCTTGAAATCCCAATGCAAGGGGTATGCATATAGTATGTATATAAAAAAATCTCAAAAATACAAAAATACAAAAAAAATACAAAAAAATACAAAAAATACAAAAAAATCAAAAGAAAATTGCAATAAAATCATGTGGTGAAAACCTGGAAATAGGCACTATATGTGACAAGTTAGCTCCTCTCTCTATTAGGATTCTTCTAGTGTGTTCATTCATTGTATATACTGATAATAAAATGGCTTGTTAGTCATCATTTCTGCCATGTATATATCATAATAAAATGGCTAGTTCATAGCACTATCCACTGTATATATCCATAGTAAAAGAACACCATAGCTTGGTCTATTGTTTTTATCTTCAATCTAGTCTTGTTGTGTCCATCCATAATAAGCCAGGTCATCACCTAGCAAGGGGCATGTCCTCAACCTAGTTTTGGAAGTAGATCTATGATAGTAATGACTCTTAGAGGATAGAATGGAGTATTTTCACTAGACAAGAAAACACAATCAAATGTTCTTACACAATGATCTTTTCATCATGATTCGTGATCTTTGATCTATCCTTTGAAACATGACTGCATATCTATACATCTTACATCATCAATCAAATTGATCAATATACCTTACACTATCTTTTGGAAAAAGAAATGTATATTCATGGTAGGCATGTTAGAATGATTTATTGTATATTATGCATTCATATCTGGATTTCATTGTTATCATGTTTCCTATGCTATTCTAGGATATCTTTGACATGAGTTTAAAAATCCCATATCTCGTTGATTAGAATGGCCAGGATGGGACATGATATTTTCTTTGATTGTTGTTTGTGGGATATTTTCTGATAAAATCGAAGGAATAAGTAATTGGGGTGTCTATGCATAAGTGCCTTACACTTACACACAAGTTAGATGTTACATGAAGCTGTGGAGATATTCATTTCATATTTCATTTTGCATTACACTTAGCAGATTCATGTTGCATGTCAGTGCTCCTTTATAGGGATTTGTAGGTTATCTTTCTTATTCGGTCATCTATTCTCTTTGTCCATTCTTCTTGTGTCTGATACATTATTATTTAAGTTGAGGACATTTGGATACCCAAACAAAATAAACACATTTCATCTTGCATTTTCAAACATTTTACATATTCCATTTTCATTATCACATTTAATCATATTACATAGTTCATTTGATGAGTGTCATTTTCATTAGGTATGCTCATTTGTATATATAAACCATACATTTCACATTACATTCTTTGATCAATTAAGATACAAATTCATTATAGCTATCATGTTTAAGGAACATTTTAGGAACATTTTACCATATTAGGAATATTTTCATTATTATATACATTATCATTTGCATTATATTATTCATTCTATTATCCATTACAATCATTTCCCATATGTTCATTTATTATCCATTATTTACATTGTCATATTCATCATTATTTATATATCATTACATTTGTCCCACATAACATTACATAAATAATCATTTAGGACATACATTTATCTAAATATCATCATCATATGCTAGATCATTACCCATTTTCTTTGCATTATAGAACATAAGTATTATGCATATCAAAGAAAATCATCACATCCTACATATGTTAGTACGCACATGTATATATAATCATCCAAGAAAACCATAATAGAAATACACCATCATGTATATAATCCATCATATAGAGTACATATAAAATAAATAAAATGTCGAAATGTTCAAATGTCCAATGATATCTCATAAAATGATAATGTGTCCAATATAGTGTCCATCAAGTCAATAAAATAATGATACAATGGTAATACAGATACAATGAGTGTGTATAAAATGATTCAATCTATCTATGAGCCACTACCTCCAAACTCAGTCTGTTACTACTTGCGAGATGCAATAAGACCTCATGCTGCTAAACCCCCTAAACCTGAAGCTCCTATCGGATCCCCTGAACCTGAAGGTGCTCTAGGAGGACATGATGATATCCCTCCACTACCAGTCAGTCCTTAGCTCTAGTAAACATCTGTCCCCACTACATAAGAGTTCTCTCTATAGCTCCCAATCCACTGATCTCTCAGCACAACCTATCTATATGCCTCTCTCTAGTAGGAGATCTCCTTCCTCACCTGTACCATCATATGAGGACTATCTCCATGAGGTCCCAAGTCCTTTTTCCTCTGTAGCTCATCTAGTAGCACCTCAGACTCCCCTAGTCACTCTATGGTGATGTCTCACTCATGCTTGATCATGGCATTCTCCCTCTCCAGTCTCTCTACCTATCTCTCTAGTCCAGGGACATGGTCTTCCTATACCTGTGTCATTTCTAGTCTAACTAGCAATGAATCAATGTCTAGGTCCTCCTCCTCAACAACATCCCTCTATAGGTAGGGATCCTATCCCCCAATGTCCATCTATGCCTGCTCCTCTTGTACATTGACATCAAGCATTTGTATATCCTATCTAGCTATATCAAGCATCTTCTCATCCTATATGTCCTGTATCTATCCACCCTATATGAATCTCTCCTAGCCAATTATAACATCACCCTCATCCTATACTAGCTCTACCTATATTGGTATATGTGCCTATCCTACTACGTCTACCTGTATCAGGATAGCTACTGTTATCTATCCCATGGCACCCACTAGAATATGTAATGGGGCACCTATGACACCCTATGCTAGTACCTATCCTTGTACCTATCTCATTGGGGGTGGCATCAATCCCTGTAGTCACACACCTCTACATCTCATCCAAGGCCCCACTCTATCTCCTCTACCTCCACCATCACCACCATTATCACCATCATCTCCATCACTACCATGGCCTCTACCATCATCTCTGCCCCTCCCTCAGCCTCTCTTGTCCTAGCCTCATCACCTATCTTAGCATCTCTCTATGGCATCCCTCTCTAATGGCCTCTCCACTAGATCAGTCAACCTTGGGAATGGGTGCTCCCTAACGTACTTCTCATAGGTCATTGTCATACCTCAGTCTATGAATCCCTATCTCATAGACCATGCCTAAAACAACATGTCTAAGAACTCCTACCATGTAACCTCAAATGACACCATCAGTCCCTAGTCTCGCCACTCTTGATGTGTGTGGGAAAACTCTATGACCCCCTATGGTAATCCCTCCATCCTACCTAACTATCGCAGGACCCGGTTCACCAACTACCTCTCAAAAATGTAGGAAGTCCTCCCTATCAACCATCTTGACTCAAAACAAAATCTGAGCTAACACTCATCATCCCATGACTCGCACCAAAGGTAGGGTCTCCAGGTAACTGAATCTATTGTATCAAATGTGTATCACCAAAAATCTAAATGACCCATGTTATGTTGAATTTGTATGGATGCATATAGAAATACATATGGCTGCCCTGCGCCATAGAACTACATAGCTATTGGTCGTGTCACAACAATATGCTCCCATGCCCAAACATGGAGCAATGTAACATTGACATATAGTGACGTTCCCTTGTGGTATACCATCTGATGTAGATCATGATATAAGTGTTCCAATAGACACACCCCCCAAGAAAAATGGGTCCCCTTCTCCATCATCCTCTGCAGAGTACCGCCCCAACCAACTGAAAAACCATGAGATCTCTTATCTAGAGACATGTAGCCTCCAATCACTCCAGCCAGAACAACAAGAAGTGGCTCATAGAAATCCACCATGTCCTCCTAGCTAATCTTAGTCTCCTCAATGTCTTCATCTCAAAAAACTACTTTGCACTTAGTTAGACCCTCGTGCTGATCATACGGCACTAACTCTCCATTGATAGGTAGGCGAAGGATGCAATATACATCCTCTAAGGTCATTTTCATCTCTCCTATAGGGAGACGGAAGGTACTCATCTCTTAGTGCCATCTCTCAGCAAGTGTTGTCCACATACCCAAGTTTGCCTGAATCTTAGGAGTGTATATAATGTGTTATAGTCCAGTCACTCCTATCAGTAGTCTGTCAATCTCTGACAGTGCCGACCTCAAATTTTGAGTCATGAGATATCTCTCCCATGACATCAAAGTATCTATGATATCCTCCTATAATCATTAACCAATCAAACATTCAACTTTCAATCCAAATGATCTATCTATCTATCCTAATCTATCAATCGAATACATGTTTATCAAATGACCTAATAGATAATTCAATCAATTATCTACAATCAGGGAGGTTAACTAGAAACCATGCTACAATGTTACCTATCTTGACCTAATCAATCAAAATACAATGCTGATAGATCATTTCAGCTCATCGATATCAAATTTGACCTCATTGACTTACTAATTTGACTAAATTCTATCACCTAATACAAATGCACAGCACAGAAAAATGCTTGCACATAAACTCTTTACACTTGCGTAGATTTACACATTTGCACAGTTTCCCTAAATATTGGCGCAACATTATGTGACAAATGTGTAGAAACCACATTTACACTGTAAAATTTTTTTCTACTATGCATGCACAGATGCACCATACATATGCGTAGAACTACCATTTTTCTATGCAAATATGACAAGTTGTTGCCCATATATGCGCCGCAACTGCACATATGTAATTCGCCTACAAAAGTAAAATTTTTCTAACCTAACCTATGGTTGAATCTAACCTAAAAATGCTACAAATCATTTTCAAAATTCATCAAAACATCAAAATCATAAAGAGGATTGAGTCACCTACCGGCTCTCCTGAATCAGGTGGTCTATCGAAGCATTTGACCCTCTCGAATCGATGATCAGACAACGAGAATGACATCTTCTTAGCTCTTCTTTTCTCTCTCCAATTGCTCTAATCACCAAATGACAAGTGTTCATAATGACTCTAATGTGGACCCCTTGGCCCTATATATAGCCTATGGACCCATTTTTCTCGATGTGTGGACCCTACCTATCCATTTCTTTCCAAATCACCCTATTTTCACCCATATTTTCTCTCATTTCTTTCGTGAGATTGATTTTCAAACTAGACGTTAAAAAGAAAATCAACTAAATATTTTTTTGTCAATCAATCTCTCGAGGGGGCATGCATAGGTCATCTGAGACATTGTCTAGGGTAGGGGCAAAAATGCTTGATTTTTCTTTGAAACAATGTGACCAACACATTATTTCAAAGAGGGGAAAAATGTATACACTAAAAGTGACTTCATTAATTAATTAAATATTTATTATTTAATTAAAATATTGACTTGATGAATTAATTAAATATTTATTACTTAATTAATATTTATTCCTCTATTTATTAGATAAATTATTCAATTTATTTGATAAATTCACTATAGTCTATTTCTCTATCCTAAGTCTTCTAAATAGTATATTAAAGTGATTTAATCAATTACACAATCACTAAATATGACTAAGTTCCCTAGTCCACTTCGTCTACCTAGTCATGCGATACATCATTTTGGCTAGGATAAATAGTTATTATTAATTATTCATTAAACATTATCCTCATCCACACATGTCCTATTCCTAAGGGCTATGTGACCTCATAAGACTTGGTCTCATGACCACATGTCTTCTCTCAAACCAAGTCAAGAGACAATCCCTCTTCATAAGGGGCTTCTCAAGCCACCTTTAAGGGTCAAAGGTGACTAATGGGACACTTGTGCCAAGAGTCCTCATGAGGAAAATTTCTCTCCCTCTTCCTCTCTTTTGTCTTTGTGAGACACTTGACATGTGTCTTTCCCTTCCACCTTCTCCTCTTCCATGTCAATTTGAGAGTAACATCATCCCTATTATTCCTCTCACATTCCAACTACATCCCCCTTTCTCTTAACCCCTCCAACCAAGTCAGTAGAAACCCTAGGATCTTCTACCTTTTAATCTACACCCTAGGATTGTGCCACCTAGGCTTGGATCCTCCAAAACTCTATAAAAGGAGCCTCATTTTCCCTTTGTGAGCTAATAGTGAATAGGCAATCAAGCAATCAAGTAATCAAGCATTCTAGAGATTAAAAGCATTCAAGCATTCAAGCATCCTCATATCATTTCCATTTTATCCATTAGTTTTGTATAATCAAGCTTAGGTCATTTTTCCCTCATTCACACAAATCTCCACACTTTGGTGACATCTTGGGCAAGGAGCTTCAAATTAGAAATCTGAGAGCTCAACCAATACAATAAATCAAGGCCAGGAGAGCAATGGAGACAAGATACATGGTAGGTGAAGGTAATTTGATTAAATAGTTTCTTCATTGTGTTTACTTTTTTACTCTTCATTATGTTTGCATTAGGTTGATTTATTAGCTTAGATTAGTTAATATATCATTTCTAGTATTAGAATAACTTATTTGCATACAAATTTCAAATGGGTACAATGACAAAGTCTTGTTTCAAGAGAAAACAATACTCATCTAATGCAATTCTATATTTAGTTCATACTAATTTATGTGGTCGGATGAAAATTTAGAGCTATTATCCAAATATATATTGTATCTTATTTGTTGATGATTTCTCTAGGGTTATGTCTGTTATGTTTCTAAAAGAAAAATCAGACATTTTTCAAATGTTTGAGTGGTACAAAGAAAAAGTAGAGAAATAATCTAGTAAGAAACTGAAATGCTTGAGGTTAGACAGAGGAGGTGAATTCATTTTAGATGAATTAATAGCTTTTGTAATGAGCCTGGAATCAAGAGACATGTATCTACACCGAGGAAACCACAACATAATGGATTTGTTGAAAGAAGAAATAGATCAATTGTTGATTGTGTTATAACATTGGTAATTGAAAGAGAGGTTACACAAGTTTACTAGACAGAAGATATCACTAATGTTGTCTATACATTCAACCAAGTACAACTAAAGAAAGAGTCAAATAACATACATTATGAGATATGGTATGATTATACACCTAATGTGAGATATTTTAGAATATTTGGAAGTAGATGTTACATTCTAAAAGATGATAGAAATGAAAATTTTGATTTTAAAGGTGATGAAGGTATATTTCTAAGTTACTCTACTAGAAGTAAAGTTTATAAATGTTTGAACAAGACTACTAACAAGATGATTGAAATTAAAAATTTGAGAGTTGATGAGTATGTAGAAAAGAATGATAAAAAAAGTAAGAAGGAACCAGAAGATTATGGAAGCTTTGTTTACATAGAAATTGAAGATCTTGACACTTTACCCTAGCAACATCTTAGTGTCACTAAGCTACAAAATAATACTACCGAGAAACATCCCTTATAGACTGAACAACAACAAATAGTTACCGAGGAGAATGATGTTTATGTACTGAGTGGAGAAAATATTTAAGAACAAAGATCTGAGCATGTACTAGAAAAATATGTGATGAGGCACCATCCACAAGAAGTAAGTTAAGGAATAATACATGTTTGGTTTGTGAATTTGAACCTAGAACTATTAAGGATGCATATGCAAATGATGATTGGATTAAATAAATGAATGAAGAGATCGAGAAAATATAGAGAAACAAAACATGGACATTAGAACCGAGACCTAAAGAAAAAAATGTGACTGACACCAATTGGATTTTCAAAAACAAATTGAATGAAAATGGAGATGTTACAAGGAACAAGGAAAGATTAGTCTGCAATGGTTATGCACAAGAAGAAGGAGTTGACTATGAAGAAATTTTTGCACCTACCTATATTGGTTATTAGAAAGGAACTGATTGGGGATTAGGTGCATAACATAAGGGTAACATGATAAAAATTGATAAATTTAACAAAATAAACATAAAGGAAAAATAATATTACCAATATTAAATAAAAAATTTTAAAAAATAAAATGAAAAAATACAATAAGATTTTAGATAAATAAGAGATATTCTACATAGCAAGTCAATTTAAGATATCTCTACCAACATTGAACTATATAGTCTTCGAGTCAAACTTCTTGTGTGTCTCATAAGTAGTGGTTTGAAAGAATATATTTCTTATGAGAATTAATGGTACACTCAACACTCATTATATCTAGGTGATTCTCATAGAGGTGAAGCATTGGACCTTCCCCAGAGATCACTCATCCCAGTACTAATCCAAATCAAGTGCACTTAGTCATGGAGTTTCCTCTAAGGTTAACTCTACATAGCTCAATACTCAGTTTACAAAACCTTCAACAAGTATTTTTCCTTATGAATCATCCACTAAAGAGCCCCTTTATCCAATAAATTAATAAGAAGGAGATATTTTCCATAGAAACTCATATTGGCATATTTCTACCAGGATTATATTTTTTACTTTTTGTGTCAACCACATTGATTTATGTTTCAAGAGTACTAGTTCATTAGAACATACATCTCTTATGAAATGAATGGTATACTTAACAGTCTTGCATCCTAGTGATGCTAACAAAGGTAAAGCATTAGGCCTTCTTAGGAGGTCACCCATCCCAGTACTACTCCAATTGAATAGGACTTAACTATTGAGTTTCCTCAAAGATTAAGCTCATTTTTCTTGCTACCACATTTAGAAAATCTTCAATAAGTGTTGTGTCTTATAAGCTATTCATTGTAGAACTCCTTTATCTCATCAAGTGATAAGTAGAAAATAGTTTCTAGTTTTTGAGAAACTTTAATTTTCTACACAAATTTCTAGACTTATTTGGAGAAATTTACTCCCTATATATTACTTAATAAAGAATGCTAATTTGTGAAATGTTTTTATACACCTAGCCATTTTTTATCTTCCACCACACAATATTGGATTCATACTATGTTTAAGCTATTTTATTTATTTATTTCTAAATTTTGTATTCATTACTTTGTACTTAAACCCTTCTTTTATTTCATTTTTCACCATTAAATAGTGAAGAAAGACTAATCATGACCCCTAATAATAAGATTGAAACAAAACTAGAAAATTGAAATGAGAGAATAATGAAATATTTCATCCATAAAAAATATACCAATATAAGAAATTATTTTTGCACGATCCAAGAGCTTTATTTATTGAGACATAATTTTCTAAATTTATAAAAAAGAAGAGAGCCAAAATATAACAGAAATAAAGAAGACAAAAGACAATATTTATACTGGTTCGATAATTACCTGCATTGACTCTCAAGAAGTGAATTATTTTAAATATTAATCTAATCCACAATACACTGAATACATAGAATGCATTTATTTATTTATGCAAATCTCTTTGAATTTGAAGAGATGAGGGAAACCAAAAAGTCATGTGACCATTGGGCTTCACATCCCAACAATATCCCCCATGAAGTCCAACTGGTACAACCATATAGTGTGGCATCCGTTGCTACCTATTTTGAATCTCAGAGAATTACTATTCCTTAAGATTATCTCAACTTTGTCAGACTTTGTTCTAGAACACTCTGAATGAGTCTTCTCTAAGTCAGATCAAAGTGAAAAATATCTTCTCCTTGGTATTGCAAGCCATTTCTCACATAGTTTGCAACATTATTATCATTTTTCTCATCTAGGACAACATTTCCATTTTTAGTCATTGCTGAGAAGATCTAGTAATATTTTTCCCAATGGATGGAATTGATATATACAAATCTTGATTTCTCCAATATATGATATTATCTTTTCCAATAACTAGTCCTTTTACTAATAATACTTCTGGTGTGTCTAGAAACCCAAATGCAGCTCCTCTGTCAATGGATCTAAATAGAAGAACATGCCATGCTTCTTGATTTCCCTCATAAGTTACAAGTGGAGAATGAATGATGTCATGAATACTTACTATATCCAAGATAAAATCCTTTCTCCCTTTCTTTCTCCATCACTTCTCGAAGTTAAACAATACGTTATAAGGAATTGATCCTTCAAGTTTGGAATGAATATCATTTGAAGGCTCCCTAGCCCATGCTTTCTCAATGGCTACACCAGGTAAATTGGGATGATGGAAATCATCATGATGAACATAACTCAAAGTCATAAATAGAGAATGTTACTATGTATCATACCTTCCATCATGTAGATCAATCCACCCAACAAAACTCAAAATTCTCCTCTATTTTGTGGTTCTTCATAATTTAGTAACTTGACTTTGTTGATCAACATTAGGAGGGAAATTATGTAGACCACTTTGAACTGATTGTAAAGAATCTATGTTCTAACTAACATCATTATCTCTATGTGAATGATAAATATAGTCATATGAAATCAAAGGATTTCCCATTACCATATACATTATTAGGAAAACTGAACCTTCTATCAGAGGTACCCGTACATCCTATCTATTTATGGTGATTGAAATGTTGTATGGAACTATCCTACATATCCTCCAAAGGGGTTGGAATATATTTTATTTTACAATAAAAATAATTACTTGAGCAATGACCAGCAATAGGGGCCCCCAAGCTATCAACAAATATTCCTTTATCACTTGAATGAACTTAATTCATTTTGTCTATAGATTGAGCTATAAGAAGTAAGTTGTATTGATCATAGGCTACATATGATAGTGTAGATAATTATTTATTACCTTCAAACTTCCTATGGTTATGTAATCATGTGGAGGACTCAATTGTAGTCACACAATATCCACCATGGGACTAGGTTGCATTGACATGGAAGTCTTCCTCGAGTGGTGAGAGAAGATCATGGGAAGAAGGGATAAGGGATCATAGGTGCATTCATTATTAAAGTCCAAAGGCCTTCATGGGAACTCATAATCACCTTCAGAATCTAAAGGCTCCATAGAGTTATGAGCATTGAAGAATGTCTCCTTCAAAACACCTTGATCTAGAACCTCAATGGCTTGGCCTTTCAAATCCTCTTCCAAAAATATTTCCCACTCTTTGTAAAGAACAAAACTTGTTGGAAGCCCAAATGCCTCATCTCTATTCCAAATAGAGGCCACCCTTCTAAAATTTGAATCCTTTTCTTGTCTCTTTCTCTTATCATATTCCAAAATCCTATGGTTTCTATCCACCATCAATCTCATTGCCCCAGTAGCCTTAGTAGTTATGAAAACTTGTGGAATATCTCTTCTAGATAACCAGCAATAGATGTTTGGGTAGTCATGATCTTCACTACCTTAACCTTGTTAGTGGATTTATCTTTGGTCTTGGTCATCAGAAACTTCTCTTTGTCTTCATCTGCCCCTTCATTTACTTCCATGGTGAACTTCTCATCTCTCATAGACTTTTGTCCCGTAGAGGTAGGCTCTTATTTTTTAGAATTGAGCTCTATAGAGTAACACAACTAAAACATCCTATGAACTCTGGAAGAAAAAATATTTGGATCATCTATGTTGAAGATAGAAGTAATATAAACCATTTAATAAATGACCAATATTAGGGCTTTTATAGACATTTCAGTCTTTTCTACCTTTACCCTCTTTCATAACTCTTTCTTGATGGCTTTCATATGTTGCACATCACCTTGTGTTCAATAATTGCACTAAGATCAAATTTGAGATCTTGAAAAACTTCTTCTAGTTTAGGTTCAGGCTTGATTTCCCAGCGTTCCCACCAATGCACATTGCAAATTGTTTTATTTTTTGCATGCACAACATCATTCTCTACCAAGCCTAAATTTTCAAGAAATTCATCGATGACATAATAAACTTTATCTTTTTCCATCGTTTATCAACCTCTCCTTGGGCCTAATATTGATTCTATTTTTTTTATAAAAATGAAGAGATCTGAAATAAAATAGAAATAAAGAAGAAAAAACACAATATTTATAGTGGTTTAACAATTGCCTACATTTGTTCTCAAGGAGGGAATTAGTTTATATTAATCTAATCCATGATACACTTAGTACATAGATTCCATAGAGTCATTTATACAAAGAAAATGGTGATGTGACCATTGAGATTCACATCCCAATAAATGCAAGTGTGGAAACATGAATATTGAGGTTTCATGTCCACCATAATTTACTTTAAAACTAGAACTCACCACCAATATTATTTCGTAAACCACTTTGTGATTAATTTACAACTTTCCAACAACCAAAATATTAACTATATTTAGATGAAGGGAGATATATTTCACAAGTCTCTAAAGGAAAAAGCTTATAAGGTTTTCCTCTTTGTTAGATATGTTTAAATTAGTATAAACAAACTTGGAATTTTAGAGTGTATTATGGTTTGGACATACTTTCTTGTTTACAAACATGAAGATGGGTTAGTTTTGAAACTATATAATCAGGTTTTTGAAAGTCTAGAAATTTTTTATTAATGCAAATGGTCCCCTCCTCTAATATTCCAACTATTTTTTGACCCATCATTTCTACAATTTTCAATTATTTGAGCAGTAGAGAAGTTTCCCAAAGAAGCTCTGTATGATACTAGAAATCATGAATCAATATTATAAAGCTTGTTATTCAAACATAAATCCTTTTTAAATGACCAACCTATTCACTTAATCAAAATTCCCACACTCAATCCAGACATGTAAAATTGTCAAGCCCAGACTCCAAAATTTCCCAAACGGTAAACTACTTATAATATTTCCTTTTGCATACATTAGAGTTTCAGATGGAAAGACCATTTTCCAAGACACAGGTCTGCAAATTCATTCATTTAATAGTTCATTATTTTACTTTAATATTTTTACTAGAAGAGAGGTAAAAATTTACTCAAACATGAAAGAGATACAAAACAAGCTATGTTCCTAGCAGGAAGTGCACTAGATAACCCTATCACTATCCACTAACTGATCAAAAAAATTAGACATATCATGAGACAATTGCCTCTAATCCACTAGATTCCAATTATACATATGATCTAAACTTTATTTAGAAAAATAATCCACAACACCAGTCCACTCCTTTTTACTCTTAAATGGATTAAGTGTTGTCATTAGTATTCATTTCTATAGTTGGTAAATAGAGAAAGAGAGTTCTGTTGGTTATAACTACACAATAGTCACTGAGCACATAGATTACAAAATACAATAGTCACAAATTATATAGGATTATCGAGTGCCAGTATATACCGAGACTTAGAGATAACATTTACCAAGTAATCCAAAGTTCACATAAAATTTTGGAATGGCACATAGTACAAGGTGAACAACTTTTTTTGAGTAAGAAAGTGGTTTACCAAGATCAAGGTGAATATTTATTGTGGATATAATCATTTAATGAATGATGATTCCTATGTAAGGATGATCTAGGTTAATTATATGAACCATTGATCTTAGGTTTTATAAGATAGTGTCAAACCCTAATTAGGTCAAATCAGTTTGATATAAGTATTGTTAACATGTCATTTTGACATGTATCATCAAGAAGTAGCCGCACCCAAGGACATATGAAGATCAGATAGGGTTATGTTAAAGGATTGATAGAATATTTAGTTTATCATAAACAAAATTAAGGCTACCGAGCAGTACAAAAGGACACATTCATTAGAGAAAGGTGATGTAATTATTGTACTTAATGGATCTGATATCATAAATTTAATATGTTTTATCATACAGATCACACATCACTATTACTCTTTAATAATTGTAGCAGATTCAAAATCTCCTAACATAGTGGACTTAACAGTTCTTTTATTAAATCTCTTAACCAAGTGCACACTTGAATAGTGTTGCTAAAATCCTCTGACCAAGTAGATCTAGCTAATCTTATTATTACTCATAACTAGGTAAGATCATCGTAAGTGATCAATCTTTGTAAGCCTTAACTGGAAACTTTATTTTGGTAGAAGTGAAGCTTTGTGGATTCCATCCCCACCATAGTTTTTATCTTCTAACATTGGTTGAACTATGATACCAAAATAAATGTGCCATGTATATGAAGTTTCATGTATGCTTTATTGATTTGATTACATACATTTACATTTTAGTTATGTTATTAAAAGTGTGGTGAATGCAATTGATATAGTCATTTATTAAAGTACATGTTTACAAGTATTTAGTTTGAAATTTTTAAGGGTACTGATTCACCCCTCCCCTCTCAGTACTCACCTTTCCATAATTCCAACAATTGGTATCGGAGATAGTTCTATTGTTGAGGAATTTTAATCACTAAATATAAAATATCTAAGGATGGAATGGTATAACCTTGACAAGACTATTGAGAATCACAAATTGTACATGTAGATCTACATTGAGTAATTTAAGGAAGCCAAAGAAAAACTAAGAGAGTTACTAATCAAAAGGAAGGATATGGCATTTATGTACAATGAGACTGATTATCAGGAAGAATAGATAGAAGACCCATTTGAAGGAACTAGATCTGGATCTAGAAGTATATCTGATGTATCTGAAGGAACCATATCATATCTATCTGAAGGGTATGTGAAGGATCATGGTATGCCAAAAAGTGGTGATGTGAAAAAGAAGTCCTGATTGATAAAATCTTATAAAAACAATTATAACTTTCAAACAATATAACATTTTTGAAATCTGAAATATACATCACATTCTATGCTTCACCTAATATAATAATAATAAATAGTTCTTTCAATTTGATGAAGTGTAGACTAAGTTAAGGGTGTCAAACATGAGAGTTTTTATATTCAAGAAAATTTGTAGCAAAAAAATGATAATTAATTATTTACTCGGAAAAAAAATTAAAAAAATATGCATCACATTTGGATACGAGTCTACTACTTTTATCTATAATATTATTTAAAAAATATTATCATTTGATTTTTTTAATGTGGCTAGACATACACCTACTTGTTATCTTTCTATTCCTGATTGATAGACTTATTGATAAATAGCTATAACTTTCAAACTGTATAACATTTTTGAGATCCAAAACATATGTTACATTCTATGCTTTTACTAAAATATGAAAAATAAGAAAAGTTTTCAATTTGATAAAGTTTAGACTAAGTTAGCGTGGTTAGACACAAGAGTTTTTGAATTCTAGAAAAGTTGTAGAAGAAAAATCATAATTAATTATTTACTTAGAAAAAATTACAAAAAAATATGTGTCATAACTAGACACGAGTCTACTATTGATATCTATAATATTATAATAAAAAATTATCATTTGATTGTGTTTAAGGTGGTCAGACATACACCTACTTCTTATTTTTCTCCTAAAATTTTCGTACTACTACATTGAAATTTGAAATTTTTAACTTATAGAATAATTATTTTTCAAAAAAGGCCTAGTATATTAGAAACTAAATTCAATTTCCTACAGATTCTCTTCTTACATATTTTTGATAAAATATTTATAACTTGTTCAAATTTTTATGTTAATTTTCTTAAATCTAATTTTCTAAATTTTCATTGCCACTTAAGGGGGCTAGTTTGGCATACCATGGTCCTGCACATTGTACACACTAAATAGTGCACTTCTCTAAGTCATTACTTCCAAGGGAATCCATGAATGGGAAACCTTGAGAAAGTGACCTAGAGCTCCCTAGGCATGGAGTCACAAGGATGTTGATAGTGCTCTCAACTTAGAGCTATTGAAGAATGCAACCTTGCTAGTAAACCACACAATGGGAGATTCAAAGAGACAAGGGCAAGAATGCCAATATCCTCAAGAATCAACAATGGAAGTGCAATGCAACTATGCTAAGAATGAAGATGCAAGCTAAGCTATGGAAATGAAAGTATTACGAATCCTTGCTAATTAAGCTATGTGAGCTAATCTAAAGCATAAAAGAAACTAAGCTAGAAAGAATAAACATGAAGCTATGATGCAAGAATGAATCTAGAATGCAAGAATGATATCCAAAAGCTCCAAAGTCTCCAAGAAATCCTACAGCATAAGATTAGCATAAAAATTTAGGATCCTAGAATGAGAAAAGAGCTCTCCTTTTAAAGCAAGTGAAAAGGAATGGACAATGGAGATTAAGAGGAAAAAGATTTAATCAAGGGTGGAGCTTGAAAGAGGAGAATTCCATGTGCACAAATATCCTCCAATGAGAAAATAAGAGTTGACTTTTGTGTCTATATGAGACAAAAAGACCTTTTTCTTTTATTTATTAAATAAGAATAATTCTTTATTTGTGCAACTTAGGATAAGAGTAAAAGTGGGCGCTTTTTATTTAATAAAAGGGGAGGAAATTCTTTTTAAATAAATAAAGACTTAGGATAAAATGGTTAGCCCATATAAAATAATCGAATAAATGATAAAATAGAATTTGATCCAGGAAATTGATATAATTGAAAATATTGATTTAAGGATTTGATAAATTGTTGAATGGGGGCCCAAAGTCTAGGTGACCATTTTAGGGTACATACATTTGCCCCTCTTTGAGTAATCTGAGATCGATTTGGGATCACATGTGGTCAAAGAATAAAATTGAAATGTGAGATCGATTTGGGATCACAAAACAACCTAGATGTGTGTTCGATGGATGGGAACACATCAAGACAAAGATAAGCATAAGCTAACAAAGATAAGCTCAAAGACAAGACCAACACACCTATGAATAGGAAATTGTCAAGTCTCAAATAAGAGATAAGAATCTCAAGCAAGGTTTAATTGATAAGCTGAATCAAGGATTAAAGCTGATAGGTACTACCCCCTCAAAATCAAAATTGAAATCAGGTAGAGAAGAACAACAAATTGATAAACTTGATCAAGTCAATAAAAATCATAATCAAAGATGAAAGATGATAGGACAACCATCAAGTAGTGAAGATATGCCCCAATTTGACTAGGTTTGACTGAGAAAGATACAGGATAAAGATGAAGTCAAACCTTAGAGAGATGAAGTGAATGAAAATGAATGAAAGACTAGAAGGTTGAAAGAGATGGGGATGAAAAAATGAAGATGCCCCTATTAGGGATTTTTCTTGTAGGACCAAAAATGATACTTAAACTTGTTTTCCTTGAGACTGATTCCCACAAGAGAAAAACCTAATTGCTGAGGATTGGATAAGATCCTCCTTCATTTTTGAGCTCCACAGACTCAGGCAGGTGTTACCTCTTTATGATAACTATCTTTACAATCTTCTTATGAGTGGACACTGATTAGCTTCTAGTCTTCTTAATGCATAAACCTATAGAACACTCTGCATATGACTGTAATCAATTTAATGCAAACTTTAACCAGATAAACTGTAACCATAAGTGAAGCAACAATTAGTGCTTTAAGGATCTTCATCCTTCTTCCTTTTAAGGAGGGACAACCTAATATGATTCTCTCTTTACAGAATCAAGAAAATGGACTAAATGCCTTGGGCATAGTCCAATCTATCAAGTGCAATAAACATAAAAGTAAAAAGGTATTGATAAGTGATGTGAAAGTTTTAACTTCTTTTTTGAGATCACTGAAAGATATAACTGTGAGAAACAAATACCAAACCATTGCCTAATCCTAAGGGCAATAGAATCACAATGTAAATCAACAAGTAAACCCTAAAGGAAATACAATAGTATGCCTTGCATAACAACTACAAATCCAAATAGGTTTCCTTACAAACTATTCTATTAACCAAATATTGTTATCATCAAAGATCCATACAAATATATTTACTCTCCAAGATGAAATATAAAAACTTTTATTTCTTTCCTTGAAAGAAGCTCATAAAATAGTCAAGCAGGTTGCCTTACAACTGGTATATTTCAAATGCCTAACATGAAAAACATACAAGAGTAAAATACATAAGCAAAGAGACAACAACAATATATGGCAGAAATTGTAGCGTATTTGTATTAAAATCAACTTGCCACTTACATTCACAATTCCATTACTTATAAGACCAGACACAAAGCTTGGTGATCTACTTCTAAGAAATCCGGTTCTATTTTCTATATCTTTCAATCTCTACTCTCTTTTTTTGTTACAACCAACCCCCACTCAAAAATGAATTTTCAACTCTATATAGCCTTTTCACAACCACCTTGGAATTCCCTCATTAATGGGAATGCAATAAGCTTTGGATGGTTGGAAAACCTAACTCTTTTAAAGCATAAAAATACAACAAAATATACAACCAACCCTCAGGTGGTGAAAGGACAAAATTTCCTTGAACTATGGTACATCTTTGGCTACTCAAAAACTGACACCTTCAACTGCAAATATTTATGATAGGTCCTTGATTTCAATGAGACATGGTGACCGCCATTTTAGGCTAACCTACACCATTCTTGAATGATAGCTTATCAATCTTGTATTCCTCAGATCAGGTGTCAAGTGTGTCCGATGTCCTTTTCAATCTTCATCCAAAATGTGCAAATCAACTATGGCAGATCTAGCCTTTTTGGGCTTTGTCAACTCATCCCATGCAGTTACCTGTTCCTCTGATGGCCAATTAAAACCTTGGACAAGTTGTAGTTGGGCTTTTTGTCTCTCCCATTTGGCATCTGTAATTACCTTTACATATGACACAAACTTGGTGAGGTCCACCCCTGCTTTGTTGGCTTCATCTAAGGCTTTGTTGAAGCTCTCTAAATGAACATCATTATTCTCACCTAAAAATGCCTCTTTCCTAGGCAGTAGAAGATCAACATCTGATCTCCAATTATCAAGGCTCTTTATTGTCCCATCTATACTCAAAATAGAGATGATGAATTTGTTGGTACCAGAGCTAAGCATGGCTATCTTAGCCTCAATCAAATTTTCCTTACCCTTGAACAGTGGTAAAATGGCTTTAATTCTATCTATCTCCTCACCAACTCTTACAACTGTATCTGGTATGTGACTCCCCAAAGATTGAGCCAAAATTAATTTTTCAAAAAGTGGTTCCCTCACAGACCACACTATATGAAATCCACTCAGAATTTGCACATAATTATTTACCTCCTTTTGCAATTTTTGCAATTTTCCATAAGCATTATCCTTGATTTTGTTCAATCTGTGCTGCAAAACACTCAACAGGGCCTGCAATATAGCCTCATTATTTTTGTCATTGATCTTCTTTAATTCAGCTGCCACCTCCTCATCTGTCATTCCTTGTGCCTCTATTACTACAGGTTGTTCAAGAGGTGTAGGGGCTACTATGGGAGTATTGATAATTTGTAATTGTAGCTCCTCTACCTATTTTTCTAATGCTATAACTTTTATGATCTATCAATCCCTATCCTTCACAAGGGCACTGTAATCCCCTAAAAGATTACCATATCTTTTTGATAATTGCTTAGGCTTACCCTCATTCAATTTAGCAAATTGGGTCAAAACCTGAGAAATTTATAGGTCCCCTATATTGTGGATTGACCACACAATTTTATCCCCCTCCATTTGTTCTTTTACATTCAAAATTTGTGGTTTCCTATCTTTTGGATATAGACTCCACATGGCCAAGGCCTGATTTTTTGGGCTATACCCAAACCCTGTTATTATGTGCCTTACTTGGTTTTCTAAAGATAGAGTAAAATCTTCTTGTCTCTTTATTTGATCAATTATGAAGTTAGTATACAAACTCCACCCAGGAACAAGCAACATGTTACTTTTTCTCACCAATTCCCTGGCCTCGTCTGGAGTTAGAGTTTCACTCTCTGGCTCATATTCTTTCAATTGTTGCAATGCCTCATCTGGCACTTGAGCCTCCTCGGTTATTTGTACACTTGAGGCCACCTGTTGCAGCTTATGCCTGTAGACTATGATTTTGAACCTGTTACCTGTCTTGAAAGGCTGAAACATTCAAACATTAGACTAATCTAACATGTTCATGAACTAAAAAAAACAACATAAGACATGAAAACAAAACCAAAGCCACTTCAAGATTGTTGCTAAAAAAACAAGTGCTATAGAGCAAATGTTTGATTTGCTTCAATTAGAGGGATGTGGGTGTGCTCTCTAAGCACTTGGAGCATATTCTAATGCATACTAAGATTGATTTTAGACCAAATATAGGTGTGATATGATGCTATATGCTATGCTAAACAATGAAAGAAACTATATTAATCCATTATTGCTAAGCTATGATGTTCTTTAAGAAAGCTTGAAGATGATAAAAAGAAACTAACAATTAGTATTGCTTATGCTAAGTCTAGAGCTAAATGGACATGATAACAATGCATAAAATGAAAGGTGAATGGATATTTTGCTCTTGGAAATGAGGACTATTTATAGACTTTTGGGAGGATGAATGAGTGGCTAGGATCAAAATCCTTAAGAGAGGCCAAGATTCATTCAAAGGGGAGCACATGGATTGTGCTAGTTCAAGGCCACCTCCTTGTGACAAGTGTCACAAGGGCATTGGGTTGAAAGATGGGAGGAATGTGCACAATTTGGGAAATGTGCCTAAGGTCAAATGGTGTAAGAAAGGGGTGAGGGGCTTCTTAAATGCATCATAAATGCATGTAAGAGGGATAATGAGGCTTTAAATGCATCATAAATGCATGTAAGAGAAGCCTCTAGAAGTTTATTGACTTTGGTTAAAGTTTAGGAGTTGGCTAATCTTGGTTAGGGAATGTGACAAGGTTAGGGAGGTGATTAGGATTAGGATTAGGATTAGGACTTTCTAGAAGAGTCTAGCACTTCCTTAGGATAAATAAGGATTTTTAGGAAATAGATAAAGATTTACTTATTTCCATGGGTTTAGGTTTGAGAAAATTTATTAAAATAAATTTAATAAACATAAGGATTAAATATTTAATCTTAATTAAATATTTTGAGTTGGGGTTAGGGTTAGAAAATGATGGGATTAGCCTTTAATCGTAATTAAAGAGGGTTTTAGAAGATTTTGGAAGAGGTTAGTGGTTTTAGGAAAAAAGGCCAACTTTTGGTCAAAAAATAAATTAATTATTTTTTTGGGGGATTTTTGGTCAATTTATTAATTAAAATAATTAATAAATAGGGGATTAATGTTTAAATAAGATTTAAACATTTTTGGGAGGGATTTCTTAATTAAATATTTTTAATTAAGAAAAAGGGATTTAATGACATAAAAATAAATTAATTAATTAAATAATTAATTAATTAATAAATGATGATGTCATCAGGGATTTTTCAAAAAATAAAAATACTTTATTTTCTAAAAGATTTTTAGGTGTCTACAATGCCATAGAAAAAAACTTTTCAATACCTCAGAATTCACAAAATTATCATCCTTCATGAAGGCATCTTGTTCAATTATTCTTTCATCCTGGCCTAAAGCCAGAGGAAACTCTAGATCCTCTGTTTCATACCTTTCTTGCCTTTTAGCCTCTTTGATTGCTTTCCTTATTTCATGGTGATGAAAGCTAGTCCCAGTGTAGAGGGCACTTACTCTATCTTTCTTCTTCTTTGATGACTCCCCTGCCATTAAATTCCTCTTCTTTTGTAAGGGCATAGGGGTATCCTCTAAACTAGGTAGCTCACTAAGGTTGACAGTCTCACCTCCTTCCTTTGGTTCTTTAGTTAATGACTACTCCATAGGGGGTGGGCTATATATTGGGTATCCACCATCACTATCCTCATCACATTCAGAATCAGAGTGGGCCTTCTTACCCTGATTAGCATCATCAATCTAATCCTCCATGAACTCAACTAATATGTCAAATTGAGCCATCATCTGCTCAAGTCTTTGGAGGTAAGGCAAAGTGGGAAAGAAACCCCCAAATACCAATCCTTTTCCTTTTACTTCTCTCTCAATTTTGTGTAACCAATCCAATTGTCTAGTTCCTTTCTCCACTTCATCATCTTCAATGATGTTTCTGTTCACATCCTCCTCAGGATACTCTTCATGTATCTTATTGAAAGGAATGGTAGGCATGTAGTATCTCCTTGCAACATCCATGAAACCTTTTGTATCTACATACCTATGTGGAGCTGTAAACATCCTGTATTTCTCTAACCAATTATTTACTTTACTAAAAGCTCCCTTTCCAATTGTAATATAGTGCACCCTAAAATGCCGAGGAGTGAGAGTCCCTTTCCTATGGGAAGCCAAGTGTTCCTTTTCTATCAACATGAGTTGCCAGACAAACTCTAGAAATGCAACTCTTGGTGGAACATAAAATGGAAGTAGATGAGGAGGCTAAGGGCATCCATAAACCATAATCATTGTATAGCCCTTCTCATAGTAAATGTCTCCCCAATTGTGACCTTTGGTCTAGTTATGAACAAACTGTTTGGGTCTCACCAACTGTAGGACCTTGGTTGATAGTCTTGTACAATTAACTCCCAAACTCTGAAGAATGGGGTACTCAATCCAATTCTCAAAGGCACCAAAATATAACCTAGGGCAAGAAGGGCTCCAAACTCCTAACCAGAACTATACTAGGTTAGGCTATCCATTCCACACCATTTGTGGTTTGAGATCATTCAAGTTTATAAGACCATAATTGTGATAGACAATTAGGTCCATCAACAGGGAGTAGTGCATGAATTTGGGTGCAGAACCAGAGGTGAAATTCCTCAATGACAACAAAACCTCATGCATCTTATTAATTATGTAACTAATGAAATCATATCCTTTTCTCACCATACAGCTCTATGAATCCATCACTAACATCAAAATATTAGAGGTAATCCCCTCAGGGCCCGCATCAATTCCCAAAACCTGGCATATCTTGTATGTGATGTATTTCAAGTAAAACTTAAGGTCTTTGTAGGCATATGGAATTGACCCAGCCATAGGTGCAATATAGTTTCTATTTTCTTTAGGCATATGACTCTTGATCTCCCTAGAGACCGAAGCAGCCTCCCTTACATATCTATTCGCTTGAGCCTGAAGGTTTATTTCTGTGGCCATTGGAAACTAAATTTTGAAAGCATTCATGAAAGAATTCTAGTCTAGGGTTATCAAGGGCAAACCATCCTCCTTTCTAATGGTCTTTGAGAGAGGATCATATCTATGAGATAGCATGAGGAGTAAATCCACATCAAGAAAAACCTCCAGGATAATTGATTTTTCTAACCCTTAAGTCCAAGGGTTTGATATCGGTATAACACTATCACAATTCTTATAGAAATATGTAAACAGGCACATGCCCATGATCTCCGAAGTTCTAGCATCTCTACAAGAAGCTAAATCATCAAAAAAGATGTCATTAGTAACCCCTTTTTTCTGAGATGAACCAGGCAAAAGGGTGAGAAACTCATCTGAAAAACTATCCTTTACTTTCTCTTTGGACCCTCGACTACTGGAAGCTCCACTTGCTATTGCCTGACTCATCCTGACTGTAGCTCTAAAAATTCCTTTGCAAATTCACTGATCACACTACAAGTCTGAAAAGCTTAGAAAATCTAGCGCTCTGTACTTCTTCAATAAGCTTCGTAATTATCAAAAGAGCCGCCTCAAGCTATTTTATCTTGCAGTATTGAATGCACCACCATATCTAACATTTCCAGCTACCAAGAGGTCACTTCTGCCATTACTTCAACATGCTCAAGGCTCCAATTTACTAGTCGTAGCAAAGAAATTTTAAATTTGAACATTCCATGATCTGGCGACTGAAGAGAAAGACACATAGTCATTTTACAAATTTGGCACTTTTAGAACAGCATTCTGAGATCTAGTGACTAAATGGAAATCTCATAGTCGTGGAACACTTTTGACTTTTCAAACCTTGTTCTGAGATTTCCCAACCCAGTCATCTGGAGATCTAGTGACTAAAATAGAAACACTAAGTCGCAAGGAAATAAGGAATATTCTAAAAAACTCACGAGATCAGGTGACAAAGGCTTTCAGGCAATCGCTAATCAAAAGGGAATATTCCTAAACCTTAGGGAGACTCGGCGACTAAGAGGAAGAAAGAACACATGCTTATTTCAAGACTTAAGTCATCCAATAAAGTAACAGGAGATTTGAATGCTGATGACCAAAACTAGGGTTTTTCTAATTTTCAAAGGCAATTAGACCTAGCAAACCCTAAAGACTACAATTTTTTTTAGGATCATCCATAAATTTAGGGCAAAAAGTAAAAAATAAGATTTCTAACCAATAGTGGCTCTATCTAAGGATGTTAAAATGTGAGTTTGAACAAGAACCATGGATCTCTGGGATGCAGACCAAAAAATGCACTGACCTAAAACTAGAAAGGAAACACATAGGCTAAAGGAAACACACCTATACAATATTTACAAGATATTTACATATGCATACAGAATCAAGAACTTAGCTGAAGAAAGGCTTTAAGAATTTCCCATGCACTGGCAACTCAAAAAATTCATCATCCATACTCTTCAACAAGTAAGAGTCTTTTCCAAAACTTTCATGAATCACAAAGGGACCAAGCCATAAGGATTAAAACTTTTTATGCTTCCCCTTGTCTTCTACTCTCACATTCCATTGAAATACCAGGTCATTTGCTTTGAATTTTCTAGTAGTATCCCTCTTGTCAAACAGGTACTTCATTTTCTATTGCAATCTGATGTTGCTCTTTTGACTTTCCCTTCTCATTTCATCTAGCTCAGTCAACTACATGATCCTATCTTGCATTGGTTCGAACACATCCAATTCCTCATCCTGAATAAACTTATAAATAGGAAGTAAATTATTTACAAGCAATCTTGACTATAATCCATAAACAAGCTCAAAGGAGGACTTCCCAGTGGCTCTCTTGACTGTGATCCTATCTACCCATAGGGCCAATTTCAACTTTGAATGCCAAGCTCTCTTACTTTTCTCAAGTGTTTTCTTCAAGATTGTCAGGATACTTTTGTTGCTAGATTTAGCTTGTCCATTTTCTTGAGGATGATAAGGAGATGAATAAGATTTCATGATTCCATTGTCTTTACAAAATTCCTTGAATTCATCTAATCCAAAGCACATTGCATTATCTATGATCAATGTCACGGGAACACCAAATCTAGTCAAAATATTGTCAAGCAAAAAATCAATCACCACTTTACTAGTTGCATTCTTTGTGGGAATGGCCTCTATCCACCTTGTGAAGTAGTCAAGTAAGTAACTATGTCCTCCACTAGATTTTTTAGCAAATTCCCCTATGAAATCTAATCCCCACATGGAAAATGGTGCCTCAACAGTTATTGGGTTCAACAATAGTGCTCCTGAATATTTTAATTTGGAAGCAAATTTTTGATAGGCTTCACACTTCTTCACAAACTAAAATGAGTCTTTAAAAAGTGTAGGCCAAAAATAACCAGCCCTCAAGATCTTATGGGCAGTAGTCTTTTTTGAATAATGGCCTCCACAAACACCAGCATGCATCTCACTCAAAACCTTCTCTGCTTGATATCTATCAAGGCAAAAGAGAAAAATTCCATCTCTATTTTTCCAATACAAGTCTCCTTGTATCAATGCATATTTCTAAGCTTGCAATTTTAGGGACCTCTTCCGGTTGTCTGTCATATATCCTAGACATTTGGCATTTTTGATGAAATATACAATATCAGCATATTTTGGTTGCAATTCAATACTTGTCACTATTTTATTTGAGATTCCTTCATTGTTAATCTGGACTAAATCCATTTTTTCTTAAGTCATTAACCTTGCCAGGCCTTGTCCTCTCACAAGCTTGGTAATATGGATTTCTAAATTGAACTCTTGAATCCTGGAAATCCACTTACACTTTTTACCAGTAACTTCAGACTAAGTGAGGACATCCTTAATTGTAGCATGAGGGACATATGCCATGACCTTGGAACAAACTAAATAAGGTCTGAAAGATTTCACTGCTTTTACTAGGGCATATGCCTACTTCTCCATCATCTCATAGTTTAATTCAATAGCTTGAAAAGATTTACTAAAGAATGCAATTGGATGGTCAAAACCTTCATTATCCTTTTGCAATAGTATGACAACAATTGTGTGAAATGATGCAAAAGAGAAAAGTGAAAATGGCTTAGTATAATCAGGGGACCTAAGCACAGGTTCCTGTTGGACTACTTCTTTGATTTTATCAAATTCACCCTAAGCTTCAATAGTCCATTGAAACTTCACATCTTTCTTGAGCAATTTCACTATGGGCTTAACAATTTCAGCAAAATTGGCAATGACTCTTCTGACAAAGTTGATATTTCCTTAAAAGGATTGCACTCCCTTGAAATTTTTGGGTGTTGCAACTCTCTTAATAGCCTCAACTCTCTCTAGATCAATTCTTATTCCTTCCTTTGATATAATGTGTCCCAACAACTTTCCCTCTTTGACTGCAAAATTGCACTTCTTTAGATTCAGAGACACACCATATTCCAGAGCCTTGGAAAAAATCTTTTCTAGGTGT
Source organism: Chamaecyparis obtusa (assembly GCA_027943335.1). Classification (NCBI taxonomy): domain Eukaryota; kingdom Viridiplantae; phylum Streptophyta; class Pinopsida; order Cupressales; family Cupressaceae; genus Chamaecyparis; species Chamaecyparis obtusa. The sequence continues at coordinate 585,955 of BSBK01005143.1, read as the reverse complement.
GAGCAATGGTCAACAACCAATTTTGAGTAGGCAGTTAGGTCATCTTGGTACAAAACTATGAATAGGTCAATATACTCCTTAAAAGCAACATCCATGGCTCTTTGAAAAGTTGCTCCACTATTTTTGAGCCCAAATGGCATTCTGACATAAACATAAGTTCCCTAAGGTGTAGTGAATGCTATTTTGAACTGCTTAGATTCTTTTACTAACACCTGGCTATATCCAGAAAAACCATCCATCATAGACAATAATTCACATCCAGTGACCTTGTGCAACATTGCCTCCATGTTGGGTAGTGAATAGTTGTCTTTCAATGATGCAACATTCAAATTTCTAAAATCTACACACAACTTGATATCCCCATTCTTCTTTCTGAATGGTACTAAGTTAGATACCCAAGTCAAATGTCGTATAGGTTGGATTATTCCTGCATCACTCAACTTGACTAGCTCCTGCTGCATCTTAGGAGCTAGCAATGGGTTAATGGGTCTCTTTTTTTGTCTAAAAGGTTTAACCTCATCTTTTAATGGGATCTCATGTTGGAATAGATCCTCTCTATAAGCTTTTAAGTCATCATATGACCATGCAAAAACATGCTTATACCTTCTCAACAATTTCATCAAATTATATCTCAATTGAGGAGCCAATCCCTTCCCAATGTAAACCATTTGAGGTGCATTATGTGATCCCAAATTAACCTCCTCCAGATCTTCCACCTTGGCATTACTTGTCTTTGACATGTGCTCATTTTGGCTACTATATAATGCTTTCAACTTAGTTAAGCCTTTAGGGATACTATTTGAACTCAATTGGATTACCTCATTTCCCATGACCATGTCCTTACCCTCAACTTTCTCAACCAAAGTGTTGTAGTCAATAAGTTGATCTTCATAAATATCAAGACATTGAATAAATTTTAAAATGCCATGGTCATCTTCAAAAAGTTTCCAATTGTAAATGTTGTCTGCAACAACTGGTCTACTTTTTATTTCAACTATTGAAACTCCATTCAAAGTTGAATGAGCTCTTTTCAAAGCAACATTGGCCAAAAAATCAGCCATTATGTTCTTGGACCTTTCTACCCAACATATATTAAAAGCATCAAACATTTAAATCTGGTCCCAAATTACATGCTTATACAATTTCAATCTATCATTTTTAACAACATATTTAGATCGAACTTGTGCCACCACAAGCTCAGAATCACCAAAGACTTTTAAAAATTTTATCCCATGTTTCATAGCAATATTCAATCCTAATGACAATGCCTCATACTTAGAAATATTATTTGTGCATTGGAAAGTTAATGAGAATGAATACTTAAAAGTGGTACCTGATGGAGATATAAATAGAACTCCAGCTCCAGAGCCTTCTTTTGTGAAATGGCCTTTACCACTCTAAAATTTTCCATGTCAACATCCACACAACAATTCAACTCATCCATATTATTCAATTCTATCATGTGTGGAGTTCTACTTTCTCTAGATACTTTCACATTTTCACCATCAATATTGAAAGTTGCAAAGGACAAATCACATTGAATACTACCTCCCATTGAAGCACTCCATTTTCTAGATAGTAACAGCCCATAGTGAGGTGGGATATCAACAACTAGGACACTCATTGTCAACAACTTATCAAGATAAGTAGCTAACCTATAAGGAAAAGCCCTTATAGTACCAATGACAAGAACTTCTCTTGAATCCATAGCCTAACATCTTCCATGAGGTGTATCTACCTTCAAACCCAAATATTTCATTATTTCTGCAGGCATAACAGTATTAGAGGCTTCTGAATCAATCATATAGTTCTTCAACAATTTTCCATTCAATATTAGGGACAAAAAGAAAGGATCAATAGTCCCTGTTGTAGCATTTATAACATTAGTATCTAAATACATTTGAGGGATCTCAGAGATGATCTCTCCACATTGGTTTTTAGTTGTACCATCTGCTGCAGCAGTCACTATACCATCCTTAGTGGAGTTTTGGGGATCAGAAGGAAGAACTCCTTATATCCAATTCAAAGCTTTGTCTTTATGTTCTTCTATTCTCATCATCTCCAATAAGGGGACGTTAATAGTGATTTGTGACAATAATTTTCCCATGTCAATTGGGACATACTTGGGATCAACTACATCTTGCTTAATGACAGTAGCTTCCTTATTATTTTCATGCTCCATAGGACTTTGTTGATCCTTGTTTGTGGTTCTGGCCTCCTTTTGGGCAGAGGCAATAATCTCCTGAAGAGGTCTTTTCTTTACTTTATAAGTCACATTAGGAGGAGAAAATGTTACACTCTTCCTGATCCTTGTCTTGTTAACAACATCAACAACCTTACTTCTATCTTGAGCTTGTTTTACATCTTGACCTATTTTTTTGATTAATATGCCAGCTGATTTTTGACTTATATCACCCACAACCCTATTTCTCAAATTGTAGTTACTCTTAGCTTGGGTGACCATATCTTCTATGATTTGTGCAATCTCCTCATTAGAAGGTATCCTCAACACCACTGTTTCATCATTTCTTAAGGTGTTGCATTGGACTCCATCCAAGTAATTGTCCTCTTCATCAGAAAATATTTGCTAATGATAAATCTCATTTTTAACTTGGGAATCGCCAGCATCTTGATTTTCATCTTCTTTAGTAGAATCTATTTCATCACATATGTATGAAGAAGTCATACGACAACCTTGATCATCATCAGATTCCTCATTGTTATTGTCCTACTCATCATTTGTAGAAACACTTTGAGCTATTGCATAGTAGTAAGGATCATGAGGTGATTGGAAAGCAATACACCATGGAACATCATCATTCATATTTACTGTATTCCTATGCAGGGGATCTATAGTCTTATCAGTTGGCCTATCTTTTCTTTTAGGAAGCATTGGCTTCCCATCTTTCCATTAGGTGTTATAGGGATAGTTCTACATTCTTGGTAATTTATTGTTGAAGTTGTTGAAGGATGGCCTATGATTTCATTGTACTCTACTATTTCTTGCTTCATTAGGTTTCAAATCTTTTATTGCTTTCAATATTTTCTTCAAACTATCATCATCCTTTGGTTTTGTATTAGGTTTCCCTAGCTCTTTTTTGTTTGAGATTGAAGGCCTATAATCCTCCCTCCTTCCCAGCTTTCCTGATATTCTTCTATTGCTTTCTATATTAATGGCTAGTTTTTAAGCCTCTGCAAGGTTTCTAGGGTTCTTATCTCTCAAAAGATACCCCATTTTTAAATCAAAGGCATTTAGATAGGTGACCAAACAAATCTTGTCATCTAATTTGATAACTTGCAACAATTTATGCATTGCCTTGTAAAATCTGACATTGAACTCAACAACACCCTCATTTGGATTTTTCTTGACATTGTTGAATTCATTAAGCATGAAACCCTCATTGGTTTTGTCACCATATTGTTCTTTGAAAAAACACTTGAACTATTCCCATGAGCATATGCTAGCATGAGGCAAATTTCTAAACCAATCCCTAGCATCCTCTATTAGTGATTGAACAAAAAGCTTCATGATCACATCATAAGACTCAATGTTGTAATCATCTATCACATTAGTGAAACTTTTCAAATGTTCTTCACAACTAACTGCATTGCTTCTAGTGAATTTTGGAAGCTTTTTCCTAATTTCATCAGAGATGGGTAGCCAGGAATCCCATTAAAAACCAATTGCTTATGTCTTTCATGTATGGACCTCATTTGAGATGGGCCTGCACCCAAAGATGTGGATGTTTGAACATATGAGATAGTAGAAGTCTTCGGCATACCTAAAGTTTTAGCAGTGTTCAACACATTTGCACCCTATGATTGAGAAGTGGAAATCATATTGCTAGGTCCTGAAGACTGCTTAAGGAAATCAATCTTTCTTTTTATTTCAGCTATAGTGGCTTCTAGCTCCACTTTCTCTAACTCTTTGGCCAACAATTCTTGTTCCCTTTTGGCCTTTTCCAAGTCAGCATCTAGTCTTGCTGCTTGATCTAGGGGTTTCTTGGCAGTATTTGGTTCATTTATTGTAACTCCTATAGCCTTTTGTTTACCTTTGTCCTTAGGTTTCCTTATGTCATAAATTTTTTGGACAATAGGTTGATCTTCTACTTGTTCTATCTTAGGAACTTGATTCATGGCTTCAAAATCTAACAATTGCCTCTTCAATTGCTCTTCTCTAATCATAGCATGCCTAATCTTTTCCTCTTTTTCCTTTTCTCTTTTTTGTCTTATTTGAATTTGCTCTTGGATCCTTCTCTCCAATTCAAATACTTCTTCAAAAATTTCCTCAGAATCAAGAAGGGTTGTTTTTTATGAGGATTCTTGGGCAGGGACCTCCTCTTGGTGGTCATTCGGCACTTGGTGACTTTGTAAGGGGGAATCATGGGGAGAAGAAGGAACAAAAGCTGGTTTGCTCCTAGTCTGGCCTCTAACTCTTCTATTCTTACTAGGAATTTCTCTCCTGTGGGGTTGTGCCCTTTTTGCATCCTTTTCAGAGGGTGATTAGTAGTCTTCATACTGGTTTAAACCCAAGTCAATTGCCTCCTCATATTCAGAAGCATTTTCCTCTTGATTTGTCTCGACAGGCTCTTCTCTTCTTACATTCCCTTTTTGTTTCCATGTGAAAGACATGTCATTAGTATTTATATCTTTTCTCATATGACCTTGTCTTGATTGGGATGGGAGTTCTCCTTCTAGATTCTCTTCTAGATGTTCCTTTGTCTAAGATCTTGTACTTCTATGAGTAATTGTAAAATAGTGATTTAAATTTCAAAACACTCGTTTAGAGATGTGGTTAGAGTTGCCACCCAATTCCTTTTAGGGTTTAGAGAAAGACATCCAATAATAAATGCTTTTATGTTGTGTAGTATAACCAAAGATCTTGACTTATTTGATAACTTGCTGACTACCCAGCAGAGTCACTAATCTGTTAGGGATTTTTCTTGTCGGACCAAAAATGATACTTAAACTTGTTTTCCTTGAGATTGATTCCCACAAGAGAAAGATCTAATTGCTGAGGATTGGATAAGATCCTCCTTCATTTTTGAGCTCCACAGACTTAGGCAGGTATTACCTCTTTATGATGACTATCTTTACAATATTCTTATGAGTGGACACTGATTAGCTTCTAGTCTTCTTAATGCATAAACCTATAGAACACTCTGCATATGACTGTAATCACTTTAATGCAAACTTTAACATGACAAAGCGTAACCATAAGTGAAGCAACAATCAGTGCTTTAAGGATCTTCATCCTTCTTCCTTTTAAGGAGGGACAACCTAATATGATTCTCTCTTTACAGAATCATGAAAATGGACTAAATGCCCTACGCACAGTCCAATCTATCAAGTGCAATAAACATAAAAGTAAAAAGGTATTGATAAGTGATGTGAAATTTTTAACTTCTTTTTTGAGATCACTGAAAGATATAACTATGAGAAAAAAATACCAAACCAGTGCCTAATCCTAAGGCAACAGAATCACAATGCAAATCAACAAGTAAACCCTAAAGGAAATACAACAGTATGCCTTGCATAGCAACTACAAATCCAAATAGGTTGCCTTACAAACTATTAACCAAATATTGTTCTGTTAACCAAATATTGTTATCATCAAAGATCTATACAAATATATTTACTCTCCAAGATGAAATATAAGCACTTTTATTTCTTTTTCTTGAAAGAAGCTCATAAAATAGTCAAGTAGGTTGCCTTGCAACTGGTATATTTCAAATGCCTAACATCAAAAACATACAAGAGTAAAATACATAAGCAAAGAGACAACAACAATATATGGTAGAAATTGCAGTGTATTTGTATTAAAATCAACTTGCACTTACATTCACAATTCCATTACTCAGAAGATTAGACACAAAGCTTGGTGATCTGCTTCTAAGCAATCTCGTTCTATTTTCTATATCTTTCAATCTCTACTCTCCTTTTTTTTACAACCAACCCCTGCTCAAAAATGAGTTTTCAACTCTATGTAGCCTTTTCACAACCACCTTGGAATTCCCTCATTAATGGGAATGTAACAAGATTTGGGTGGTTGGAAAACCTAACTCTTTTAAAGCATCAAAATACAACAAAATATACAACCAACCCTCGGGTGGTGAAAGGAAAGAACTTCCTCAAACTATGGTACATCTTTGGCTGCTCAAAAACTGACACCTTCAACTGCAAATATTTATGATAGGTCCTTGATTTCAATGAGACATGGTGACTGCCATTTCAGGCTAACCTACACCATTCTTGAATGATAGCTTATCAATCTTGTATTCCTCAGATCAGGTGTCAAGTGTGTCCGATGTCCTTTTCAATCTTCATCCAAAATGTGCAAATCAACTGTGGCAGATCTAGCCTTTTTGGGCTTTGTCAACTCATCTCATGCAGTTACCTATTCCTTTGACAGCCAATTAAAACCTTGGACAAGTTTTAGTTGGGATTTTTGTCTCTCCCATCTGGCATCCATAATTGCCTTTACATCTGACACAAACTTGGTGAGGTCCACCTCTATTTTGATGGCTTCATCTAAGGCTTTGTTGAAGCTCTCCAAATCAACATCATTATTCTCACCTAAAAATGCCTCTTTCCTAGGCAGTAGAAGATCAGCATCTAATCTCCAATTATCAAGGCTCTTTATTGTCCCATCTGTACTCAAAATAGAGGGGATGAATCTATTAGTATAGGAGCTGAGCATGGCTATCTTAGCCTCAATAAAATTTGCCTTACCCTTGAACAATGGTAAAATGGCTTTAATTCTAACTATCTCCTCACCAACTCTTACAACTGTATCAAGTATGTCACTCCCCAAAGATTGGGCAAAAATTAATTTTTCAAAAAGTGGTGCCCTGATAGACCATACTGTATGAAATGCACTCAAAATTTGCACATAATTATTGACCTCCTTTTGTAGTTCTAGAAATTTTCCATAAGCATTATAAACTAGTTCAAATTTATCCTTGATTGTGTTCAATCTATGTTGCAAAACACTCAACAAGGCTTGCAATATAGCCTCATTCTTTTCATCATTGATCTTCTCCAATTTAGCTACCACCTCCTCATCTGTCATTCCTTGTGGCTTTGTTACTATAGGCTATTCAGGAGGTGCAGGGGCTACTATGGGAGTATTGATAATTTGTAATTGCAGCTCCTCTACCTATTTTTCTAATGCCATAACTTTTATGACTTGTAAATCCCTATCCTTCACAAGGGCACTATAATCCCCTAAAAGATTACCATATCTTTCTGATAATTGCTTAGTCTTATCCTCATTCAATTTAGCAAATTGGGTCAGAACCTGAGAAATTTCTAGGTCCCCTATATTGTGGATTGACCACACAATTTTATCCCCCTCCATTTGTTCTTTTACATTCAAAATTTTTGGTTTCCTATATTTTGGATATAGACTCCACATGGCCAAGGCTTGATTTTTTGGGCTATACCCAAACCCTCTTATTATGTCCCCTAGTTGGGTTTTTGAAGATAGAGTAACATCTTCTTGTCTCTTTATTTGATCAATTATGAAGTTAGTATACAAACTCCATCCAGGAACAAGCAACATGTTACTTTTTCTCACCAATTCCCTCACCTCATCTGGAATTAGACTTTCACTCTCTGGGTCATATTCTTTCAATTATTGTAATGCCTCATCTGGCACTTGACCCTCCTTAGTTATTTGTACACTTGAGGCCACCTACTGCTGCTTATGCCATAGCAAAAAAAAATTGAATTCCTCAAAAGTCACAAAATAGTCATCCTTCATGAAGGCATCTTGTTCAATTATTCTTTCATCCTGGCCTAAAGCCAAAGGCAACTCTACATCCTCTATTTCATACCTTTGTTTCATTTTAGCCTCTCTGACTGCTTTCCTTATTTCATGGTGATGAAAGCTAGTCCCAGTGTAGAGGGCACTTACTCTATCTTTCTTCTTCTTTGATGACTCCCCTGCCATTAACTTCCTCTTCTTTTGTAAGGACTCAGGGATATCCTCTGAACTAGGTAGCTCACTGAGGTTGACAATCTCACCTCCTTCCTTTGGTTCTTTAGTTAATGGCTGCTCCATAGGGGGTGGGCTATATATTGGGTATCCACCATCACTATCCTCATCACATTTAGAATCAGAGTGGGCCTTCTTACCCTGATTAGCATCATCAATCTGATCCTTCATGGACTCAACTAATGTGTCAAATTGAGCCATCATCTGCTCAAATCTTTGGAGGTAAGGCAAAGTGGGAAAGAAACCCCCAAATACCAATCCTTTTCCTTTTACTTCTCTCTCAATTTTGTGTAGCTAATCCAATTGTCTAGTTCTTTTCTCCACTTCATCATCTTCAATGATGTTTTTCATCACATCCTCCTTGGGATACTCTTTGTGTAGCTTATTGAAAGGAATGGTAGGCATGTAGTATCTCCTTGCAGCATCCATGAAACCTTCTGTATCTACATACCTATGTGGAGCTGCAAACATCCTGTATTTATCTAACCAATTATTTACTTTACTAAAAGCTCCCTTTCCAATTGTAATATAGTGCACCCTAAAATGCTGACGAGTGAGAGTCCCTTTCCTATGGGAAGCCAAGTGTTCCTTTTCTGTCAGCATGAGTTTCTAGACAAACTCTAGAAATGCAACTCTTGGTGGAACATAAAATGGAAGTAGATGAGGAGGCTGAGGGCATCCATAAACCCTAATCATTGTATAGCTCTTCTCATAGTAAATGTCTCCCCAATTGTGACCTTTGATCTAGTTATGAACAAACTGTTTGGGTCTCACCAACTATAGGACCTTGGTGGATAGTCTTGTACAATTAACTCACAAACTCTGGAGAATGGGGTACACAATCTAGCTCTCAAAGGCACCAAAATCTCACCTAGGGAAAGAAGGGCTCCAAACTCCTAACCAAAACTATACTAGGTTATGCTATCCATTCCACATCATTTTTGGTTTGAGATTTTATAAGACCATAATTGTGATACATAATTAGGTGCATCAGCAGGGAGTAGTGCATGAATCTGGGTGCAGAACCAGAGGTGAAATTCCTCAAAGACAAAAAACCCTCATGCATCTTATTAATTATGTAACCAATGAAATCATATCCTTTGCTCACCATATGGATCTGTGAATCCATCACTAACATCAAAATATTAGAGGTAATCCTCTCAAGGCCCGCATTAATTCCCAAAACCTGGCATATCCCGTATGCAATGTATTTCATTTAAAACTTTAGGTCTTTGTAGGCATATGGAATTGACCTAGCTGGAGGTGCAATATAGTTTTTATTTTCTTTAGGCATATGACTCTTGATCTCCCTAGAGACCAAAGAAGCCTCCTTGACATATCTGTTCGCTTGAGCCTGCAAGTTTATTTTTTTGGCCATTGGAAATTGAATTTTGAAAGTTTTCATGAGAGAATTCCAATCTAGGGTTATCAAGGGTGAAGCATCCTCCTTTCTAATGGTCTTTGAGAGAGGATCATATCTCTGAGATAGCATGAGGATTAAATCCACATCAAGAAAAACCTCCGAGACAATTAATTTTGCTAACCATGAAGTCCAAGGGTTTGATAATAGTATAACACTATCATGGTTCTTATAGAAATATGTAAATAAGCACATGCCCGTGATCTCTAGAGTTCTAGCATCTCTACAGTAAGCTAAATCATTGACAAAGATGTCATTAATAACCTTTTTGTTCTAAGATGAACCAAGTAGAAGGGTGAGAAACTCATCTAAAAAACTCTCCTTTACTTTCTCTTTGGGCCCCCGACTGCTGGAAGCTCCGCTTGCTGTCACCTGACTCATCCTGATTGTAGCTCTGAAAATTCCTTTGCAAATTCACTGATCACACTACAAGTTCAAAAAGCTCAGAAAATCTAGTGCTTTGTACTTCTTCAATAAGCCTCGTAATTCTCAAAAGAGCCACCTCAAGCTATTTTATCCTGCAGTATTGAATGCGCCACCATATCTAACATTTCTAGCTACTAAGAGGTCACTTCTGCCATTACTTCAGCATGCTCAGGGCTCCAATTTACTAGTCGTAGAAAAGAAATTTTAAATTTGAACATTCTGTGATCTAGCGGCTAAAGAAAAAGAAAAATAGTCATTTTACAAATTTGGCACTTTTAGAACAGCATTTCGAGATCTGGCGACTAAAAGGAAATCTTGTAGTTGCAGAACACTTTTGACTTTTCAAACCTTATTCTGAGATTTCTCGACCCAGCCATCTAGAGATTTGGTGACTAAAAGGGAAATGCTGAGTCGTAAGGAAATAAGGAATATTTTGAAAAACTCATGAGATCAGGTGATAAAGGCTTTTGGGCAATAGCTAATCAAAATGGAATATTCCTAAATGTTAGGGAGACTCAGGGACTAAGAGGAAAAAAGAAGCGCACATGCTTATTTTAGGACTTAAGTCATCCGATAAAGTAATACGAGATTAGAACGCTGACGACCAAAACTAGGGTTTTTCTAATTTTCAAAGGTAATTAGACCTAGCAAACCCTAAAGACTAATTTTTTTCAAGATCATCCATAAATTTAGGGCAAAAAGCAAAAAATGAGATTTCTAACCAACAGCCCCAACAAAGATCGAAGGATTAGGCCTCAAATGGTTAGCCAACTGCGCAGAAGGGGGAGAAATTTTGACTATAAAGATGAACTCAAATTTCAATTTTGATCCCAAAAATGGATCTAGGATGTCGAAATTAGCTAGGGGTGCAATTTTTGCACAATTCTGAGGTGTTTTAAAAATTAGGTCAAAAAGTCAAAATGCTACAAAAGGGGGTAAAAGGTCATTTTCAAAATCATTTGTCTTATAGTGATTTGAGAATTTTGAGAGCTCAGGGAGATAAAATGGCCCAACAAGTAGCGATTCCAATTCACAGGCATCGATTTGAGTGTGCCCAGTTGCATAACCAACCTCCGTAGTATGGTGCCCCGGTATGTTTTCAGAAAAACTCACCTTGTAGGTCATTTATGAGCATTTATTTCATTTTAAAACATGTTTTTAATGATTTTTAAAAATTTCAAATTTTCCTTGTACGAAATATCGTATGATATTTACTAAGTATCGTACTCTTTGATAACTTCTGTCGTGTGATACTTCATGGGTCAAAATAGTATCACACCAATGTTTGATCCAGTATCACATGATACCAAATGAAACATCATGCGATACTATGTGAAATATCACATTGAAAGATATCATTGCATTGTTACTAAAGAAAATATCACACGATATTTTCTTAGAAAATAGTATCGCACAGTGTAGAAAAAAAATGACATGTTTTAATTTTTGAGCACTATAACATGGGTCCAGACAATGTTTTCTTTTAAAATGTTTTGTATTGATTTTAGACATCCATCATGATATGTTCTGACATCTAGTTTGGGTTTATGGCTTGTAGGAGAACTTTCCTACACTCCTCATTAGAGCATTGAGAGTGACCGGGCTACGGTGCGTCTAAGATCTACATGATCCAAGATGAGCAGACTTGGGTGAGATGGACTTTGGTTACTTGCTATAGATGCCCTACATTCAAGCTGATCATGGGTTATTGACAGCATTGGCTGAGAGGTGGCACATTGATCATAACACCTTTCACTTGTCGACTAGAGAGGCTACTATTAGCTTGGAGGATGTCTATCGAATCCTTTGATTTCCTAGCCACAGAGATCTAGTGAGTATACTCATGTTTATAGATATTCATAGATGTAAAGTTTCCATATGATAGAAACTAACATGATTGTTTGTTGGCACAGGTATACTATGATCAGGATCTGACTGAGGGATGACAGATCATGCAAGACATATTCCAGGATGTCACCTTTGTCAATAGACACCTCAGTTGGGATCGATTGATGGAGGAGTTTGGTAGGGACTTCCTAGTTTCATGTATAGTGTGCTCCATAGTAGCATAGGCACTGATCACCAACAAGAGCTAGAGAGGGTTCCCATTAGGCTAGGGGAGGTTGGTGGCAGATCTAGTAGCACACCCATGATGGATGGCATGGGGTCCAGCCATCCTAGATGATATGTACCATGAGCTCTATGAGATTGTATACAGGGAGAGAAGGACATGGGTGTGCAATGCTATCTTAGCATAGGTATGGGTGTGGGAGCACATCATTGTTGTGTGCCCACATGTGCAACTGAGGGAATGAAGATGCCCCTACATATATAGATATATAGGTTTCATTAGTCAGCCACATAGCGGGGATGTGACTTATTATCATAGGCTACTAGATGAGTTCACATCATTCCAGTGGAGACCATATAGGGCTTGTGAGTAGTGGGGTGATCAGGAGTGGGAGTTAGGGTACATTTTATGTAGCTAGCCACTGGTAGGGTGGCACTCTAATATAGTAGAGTGCTTCATGATCACCCGGGTTTGGAGATAGTTTGGGCAGTAGCAGAGGGTGCCCATAGAGACTACCACCTATGCTTGGGTGAGAGATGAGGAGGGACAAGGATTGTTGTCGATGCTAGACTACCAGCAAGTAGTACAAGATACTATGGCTATATGCAGGGAGCCATGGGACTATCTCCTAGATATGGTAGATGCAAGTGTGGATGTGGCTTATAGGGTAGAACATGGGAGACAACCCTTCCCTAGATTTATAGTACTTGATGCATAGCTGGCAGCATAGGGAGATGATGGAGATGAAGATGGCAGAGACTAAGGAGGTGGAGGGAGAGGAGAGAGGGGATAGAGCTCTAGATTAGGTGGCTAGAAATGGTCACACAAATAGGGTTTTTTGGATGAGGGGGATGATGCGGTGAGACCATCTCACCGATGGGTGGATGCTGGGCAGGATCAGCCTGCAAGGGGAGAGGATCTCAAGGGAAGGATCTAGGTTTTGGAGATAGATATGTAGCAGCTATGGATTACTATAGCTATGAGAGATCAATAGTTGACTGATCTGTGAGTCAAGATAGATCAGTGGGAGAGGACAACATAGGCTGATGCAGTAGAGATCCAACAAGAGGTAGCATGAGCTAAATATTATCATGGGCTCTACATACAGGCTGTACCAGAGGGATAGAGGGTGCCACTCTACTCTCAGAGGGTGGGCATGTCAGACATGGTACCTGACAAGGCAGCGGCTCCACCTCCACCACCACCTCCACCTCATGATGGGGAGAGTCAGACCTAGGGCTAGGATAGATGCATAGAGACAGACCGTGGGACATTATCCAAATTTTGGATCCCACATTATATTTGTATCATGACATTTATATATATGAGATTTACTAAATTTTGATAGATCTTGTGTATGCATCCCACTTGTGATAGATGTTTTAGTTTATATATTGTCTTGTCATATTGCTCAAAATGTATGTTATATATGTTCATGTATAATCTCTCTCATAGATGTATGTTTAGTTCTCATGTTTATAATATAGACTCATGTTTCTGAAAATGATCTTTTTAGGATATAGATATGATGATAAGCTTAACCCCTTGTGATGATAGGAAAAGGATGTGATGTGAAAGACAAGGAGCAAAAAGACATGATCGAGAAAAGGAAAGGTGAGCATAGTTGACCGTTAAGTCCATGAAAGATGAAGGAGAGATCTCTCCATATGCAAGATGTAAAAATAAACTAACATGAACCTAAAAATGCAAGCTACTATGAAAAGTGGTTTAATTGCAAGGTCAAAAATATTTTAGACTCTAATATTCATTATCGAGCATCATTGGTAGTGTCGCAAGATCATACAATGCACACTAGTATGACTATGTGAATCTGAATATGATCTATATCAGATAGATATGTGGGAATCTCACCTAAGCACCAAAGACATATAAGTCAAGATAACTAGTGTAGTGAGATTTCATAAGTTTAATATGGAAAGATTATACTCACATCGAGACACAAGGAAAGTCAAGATGACTATAAGTATGCACTTGTGAAAATAGTCAAGGATAATACCTTATAGACCCTAATGTCAAGTGGAACAAGCATAAATGCTAATAAAAGTTAGGACCAAAAAAATATACACACAAGTAGAAAAAGCAATAAAACATGTCCTCATGCCCCCAGTCTTCTAGCTTGGCATCATTGAAAACTATTAGGCAGAGAACACTCATCAAAGAAATCATCATAGACAACACACAAAAAAATAAATTCAAACAAGTCTCAGCAAGTCGAGTGTTTAAGTGCATATGTGTAGGTCATAGAGTCAAACTTTGAGTATCACATCTACTAGTGGAAAATATCATATCATGCTAGAATGTGGGTAAGATATCTGATAAGTGTTGAGAAACACTTGACATTAGGGTAGTGTTGAAAAACATAGTTGGGGTGGTGTTGAAAAACACAATTTGCATAATGTCCTAAAGACCAATGCATCCTAGAGACCAAAGCTAACACAGTTATGCCCCCTAGACAAAGACAAAGACTAATTCCAGACCAAGGCAACAAGGTCAAGGCAAGATGGAGAAAGGATAAGTGTTGAGGATGCATGCTAAGAAACAAGGGTGCAAAGGCCTCAAGGAGCGCCTGTTTCTAGGTTTTCACCACTTGGCGATTTTTTTTATTTTTCCAATTTTTTTGTATTTTTGCTACCAAGGCACCTGTTTGCATGTTTTCACCAAGGCACTTTTTCTATTTTTTGCATTTTTTTGCATTTTTTTATTTTTTTGTATTTTGTTAGGACTTTATATACTTTTTTTTTAGGATTTTTTCAGCATCATATATGAATTTTTTGGAATTTTTTCAAGATCAATAAGTATGTACAAAGGATTCCCCCGGATAGAATAGGCATCATGGATAGAACTTCTTGAGGTGCAAGACATTGATAGGATCAGGGAGCTGCTCTCCCACTGGATTAGATAGTAAATAAGCACCTGTCCCAATAGTAGCAGTAATAATGTATGGTCCAAGCCAATTAGGTTCAAATTTTCCCTTTTTCTCTCTATGTTGTTGGTTCTTAGGGTTTTCTCATAGGAAAAGATCCCCCACTTGGATTTCTCTAGGGTGAACCTTCTTGTTGAATACTTTGGACATACACTCTTGGTAAACTCTCATGTGATCAAATGATGCTTTATGCTTTTCATCTAGAAGTTCTAGTTCTTGGAGCCTCATGGTGTGGTAGTCTTCATCTATCACTAGACCTTTAAGGGAAACTCTAAGTGAAGGAATCTCCACCTCTAAAGATAACATTTCTTCAAAACCATAAGTGAGGGAAAAAGGAGTAGCCACTATTGGAGTATGAATACTCATTCTATAGGCCCACAAGGTTGTATTTATCTATAGATGCCAATCTCTACCATTCTTGTGAACTATTCTATGGAGAATTTTGAGAATGGTCTTATTTGAAGCCTCTACTTGTCCATTTCTTTGCGGGAAGTAAATGGAGGACCAATGCTATTTTATCTTGAATTTCTTGTAGAGATGTTTAAGGTCCTTGTTTTTAAATTGACCTCCATTGTTAGTGATTATTTTAGAAGGCACTCCATACCGACAAATGATATGGTTCAAAATAAATAAAGAAACTATCTTGCTCGAGGCAACAGAAAGTGGGATAGGTTCTACCCATTTGGTAAAGTAATTAGTAGTAGTAATAATGAATTTGTGTCCACCTAATGAGTTGGGATGAATCTATCCAACAAGATCAAAGGCCCAGTGTTGAAAGGGCCAATGAGAAATAGATGGAATAAGCTCCCTACCTAGAGCATGTTTCAGGTTACCATGTTTCTGACACTTTTCACATGATTTAGCAAAAGCTACTACATCTGTCTGCATGGTAGGCCAATAGTACCCCACCTTAAGAAACCTTTGGGCCATGGAAAGACCATTAGAATGTCCTCCACAAATGCCCTTGTGAATTTCAGCTAACACTTGGTTGGACTCATCCTTTTCCAAGTACCTAAGAAGTGTCTGATCTAAACCCCTCCTATATAGATCACTAGAGATTAGGGTGTGGCGAGAGGCATTTTAGGTTAAGTTTCTTCATTCAGAGTGGTTGAAGGTTTCAAGGATAATGCCATCATGGAGGTATGAGTAAATGACACCATAGTGGGATGACTCGTGGTCAACAAGTGTATAGACAACTTGGTTTTCTTGGGAGTCATAGATAGGATAGCGTAGCTCTTCCACCAGGAATTCAAATCTAGACTCATGTTGTTCTAACTGAAGAAGTGAAGCCAATGTATCCATAGCATTAGCTACTTTATTCTCTACTCTAGGGATTTTTTGAAATGTAACAAAGGTGAAATATCATTGCAATGAATCAACCATTTTCTTGTAGGGTACAAATTTTTCATCCTTTGTTTGGTAGTCTTCATTAACTTGGTTGACAATTAATTGTGAATCCCCATAAATATGAAGCTTTATGATTCTCCACTCTATTGCCATTTTTAAGACATTTGTCAAGGCCTCATACTCAGCAATGTTATTTGTGCATGGGAACAATAGTTTGTAGGACTTAGGAATGTTGTACCCATGAGGAGAAACAAGTAACACTCTAGCACCTGAACCATTTTGCATGAAAGATCCATAAAAGAACATCTTCCATGTTCTTCCAATCATGTACATTATGTGCTCATCTAGAAATTCAACTTGAATAGGCACTTTATCTCGAATTGGAAATTCAGCCAATTGGTCTACAATGGCTTGTCCTTTTATAGCCTTACGCTCAACATAGTCTATGTCAAATTCTGATAAGATCATCATCCACTTAGCAAGTCTACCTGTGAGAGTAGTCTTACCAAGCAAATATTTGAGAGGATCAATCTTTGCAATGAGGTGTATTCTATGTGTAAGCATGTAATGTCACAACTTTTGGGAAGAAAACACCACTGCAAGGCAAGATTTTTCAATACTAGTACAGTTGACCTCATATGACACAAGAGTATGACTAATTTAATATATAGCTCTTTCTTTTCCAGTATCATCAAGTTGAGCCAATAATGCCCCTAGGTAAGATTCTATTGTTGACACATACAATATGAGTGGTTTTCCTGGGATAGGAGGCATTAAGATTGGAGGATTGGCCGAGTATTGCTTGATTTGGTCCATGCTTTTTTGACAATCCTCATTCCAGACACATTTAACCCCTTTGTGTAATGTCTTATTAAAGGGTTGAGCTCTATCAGCTAGTTGTGAAATAAACCTCCTTATAGATTGAAGGTGTCCTTGGAGACTCCTCATTTGACTAATGTTTTTGGGAGGTGGCATATCCAATATTGCTTGAACTTTCTCTGGGTCCACCTCTATTCCTTTTGCTAAAATGATAAATCCTAGGATTTTTCCAGAGGTGACTCCAAATGCACACTTTTTTGGATTTAATCTCATTTGAAACTATTTCATATGATCTTAAATGACTTCTAGATCTCCTAGGTGTGTATTGCATTTTTTATATTTTTCCAAGGTGTCATCAACATAATCTTCCATATTCTTATGCATATGTCATGGAAGATAGTTTTCATAGCTCTTTGGTAAGTAGCTCCTACATTTTTTAATCCAAATGGCATGGCGTTCCATCAATAGGTTCCCCATGGGCAAGTGAATGCAGTCTTTTCTTGGACTTCAGGATCTATTTTGATTTGATTATACCCTGAAAAACCATCCATCAATGAATAGATCTCATAACCCACGGTCATGTCCACTATCATGTCTATGTTTAGAAGTGGAAAATCATCCTTTGGGCATGCTTTATTAATGTCTGTAAAATATTTGCAAACATGAATGGACTTCTCATATTTTGAAATTGGTACAATATTAGATATCCATTCAGCATAATCAATGGCTCTTATAAATCCTGCACCGAGGAGTTTTTCTAGTTCAACTTTTATGAGAAGAGCTATGTGAGGATGCATTTTCCTCAACTTTTTTTTTATTGGTTTGATACCTGGAGCTATCGACAAGTGATGCATAATGAGACTAGTCTCCAACCCTGGCATGTCTGAGTAAGTCCAAGAAAAATTAATCTTCTTTCTCTATAGGAACTTGGTATATGCTTCTTTTTCTTGTGTTGATAGAGATTGAGCCAAGTACACTAATTATGGAGCCTCCTCTATATTCAAATTAACTAGTTGTGTAGGCTCAAAAAGAACTAAATATCTATCCTGAAAGTAACTTGGGAGATGATCAAGTACCTCATCCTTAGGTGCCTTGGAGAGGTTTTCACCTTTAGCTACGTCCTTTATTTTTACTTTTTTAGGTTCTGACACTGCCACATAGTGGTTTTCACCATCAGAACTCTTATTCTTGTTTTATTTTCTTTTCATTTTGTGACTGAGGTACTTGATATATGTTTCTTTCATGCTTGTAGTTGGTTCACTAGTGGAAGAGAAGATAGGTTCAAGGGCATTTAGGTAACATGCTATCTCATAATCATTTTAGAAGGTTAAGAGCTAAGGCTCTTGATAGCGTTGAGACCAATCAATTAGATGAGGATTGGTAAGGGGTAGGTCAATGATGGGTTCAATGTTGTGTATATGGATGGTGTCATCTCTGGTGATTACAGAGTTAGGGTCCATCAAGTATCCCTCTAAGTTACTCAAATTAGGATTTATCCTACCAAACGAAGCATCGTCCACTAAAGTGACTCATGGATTCCAATCCTCTAATCCTACACTAGACTCATTAGCTACCTCAGGTTGGGAACCATATGCATGGATAACATGAATGTCCAAGTCAACTGTAGAGGAATCAAGGAGAGATTCCCACTCATACTCATGTGATTCCATATCTGAATCCCGGCTAGGATGTTTACACCAAGCATATTTTCGAGGCCTTGAGGTAGAGGCTTTTATTTCACCAAGGGTAACACCTTCTTGAATGTCATTTGTGTATTGATGTTCTTGAATAGGATCCTCAACATGGTCTTCAACAATGGATTCTTCTTGTTCTAGGTCTGAAACTGTTGAATTGGCAACTAAAGTATCTGAATCTCCCCAAAGGAGATTGGTGGAAGGGACCCAATCTTCACACATATCTTTTTGATTTTGCAAATTGGGTATGCATTTTGATTCATCATCACTATCCATCATAGCAAGGATAGGAGCAGTTTTCTTTTTCTGACTTTCAAAACCTAGGCCAACCATTTTTTTTGACCTGCATCCAAAAAGAGCATGATCGAGTAGTTCAGCCTTAGAATTTAATCTATGACTGAGAGGACCATGACCTAGGTAGCCCATATTTTTGACCAAAGTGTATCCTCTCCCATAAGCCTTAGGAGAAGGGGATAAATTTTCATTATGCTTGTATTTTTCCTCTTTGTAAATCCAATCTCTAGTAGCTACCTCTTCTTTTTCATCCTCGATGGGCACTGAGGACTCTACAAATGTACCAAATAGAGTCATGGCTGAAGCTGAAGGATGCATCTCTTATGAAGGTTTTCCATAGGAATTAGGTGAGACTAGAAATTATGTAAAGGAGTCAATTTGATACCCCCCCATACCAAGGTCTATGGATTTGAACTTATCCTTGCATTGTGCTAGAGTTGCATCAAAATCCTCTGCTTCCCTATTGAGAGGAACATGAGTCCCTGCTGAAACTGCATTTACAAATAATGTGCTATCCTTGGGTATATAGACTTCTACTCCATTATAGGGGAACTTAACACATTAGTGGTAGGTGGATGGCACTGCTTGCATGTCATGGAT
Organism: Chamaecyparis obtusa; assembly: GCA_027943335.1. NCBI lineage: Eukaryota > Viridiplantae > Streptophyta > Pinopsida > Cupressales > Cupressaceae > Chamaecyparis > Chamaecyparis obtusa. The sequence continues at coordinate 566,341 of BSBK01005143.1, read as the reverse complement.
CCATGGTCTACCAAGTAGGATATTATATGCTAGAGGACTAGCATCAACAATTTGGAATAAAATGTCCTTTTCAATAGGACCAATTCTGACAAGAAGGATGGCTAACCATTTAGAAATCCTCTCTGCCTCACAGGATTTAATGGTAATTTTCTTCTGGGTATCAATAACTTTCTCAGAATAACCCAGTATTTTCAATAGACTCAAAGAACAAATGTTGAGCCTAGCACCCCCATCAATCAACACACACCTGACATGGGTCTTGTGAATCATGACTTTGATATGAAGGGAAATGTTATGTAGATGGCTCAAAGCTTTGTCATCTTCTTCTGAGAATGTTAGGTAATGAGGGCTAGCAAGGTGGTTAACCATGTTCTGGAATTGGTCAACATCTATGTTGTTAGGAACATTGGTCGCACACAAAGCATCCTCAAGGATACGCTTATGTCTTGGAGATAATTCTAAGAGTTCAAAGATTGAGATTTGAGGTGGCATTCTTTGTAACTAGTCAACAAGATTATAACTCATTTCAAGGTTGACTGTTGATTTGGTGGTGACATTCTTAGATGTCACTTTCTTGGGTTGGCTAGACTGGTTGGAACTAGGACCTCTAATAACCATAGGACCTTAACTTTGGCCTCTAGTGATAGTGTTAAGAGCTTGGGATGATCCTCAAGAGTGAGGGCCCCTAAGCACCACCAAAGGTTCTTCATCAGATATAGGAGGAGTGTCCTCATCATAACCATAAGGGTCTCTATCTCTCATCATGTTGACACTTTCTTTGACAATCTCAAGCATATTGACCACGTTTTCTACACCTATGTAGGTATAGTTGATTGCAGCCTTTCCATTCTTGGGTTAAGAGGTTTCCCCCTTTTCATATTTGGGAAAAGGCTCCTTGAATGCCTTATGGTTTGCATTGGTATTCAACCCATCAATCTAAAGTTTTCCACTCTTAATAAGATCCTAAATAAGGTGCTTAAGTGTCCAGCAATGTTTGATGTCATGTCCAATGCCATTGTGGAATTTGAAGAAAGCTTTTTCATTCAACCAATGTGGCTTTGTTACCCAAAATTTCCCATTCCATACAATTTTGGCCACAGGCTGGGCTCTATCTAGTAATTTCCATTAAACCATGTTGAACACCTTAAGAAATTTTCATGGTTTTGTGCATTTTCCTCTAGTCTTTGTAATTATTTGACTCCCTGGTCTGCAAGTCATTTAAATTTGAAATTATGACTGTTAGAGGCAAAAGAAACCCTAGAAACCTTATGTCTGGTTCTTTTTCACTGTTACTTTTCCAGCCACTTAAGGTCTTCATTTCTGTAAGAATTTGCCTAAGGCAAAGAGTAGAAACCAAGATCTAGAAGCTCAAGAGATAGCACAAATAAGAGAGACAAGATAATATGATCAAATGATGGATAATAGATTGATTACATACAATGTAGAATTACCTCAATATATAGGCAATGCATGATATCTAGAAGATATGCAAGTGATAAGATCACAACTAGACATGGTGGAATCACATGTCCACCAAAGGTGGATCATCCTCCATTGTACATGAAAGTATGTGCAACAATGAGAGGATGATAATGTGATAAGAGCACTAAAGGTGGATCTCACACAGAAAGAGGTATGTGATGACAACTATCACACCTAAAGTGGAGATTCTCCTAACCATGTGCTAAAAAGAAATGCAAACTCCTAGGTGTCTCAAAGACAACTAATTATGCAAATGCATTATCCTAAGTAAACTTAAGTAAAGTGTAATTAGTAAATACTTAATTACACCAACACCCCCCCTTAAGTGCAACTTAGGGGAATGCACTTAAGTTCACAATGCAAGATGGGTCTCGGCTACTAGGCCATGTTAGGTACCCATGTACAATATGCAAGAACAATGCAATCTCTCATAAGGCAGAGAAAGAGGGAAAACCTCATGGGAAAAACCCTCCCCCAAAAAGTGAGATTAATACAATAATAGAATATGAGAGAGAAGACCTCATATGAGAAAAATATCCCCCCCATAAGATAGAATAGAGAAGTCATGTGACCCTCCCTGATGGAATAGCCCACACCCCCAAGAGAGCTCGCAACTGAAGAAACTTGTTCTCAGTGAAGGGTTTGGTGAAGATGTCTGCAACTTGCTTTTCTATAGGATAATACTGCATCTCAATGACCTACTCATGTATCAAATCTCTAATGAAGTGCATATGAACCTCAATGTGTTTGGTCCGTTGATGTTGGACTAGATGTCTAGAGATAGATATAGCACCCTGATTATCACAATGAATGACTGTAGGTCATGGAATACTGAAACCAAACTCCTTCAGGATATGCTAAAGCCAAATAGCCTCTATAGCTTCCATAATAGCCCCTCGATACTCAGCCTCAGTCGAAGAAAGAGCAATAGCATGCTGCTTCTTACTCTACCAACAAATGGGGCCTGAACCAAGGTGAAATATGTAACCTGAAGTAGACTTGCGACCATCAAGATCGCCTACCCAATCTGAGTCTGTATATCCAACCAACTGAAGTCCTATACCTACTACATAGTGAATCCCATGTGTATGTGTACCCTATATGTAGTCTAATATGTGCTTGACTACCTTCCAATGAAGCTCATGTGGCTCTTGCATGAAGCGAGAAACCATGCCAACTACAAATGATATGTCAGGGCGTGTATGTGTCAAGTAGATGAGACTTCCAACAAGCTGTCTATACAAAGTATCATCAACAAGTGGTGTAGAACACTTAGCCTCTAACTTGACACCTGATAGAAATGGAGTGAGTGCAGCCTTGCAATCACTCATGTGAAATCAAGCAAGTAGATCAAGAGCACACTTGGGTTGAGAAAGTGTGATCCCTGCTGAGGACTGTGTGATCTCAATACCAAGAAAATAGTGAATTAAACCCAAGTCTATCATAGAAAATCTATCCTACAAAGAAGACTTGACACTAGCAATGATGGATGAAGTACTTCCTGTAATGATCAAGTCATCAACATAAAGTTCAAGTATCAAGTATGAGTCATCCTGCCAAAGAATGTAGACATTCAAATCTAAATGACACCTGGTGAATCTTGTTGAGAGAAGGAAGGAATCCATCTTGGCATACCAAGCCCTAGGAGCCTATTTGAGGCCATAGATAGACTTCCTTAACTTGCAAACCATAGTAGTATCCTGGATGAATCCCTGTGGCTGCTGTGTGTGTGTGAAAATTGTACCTGATCTGTAGACACAACACTTCAATAAAACATTAGAGGTTAGCAAAATCAAAATCATGCAAAATTGAAATCTAATTTAACCAAGTGATTTACTGCCTTCTAGTAGGTGCAAGATCGATGTTCTTAGATTGTTATCGAGATCAGTGACCTAGATGACACCTAAATGAGTGATTTGAATGCAAAACTGATATGAAATATGAATGTAATTAATCTATTTTTTTTGGTATTTTCTATGCAATAATAATGAAAAACTGATATGAATCTATGCTAATATGGAAATTGATCTAACAATGATATGAATATAAGATAAATGATCTAACAATGATATGAAAATGAATCTAAATGAATGTAAAAAAAAAACAAATTGATCTCACAATAGCCTTGATTCGCAATAAGCTTTGATTCTCCAAATTCCAATTCTTCAAAATAGTTGTGCAATTCATAGATGACTTTGGAAAAGTAAGCTTGCAAAATTATGAGATGAATTATGAAGAGCTGAGCCTTGGTTTTATAGAAATCCAGGGCTTTGGAGGTCCATGAAAAAAATTCATAAATCACTCAGATTAACTCAGCTTGATTTTTGAGTTATCTGATAATAAAGATAATTAAGTCACAAAAATCATGCAAAAGCACAGTTCAACTCGAATTAGAAGTTTAGATCAACTTTAAAACTCAAAAAGATGTTGAGTTTCAAAAAGCTAACAACTTGCATTGATTTTCCAATTTGAGTTTAACTAGTCCTTGAATGTGCACATGGATAATTATGATTTAATAAATAAATAAAGTGATTTATTCTCAACTTAACTGATTTTTGAAATAAAATAATTAATTTATGGGTTAATTAACTATTTTATCAAACTTTTATTAAAAACTATATTATTAAATAATGACAACCTGCTTTAATCAATTAAATAAGAATTTAATCAATTATTCATAGGATATTGGATTTATTGTCAAAATTAAATAATACAATTAATAATATATAGAATTAAATTTAATTACACAATTAAGTGGCAAGATATTAAATCTAATTAATTAAATATGAAAATATTCAACTAATCAAACTTAGGATAAATGTGATTTATCACCAAATAATCATTAAATTAAAGATAATTAAGATAATTAGGAATATTGCTAGGAATATTCCCCGATGCAAAATTTAAGATAATCAATTAGATTTGATGATGTGTAGATGTGCCTTAGGTTAGGACTTTGATGTCGAATTCATTCGATATGTTGATATAGGAGATTAATGAACTTATAGTCCATTTTTGGGGTATTACATTTTTCCCCTCTTTGAATTACTGTGCGAAGCGTAGTGGTTCAAAGAAAGTCTGTGTTTGATAGAGATATGAAATAGATTTGAAAATGATAATTGATATGAGACAAAAGCTGATTGATATTGATTTGATATGAAGATAGTAGGTCCTGAATGACCAAAGATAATGTTCACTATAGCAGTGATGAACCTATGATTGCGAAAAAGTGTCAAAACACCTGATTCCAAACCTTAGGATTGCAAAGAAGTGAGTGACCCATTCTAGACTCGATTGTCTTAGCAGAACTAGCAAGTATCACATCCAAATCCTTCAGTTGCCGAAGAACCAAGGAAAGAACACTATGATCCGATGGTTGCAAACACTGATATAGTTTACAAGATTAGGAGGATACCAGATTGATATGGATCTTGATGAATCTGATATGCCCCAAGTGATGATAGATTTGCCCCGAGCAATGAGGTCTTTTGATGATTCAGTAACTAGACATGCTTGTTGTCTTGATTACTGAGGAATGATATTGATAGAAATTGATTTCAAATTTGATTACAGACTTTGAATGATGTGCAATACCATGCCCCCTTTGGGATTAAAATTGAAATCTGAAAAGAAAAGTCAGTGTTGATAGTTCAGAAACATGTTAATTGATTTGAGAAGTGGTTATATACGTTCTAGAACACATTCTGCATCATTGGAAGGTCCCAAAAGACCAAGTTTGACTAGGTTAAACCATGAGTTGACCATAGTTGACCAAGTTGAAATTTTGATAGTTTGATGTAAGATAATCAATTAAGTTGAATGTTGGATTTCTGTGATGATCGAAGGTCGAATATGCAAGTAGTTAATAATATGAATGATCTCAGATTTGAATTTTGATCCCAAAAAAGGATTCTACTTGCTTTTTTCATTGGAGGAACCTTCATGTGAGATTCAGCTCTTGTTAGATTTGAAGATGCGAGTGGAGAATTGTTTAAGCATTGAAGTTCGTTTAGCCATTGTGAGATCATGCAACATGCAAAATGCAAAGAGACATGCAAAATGAAATGCAACCTAGGACCTAGGACCTAGTCACTGATCATGTGTCGATTTGTTATCATCATTGAACTTTTAGGTAACCGGATAAATCAATACAATGCCCACTAGCTATGAAACCATAGACATATGAATATCGATTTGTATGCGCAAGAATCAATACAACACCCACTGGTCAACAACCATGGATATATGAATATTGATTTTATTTTTAGAATGTCAGATTAGATATAAGCACCAAGGCATAAATGCCAGGATGACTTGAATATCATGTCCATTTTGATATAGCAATTTGTATAAGCATCAAAACATAAACGTCATGATGACCTGAATACACCTTGCATGACAAACACATCAAACAGCCAAGAGATCATTCTAAATCCAATGTGAATTACCCGTAGTGAACCTTTATCATTCACATCCTTAGGTAAGATTGTGTTTCATAATAGGAGAAAGAACTCACTCAAAAAGACAATAGTTAGATCAAACTTCCTTGAATTTTTTGGGTATCAATGCAAAATTTCCAAAGTTGTTAGATTTTCACATACAAGAAGAAAACAAAGAAAAGATTATGCCCCCAGTCATCACTCTCTAAATCCTATAAAGGACATCATCGAAGAGCTCAAAGGGATACAATGTGCAAAAATCTCAATGTGAATCAGTAAGCATACAAGGAGATAAAAGCATTAAAAGCACAAATTGTTGTCAGTTTGATGTTTGATTGCGTTGTAGATGCAAAATCCTTTCTGGAGATGAGATAGACTTGGCTGACTCAAATGAATCTTCAAAGGACTCTTGACTAGATATGACATGTCTAAGATACACCAAAGACCATAGGATATGACATTGATTGCCCACAAGTTTGAACATTGATAGGATACAGATGCTGGAGCCGATTGGTGTACAGATCGACTTATTGAGAACTAAAAATGCAGAAACAAACCGGGAGATATGTACAAACTAAAGCAAAACTGAAAGCTGGGAAGGACCAAGATTGCACTAATAGATGGAGCATTTTGAAACAAGTGGTGCCCATTTGCCGGGTTTTCACCATCTTGGCAAAGATTCTATTTTTTCTACCAAGGCGTCTGTTTCCAGGTTTTCACCAAGGCACTTTTCTTTTTTCTCATTTTTTTTCTTTTTTCTTTTTTTTAATTTTTTTGTACTTTTGATATTTTTTGATTTTTTTTGTGAATCATCAAGGCACCTATTGCTAGGTTTTCATCAAGATGTTCATTTTTTCAAGACTTTTTATAATTTTTATAATTTTTTCAGGACATTTTACCATAGACTCAATGCCTTAGGCATAGAATTTCTTCAGATGGAGAACATTGATTGGTTCTCGGAGCTGTTCTCCTTCAGTCATTGAGAGTTGATAGGCACTAGAGCTAAAAGTAGCAGTGATAACAAAGGGACCCAGCCAGTTGGGTTCAAACTTTCCCTTGCATTCTCGATGGGATTGATTTTTAGGATTTTCTCTCAAGACTAGATCGCCAACCTGAAATTCTCTATGTCTAACTTTCTTGTTGTAGCCTCTAGACATTCTCTTCTGATATACTCTGAGATGATCATATGCTACTTGTCTATGCTCATCTAGTAGTTCCAGTTCTTGCAATCTAGACACTTTGTAGTCGTCATCAGTTACTAGACCATGAATTCTGATTCTTAGTGATGGGATTCTGACCTTAATAGGTAGTACTGCTTCAGTCCCATAAACTAAAGAAAAAGGTGTAGCCCCAGTAGGTGTTCTGCTACTTGATCTGATACTTGATCTAATACTTGGTATACCTGACAGCATCTTTTTCCATTGCAAACTCCCAAGAAAGATTATATCATGCAGTCCCAATGTCTAGCAAGGTGGAGAACAAGAGGGATTGGCAAGCTGGTGGAAGAGATGGAAGACAAGAGAATGAAAGCTAATGAAGGGAAGAAATTCTCAAGGGAAAACTCCTCAAGAATACTCAAGCTAGGGAAAAATTGTCATGTAAAGTGCATTTGGACAAGCAATGAAAGGCCATCATAGGATAAGTCACAATAGTGTAATGCCAAAGAAGGAAAGGATGTAGTAAAAAAGAGTAGACATGTCAAGAGGATTCATAACACTATGTTTTACTCTCTCTTTCTTTTTTTTATTAGATCAAGACCAAAGGGGAAATGATAGCGAAAGACTAGAATGAATGGAGGAAAATAAATATGAAGGCTAAATAGGAAGGAAATGAAAGCAAGATCATCATCAGACAACTCACAAAATAGCCAAATGTTCATGTGTAGATCAACATTGTCAAGATCAAAGAGAGAGGATGAAATGGATGAAATATGTAAAAGAACTACGCATGATGCTTGATTGCTAGGTTTTCATCATGGTACTTATCCAAGGTACCACAAGGGAGTGGTTTTCACCATAGGATGAATTTATTTCTCTTTACTTTTGCTACCTAGGTGCTTGTTTCCAAGTTTTCACCAAGGGACATTTTCAATTTTATTTTATTTTTCATTTCTTTTTGAATTTTTGGAAGAAGGCAAGCTTTTAGATAATGCTCCTTGAAAGGATAAACCATGATATACCAAGGATTCAAATGATATGCTCAAAGATGCTAATAGGAAAAGGGAGATGGAAGAGAAAAATGGAGGATAAGGTTTTATGTAAAGCGAGTGAGGTTGGAAGATAGTGTTAGAGTAGTCGAGTATTGCTAATAATTAAATTAGTTAATTATTAGTTTATCTACTCTTTGCTTAAGTTAGACTTAGGAAAGTTTCCTATTCTTTAGGGTTTTCACCTTTAGGGTTTTGGTATCCTTTTATAAGGATTCCCTCTTTGTAATTCATAAGGAGATTGTATTGTAATTTCATTTTGTTAATAGAAGCATTTTCTTGCAACATGATTTTGCAGTCTCTGGCCTTTTGGCCGCCATAGCTTTCTGTCTTTTTGCTTCTTCTTTGTGACAGTCTTGCATGCAGGTGTTCTTGGGATGATTTACGTTTGTCAAATCTAACATGGTATCAGAGCTCTCCTATTGTTCGCTGTTCGAGTTTCGTTGAAGCGTGCCAGAAGCAGAAGGTTTTCAAGGGTTTCAGAAGTTTTTTTTGTGGATCTGGGGGGGAGCCAAAATTTGGCTCACCTTGGGCAAAAACGGACACCACCATTGTGTCCGGAAGGCCCAAGAACCCCTAAATCCATATAAAACTTGTCCATTTTGGACACAGTGGCATCTGAGGCAAAAAAAATTTTGCATACCAGGGCCGTACGGCCCTGGCACGCACTCCGAGGCGGGTACACGGTGATTTTTAAAAAAAAATATTTTTTTGGGGGCGCCGCCCAGCGGCCACCCCCGCGCCGCCCAGCAGCAACCGCAGCCGCGGCCACCGCAGCCGCGGCCCCCGCCACTGCAGAAGCCCCGGCCCCCGCCACCGCGCCACCCGCGGCCCGCCCAGCTGCCGCCCACCCCGGCTCCGCCACAGCTCCGCCAACTTCCGGCTCCGCCGCCCTCTGCGGCCCCGCTCCACTGGCTCCTCCGCCCGGTCGCCCCTGCGGCCGCTCCGCCCCCCGGCCCCCAGCCGCCACCTCCTGCGCCGCTCCGGTGCTCCGCTCCGCCGGTGGTGGGGTGTTTTAAACCCCTGCGGGCCTCAGCGGCCGGTCCTATGACCGACCAGGAGCTCCAGCTCCAGCCCCCTGCATGCGCCATGCGCCCAGGGGCTTTGTAATTCTAGCCCCCGGGGCTTAAAAAAATATTTTTTTTTGTCCTTTAGAGCTTTTTCTATGGGTAGCTGGGTTTTTTGGCCGTATCTGGAGCATACGGGGGCCTTTTTCTGATTTCTTTATATCGTCGGAAAGCTCTTTCCGAGCTCTTTCCGATGAAGGAGGTTAGGGTTTTGGGTTCTACCATTTCAATAGCTTTTTATGCTGTTGAAGTCTGATATCTTTTTTTGCCTTCCGGGAGTCATATCTGGCTCATCCGGACTCCTTTTTCGGCAAACGAGATATCGTCGGAAAGCTGGTTCTGTGTACTATTCAGTGGCAGAGGTATTTCTTCCAGATTCTGCTCCAGGTTTTCACTCCTCTGAGTTATGCAGTTTATGCCCTCTGGTGGTGTGCTTGGTTCTACAGGTCCGGGGATCTCTTCTTCTGGTTTCTTAGTGCACTCTTCTTTCTGACTTCTGAGCTTGCATGCTCTTTCTGATGTATCTTTGTTCTGTAAACGCACTGAGATAAAGTTCCCTCTTCTGCATTTCTGGGATTTTTTTCACCTGGTTCAGTTTTAGTATTCGCACTCAGTTATAAAGTGCCATGGGGGGATTCTGATGCATTTGCCACTATAGGCGCATCCACTCTTGTCAAGTGAGTGTACCTTCCATGACATTAGCCCATGTAGACTGTGTCTATGACACCGCCCTTTATCCTGTGTGTGTGCTTCTATTGCACTGTTGGTGTTCCTGGTTCTTCTTCTGCAGCTGTTTTTGGTACTGCATTTCAGTGTTCCTGTCACCTCTCCCAGTTCAGCATTATGGGGGGGTTCACCTGTTGGTTCTATTGCTTCCTGGTTCGATTGATCAGCTCTTCAGACACTTGTCTTCTCTACCTGGTCATGCACTTCAGTGGGGGTTCCAGCAGTATCTTCTGACAGAGTTTTCAGACATGCTTCGGAGGAGCTTCTTGCTCTCTTCTTGTTCCTTTCTCTGGGACATCTTTTGCTTTATGTTTTGGGTACCTGATCAGGCCTAGTTGCCGGGACCCATCTTTCTTGCTTTCTGCAGTAGTTTAGCTTTTTTTGCTTCTCCCTAAGTTACACTTAAGGGGGGGTGTTAGAGTAGTCGAGTATTGCTAATAATTAAATTAGTTAATTATTAGTTTATCTACTCTTTGCTTAAGTTAGACTTAGGAAAGTTTCCTATTCTTTAAGGTTTTCACCTTTAGGGTTTTGGTATCCTTTTATAAGGATTCCCTCTTTGTAATTCATAAGGAGATTGTATTGTAATTTCATTTTGTTAATAGAAGCATTTTCTTGCAACATGATTTTGCAGTCTTTGGCCTTTTGGCCGCCATAGCTTTCTATCTTTTTGCTTCTTCTTTGTGACAGTCTTGCATGCAGGTGTTCTTGGGATGATTTGCGTTTGTCAAATCTAACAGATAGGAGGAATAGGCAAATGAAGAAAAATGATAGAAGGTAGAAGGATAATGCATGGAAGGATTGTAAAAGGGTAGGTGGAAAGGAAGGCAAGATCAACGTCAACACATACCTTGAAGGGTGGTGAGAGGATGGAGGAATCATGAATGAAGGAATACGGGAAGGAATATGGTGAATGGATAGCAGAGGTTGTGGTTTAGGTGCATGGAATGGAGGAATGCTTTTGGAAGAAGATGAAGTGGAAGTCTTTGGAAGCTTGAATGTCAACTTCACTTGTTGCTCAGCACCAGACTCTTTCAAGAGAGACTTTGGAATCTATATAGCCATAGGCTTTTGATTTTTTTTTGATAATTTGGAGAGAATATCTTCAATTATAGATTTTGGAACCCATACTTGTCTTGTAGTTTTTTTCTTAGATATCTCTTTGGACTATATGCTTCCATGTCTATTAGACGAGACATGGTGATCTTTTTTTGATGGATTCTTGTATTGCTTCTTTTTATTGTATTGAACATTCAAATTACTTCCAAAGAACTTGGGACTTGTGGAAGAAGAAGGAGGATATGACTGGTTTAGATGGGTGGGTGGATGAAAAGGATTCAAGGGTATGCATCTATGTTGATCTTGAGGAAAGATAGGAGATGGAGGTATGTAAGGACCCAAGATGGATGGTGAATTAGGAGAGTTAGGAGGGGAAAGTGAAGGGACATAAGAATCAAAGATGGAAGGTAGATGTGAAGCCCTTAGTAGTGGTGGAGGAGGTCCAAGGATGGAAGTGGAAGACACAAAAGGATAATCAATAAGTTCATCAGCATCTATATGACAACCAAGGACATCAACATCTTTAGAGTGAGCATTAGAATTTTCAATAGAATCATGGACATCTTGGATATGAGCACCTTATTTGATAGGATTGTTCAAAGCTTGCAAAGACTTAGGAAGAGTAGAAAGTGGAAATGAACATGGAGTGGTAGAATAAGAAGATGAAAGACTTTGATCTTGACAAGGGTCTTTGGATAGCATAAGTGCATAATTTTTCTCTTGATTTTCAATAGGCTTAACATTGGAAGGAACAACACCATTTTTAACAACCTTAATGGAAGTATCATCTTTGGAAAGTGCAAGTGTAGTAAGGTTATTTTGATTATCAAATAGCTCAATAGTGTAAGTAGTAGCTTGATCTTGCTTAGGAGAAGACTTAAGACATGGTGGAATGCATGAAAAAGGGTGTGCAGGATCAAAAGAACCATGGAATGGATAAGAGACATCATGAAAAGGAGTGGATGACATGGAGGGTTTTTGATCTTGATCTTTCTTTATGTTTTTTTCTTTATCATTTTTAGAGTCCTCTTGACATGGAGCCACTTCTAAGGACAAGGAAGCATGTTGGGATTGTATGGATGACTTTGGAAGAGATGGTGGAAGACTAGCTGAAGTAGGGATTATAGCATATGAAGCCTTAGTCTCTTTAGGTTTATCATTATTGAAAGTATTTGCAGCCAAGTGAAGGTTAGCTTGAGTTTCTTTAAGAGGTATCCCTAGAGGATAACTATAGGGAACCACATGAAAAGTATCAGGGCTTGTGTCGGATGAAGGTTCTGTAAAAGATTTGAAAGACTTAGAAGCTTTAAGAAATGTACGGGTATTGGAGGAAGTAGGGGATGGTAGGGAACCATCAATAGACAAAGATTCAACATTAACATGACCTTGCTTGAGAAGATAATCTTTATTTTCAATAGGAGAGTCTTTAGGAGAAGGATTCTTATAATATTGATGCTTCAAGCTAGCATGATGCATTTTATAGTCCTCAGCAGTAGTAGATGGATCATAATCAAGGTATTGTCTACAAAAGCCATCAAAATCTCTTTCAAAATCAGAATCATATGCATCACCATCATGATCTATCCAATGTGATGGCCCATTTGTAGTAAGTAGGAACACATGATGAGGAGGACTCTTAGGAACAGAGGTGTCATAGGTATCATTACATTGTCTGTCATCATAGTCATCATAGTCTCCAAAGCTAGATGTGTCACTCTCTATGGAAAAGGTATCATAAGGGTTATCACATTGCTCAAATTCTTTCTAGGGGCATGGTGACATGTACAAGTCTTTATCAAATGGAAAAGGGCATAGAGCTTCCATGGAGAACTTTTTAGGTTCCTTTTCTTTCTCAAGTTTGTTAAGTTTGACTTGCATAGCGTGGATCTATTTTGTCATAGCTAAGATTAGAATTTCTTCCTCATGTGTAATAATTCTTTGAGACATGTGTACTAGTTCTCAATAGCTACTGCTCTGTTCCTGACAGAGTGATTCGTTCGACAGATTTTGGAAATAGGCTGAAAAAGCTAAATATCTGGCAATTTTGACAATTTTTTGACAACTTTCAAAAATTTTCCAAATGACACTCTGCAGACTCATACGACAGTGGGTATGTAATGAAATGACAGTTGAAAATCTCATACGAAAGATGGGCAGTAATGAAATGACACTTGGGCAAAAAACTCGTATGACTTTTGACTCCAGAAAGGATTTTACTTCAAATTTTGCAAATTTTAATGTCCAAATTTGAGGATTGTAACATATTTATTCATTTTCAATAACCAAATAGATAAACAAGCACACAAAATAGCAAGCAAGTGATTTCAAACATGTTTGAAAATAATGAACAAGGGCAAAAGCAACCTTGCGCATGAACAATCAAGTGACTTATTCATTCTAATCCTCAGAAGCGTTAATTGTGTATGTTCCAAAAAGTTTTGCAATGATGCACATATACCCTAGAAAATGAAAATTTGGCCTCGCTAGGGTTTTTAGTAATGGTCTAACTCTGCAACTTTTATGATCCAAAGGGGTGAACTCCAATCCCAGCACACTAGGGTTTTGACACAGTCTGAGAACTTAATCTTCAAGAGCTGCTAGGGAGATCTGACAACCCAACAATGAACCATACCCATGGAGATTTCTTCCACAAGGATATTTATATAGCGGCTATCACTACCATGATGAAAATGGCTATTACCACTCGAGCTTCTATCAACACAATTTTTCCTATGAAGGGATTGTCCTCTACGGTTAACTCTCTCTAAAGGTGACTCACAATAGTATACCACAAGGGGACTTGGCTCCAGATCCAAAGTTTTTGACACCTTTTGACTTTTAACCCAAACAAAGCAAGCAAATTAATCTGACATGCTAAGACAAAGTTTGTCTCACCAAGGTCTATGATATCAACCCCACGTGATCTATCAACTCCTCCGGAGAGAGAATGTATCAATCAATAAGGGAAGATGCACTAACCGAGTTGAATGTGAAACACACTAAGTATCCTCTCTACTTACAAGGATTCTATCATCAAGAAGGATTTTGCTGGGAATCCAATCTCTCAAGAATCATGAATAGTGTTCATAGGGCCTAATTACTATGTGAGGATAGATGTATGTTTCCAAAAGCAAATCTACCAAAAGTACCCAAAAAGAAAAAAGAGGAACACTTAACACTTAAAGTGAATATGAGATGAGTCCATAAGGTGGAACACTTAACACCTCACACAAGCTAAAAATGAGTCCCCAACTTAGAAAACAAGTGAGTTCCTAAAAACACAAAAGGGTTGCCTAGTGGAACAATTAACGCTTCTCTCCTGTAGACCCCTCCCCTTTATGGTGCTGAGATTGCAACCACAGGGCGGAATGAGGGGCTGGCGGATTAGCAAGTCCAATAACCCAAGATAGAAATCAAGATCAATCACAAGTATCTAAGACTACTTAATGAATCCTTAAGGGGTCACAACCTAGTATCAATTATGCAAGTGTGTAGAAATAGATCAAAGCATGAAAATATGCACACAAGCCAGAACATAAGAGATTTGTTTTAAGCCCAAATTGAAATTTTATTAGATGAAGGAGAATACCTAGGATCCTTGCAATGTGCTTAGTAGATTTTACCTGATTTTTAGCAATTCTTGCTGAGCTTTTCCATGCAAGCAAGTGACGAACTCTCCAACAAGCAAACAAGCAAACAAGATATGCAACATATATTCAACTTATGAAAACCATAGGGTTAGCTCTAAAAATCAATTTTTATCAGCAATAATAACCAGTAATTAACCCAAATGACAACTCATATCATTCATTGAACCATGTAAGAAAATAAGTGCATACCCATCACAAAACTTTTTTTTTTTTGCTGCATTTGACCTAGTCAACAAGATTTGATTTTATTTTTTTATGATTTTGGCCACAAAAATATAAATTTAAAATAGAGAACCCTACTAAAAAATAGAGAGCTTTCCAAAAATGTAAAAATTTTAGAAAAATCTCTTCATTTGTGCCCTAGAGACCTATTTTATCAAAATAGAATAGTTTTTGTAAATTGACTATTTGAGCTATTATATTGCATCCAAATTTAAAATAAAAACAATGAAACCCCTGTAGAATTTAAAGAGCTTTCCAAAAATATAAATTTTTTTGAAAAATATGCTGATTTGCGTTAGATATTAATTTTTTCTGGAATTTCAAGAAAAAATTATTAAAAATACAAAAACATCTCAGAAAATTCTATATTTTTTACTGTAGCTTCCCTACTATGTGTCAAACTTTCAAAAAACATTTCAAAGAAAAAATCTAAGACGTTTGAGAGATAAAATTAAATCTTTGAAACTTTAGGGTTTTAGCTCCCCCAAAAATTTAAAACTAGCATGTAAAGATGGGTTGCCCCATGGTGGGTGCCAGAAATGTGTGTGTGAAAATTGTACCTGATCTATAGACACAACTCTTCAGTAAAACATTAGAGGTTAGCAAAATTAAAATCATGCAAAATTGAAATCTAATTTAACCAAGTGATTTACTACCTTCTAGTAGGTGCGAGATCGATGTTCTCAGATTGTTATTGAGATCAGTGACCTAGACAACACCTAAATGAAAGATTTGAATGGAAAAATGATATGAAATATGAATGTAACTAATCTATTTTTTTTGGTATTTTCTATGCAATAATAATGAAAAACTGATATGAATCTATGCTAATATGGAAATTGATCTAACAATGATATAAATATAAGATAAATGATTTAACAATGATATGAAAATGAATCTAAATGAATGTAAAAAAAAATTAAAAAAAATTGATCTCACAATAGCCTTGATTCACAATAAGCTTTGATTCTCCAAATTCCAATTCTTCAAAATAGTTGTGCAATTCGTAGACGACTTTGGCAAAGTAAGCTTGCAAAATTATGAGATGAATTATGAAGAGCTGAGCCTTGGTTTTATAGAAATCTAGGGCTTTGGAGGTGCATGAAAAAAAGCCATAAATCACTCAGATTAACTCAGCTTGATTTTTGAGTTATCTGATAATAAAGATAATTAAGTCACAAAAATCATGTAAAAGCACAGTTCAACTCGAATTAGAAGTTTAGATCAACTTTAAAACTCAAAAAGATGTTGAGTTTTAAAAAGTTAACAACTTGCATTGATTTTCCAATTTGAGTTTAACTGGTCCTTGAATGTGCACATGGATAATTATGATTTAATAAATAAATAAAGTGATTTATTCTCAACTTAACTGATTTTTGAAATAAAATAATTAATTTATGGGTTAATTAACTATTTTATCAAACTTTTATTAAAAACTATATTATTAAATAATGACAACCCGCTTTAATCAATTAAATAAGAATTTAATCAATTATTCATAGGATATTGGATTTATTGTCAAAATTAAATAATACAATTAATAATAGATAGAATTAAATTTAATTACACAATTAAGTGGAAAGATATTAAATCTAATTAATTAAATATGAAAATATTCAATTAATCAAACTTAGGATAAATGTGATTTATCACCAAATAATCATTAAATTAAAGATAATTAAGATAATTAGGAATATTGCTAAGAATATTCCCTGATGCAAAATTTAAGATAATCAATTAGATTCGATGATGTGCAGATGTGCCTTAGGTTAGGACTTTGATGTCAAATTTGTTCGATATGTTGCTATAGGAGATTAATGAACTTATAGCCCATTTTTGGGGTATTACAGCTGCTCCATATAAATCTCCTCATGAAGATCCCCATGTAGAAATGCACTCTTAACATCCATCTAATGTACAACCCAACCATGAGCTTCAGCAATAGCAAGTTTCAAACGAATGGAGATCATCTTGGCTATAGGTGCAAAGGTCTCGGTGTAGTCAATACTAGGAACCTGAGAGAAACATTTTGCAACAAGTCTTGCCTTATACTTATCCACACTTCCATCTGCTACAAACTTGGTTTGATAGATCCACTTATATCGAACCAATTTTCTTCCCTTAGGAAGAGGAACTAAGTCCCAAGTATTATTTCTCATTAAAGAGTTATACTCTTCCTCCTTAGCTTTGTCCCACTCAGGAACCCTTGAAGCTTCCTTGAATGATTGTGGATCTGAAGAAATTGCAATATAAGCATGTGGAAATGAATTGTGTTGTGACCTTGTCCTCCTAGTGTCTGAAGGATTCCCCACAAGTGAACTTGCTGAATCAAGTGTTTGTTGTGCCCAATGAGGTCTAGTGGAGGAAGAAGATGATGAAGGAATGTCCTCAACTATGTCTTGACCTTGCGAAGGTGGAAGCCTGGAAGTCGGTGTTGAAGGAGTTTCATCTTCCAAGTCACTATCATCACTATCATTATCCAAAATGGAGGAAGTAGGAGGAGTTGAAGAATCCAAACTAGGACAATTCTCTTCAAAGTGAACACTCCTCTCAAAGAAGATCTCATGTGTCTTAGGATCCATAAGCTTGTATGCCTTAAGAGTCTCAGGATAACCAACAAATATGAAAGGCTTGCTTTTTGGTTCCAATGCCTTGCATTTCTATGGAGGTATGCATACCCAAGCTGGACAACCAAAGACTCTAAAGTGTTTCACAACTAGTTTTCTTCCACACCAAGCTTCAAAAGGAGTAACTCCATCTAAAGCTTTATGAGGAGTTCTATTTTGTATGTGAGTGGCACAACATATAGCTTCAACCCAAAAGGCTTGATAAAGAGACTTGGCATAAATCATACAAGTGGCCATCTCCTTAAGGGTCCTATTCTTCCTTTTTGCAACACCATTCTGCTATGGAGTGTAGGCAACTAAATGTTGAAGATCAATACCCTCAAGTGTGAAAAAGTCTATAAGCCTTGAGTTCACATATTCCCTTCCATTGTCTATTCGAAGAATCTTGATGGCTTTACTTGATTGCTTCTCAACATGAGCCTTGAAGGTGAGAAATTTATCAAACACTTCACTCTTGTGACCAAGAAAGTAGACCCAAGTGTAGCGTGAAAAGTCATCAATGAAGGTGAGTACATAATGAGCCTTGCCAAATGATGGCACTAGAAATGGGCCCATTACATCACTATGAACCAACTCAAGAACAAATGTTGCTCTCCAAGACTTCCCCTTATCAAACTTCTCTTCGAGATGTTTTCCCATTGCACATCCTAAACATACACCCTCTGAATACTTGACTTGAGGTAGACCTTTTACCATATCCTTGCTGTTAAGCTGTTGAAGATATCTATAGTTGAGATGTCCAAATCTTTCATGCCAAAGTTTACTTTGTGAATTTGAGTGTGTCAACAAGGCATGAGAAGGATTATTTGGTACAAAATTAGAAAATGAGTAAAGCCTTGTGTCATGATTTGCTTTTCCTATTGCCACCATAGAATCATCCTTAAGATTTTTTACTACAGCTGAATCAGGGAGGAATTCAACTTTCTTTCCACCTCCATGGTGAGTGATTTGGTAAATTGAAAGGAGGTTTGTGCTAAGGTTTTGAACATAGAGAACATCTTTGAAAGCTCCATTTTCCATCTCAACTTTCCCTTTCCCTTCAACTTCCACTTGAGTATCATCTCCTACATAGATATGAGGTACCGTAGATGGTTTCAAGGAAGAAAATTGTTCCTTTGTTGCACCCATATGATGTGTGGCTCCTGAATCAAAGATGAATTCCTCTAAATTAGTTGTACTTTCCACAAATGCTTTCCCTTTACCCTTTGAAGTGGAAGGTGATTAATCCTTTACCTTGTAGGCATTTGGCAAATCAATGTGATGCTTCTTGATTATGTTTGTCAACTCATCAATTTGTTTCTTGTGGCATTGATGCTCATCATGATTTGGCTTCTTGCAATATGCACAAATTTTCTTCTCCTTCTTAGAACTATCCCCCTTGTTTTTGTTGTTGTTGTTGGTGGGAGAAGACTTTCCTTGTTGTGAGGACAAAGATTGTTGAGTGTTTGATTGTGATTTGGCCTTCCACTTCTTTTGCTTCTTGTTGGAACCTTTACCATCTTGATTCCCTTGATTCCCATTATTAGCCACCAATGCCTTAGACTTTGAAGACTTGAGAATCCCCATACTCATCAATTTTGTTTGTTCTAAGACCAACATTTTGTGAAAATGACTCAAATGAAGGCTTAGTGAAGGCACTACCCATTGTTAACTTATGAGTATTGTAACTTGAAAAAAAAGCCACATATTTAGGAGGAAAGTGATTCAACAAGTGACTAACCAACTTCACATCCTTCATGGGATTACCACAATCATCAAGCTGTGCTCTATAGTCATTGACTTTGTTGAGATAATCTTGAATTGTGTCAAAGTTCCTAGGATCTAGTTTGAAGAGATCAGTCTCAATTTTGAATCCCATGTCTTCATCCACTTTACCAAAAAAATATTCAAGTTTATCCCAAGCATCTTTAGCATCTTTTATGGTTTTGATGTGATACATGACAGCTTGAGACATATTCTCTCTTAAGACTCCTAATGCTTTATAATTTTTTCTTGACCAAATTTGTATTGCAGCAGTATCATCATCAACAGGTTTTTTAATTGTACCATCCACATAAGGATTTAAACCTCTAACCATTAACTTGCTCCATACATTATCTTTCCATGTAGCATAGTTATGTGGAGTTAATTTTGCAATAGAACCCATGATGTAGAAATGAAAAGAGCACAAGAAAGAGAGAGACACCAACACACAAGACACCCCCCCCCAAAAAAAATGATGATTTTGGCACTTTATAACTAGTGCGTGTACAAATTCCACTTGACAAAATGGATCAAAGTGGACTTTTGATTTTGATGTTTACAACTAAAAATGTGAAGCTATTGTAGATTCAAGAAGATAGAACACAAGATCCTTCAAAGATCTAATCAATTACAAGTGCCTTAATAGGCCAAAATAGACAATATTCTAAAACTACTATGTCTACCCAAATTTCTCCAAACTAATATCAGATTTGGAAAGTAGATAAAAAATTATGCACTTTCAAAAAAAACTATACCTAAAAATGTGTCCGTATGAGCCCGTACGAAGCCTCTAAAGTTGCAAAAACAGGGATCAAATAGGTATAGTCACCAAAAACTGCAATTTTTGCAAAATCCGTTATCCAAAACCAAAAAAGAACACCACCACTAAAAAATTCAAGAAATTTTAGCCAAAAAAAAAAAAAAAATTGCACTTAATTTGGAGTCTGGATGACCAAGTTATGGCCTCCCAAAGTTGGACTGCCAAATCCAAACTGCAAATGGTGAGGGCTTGAATTTTTTGAAATATGCTGACATCACCCATTTTACTATCTTAAATTTGATGTTCAAATGACTATCATGACAGTGCAAAATCACCTGGTTGTGATGGTCAAATGGCTGTCAAAATTAACTTCATATACTGTTGATGCAATCAATGGATTAAATTTGACATCCTACAGACCGTCATAGCAATGCAAAAACTTTCTCAAGTGACGTCCGAATGGGCGTCAATTTTACCACCATGAAAATTGGTGAAAGTTTGAAAAAAAAATTTGAAAAAATTATCGGGTTTGTCGTGCTGACACATGTCACTTTTTGTGTGAGTGCTTGGCAGCTTACGTGGCTGCCACATGTCTGCTTTGAATAGGTCATTGTTGTAGGCCCATTGACCGAGCGTCAGAGGTGTTGGTGTATCTTGGTGTGGTGGTGGTGGAACCATAGAGGAGTAGTGGTGAGAGTTTGACCAGTGGAGTTTGGCACGGCTGGGGATGTGCGCGAGTGAGATGAGAGGAGCCACTTCAAGCGGCGATCTGTAGGTGGCCAAGGAGAGGTATCCTATGGTGGCATTGTTGCAAATCTGCATGGGTAGTAAACTTGTAGAGTAAACCCTGAGCCATGGCGCTCTACCGTTCATAGAGGTGGCGGAGGTTAGGAGTAGCGAGAGGTGCCCGGAGCAGTCACCAGTGGAGGGAGCTGGCTGAAGGTACAGAGCACGGGAGGTGCAATGACGCCGAGCATGGGAGTTGGGTGCGATGAGTGGTGGAGGTAGACTAGCGGTGGTGGTGGGCTTGGTAGTGAGGGGATGTGGATTAGTGTGTGTGGGATTAATATCCCACATGCATGGTGTTACAATATTTTATGTCTTAAAAACCCCATGCGCCCACCAAACAAATAAAATGTGATCTGTCTCCCCGCTAAGCTTGCTTACTTGATGTGTGTGTTTGGCATGGTCACTGATTTGACCTATACCCTGTGTACAACACATAGGCCTAAAAGGCCAATTTTATTTTTTTTGCACAATATATATATTTCTGAAAAAGGAAAAAAAATTTAGATCCAAAAATTTACCAAAAAAGGAAATTTTTTCAGATTTGAAAATTTACAATAAATGAAAATATGATAATAGAAGAAATAAAAATAAATTTCAGATCTGAAATACAAAATTATTAAAATAATTGCCCAATTTTGCAAATCGGGTCTTAGATGTTCGATTTGCAAAAAAAATTTGCCTCAGATTTGACTTTTGCCCAATATAGGAAAATTTATAGTCAAAATTTATGGAAATAGCCACCTGGATGCAATGGTGAGGTTTGATCTTGCTCAAAACACTCCCACAAAATGCTAATCCTAGATTTGATTCGTGGCCCTCCAAATGTTGAAGCAATCAATCGCTCTCCAATGGCTATGCAATGAAGACTCCTTTGGCTCTGATACCATGTAAGAATTTGCCTAAGGAAAAGAGTAGAAACCAAGATCTAGAAGCTCAAGAGATAGCACAAACAAGAGAGACAAGATAATATGGTCGAATGAAGAATTCAATAATGATCAAATGATGGATAATAGATTGATTACACACAATGTAGAATTGCCTCAATATATAGGCAATGCACGATATCTAGAAGATATGCAAGTGATAAGATCACAACTAGACATGGTGGAATCACATGTCCACCAAAGGTGGATCATCCTCCATTGTACATGAAAGTATGTGCAACAATGAGAGGATGATAATGTGATAAGAGCACTAAAGGTGGATCTCACACATAAAGAGGTATGTGATGACAACTATCATAGCTAAAGTGGAGATTCTCCTAACCATGTGCTAAAAAGAAATGCAAACTCCTAGGTGTCTCAAAGACAACTAATTATGAAAATGCATTATCTAAGTAAACTTAAGTAAAGTGTAATTAGTAAATACTTAATTACACCAACAATTGCCCATGTTTGCTTTTCTGCAATCGGTTAGTCACGAGATCTCTAAAGCTCGGTGGAATATTCTTTTATATCTCTCGATCCCATGGCTACCTTATATCTATTAATCTCCTGATCAGATGGAATATTCCCTTCTATCTAGCGACTCAGTGATTTCACTTCAGTCAAGCAATCTCTTAATGAAACCCAAGGTCAGCAATTCTTTTAGAGATTTGGCGACTAAGTGATTTTCCTTACTATAGTTATAACTCATGTCACACCAAGTTAAGGGTATCTCTCCAGTCGAGAGATCTCGAGAGTTAACTATGGTCATCCAAATCTTCATGAGACTTCAAGTTTTCTTCAGTCACAAGGTCACCAAATTTGATCATGGTCGAGAGGTGATCCACTCAAGGTAAAGACAACATGTAGTCATAAGGCACCACATGTCTCTAGCAGGACCAAGCTCTATAGGCTTAGTCTCCAAGTCGCGAGACCCATAGAGAATATTCTTTTCTCTCAAGGGACAATGAGATTTGCATTAGTTGGGTGATCTCAAAATGGAAGTGGAATATTCCTTTATGTCCTGAGACTTGGAGGTTAAAGTGCTGACGCTAGATCTCCAGAAATCTTTCAGCGATTCAGTGACTAAGGCTTAGTTGAGTGATCTCGTAATGCAAAAAGAATATTCTATGAAGTCATGAGATCATGAGATTTATGCAGTCAGGTAATTGCTTAACACAAAAAGAATATTCCAAATGATTAGGTGACTTGGAGATCGAAGGCATAGTCATGTGATCACTTAATTAAAAGTAGAGGTTAAAGCTGAGTGGGATTTCCTTCAATTAGGTGATCTCGTGATCAAACCCAAGGTCAAAAATTATCATGAGACTTGGAATTGTATGTAGTCACTAGATCTCCAAATCTCTCGTGGTCAATAATAGGTTGATTTTTTTCAGAATAGTTGGTAGTTGTCAGAGCTGATAAAGTAGTCGAAGCAAATGAAAGAGTGACACATGGCAGGGTGGACCCAGTTCTTCAAGCATACAGTCGCTAGGTCTCCAATTCTTTGAAATGGTTAAGTTTTTACTCAGCAACTACGTGACTATGTGTTCGTGAAGTCTCTTATTTTTGGCAGTCAAGTCCTAACCATCTAGCAACCTAGCGGGTGGTTTAGTTTCCTTCAATCATGTAATCTCTAGATGGTTGGTGGTCAGGTCTTGGGAGAGTCTAAGTTCTTTTAGCGATTCAATGACTGAAGGCAGTCTCATATTCTCATGATCTAACTCATGGTTAAGATCTTATTCAACGATCATGAGAATAATCTAGTCACTTATTCTCCAGATTTGACCATAGTTTATGTGAGGTCTTTAAATCCCTTCAGTCATGAAGTCTCTGGAAGGAAATGAGTTAAGTTAAGGAGTCTCGAGACTTGGAGGTTAAGGTGTTGTTGCTAGGTCTCTAAATAATATTCAATGATTCAACAACTGCAAGGTTCTCTTCAATCAGGAAATCTCATAATGCAGAAGGAATATTTCAAGGCTATCAGGAGATAAAGCGACCACCATCAAATCAAGTAAATATCAATGCTTGTTTCATAATCACTAGACCAAGCCATAGTTAGAGAAAAGTTCTTGAGACTCAGCAACTAAAAGAAAAATAGGACCTGAGGTGAAGGTAGAGTTAGGGTTAAGAATAGAAGTGGTGCCCGAGTAAAATGAAAAGATTTGATGGCTACATTTTAAAGATAGATCAGATTTAAATATTATCCATTGATGAAGATAAAAGCTTGGTGCCACCTATGACCATTTATATTTTTAAATTCAAATATCTGAGAATACCAAATTTGAATAGTTATGGCGAGCCCGACTTACAGAAAGGTAGATGGATCAAGGGACCTTGTCTGGAGGTAGATGTAGTGATGAAATGGGCATGTAGGTATAGAGATCTGATTAGCCAAGATATTTCAGCATTGCATTTATGACCAGACATTGACAGAATTAGGGTTGGCTATTATATATTTTATGAAAATCTATGTAACCCTAATTAGGTTCTCCTACCTGTGTGTAATAAAGGAGATGTATATAATATTTTTTGGAGCATTTAGAGCTTAGAGTTTACAATTTTAAAAGGGATATTTTTCTTTCTAAGGAGTTATCTGTGGCATTCTTTCTACCCTCTGGCTTTCTATAGTTTGTAACCTTTCATTGGGGTTTAGATATTGCAAAGGTATTTTGTGACATTCTTTCTGTCCCTATGCCTTCTTGTCTGAATTTGCTCTTAATGAATTGAGTATATGTATATTTTCAGTAATATCTTAGGGTTCCTGACCCCTCGTTCTTTCTACAATTCATGTATATTCCTATGGATGATTTGATTTGAATGATCTTGTGGGTATACTTCAACCCCCTGACAATGTGTCTCATTCCTATACCTAGTTGCAGAGGTGAATGTTCATTTGTAGGTTATAGATTGTGTCTAAATTCTTAGGAATGCTATTGTTTGTGAAATTCTCTCTTTCCCTAAATAGCCTCTTTCTATTGTAGACCCTTCTATGAAATATTGATGCAAACCTATTCAGTGAGTTGTGATATCCTAGACCTAAGTTTGTGCACTGATTTAATTCTCTATACTGCAATTCATACCATCATTTTGGTGTATCACCTAGTAGGATAGTTTGCTTTTAGTTATTTCCCTTTCATGCATTCCTTCTATCCCTTTTCCCCTCAAGAATTTACTTTCCTATTAAAAGGAAAATTAAGGTGATTATCCAAGAGGAACTATCCTAGAACCTGGAGGTCTCATCTTAGTTAGCATAGGTCCCACAATCTAGAGATGATTCCCATGTTATACTAAGTTATCAAGAGCAAGAGAGCTTGAAACAAGGGTGCAAACTTAGTGTATAACAATTCTGGCATGCTCGGTGGGACTAAGAAGAAGTTCATTATTTGAAGATTATGCTATCCCTAATATACTGATTGCATAATACACACATTTCAAACGTTGATATTCAAGTATATCTGGCGACTCCACTGATTTCATAGATTTAGGCTAACCTTGTTCAAAGTTTATAAGAAAGATTGAGACTAGGAGCTCAAAGCCCACTAAATTTTTAGAGTTGCCCTCAAAAAGAGGCTACAAAGGTAGATCAATCCAGAGAACATCCCTTGCAAGGAGAGTACAATCTACACCACCTGATACTTCAGAAAGGAGACCTTTTCCCTTTCATCTCAGAAGAAGAGGAAGATCTCTAACCAGAGATCTAGAAGAAGATTCAAATCCAACATCCAATACAACTCACACAGTTGCTACTCAAAAAATTTTAGCTTCTACAATGCCTAGGAAGTTTTATTTTTCTCCTTTCAATCAAGGGAGTCCATTAGTCTTTGCTCAACATCATGATGTGCCCTTGGTGGCATTAAAGATTCTGCATGATTTCATAGGTGAGGGACAAACTATAGCTTTTGAACACATTAGAGATGTGACTACTATCTGCAGCATACATAATATAACTCAAGAAGATGTGGCCACCAAGTTATTAGTAGGCTCCCTCAAGGGTAAGGCTCTTGAATGCTTTAGAACTTTAACTGTTGGTTCCATTAATTCATGGGATGGATTAGGGGATGGATTGAGTAAACATTTTGAGGATAAATCAGACAACTTGTCATTGGTTGAGTAGTTGACAACCATTAAAAGAGACCCTCAAGAATAAATGACAGATTATAATAATAGATTCCTCAAGACATGGAATAGAATTCCAGTCTCGGTAAGGCCATTAGTTGACCATGCTTTCTTATACTTCTTACAAAGTTTGAATGATCAGATTTTTTTCATGATCCAATCTATGGGTGGTACCTCTCTCCCCCAAGCTTTTGACATAGCTTTCAGAGCTGAAAATTGTTTAATCCAAGTAGGCATGATAGCTAGAAGGCCACCCATGCCCATCTTTCCTAGCCTTCATCCCATTGCACCATTACAAGTACCTCCTTTTACCCCTATTCCCACCATATTAGCACCTCAGGCTAGTACTAGTAGTCAGGAGCTAAAAACAAGTTTCTCTCAAGAGCTACAAGAGATGAAGAATAGTCAACAAACTAGTTAGCAAGAAATGACAAATTTGTTGTAGACTTTGACTAAAGAGGTCACAAACATAAAGAAGCAAGGGCAAGGAATCAAAACACCCTTTCAGCCACAAGGCCAAAGTCCTAATCAACAATATCAGAATCAGGGATAGCCTTATCAGCAAAATAGACCACCATACCAAGGAGGATATCAAGGACAAAGGAAAAATTTCAATCAAAGACCATTCCAACCATACAACCCTACACCTCTCAATTATGTGAATTCAGTTAGGGACATGGTCCCTAGACAAAATAATATGGTTATGGATAATGAATGGTGTTTCCCTTGTAATCAGCCTCATAATTAGGCTACATGTTCAAATGGATGGATGAACCAAGCCCTAATGGTTCAAAATGCCTCATATACTCAATCAGAGGCTTCTTCCAATGGATCAGTTCCTCAACAAGAACCACAAGATAATGAGACTACTCTTTTCAATTAGGAGTAGAAAGACTTCAATGGAGTCATTGGTGAACCTTCCATTGCTTCCAACACAAGGTCAAAGAGAAGCGCTCAAGACATGGAGCGAGTAGATTTTGGAACTAAAGCTACTACTTCTGCAGAACCATTGCAGCCAGCTACTCCCATCATATTTAAGAAGGCTCCTGTCATTACAAGAGAAGAAGGCTAGACTCTCAAAAAAGTGGAGCCTATTATAGTAAAAGCATAGTGGAGAGTACACACTATGACACCTTTCAACATTGTAGACAATATGAAGAAGGTGAACATTACTATGTCTATGTGGGACTCTTTGGCTATTCTAGGGCAACCTAAGATTTTGAAGAAAGCAATGACTAAAATGACAATTCCTCGGCTTGCAAAAGAGACTGCAAAGCTAGTGTTGGTTAACACTAATCAAGAAAATGATGCTCCAAGTTGCAACTCCAAAGCCAATCTCATTCAAGGTAGGAATTCAAAAACCCCTCCCTAGAAAGGTAAATCAAAATGTAGATAGATTAGTTGTTGTTGGATCTCAGTATGACATTCCTAATAGTATTTCTAAAGAAAGGGACCAATAGCATATCAAAGTGATTGTCAGACCTTCTATCCCTGATAATGATACTAATTGGAGAGTGTTTGACAATGATGAGAAAATTTTGCAATTCTTGTTTGAAGAAGATGTTTTCTCAGAGCATAACCAAGATGGGCTATTGCAAAATTATGGTGACCAAGTAATACAACTTAAGTCTAATAAGATGCCTAGAGGTCTTGTCACCTTAGAAGTTTTCTTCAACAAAGATAATAAAGTTAAGAAGAATAAAGCTGACCTAGTGGTTCAACAAGAACATTGTGTTGAATTAGAGTTGGAATCAGGTAAAAGTTTATAATTTGGAAAAGTAAACACAGATTTGGAAAGGTAGGCTTATACCCAATTCTTCAAAGAATTCAGTGATGTATTTTTTTGGTAGTATGAAGACCTTAAAGGTTTTAATCCAACACTTGCTCAGCACACTATTGAACTAGAGCCTAATGCCAAACTAGTGAGACAAAAACAAAGGCCTGTTAATCCCAAGCTTGAGCCACTTATGCATAAAGAGGTGCTCAAATTGATAGAAAGTGGCATCATCTACCCCATCAAGCATACAAGTTGGTTTTCCAACCTTGTTCCTATAAGGAAGAAGAATGGGGAGTTGAGGTTATGTGTTTACTTCAAGGATCTTAACAGGGCCTCTTTAAAAGACTGCCATCCATTACCCTCTATGGAGAAAATCTTACAATGTGTCTCTGGATTCGAGAGATTTTCATTATTGGATGGCTATTTAGGATACAATCAGATTTTAGTTAATGAAGAGGATCAATACAAGACTAAATTTACAACCAAGTGGGGAACCATAGCTTATCAAAAGATGCCCTTTGGTTTGTCAAATGCAGGTGCTACCTTTCAAAAGGCAATGGATATTCCCTTTAAAAGCCTCATGTAAAAATTTGTACTGGTCTACTTAGATGACATAACTGTCAATTCTAAGCATGTAGTAGATCATATCAAACATCCGAGGAAAATCTTTGAAAGATGTAGAGTCTGGGATATCTCTTAATCCCAAGAAATGTGTGTTTGCAGTCCATGAAGGAAAATTGTTAGGATATATAGTATCCAAGAAAGGAATCACAGTAGACCCTGAAAGGATTGCAACCATCCTAGAGCTACCATTGCCACATCATAAGAAAAGTCTCCAATCTTTCATAGGAAAGATTAATTTTGTTAGGCATTTGTTGCCTAATATTGTAGATTTATTGAAGCCTTTAACAACCATGTTAAAGAAGAGTTCAACCTTCAACTAGACTAAAGAAGGCAAAGCCAACTTCCAAGCTATCAAAGAGGCCTTGATAGAAGCTCCTGCTCTACTAAACCCAAATTTCAGTAAGGATTTTATCCTTTATGCTTATGGAGGTCATGATGCTATATCTGCTATGCTGAGTCAAGAAAATTTAGATGGATTGGAGCAGCCTATTACTTTCTTCAACAAAGGTTTAGAAGAGTATGAACAAAGATACTCTTTTGTGGAAAAACATGTACTTGCTGTCGTAAAAAGTCTTAAAAGGTTTAGATATTTATCAACCCATAACAAGGTACACTTGAAGGTTTCTCATCCAAGTGTCAAAGAATTTTTTCTTTCCAAGGACCTAAATGAGAAAAGAGCTGGTTGGATTACTAAAGTGATGGAGTATGACATTGATATCCAAACCACCAAGCTGGTTAGAGGAAGAGGTCTTTGTGAGCATTTGGCAGATGATGAAAGTTCAAAGAATTAAGAGCAAATAGATGCATCTCTGGTCATGTATTCTATAAAAGAACATGCCAAGGTAGTAGATTGGTTGCCTAACATGATTCATTACTTGAAGACAGGACAATGTCCTATAGACCTAGATTCAATAAAGAGAAGATATTATAGATTACAATCTACTCCCTTTGTGCTGATAGATGAAGTTCTTTTTAGAAAGTATCACAATGGTGTCCTTTTAAGATGTATTGATTCAGAAAAGATTGCTGATGTCCTATTTGAATTTCATGATGGACCTTCTAGAGGTCACTTTTCCCCTAGGAATACTTCTTTTAAAATCATGAGGGTTGGATACTATTGGCCATCTATCTTTAAGGATAGTCATGATTATGTGAGAAAATGCATCAAATGTGCCATGTTTGCAAGAAAAGAAAGGCTTGCAACTCTACCCCTTCAGCCAATTAGAACAAAACAACCTTTCATGAGATGGGGCATAGACTTTATTGGTATGATTAATCCTCCATCTAGTGCAGGCCACAAGTGGATAATCACTGCAACTAATTATTTCACCAGATAGAAAGAGGTAGTTTCCTTAAAAGAATCAAATGAGAGTGTTGTCTTAAGTTTTTATGATGATATAATTCATAGATTCAGCACTCCAAACTCCATAATATCAGATAATGCATTGGCATTCATAGGCCTCAAAGTCTTAGAATGGGCAATCAAAAATGGCATGTATTTGAATACAAGTTCAAATTACTACCCCCAAGGCAATGGTTTGGAAGAATCAACTAATAAGAACTTGATTAGGATAATCAAGAAAAATTTATAGGATAACCAAAGGGATTGGCATACTAAATTGAAATTTGCCTTATGGTTAGACAAGATTACCCTAAAGAAGATCATTGAGAATTCTCCTTATATGTTAGTATATGGCAGAGAGGCTAAGTTGTCCATTTCAACTGAATTGTCAACTTTGGACTTGGCCACTCAATATGTCCTTTTTGAAGAAGGAGATCCCTTACAAATCAGATATGCTTAGCTGATGGAGTTAGAAGATCTCAAAGGTAAATCCATGAAAGATATGGAGTTCCATTAGGTACAAACAAACAAAAGTTTTGATAGAAGAGCTAGGGCTAGGGACTTCAAGGTTGGAGATGTAGTTCTCAAATGGGATGAATTCAGATCAAAGCCTGTCAGACATACAAAGTCTGATTCCTTTTGGGGTGGACCATTTGTTATTACAGAATGTAAAGGGCCTAATGCTTTTCAGCTATCAACTCTTGGAGGAGATACCTTGCCCATATCAGTTAATGGATGCCACCTGAAGCCTTTCTGTGAGGCCAATCCTTCCTTGTAAATCTCTATAAATATGTTTCCTATTTTCTATCCCTACTTTCTAGGTTAGTTTTTCCTATTTTCCAAGAAGTGCCTATGCACAGTTTTGTTCCTCTGGTTCCAATTCTATCTCTTTATTGGGAATAGTTCTATGTTTAAAGTGATGACACCTATGCTTAATGAATTGCATCTAAGGCCACTGATCTAAATGTCTACCAAGCTGACATCCAGCAAAAATCGCCAAAATGTTACCCAAAATTTCCCGTTCCATAAAATTTTTGCCACAAGATAGGCTCTTCCAACAATTTCCATTAAACCATGTTGAACACCTTGAGAAATTTTCATGGTTTTGTGAATTTTCCTCTAGTCTCTATAATTATTTGACTCCCTGGTCTACAAGTCATTTAAATTTGAAATTATGACCATTAGAGGCAAAAGAAACCCTAGAAACCCTATGTCCGGTTCTTTTTCGCTATTACTTTTCTAGCCACTTAAGGTCTTCATTTCCCATGTGTGCTTTTCCACAATCAGTTAGTCGCAAGATCTCTAAAGACCAGTGGAATATTCTTTTATATCTCCTGATCCTGTGACTACCTTATATCTCTTAATCTCCTGATCAGATGGAATATTCCCTTTCTATCTAGCAACTCAGTGATTTCACTTTAGTCGGGCAATCTCTTAATGAAACCCAAGGTCAGCATTTCTTCCAGAGATCTAGCAGCTAATTGATTTTCCTTACTATAGTTATAACTCATGTCATGTCGAGTTAAGGGTATCTCTTTAGTTGGGAGATCTCGAGAGTTAACTGTGGTCATCCAAATCTTCACGAGACTTCAAGTTTTCTTTAGTCATGAGGTCACCAGATTTGATCATGGTCGAGAGGTGATCCACTCAAGGTAAAGACAACATGTAGTCATAAGGTGCCACGTGTCTCTTGTAGGGCCAAGCTCTATAGGCTTAGTCTCCAAGTCATGAGACCCATGGAGAATATTCTTTTCTATCAAGCGACAATGAGATTTGCCTTAGTCAAGTGATCTTAGAATGAAAGTGGAATATTCCTTTATGTCTCGAGAGTTGGAGGTTAAAGTGTTGTCCCTAGATCTCCAGAAATCTTTCAGCGATTCAGCGACTAAGGCTCAGTCATGTGATCTCGTAATGCTGAAAGAATATTATATGAAGTCATGAGATCATAAGATTTATGCAGTCAGATAATTGCTTAACAAAAAAAGAATATTCCAAATGATTAGGCAACTTGGAGATTGAAGGCATAGTCACGTGATCACTTAATTAAAAGTAGAGGTTGAAGCTGAGTGGGATTTCCTTCAGTCGGGTGATCTTGTGATCAAACCCAAGGTCAAAAATTATCATGAGACTTGGAATTGTATGTAGTCACTAGATCTCCAAATCTCTCATAGTCAATAACAAGTTGAGTTTTGTTAGAATAGTTGGTAGTTGTCAGAGCTGATAAAGTAGCCAAAGTAAATGAAAGAGTGACATATGGTAGGGAAAACCCAATTCTTCAAGCATACAGTCACTGTGTCTCTTGTTCTTTGAAACAATTAAGTTTTTATTCAGCAACTGGGCAACTATGTGTTCGTGAAGTCTCTCATTTTTGGTGGTCAAGTCCTAACCATCCAATGACCTGGTGGGTGGTTTAGTTTCCTTTAGTCATGTAATCTCTAGATGGTTGGTGGTTAGGTCTTGGGAGAGTTTAAGTTCTTTCAATGATTCAGTAACTGAAGGCAGTCTTGTATTCTCATGATCTAACTCATGGTTAAGATCTTATTCAATGATCATGAGAATACTCTAGTCACTTATTCTCTAGATTTGACCATAGTTTATGTCAGTTCTTTGAATCCCTTCAGTCATGAATTCTCAGGAAGGCAATGAGTTAATTTAAGTAGTCTTGAGACTTGGAGGTTAAGGTGTTGTTGCTAGGTCTCTAAATAATATTTAGTGATTCAGCGACTATGAGGTTCTCTTCAGTCAGGCAATCATCAAATCAAGTAAAGATCCATGCTTGTCATGTAATCGCTAGACCAAGCTAGAGTTAAAGAAAAGTTCATGAGATTCAGTGACTAAAAGAAAAATAGGACCTGAGCTAAAGGCAGAGTTAGGGTTAAGAACAGAAGCGGTGCTTGGGTAAAATGGAAAAATCTAATGGCTACATTTTAAAGATAGATCAGGTTTAAATATTAGCCATTGATGAAGATAAAATCTTGGCACCACCTATGATAATTTATATTTTTAAATTCAAATATTTGAGAATACCAGATTTGAGCAGTTATGGTGAGCCCGACGGATCAAGGCGGCTTGTCTACAGGTAGATGTAGTGATGAAATGGGCATGCAGGTACATAGATCTAATCAGCCAAGATATTTCAACATTGCATTTATGATCAGACATTGACAAAATTATGATTGGCTATTATTTTATGAAAATCTATGTAACCCTAATTAGGTTTTTGCTCCTGCCTGTGTGCAATAAAGGAGATGTATATAATGTTTTTTGGAGATTTTACAGCTCAGAGTTTACAATTGTAAAAGGGAGATTTTCTTTCTGAGGAGTTATCCATGGCATTCTTTCTACCCTCTAGCTTTTTGTGCTTTGTAACCTTTCATTGAGGTTTAGATATTGCAAAGGTATTTTGTGACATTCTTCCTATCCCTATGCCTTCTTGTCTAAATTTTCTCTTAATGAATTGAGTATATGTATGTTTTTTAGTAATATCTTAGGGTTCTTGATCCCTCTTTCTTTCTGTAATTCATGTGTATTCCTATGGATGATTTGATTTGAATGATCTTGTGGGTACACTTCAACCCCCTGACAATTTGTCTCATTCCTATACCTAGTTGCAAAGGTGAATGTTTGTTTTCAGGTTATAGATTATGTCTAAATTCTTAGGAATTCTATTGTTTGTGAAATTCTCTCTTTCCTTGAATAGCCTCTTTCTATTGCAGACCCTTCTATGAAATATTAATGCAAACCTATTCAGTGAGTTGTGACCTCCTAGACCTGAGTTTGTGCACTGATTTCATTCTCTATACTACAATTCATACCATCATTTTGGTGAATCATCTAGTAGGATAGTTTTCTTTTAGTTATTTCCCTTTCATGCATTCCTTCTATCCCTTTTGCCCTCAAGAATTTACTTTCCTATCAAAAGGAAAATTAAGGTGATTATCCAAGAGGAACCAGCCTAGAACTTGGAGGTCTTATCTCAGTTAGCATAGATCCCATAACCTGGAGATGATTCCCATGCTATACTAAGTTATCAAGACCAAGAGAGCTTGAAATAAGGGTGCAAACTTAGTGTATAATAGGCTTAACATCAGGTATGCATAAATTTTCTAGATCTTGTGGTTGTGCAAGGTTATTGGCAATAAGCATCTTGAAAGCATCTTCATAGGAATCACCCAGTTTAGAAAATTGTTGCCTCTCCTTTTTAGGCTTATCCTGATATTTTGGTTTATGCTCTTGTTGGTTGGAGGATGTATTGAGCTTCATCTCTTGGACTGCACTAGACAAATGGAGGACTCCTTGATCCTTGGGTCAGGAAGAGTCCACAACTCCATCATTGACTACTTGCTTATTCTTGTTCCAGTGTGAGTGTTTTCCTTTGTTCTTATTAGCATTGTTAGTATTCTGACCATTGTTATTATTGCTATGTTTGGTCAAAATGCCTTGCTCTTTTAAGACATCCTCAATTTGACATGTGGTTTCGACCATAGTGTCAAAGGAATCAAAGACCATCTTCTAAACCTCATACCACATTTCAGGAACCAAATTGCTAATAATGATATCAATCCTTTCATGCTCAGGGATAGTCCTAGAATAGTGAGATCACAATCATCTCCACCTTTGTAAAAAGGTAACAAATGATTCCCCTTGGTTTTGTTTCAAATTGCACAAGTCTAATATAGTGACTGATCTTGACAAGTTGTATACAAAATGTTGAACAAATATGTGGACAAGTTCCTTGAAAGTTTTGATGGGAGGAGTTATGTTGGTAAACCACTCCATGGCTTGGCCCTTGAGACTCCTTGGAAATAATCTCATAAGATAGGAGTCATCTTGGTGGAACTCAAAACTCATGATGTAGAACTGACACACATGATCATGTGGGTTGCCATTACCATCATACTTTTCATACTGGGAGATTTCAACTTTTCTAGGAAAATCTTTCATACTCACACTTCTGTCAAAAGGATTGGGACAAATAGCATCAAGTGAAAAGGAACTTTTAGGTGCCAACACCTTTTCCATCATACGTTTGAGTTGCTTGATCTCCTCTTCTTGAGAGGGTCCTTGTTTCTTGATTCGTCTATCCACATCAAAGTTGTAAGGGACCTTGGAACCCTTGTTAATCAAGCTCTCTAGGAACCTATCCTTGTTTTGATCAAGATACTTCTTCACATATTGTTGGAATAGTGGCTCTTGTTACATTCTCATAAAATCTTGATCATCAAAACTTGCACTAATTCCTCCAAGTTGAGAGCCATGATGATCTCGTTGGGAGGGTTGTATCGAGTTCCTAGAAGTTGTGTGTCTCCTATGTTGTGAAATCCTCCTTCCTCTAGGACTAGGAGATCTTGAAGGGGTCCTTGACTGCCTTCTACTTCTTGGGGTTCTTGAGGGAGTAGATGGTGGAGAGTTGTTTCCACTATTGGTACCCTTATTGTTGAATTGATCATTGAGTTGTTGGGCTAAAAGCCTATCTTGTTCCTCTTGGAATGATTTTCTTTTCAACTCTAACAAGGATTTTTACTCCACCTCTAGGTGTCTAAACCTTTCTTCTTTAGTGGCTTGTTCATCCAAAAAGGCTTTCTTTTCATGCTCAATTCTTTTAAGCCTTTCATTTGCATATCTTGAGGTTGTTTTGAGCAGAGAGTTGGGCCTTGAATGTTTGAACAAGTAATTAGTGAATGATGCATTCACATGAGCATCACCACATTCATTGTTTTGGTCTTCATGTTGTGACCATGCCTCTTGATGAGCTTGTCCATAATGTCTTTTAGCTCTTTGTTGGGCATCTAAATATCTTGAGTTAATAGGGGGTGACTCAGGTTGATTGTCATCACCAAACAACATGTTATCCCTATGTCTTTGGAAAATGTCATCAAGATTTAGATCCATCGCTTCTCTCTTCTTTCCAGTCATGGTGTAGCTCATGTCCGTATCTAATTGAGAAGGTGGTAAATAGGTACTCAACTCACTAGGATTTCTCTTTGGGTCAAACCAAGCTTCAGACTCGCTCCTAGGTGATTGATCAAAGACGGGTTCCTTTCCCTTTCTCTTTTGATGAGTTTGAACTAAGGGTAACAGATCAAAGATAACTTGAGGTCATTTTCCTTGACTAATTTGGTACCTTGTTGTAACTGACATGAAATAAAAAGACCCTTGGTGATAAGATGACCTTATGAAACGTCAATACCAAACTATGATAGTGAAAGTGTTCAATTGTCCAAAAAGATATGGTAAGATAGAAAGT
This sequence comes from Chamaecyparis obtusa, assembly GCA_027943335.1. NCBI lineage: Eukaryota > Viridiplantae > Streptophyta > Pinopsida > Cupressales > Cupressaceae > Chamaecyparis > Chamaecyparis obtusa. The sequence goes on along the minus strand of BSBK01005143.1, from coordinate 530,539 downwards.
TGCAAAAGGTGTAAACCAACACTACCACAGAGGTGTATAATAAAAGGATGAGTATCCTAACACATATGGACTAGGAGGATGGATTTACCCAAATATATTTGAAATTGAAATTGAATTTTTATGGAAGTGATTTGGACAAAAGAGTATTGAAACTCTCCAAGTGTGTTACCAAAGAATCTAAAGGTGTACTTTTTCAACAAGGATAATTCCTAACTTATCAATGCCAAGCAAGACTACTTTGTAAAACCAAAGAACACTAATTCAAGGGGTCTAAACATAGGAACCCAAGGTACAAACAAGTTTCTATTAGTAGATTAAGTCACCTACTAAAATCTGGTCGATTAAGGAAAGGCTAAAAATTGCAGAAACTAGACAGACAACAAAAAGACTCTATGTGGTAGTTTCCAGGCTAACAGTATGATAGTTTATGACTAGGTGATATTTCACAGTAAGTAGTGTGATGGTTTCTAGGTAGCCTATGCGATACTTTCTAGGCAAGTAGTGCTATACTTTCTAGGCAAGCAGTGTGATAGTTTTCTAGTGATGAACTATAGCACGATAAATCTCAGTACAGTGTGTGATAAAATTTTAGGATTGTATGAATCTTGACTAGTGAGTGCTAAAAATCTCAGTTTTAATGGTAGTTTCATCAAAATTTTAGTTTGAAGGTTGGATTTTTTGATTTCATGCACAATGACAGCAGTAAATAGATAGGTTTGAAAATAGTAGGTGATCAAACATGTCATAAAACACTTGCACAAGGGCAAAAGCAACCTTGCTAAGATAAGCAATTATGATATCAAAGCAATAAAATCCTATGAATGCTACCATGATGTTTGATGTTTGAGAATTTTTACATGGGTAGATCATAGTGAGAACACTTCAAGCACTTACCAGCCTAAAAAGACAAAGGCTCAATACTTCACAAATTGGCCCACAATTGATGCTCCATTGCCTCAGTGAAAGTGGTTACCCACAATAGATATTGGCTTTGTTGTGGAACTTCCAATGACACAACCAAAGGAACAAAAATGGTGATTAATCTTGGGGTGATCTGGGTTAGTCCACTAGGGTCAATCCTTGCACCAAGAAGCTAAGTGGAAAAATAGGGTGGCTTCTATCTATGGTTATTAGTAAGGGCTTCCGTTTGTAATACCCCTCTTGCTCCCCAAAGGGACTCCTTACCTTGCAGCAAGTAATAGACCTCGTGGCCACAAGAGTACCTTAAGCATTCATGCTCAACATTTTCATCATGGTCACAATCCCACAAGTACTACATCTACCAAGGTTTTGTGTCCTTGATAGCCTTGAGTTTATAGTGGGTCAGAATAGCCAGCGAAAAGATTGCCCCCACTTGGGTCGTTCCTCTTTATTGCTCAAGAGTAGGCCCACTAAAGGATTCTAAAACCACACAAAGAGTGGATCAAATTTTGAGTGTCAAGATTTTTGTTTCACCTCAAGGGTGAAGAGCATATTCTCCTAGCTCAAAAATTTCTCCCAAACACACCAAGCAAAGGTTCAATTACCCTCTTGCTTTCAAAATCCAAGGATGGGTCAAGATTTCTATTTCACCACAAGGGTGAAGAGCATACTCTCCTACCACCCAAAGATCCCTACAACAAGATATTAAGTGCCTATGAAATGAACAACTAGTATATGCCACACTAAAAAAGAAAGAAATTAAACAAACACTTGATTGGTTTTTATGCTTTGGGTAGCCCTGCAAAAACCATTAGTAGCCCTTGTGCATTTGGAGCTTTGACATGCATTCTTTTAAGAAAATATTTAAGCAATGAGAGCACCTACAAGCACAACTTGTTAGCCATACAAGGGTTAGCACATCAAAACCAAATGAAATCTACAAATAAACATTTGTTCTACCACAACAGATCAGAAATCCAAATCAAATAGATCAAATCTTGCAAAGAAATGACAAAAATTGCTCACTGCAAGGCCTGGGTGATATTTCTATCAGAGAAATGATCGTACGATATTTCACTGTGTACTGGTGTGATACTTTATCTCTGTGCGATAGTTCCTGATACCTGCATGTATCAAAGAATAAAACAATAGTGTAACAGAGTCTGCCAAGGTGTGTGATACTTTAACTGGTAAAGTATCACACTAGTATATAATAAACTATCGTACGACACTGGAAAACTATCACATGATAATTCTATCCGAAAAAACCAAAGAGATGAAACAACAAGCAAATATTGATGAAAATTTGACAGAAATGCATAAAAAGAAGGACAAAACAAGAATGTTTTGCAACACGGTGGGCACCAAAAATGTACACACTAAATAGTGCACTTCTCTAATTCATTACTTTCAAGGGAATCTATGAATGGGAAACCTTGAGAAAGTGACCTAGAGCTCCCTAGGCATGGAGTCACAAGGATGTTTATAGTGCTCTCAGCTTAGACCTATTGAAGCATGCAACCTTGCTAGTAAACCACACAATTGGAGATTCAAAGAGACAAGGGCAAGAATGCCAATATCCTTAAGAATCAACAATGGAAGTGCAATGCAAATATCCTAAGAATGAAGATGCAAGATAAGCTATGGAAATGAAAGTATTACAAATCCTTTCTAATTAAGCTATGTGAGCTAATCTAAAGCATAAAGGAAACTAAGCTAGAAAGAATAAACATGAAGCTATGATACAAGAATGAAACTAGAATGCAAGAATGATCTCCAAAAGCTCCAAAGTCTCCAAGAAATCTTGTAGCATAAGATTAGCATAAAAAGTTGGGATCCTAGAATGAGAAAAGAGCTCTCCTTTTAAAGGAAGTGAAAAGGAATGGACCATGGAGATTAAGAGGAAAAATATTTAATCAAGGGTGGAGCTTGAAAGAGGAGCAATCCATGTGCACAAATATCTTCCAATGAGAAAATAAGAGTTGAATTTTGTGTCTATATAAGACAAAAAGAGCTTTTTCTTTTATTTATTAAATAAGAATAATGCTTTATTTGTGCAACTTAGGATAAGAGGAAAAGTGGGGGCTTTTTATTTAATAAAAGGGGAGGAAATTCCTTTTAAATAAATAAAGACTTAGAATAAAATGGTTAGCCCATAGAAAATAATTGAATAAATGATAAAATAGGATTTCATCAAGGAAATTGATATAATTGAAAATATTGATTTAGGGATTTGATAAATTGTTGAATGGGTGCCCAAAGTCTAGGTGACCATTTTAGGGTACATACACACATACGTTGAAAAGATTCAACATCTTACTCAATAAGTGAAAGCACTATAGATCTGTCAAGACACATAAATGGTAATAATGATTGATGTTATGAACAATTCCAAACAGGTTGGACAAGAAAGGAATTTGGTTATTGAAGATAGAAGACAAATGATTGATAAGCTGCGAGAAAAGGAATATGAAATACTGAGACTTATCAAGAATCATTTTGAAATCTCCAATCAGATGGTTGTCACGAGTCAGGAAGTCAACCAAGTGATTAGTGAAATTACTATGAAATTGGAAGACATTGGTGAATTGAGAGAAGAGAATGAAAGGCTGAAGAATGAAGTGAAGATTCAACAACAACATAATGAGATGATAAGGAAAGCTAAATAAAGTACTAAAAGAATGGATGAATTTCTAAAAAGTCAAAGAAGACTTGACAGTAGTACTTGTTTAGGTTATATAGAGCAGGAAGAGTCATCAAAACAAGATGAACAAAAGAGTGCCTATGTAAATCCAAGGCCAAGGATTCTCTCATGATATCATTGTGGAAAACCAGGCCACACATCAAATTTTTGCAGAAGAAAAGAAAAAGGTATTCCTAAATCCACTCCTAAATTTTATGGTTACTATTATAATTGCACAAAAAGTATGGACATCAAGCACATGAGTGTAAATCAAAGTTGAATAAGTCACCTAAGAGTCACCACATGGAAAAGAATGGTCACGCTCGCAACACGCATGGACACATATCAAGAGAATGCAGGACAAAGATGCAGCAAGTATGGAAACTGAAAGGGAAAACTAAGACATATCAATCCAGAAGAAGAGGTAATGCATACACTTGGGATTATAATACTTGGGTTAATTGCATGGACCTATAGAAGATAATTGCATGAGAATGCAATGGAGAGGAAGATCTCAAAATTTGAAAAGTTCTAGTATGACATGTTTGCACTATCATAAGGTCAGTCATTTAAGTAAAGACTATAAATTCCAAGTACTAGAGCAGAGTAATAATGCAAATGGAAACAAAATTGAATAAATCATGAGGTTAAGGAACAAAATGTGGATAAGAGAAACAAATAAAAATGTTGAAACAAGCATAATAGATGATGACACCTTGTCCATTGGATTAGGTGATCTCACCAACTCCACCTAAGGAGAATCAAGTATGGAATTGAATTTCAGTTGGTTATATCTTACAACATTTCCTTATATCTATTATGTGAATACCAAATCAGCATGAATTAAGATGCACTAGGGTATTATATGTTGTTAAATTGAAATAAGTTTAGCCGGTTAAGCTGGACTGAGTAAGAAATTTCCAGTCGGTGAAATAGTTAGAGACACCTGAGTTGCATAGTCAACTAATCATTGATAGTATTTAATGAGATGAGGTATCTATTATGTTAATCGAGTGATTTGATTATCAACTGAGTGGTAGCTGACAAAGCATTTAATGCATCAAACAAGGTTTTTGTTATAAATATGCAGGAGATGAATTCATTTGTTTATACAGTGATCAAGAGTGAAGAATAGCGATTTGGGTAGAGAAAATCTGATCATTTCATAGAGATCAAAGCATATTACAAATAGTTAGATACTGAATCAAGTAAGCTTGGAACTAACCAAGTTCTTTGTACATAGTTTGTTGAAAGCCCTAAAATTAGCAGTTACGATGGTATCATTTTCTCGAACCATTCAAACCAAGGAAGAAAAGAGTAAGAAGGTTACTCTAATCAAGATCATAGTATGCACTAAGCCCAACTACAAACTTCATCCTAAATTTGTAGCTCAACACGATGACAAGGGCACGTTCTCCTTGATACCACCTAGGGTTCTACTTGCAAAAGATGTAAGATTTTACATCCACTACAAAATCAATGATATTGGTGACTTTGAACTTGAATAAACATATCAAGATCTTTGCACTAATGGAAAGATAAAGGATGATCATAAGAACTTAGAGGTAAAAGGGTTAACCAATACCCTATATTTTTTGAAAGAGTTTAAAATTGAATAGACATGTATCATGCTAAGCCAAGTACATGAAGGAATCTATGGATAGATGAAACCATGAAAATAAAAAAAGGATATAACACGTGTAGTTATCAGATATTCCACAAGTGACAAAACAAAATCCCTAAGGCACCTGACAAAAACTAAGATTGAGAAGATAACAAGAGCTAAATGGGATAGAAGAGGTATGAGAATAAACACTATCAGTGAACCAAAGATGAATTTTGTGCATATCTCATTGCATACAAGATATTCCAGTCAAGTAGACTGAATAGTGTTGCATGTGGAGCGGTTGACATTGCAAATTTGGCTCATTATTGGTATATGTAAATTATTCTATTTGTAACACTTTTTCCCATCAGTCAATAATGTAGAATGGGATATAAACCAACCAGTTATTATTCAAATAAGTGAATTCATTAGGAACCAAGATAAGAATTTTGAACCAATCATGTAAGACTATTTTTGTAAATTTAAGGAAATAATGGAGAAAAGAACAAGGATGCCAATAGAGTTGGTTGATAAATCTAAGGATGATATATGTTTTTTGGTGGACACTAACACCTCCTTGATCAAAGAAGTAGAGCCAAGAAAAACTTGGCTACTGCCCATAGAATATGAGATAGCCATTGACCAAGCTACAAAAGCAATTAAGGATTTAATTGTTGGGCCTAAGGATAAACAAGCTACACGGTTTAGAACCTATGATGAGGAAAATTCCATAATAAAGATGGGACTTTTAGTTGAAAATATGTGTAGGAAAAAGGATAAAATGGTGAAAACTCTTAAGAAACAATTTGGTGTAAGTGATGAAGATATTTAGAAATTGGTTGAAGAGGAAACCGAGGAACGAACACTAGTCAGTGAAGGTGTAGATGAAGAGGCCATTGAGTCTATGGAACATGAAGAAGAAAAGGAATGTAAGGATACAAAAGGTAAAGGAAAAAAATTTGATACTTCAACCCAGACTAGGAAAAGATCTGAAACTACTAGTTCACCACCTTTGAAGAATGGTGTTGCAAAGATAAAAAGTCTTACATGGAAATACACATATAAGAAGAGGAAAAAAAAGGCCACCACTAAGCTCCCATAACCAAAGAGGAGAATAAAACTAATTAGACCAAAATTTGATAAGGATTCAGAAGAGGAGAATACAAAAAAATTTTGTGTTGTAGTGAATAAAGGACCTCAAACAATTGATGAAGCTACAGAAGGAATAAAGAACATTGGAAGACTTGGTACTCCTAATATTCAAAGGTATCCCCATCTGAGAACCAAGGATTGGGATAACCTTGAGGAAGCTACAATAAGCATGATGATTAATTTCAAAAGAGTTCCAGTTGAGTTTTCAAGCAGCATACCAAAATAATTATATGATAAAGTTTCTCTCGAACTTGATGAAGCCTTGAAACAATATTATGAAAAAAAAATTGATGAAGGCTAGGACATTTAATATTCTTCAAGGAAAATTTCAAGGGGTAGATGATGAGAGTAGAAATATATGGACTAAACTCCTAAGTCCAGCAAAGAAAATTGATGCAACTACATTGACAGTTGGCACCAAGCAACCTCAATTGAGCATAAAAGCATGAGAACTAATAAATGTTAAGGATGAGACAATTCACATCTCAAATACTGTGTAGCCTAAGGAGGAAACTAAAGTAGAAGATTTCATCACTATTTCTGACAATGTTATGGAAGGAATTTTGGAGATGTTGACTACTCTAGGGGATGAAGAAATAATAATTAAAGATATCACAGGAGGTGACCTTGATGATGAGGCAAAAGAAGATAAAGTGATAACTGGTGCTACCAAGAACCTTTTTGAAGAAGAAGCAACTGAGGTATCCTTAGTAATGGTATTAGGTAATATGCCTATACTGGTACAAGGTGTTGATATAGCATTTGAGAAACACACTAAGGAAATTCCACTCGAGCAAGTAATAGATACAAATGAAGATAAGGGTGAGGAGATAGGTAAAGAGACCAAGCGTAGTGGAGGATATACACAAGGTGAAGGACACGTCAAGACCATTGATGTGACAAAATGTTCAAGATAGACAAATAGAGAAAATAGTAGATAATTCTACCAAAGACACTAGGTCACAAGCCCCACCACCATAGATTATAGAATCAGTTACTGGATAGAATAAGGAAGAAGAATACTCCACCAAGCCACCAAAGACAAATCCTAAGCATAATGCTCAAGTCTCTATTGTACAATCCCCCACATCTAGTGTGCAAGATAAAAAGAAGAAGAAGAAGTGACAAGGTAAGGGTTCAGTCGCATTTGATGAGATAATAGAAATACCACATGTGACCCAAGGACACTTGACCCTAAATCTCTCAAGAAATATGGAGAGTTATGCACCCAAAAAGAATCTCAATAAAAGATGAGACAAGAACATAAGAGCACAAAGGTTCTAGAGGATTCAAGGAAATTCTAATGCAAGTTTCTCTAGATGTCAATGTAGATGATCAACTCCCATCATTGACAAACTTGCACTACTTGTTGAGACCATCAATGGCCCAACTATTGATGTCGAGAGGATGATTGAAGAAAGATAAGAACACAAGATTCAGTACAAGTTAACTGAAAAGAATAACCAATTAGTGGTAGTGAATAAGGTAAAGCTTTCAAAAGTAGTAACTGAATTAGAAAGCATTATTGAAAAGGTTATTACAATTTTGAAACAATTATGCACTAAAGACTATTTCACTACCGAGATTAGTGAAAAGATAAGGAAATTAGATGAAGATCTAAAAGCTAGTGCAACTAGTCTAACCACTGAGAAATATTCATTTCAAGTGCATTATTCAAAGGTTAAGAACATTCAGTGGTTAAGAATAGACTTAAGAAAGGAGGAGGACTGAATCAAATAATAGGTAACTGAGCTACATGCTGAGTTACTACCTCATTTGGAAGTGATGCAAAAACATGTGACAAAGGAAAAGAAATTTATTGCCACCCTCGAGATCTGAGTCATAGAAAACATTTTTGACATGCATGCACAAGTTATGTTCAAGTAGTTGGCTCTAGAAAATATTAGGGAGGAATGGGAGAAACTCATGGATAATCTCAAGAAGACCTATGGGTATGTGCAGGATCATGGTATGCCAAACTAGGCACTTAAGTGGTAATGAAAATTCAGAAAATCAGGTTTAGGCAAGTTGACATAAAAATTTGAACAAGTTATATATATTATATCAAAAATATATTAAAAGAGAATATGTATAAATTTAATTTAGTTTCTAATATATAATAGATCTTTTTTGAAAACCAATTATTCTATATGTTGAAAATTTTTAATTTCAATGTAGTAGTATGAAAATTTTAGGAAGAAAATAAGAAGTGTATATCTGACCACCTTAAACAAAATCAAATGATAATTTATTTTTACAAGATTCTAGATATAAGTAGTAGACTCATGTCCGGATGTGACACATTTTTTTGTAATTTTTTTCCAAGTAAATAATTAAATATAATATTTCATCTACAACTTGGGTATGACCCTTTGGTGAAATGGTGGGGCTTCTTGCCTATAGAGCCAACAACCAAGGTTCAAATCCCCACGGGGCTGCTCTCTACCGTGTTAACAATTGAGAGCTCTTACCTTGACCCTTGGTGAATGAGTGGGGCTTCTTGCCTATAGAGCTTACAACCAAGACTCATTCTATACTAGGAAGGCAATGTAAATGTCGTGAAGAGGCCAGATTCATTTGTGAAGGATCTGATATTTTGACAGAGAAGACCTGCCATTTGATTGAAGACTTGTGAATTTATAACAAGGACAATGATTCATTTATCAGAGACAAGGAGAGATCCGAGTTCCAAGGGTGGATCTAACATTGAAAGAGAAAAATTTTGAAGGAGGAGTTTGATAGAGCCACAATTCACAGATTTCTAAGCATGCCATTTTGAAAGATAAAAAGCTACAGATTCAGATTTTTATCCAGCCCTGCCATTCTTGAGAACAAAATTTGCAAAATTCAGTCAAAATATTTTGACAAATGATTCAAACAAAATTATAGCGATATATCTACTGAAGGATGAAATTCTGTTTGGATAAAATGTGATCCCATCTACATTGCCGAAGGTCTGCGATCCCATATAAATTATGATCTGGATAAATTAATGAAGGTGTATCAAACTTACAGATTTGCTCAAAAACATAGTTGGCAACCAGGGTTTAGTCATCTCACTCAACTAAAAATTATCACTACATTACCTCAGCAAAGATCTTTGTTGTACAGTGAGTTACATTTAATTAAATCATTCAAAGCTAGCCCCGATATATCAAGTTCAAAGTGACTTACATATCTATGAATATGGAGTGAAAGATATAGAGATAGAAATCAATAGCACACCATAGAGTTAGCAGTAGTCATTCCTGGACGGTGATATGCTATTTCTGGGTAGCGATATTACTTGCATAGGCCTGTAATTTACCAACAGTATTACTAAGTGACAATCACACACATTAGCATCATTCTTATCCTATGTGCCAAAATTATGATAAAGGTTTAGGTTTCTTACATTTAAGAAAACTCCTACAGATTGGATTCTACAAATCAGGCTGTTACAGTTCGTCTATACTCTCAAGTCATATCAGAAAGCATAACAAGACCCTTCTAGCTAAATTGGTTAACTCCAAATCTATAGATCATTTCACATTTCAGGCATGGAACATATCTTGTCTCAGATCTTGCAGAAATAGAGCCTACCTGAAAAAGAGGAGATTTTTGAAAAAGGCAGAAAATAAATTCATCAAGCTGAGAAAATAAATCTTAGCTCCTAAGGCATCAAATTACATCCATCGACGAACCCTAACAAAATTCTGCTCTGCACATATGCAATATGCAAACTTTTCATCAAAAAAGGAAGTATGCTTTCTTCCAATGGGAAATCAACCTAGGGCTCATGCACTTGAACCCTGAGAAGCCCATAGTGGCTTCAGAAGCTCCAAAGATGAAAGAGGCTTTCACTAGTTACTGCTTTAACTGTTGGCTCTATGGTCATAAGAAAAAAGATTATAGAAAGCCTACATAGGATCACCCTTCATATGATCATCTGAAAGAAGTCATAGGAATACAAAAAAGAAGAGCAGATCAAAATATAGACTGGGATATGTATGCTTTATTTTCTTGACTCCCTGCGGAAGAACTTGCAGTGAAAAAATGTATCATCGAAAACCCTATAGATAAAAAAAGATCACAGAATGAAAGTTTGAAGGACAAAGTAAGGGTAAACATTAAAAGCCCTATTAAGAACTTGGCTACAAAAAAGAACTCCTATGGAAACTCTAAAGAGTTGTCTCTAGCTGAGAAGTTCAAAAAGGGAATGCAGAGCAATAAGGTGCAAGACATGTCTAGGGTTGAAAAACCTATATTTGCAAACAAGAAAAGCCCTAAGTTTTTTAAATATTCCAAAACAAAGATCTTCATAGTCAATTCCCTGGATAGTCAGTTAAATTTTTTTGCAAAAAAAAAATATGCGAAAGAGGGCACAAGCAGCGGGGATGCTAAGGTGGGGAGACCTGAATGCAAGTCATTATGTGATACTGAGGAACCCCTATCTGCCAAGGTGGAAGGTAGGATCTTACCTATCCAAGCACCTTCCGTCTGCATGAAGAAGAAGGAATTCACCTGGCAAGTGGTAAGAAACAAGAAAAAGGTAAACATGTATCTGTTATCTCAAAAACCGTTCAATTTAACTCTTAAGAACTCCTTTGATTTTCTTGATAAGGATGAAAATGGTTACATGATTAGCAATAATAATAGTAATCGAGTTTCATGTAATAATTCATCTAACGAAACATTAAAGCTTGCAGCTTATACACCGCCACGTAGGCATAATTTTTAGCAAGATGCAGGTAAGAATAATCATAGCAGGCATTATATCTCTATTAGCCTAGATAATGATGTTATTATGCAGTAGCAGAAAATCTTGCAAGAAAGAGGTCTAATTTGTATCTGGAATGGTACGGGAGTAACTATCAAGAATGTAGTGAAGGAACTATCATTACTACTACCGAGGGAGGTGAGTATAACACATATTATGGATCTTTTTTTGTTAATTGTTTGTACTAATAAGAATATGAAGGATAGCATTTTGAATAGAAAGGATATTAAATTCAGAAACATCCCATTTTCTTTTTTTGAATGGATGCCATTGTTTAATCCAATGATGTTAAATGATTTTAGAATAGAAAATGTTGTGTCTTTAAATAACCTGCCTATGGAAATGTCTAACAAGGAAATCATAAGAACTATAGGGAATAAAATTGGGAAATACATTAGGACTATAGAGTCAACCTTTAATCAAATCAATAAAATTATCATAGTTGAGATGGAATTTCATCAAAAAAGCATCCTACCCATCCAGTTAAACTTTAATTCAAATTCTGTCATAATCAATCCTAGAATATTAGAAAATTTTATCGAAGAAGGTGTGTACACCCAGAAGTCCCACAAAAACATAAATCTTATAAATCAACCCAATAAAGATGTGGAGATAGAGTTATGTAAGGATAGAGGGGGTTTTATAATTAGGCCTACAATGACTCAAGGACTAGATAGGCTCCATCCCACAATAGAAACAGGTTTAAATACCTCATTATCACACCAATTTCAGATCAATAAGATAATAGGAGTAGAAAATATCCTTGAACCTCAAGAGCCATACAAAATTACAATGAGTGTATCAAAGGATGAGGCCAATCATACAAATGATGAAATAGATAGAACAATAATAAAAGAAAAGATTAATAGATCAACAAATGAGAGCATAAATGTTGAGGTCAAATCTCCCCTTCCTTTATCCTCAGAGCATAAGAATAACCTTAGTACTCAGAGTATCAAGCAAGGAATTTACACTGAAAATACCTTTTACAACCTAAATAGAATCTCCAACAGTTTAGAAGATCAAGAGAGATCACTTATAAAGGAGAATCAAAGAATAGAAGAAGAAATAGTCGAGATCACCAATGATATAATGGATACCCTTATAGATGAAATATGTGACAAAGAGGAACTTGATCACCAAAAGAATTTTCTAATTAAGAGCATTAAGGAGATGTCAGCATCAGACAACACATCGGAAAATGGAGAGGAGGGCATGGAAATGGAATGCTTACCAAATCTAGATGAGATAGGAGATATGGAAACAGATCTAAATGATAGAAAAGGTCCCTTGTATGTTAGGGAAAAAGATATAAATAAGACAAGGAATCAAAATGAGGAAGAGATCATAATTTTCCTAGAAGGAATCAACAATGATGATAGACAATTAGGCATGGCAACAACCATTGATGGAATCAAACCTGGTGATTTTCTTCCATCAGTTAAAGGCTCCATAGAAGGCCTCTTTGGTATCACCAATGGAGATAGGCAGTTAGGTATAGAAATGAAAAGAGGAATTATGAGCACCCCTAATATCAATAGAATTAAAAAGAAGAGGGGGAGGAAATCTGCAGCGGAGTTAAGAACTATGAGTGTTAATGTAGGAACCCAAAAAGAGATTGTAGATATTCCTAATATTGGAAAAAACTCAGAGCTCATCCCCTCTGATTCTTGCCCTCAGACAAAAGTAATGCAAAAAGAAAGAATGGAAAAATCCCCCTTAGAGGAGACCTTAGACCAAGGATCACTGTTAGATTTTTTAGGATTAGATCCTGCCTCTATTTTGGAGGAGTCTAGGAGTAATGATATAATAATAGGAGTATTATGTTTGCTATCAAATGAAGAACTCTGTGAGGAAAACAAAGAGAATATGGTTAGGAACAATACAGAAACTTTAGGTTTAGGAAAATCAATTAAGGGCAGGTTAGAAGCTGATACGGGGAAAATAGTCAAACCAAGAGGAAGAAAATCCCTTGCTGAACTAAGAGCAAAGGAAGGAATGGCACCAGGTCAAGTTAAAATTACTGATATTCTATACTCTGGGAAGGGGAAGGTCCTTCCCAAGTCCTCATGAAGATCATTAGTTGGAATGTTAGGGGTTTAAATGCCCCTAACAAACAACACCTTGTAATAAGGCAATTAGCAAAAATTAAACCAAATATGGCTATGATACAAGAAACTAAACTTTCTAATGAAGGATATGAGAATATAAAAAATAATATAGGAATAAGAGAATTAGTAGGTTATGAGGCAGAAGGTGCTTCAGGTGGAATTGCTTTTATTTGGGATCCAAGAGAAATTGTTTTCAATATTCATGAAAAATAGAAAAATTGGATGGGAGGTCAAATCAAAAGTTTAAAGTCAGATTTAAAATTTAATATAATAAACATGTATGCTCCTAAATTCCTACATGAAAAGAGAATTGTATGGTAGGAGATTAAGGATTATATAGAGAACTTTTCGAATGAAACATTTATGCTAGGAGGAGATTTTAATGCTATCCTATTCTTGGGAGATAAACAGGGTGGGATGAAACACTTATCAAAAACAACTTTAGAATTCTAGGAATGGATAAACATTATAGGGGCATCGGAAATTGAATCAGACCAAGGGAAATACACCTGGACTAACAAACGTAAAGACATAGAGTTAATAGTAGAAAAATTGGATAGGTTCTTTTTTATAGGGGAGTTAAGGAATTTTGATTTTAATTTTACTAATGAGGTCCTACCCATTGCCGGTTCCGACCATTTTCCTATAGAACTAGTAATTTTGAAACCAATCAGAAATAAAAGAATCCCATTTAGATTTGAAAAGATGTGGTTACTTAATGAGGAATGTTTGGATCTAATTAAAAAATGGTGGACAGAGGCAAGGTTTGAAGGCTCCAAGATATATAAAGTCATAAGGAAACTAAAACTAATAAAAAGAAATTTGTCACAATGGAGTAAAAACACTATTGGGGATATATTTTTGGAAAGAGACCCTATAGAAAAAGAGCTGGAAAATGTGAATAAGGAGATTACTGAAGAAGGAAAATAGACTTCAGATGATAATATAGAGCAAGAACTATTATGTAAATACTATGATTCTCTTTCATAAATTAGCGCCTTTTGGGGGCAAAGAGCGAGAGAAACATGGCTCGAAGAAGGGGACCGAAACACCAAATTTTTTCACAATAGCGTCAAAGCTAGAAGGAATATAAATAAGATTTCCAAAATCAAAGATAGCAATGGTAAAACAATAGAGGATCCCAGAGAAATTACAGATTTAGCAGTCTCTTTCTTTGAAAAATCTCTGAATAACTTAGGGAGTGTGGATTTGTTGGACCAGGCCAAGCTGTTAAGAAACATCCCCCATCTTATAACTCCACGTCAAAATAACCTCCTAAATGCCACATTCACAGTAGATGAAATACTCAAGGTTCTAAAGGAAATGAACCCAGATAAATCCCCTGGTCCCGATGGATTCCCAACTTTTTTCTTTCAAAAGTGTTGGTCATTTATGGGCAAGGAAATTACTGATGCTCTAGAGGGCATGAGGAACTCAGGACATATTCTTAAAGAGCTAAATAACACATTCATTGCTCTTATTCCCAAAAAAGTCAATGTAGAGAACTTTAACGAGTTCAGACCTATCTCCCTATGCAACACTTTGTATAAAATCTTCTCAAAAGCTTTGGTAGGCAGAATGAAACAACTTCTTCCATTGATTATATCTGAAGAACAAACAGGATTTGTCCCTAGCAGATCAATTCTGGATGGAGTGATTATTGCTCATGAGGCTATACATTTAGTAACAAATAATAAGGATCTAAGTATGTTGATTAAGTTAGATATCAGTAAGGCATATGATAAAGTGGATTGGAGATTTTTGTGTAAATGTATGGAAGCTTTTGGATTCTCAAAATAATGGATCAATATGATTTTTGAATGCATCTCCACCCCTCACTTCTCAATTATGGTGAATGGGTCTCCTAAAAGCTTTTTCAGCTACTCTTAAGGTTTGAGGCAGGGAGATCCGTTATCTCCTTTTTTGTACATTATTATGGTAGAAGCATTGGGGAGAGGTATTAAGAAACTTCAGGAAGAGAATAAGGTTAAAGGAATCAAGATTACTTCGGGAGTTGAGGCTACTACTCATCAGCAATATGGCGATGATAATCTCCTTTTTGGAAAAGCACTTTTAGAAGAAGCTCAAGCTTTCAAAGAAATTTTAAATACTTATGCTAACGCTTCTGGACAATGTATAAATGAGGAAAAATCAGAAATTTTTTTATTAATACTGAAGAGAGATGAAAGAATGAGATTAAACATATTCTAAACTTCAAAGAAGGTTTCTTCCCATGTAAATATTTAGGTTTACCTCTGGATAAAGGGGTCAAATCAAATCACTTATGGGAAAGTACAATTCAAAATATCTCCAAGAAACTAGATCAATGGAAAGGAAAATGGTTATCAAATGCGGGAAGGGCTGTTATGATCAGGTCAGTCCTCTTTGTAGTTCCTATTTATCAGATGATGAGCATGAGAATTCCAGTAGGTATTAATAAGGAAATTGTTTGAAAGTTAAGGAGGTTTTTCTGGCAAGGGTCGGAGGAGAAATCTAAACTAGCTTTAATTGCTTGGAATAAGATTTGTAAGCCAAAAGAAGAGGGAGGTTTGGGTATAAAAGACCTTACACTTCAAAACAAGGCCTTAGGGGTGAAATTATTATGGAGAATGATTAAAATCCCAAAGGCAAAATGGGTTAAAATACTCAGATATAAATACTTACTAGGAGAAGTGGAGGAAAGTGTTTGTCATTCTAATAATTATCTGATGGGCTCACGCATATGGAACTTCATAAAAGAATGTAAAGATATAGTATTAGAGTCCCTTTCTTGGGACGTGAAAAGCGGGGATAAGGCTCTATTCTGGGATGAGTCATGGGGTGGAAAACCGGCCCTTCATGAAATTCTTGGGAATGATCAGCTAATTGAACTAATTAAGCATAGTAAGGGAGAGTGGGTAAAAGACTATTTTTCATAGATTAATAATAGTGAGGGGAGCAGCTGGGCTTGGAACTCTCTAGAGGAATTCAGACTTCCCCTTTATTTCCAGGATAAACTTAACAAGGCTCTACAAGAATGAAACTTCTATCCACGTTCAGGAGAGGACATAATCATATGGGCTGCCTCAAAAAGTGGTGTATACAATTTGAAAGAAGGTTTCAAAGTTATATCAGGAATAGATTACACTCCCACCAGTCTTCCCATTGATCTATGTTGGAATAGAAACTTTCCTTCCTAAGGCAGGTCTATTCTCATGGGCTACTTTACAAAAAAGGATTCTCACTGCTGAATGGTTTGAAAAAATAGGGTACCATGGTCCTTCTAGGTGTGCCCTGTGTGAGAAAGAAAGTGAGATGATAAATCATATATTGTTAAATTGTGAGTATGCCAATAAATGCTGGCTTTGGGATTTGGAGAAATTAGATCTGAAGACTGCTCTTCAAAATGATATCATAGAAGTTTTTATTTCATGGCAAAGATCATGTAAGAAGGATTTATACAGTAAAATGAGATACATTATCCCATCTCTGTTAATCTAGGAATTATGGAAGGAAAGGAATCGAAGGATTTTTCAAGATAAAAGGATGAACATCAAGAGATTTTTGAACAAATTAGAGGCAAATATAGTAGAAATTACAAACAATAGAAATATGCTGGGACAAACAATGATGGAATTCTCACTAGAAGACAACAACCAGAGAAAGAAGTGGTATGGCTTGAAAGTTCCTCCCTGGATTGGATCTAGCATTGACAATAAATCCTTATCAAGGGAAAACTGTAAATGGAAACCACCAAAGCAAGGATGGATTAAGTTGAACTTTGATGGGGCAGCTAGGGGAAACCCAGGGGTGGCAAGGATAGGGATATGTTTACATAATGCAAAAGGAAAGATATTAGGAAGGATAGAAAAACCTATAGGAATGAAGACAAATAATGAAGCTAAAATAGAAGCTATTAGATTAGGTTTGGCATGGTGCAAAAAATGGAGGCTTAAAAAAATTGCAATTGAAGGAGACTCAGCTATTATTATAAATGTAATTAGACAAGGTAGAACACCGAACTGGAAACTAAATAGTGCTATTGAACAAATAATGGAATCTCTTGAAGTTATAGGAGATTATACAGTAAATCACATTTACAGGGGGGGCAACACAGATGTAGATAAGTTAGCTAATCTAGGAGCTGACGGACAAGAAATTGAAGAAATTCATGAGAGTTTGAAAGAAGAACTCGAAAGGTGAAAAAATGATTTCAAAATAGGAAATCAAGAATAGATGTAAATAAATCTAAAGGTAAATAAGTATAGAAACATTTGTGAGTATAATTTGAAAAAATACACACATGAACATGCACAAACACACACACATATATATTGCCCTCTTAAATAGTAGACTTCAAGATAGGGAAGTAAGAAGTTAACATCTCATTTAGTCAAAACAATCATCAAATATTAGGGGCATGCCAACCTACAATGAAGTTTCATCGATCACAAAAATGATAATCTTTAAAATAGAAAATGTTATGACAAATTAAAAGGTTCCTAAAGTGCTCATAAAATTCTTATGTTCATAATAATGAAATAAAGCTTATAGCATGACTGCCAATAGAAATGGACTTAGATTGTAATGTTTTATTTAGTAGACTAACTCACAGGTTAAGATTTGCAATTCCATAATTTCATCAATACCTAACCTGAACTAGCTTTTTGAGGATTGAATCATGAAAATGATTAATTAATTGTAAACTAGGAGAATAGAGGTGGCATGGTGTCTATCTATTTTGTAGGTATACAAGAAAATCATAACAAAGCAAAAAGGCAGAAATAAAGAAAAGGAGGCCCGAGAACTTATCAAAGCTAAGGCAAATACTCGAAGAGTGAGGATGAGAGAAAATAACATGATTTTTCAAAAGCGCGTTTAAAGTTAAAGGAAGGCTCATTAGCTGTAAAGATAAGGGCAAGGTATATGTAATCTCAATCTAAATAAATGTACGGCACAAGATGGGAAAGCTCATTTTAAAAGAGCATTGTATTCAAAAGATTAATGTATATTTATGTTCACTATCATGGAGGTATGCCTCCAATAATCTGTATTAAAGAGGGAATGCCCTCTTCAACTCCATCAAGTGGAGCTTTGTAATCCTACACTTGTAGGAACTCTAAACTTGATATATTATTCCTAGACTAAAGTCCCAGGCCAAACTGGAGGTTTTCTTCCCCGTTCTTTCCTACCAGTGCCCGCACGAATGGAGGAAAATGTAAAAAGATAAATTTTAAATAAATAAAATCAAGGCTTCGGTCATTTACTGATCAAAAAAAAAATAAAAAATTTCATCTACAACTTTTCCAAAATACAAAAACTCTCATGTTTGACCACGTTAACTTAGTCTAAACTTTATCAAACTAAATTTTTTAAAAAAATTTCTTGTAGTAGAAAAAGCATGGAATGTGACACATGTTTTAGATTTCAGTAATGTTATATTGAAAGTTGTAAGAATTTGCAAATAGAAAATATTGAACCAAGGATCTAGAGGTTGAAGAAAAGCACAAGAGAGAAAATATGAATGCAAAGATGGATTGAATAGATCCAATGAATTGCTCAATGCTCAATGATTATGAGTACATAATAGGCCTCCTTATATAGGAAAGGCAATATGAGAGAATGATAAGGAGCTGATAAGATATCACCTATGCTAAGTGTAATCACATGTCCACCAAATGTGGATCATCCTCCAATATGCAATAAAGTATGTGCATTGGATTAGGATGATAATGTGATAAGAGCACGAAAGGTGGATCTCACACACAATGAGGTATGTGAAGACAACTATCACACCAAAAGTGGAATTTCTCCTACACCATGTGCTTAATAGATGTGCACACTCCTAGGTGTCTCAATCACAAATTACTATGCAATGCATTAACCTAAGTAAGATTAAGTAAAGTGTAATTAGGAATAATTAATTACACCAACACCCCCCCTTAAGTGCAACTTAGGGGAACGCACTTAAACTCACAATGCAAGATGGGTCCTAGCTACTAGGCCATGTTAGGTACCCATGTACAAGATACATGAAATGCATAACTCTCATAAATTGGAGAAAGGGGGAAAACCTCATGGGAAAAACCCTCCCCCCAAAAAGAGAAGAAAACAAGATGCATGGATGGATGGAGTGCTCAAGACCCCCCAAGAACTACATACATCATGTATATACAAAGAAGTATCCCCCCATAAGAAGGATAGTTGGAGACATGATATCCCCCCCATAATGTAGAAGCTCCCATGTTGATGAAGAGTACCTAAAAACAATAGTTCAACCAATGCTTACAAGAAACATGTCTCCCCTTAGGAAGAAATAGATACATCAAATGATGAAGAAGCCAATCCTTGTGCAAATGGAAGGAGGAAGAAGATGTAGGTCTCCATGAATGAATCTCTGAAGACTAAGTAGGAATATCCAAGCTCAAAGAATCTATCACCTCATGTGACAAATCAAGTGAAGAAGGATAAGAATCAAGTACACCAATCTCCAAAGAAGGTGAAGAAGTGTCCCCATCTATGATGAAACTGTCATCAAGGGAAAGAGAAACTCCCTCATGTATGTCTTCCAAATCTGCATCATGAGAATCAACAAATGTTGAAGATGCATCCAAGTAGTCATCACATTCTGCAAGATCTAAAACAATATGATCATCCTACTGAATAGTAGACCCCATGTCTAAAGAAGTAGGAGGTGGAGGAGTAGGAAGATCAACACTTGTCTCAACAACAAAATGATTCAAGTGCCCAAAGTTCTCCTCATAATTATCCCTTGGCAAAGGGATGGGTACATCATGAATATCATCATCATTATCAACAAAAGTGGAAAAAGAATACAAGCGTGATGTATGATCAAAAAATCCCATAGCTATGACATTTCTAGTCTCCATGTCCCTAATGTAGACATAATCAGGAGTGAACTCAACAATTTTACCTTGTGCCCCATGTGTAATTTGGTAAATAGAAATGAGATTAGTGGTCAAGGATGGTACACAAAGAACATCATTAAATGTCCCCTCTCCCATAGGAATAGAACCTTTCCCACAAACTCTCGTGAATGTGTTGTTACCCATCAAAATATTAGGAGAATTACAAGGCTCAATAGAAGAAAACATATCCATAGAAGATGCCATATGATGTGATGCACCCAAATCAAGAAGTCATTTACCTTGCTTAGGATGTGTGGAAGCCATGAGTGCTTGTCCTTTACCTTTATCTTTGGATGATGATGTAGATGTAGAAGCTACCAAATGTGTAGAAGAAGGAGCAAACACTGATGAGGGAAACTTAATGTTTTGTTTTTGAATAATGTGAGTTAGCTCATCAATATTCTTTTGAAAACACTTATGCTCATCATGTCCTAACTTTTGACAATATGCACATTTATCTCTCTTTCTTCTAGATGATTCCTCTCTTGAAGAGGACTTGGATTCAATACTTTTTGGTGAAGGAGATTCATTACCTTTGTCATGAGGCTTAGGATCCTTATTATGTTTCTTTCCTTTTCCATTAGAAGCCTTTAATGTAGACTCACTTGCAATCAATGCTTGATGTGTGGAAGGCTTCAACTGACCCATGTGTGCCAACTTTGCTTGTTCCTTTGTGAGCTACGCTACAAATTCATCAAGAGAGGGCAATTTGTATGCACTACCAAGGGCATCCATAGTAGCATAGAATGTAGAAACAAAGATAGAATATTCAGGACCAAGCTTGGAAAGAATAGAAAAGATCAATTGTTCATCCCCTTTAACAATGCCACATGAAGAAAGCTCCAATCTAATAGTATTGAACTTAGAGAAAAAATCTTGAATATTATTAAAATCCCTAGGATTAAAACGTATGAGATCATTCTCTAATCTAAATTTTCTCATTCTATCAGGTTTACCAAAGAGTCCTTCCAATGTGATCCAAGCATCATGAGGATTTGTGCAAGATGCAATATGAAAGTACAAGTCATGAGAGATGGATGATCTAAGAGAGCCAAGTGCTTTATCTCTTCTATCAAACCATTTTCTCCTTTCTACAGCACCTGTTTGAGGTTCTTGATCCTGCCCAAGAGTCATTCTAAGCAATCCAAGACTCAACAAATGATCATTTAAAGAAACTTTCCATTCATGGTAGTTATATGGAGTGAGGATTTTAACCTTTGAATTATACATATTGCAACCAAATAATGACTGATAACTACTGATAACTCCTTCAAATGACTGATGGAAATAAGAAAACTGAAATCCAAGGATTAACCAAGTGCAAATATAGCCCCAAAATAACCTATTTCTAAAAGTGATATGTCTAACCAAAATCACTCAAATTTGATTACAGATCTGGAAAGTAGACAAATGTTGACGTATGTGCCCAAACGAAACCCTGGAAGTTGTAAAAATTAGGAATAGATAGGAACAGTGAACACGATCTACAATTTTTAACAAATGAGGCCACCAAATGCAAAATCAACACCACCACTGGAAAATTCAAGAAATTCTACCCAATTTAAAAAAAATTGCACCCAATTTGGAGCCCAGATGACCAAGTTATGGCCTCTCAAAGTTGGACAGCAAAATCAAAAAAGAAAATGGTGAAGGTAGAAAAATTTCCAAATTCTGATGATGTAAACAGTCTATGAGGTTAAATTTGACGGTCTGTAAGCCGTCGTAGAAAATCCAATTTGCCCAATTTGATGGCTAAATGAATGTCAAATTTAAGCTCAAATGAAATATGACATCAGTGCAAAAGCGCTCCACTGGTTGACATGTCAGATGAGGTGGCCATCCGTATAGTCTACGTGGCAAGAGGATGTCAATAGTCTGATGTGTCACTATTTCTACGTGGCAAATTCTAATTGGTAATAGCTGCTGACTGTGCAGTGATTGTTCTGGTGATGTGGGCACTAACTTGTCAGGATGTGGTGTAGTCACCAGCATTGCGTTGACGGCAGAGATCACCATGTGGTAGTTAGCAGATGGGTCTGCGTGGCTCTCGGTGGTGGATCAGAGGTGCACCGGTCTACAAGTGCTGATGAGGCTGTGGAGGTGGCCTTGGTGGTGGGCTGTAGTGGCTGGCAGAGTGATTGGTGGACCGGTTGAAGGGAAGCAGAGAGGACTTCAGTGGGAGCGGTGGTGGATCTTGGTGGGTGTAGCTGGGAGAAAGGGCTAGGCGGTGGTGCTCTGAAGACCGTCGGTGGTGCTGGAGGTGATCGAGGGCACTGCTTAGAGAGTGGCCAGGCTGAGGAGCTAGTGGCGGTGCTGGGACTTTAGTCCCACATTGCTTGCATAAAGGCTTTTTAAGCCTTTTTTATATGCAAGGCCCCGTTTAATAAACAAACAAGAGAAGCCCCCACAGTGAGCTTGGGCTGTGAATTCGGTTTGACCTCTACTTGAAGATGTCACTCACGCTTTGGGTGCTGGTACAAATATAGTCTAGGGCACGTACCAAGCCCAAATTTTGTAGAAAATGAAAAATTCAAAAAAATATCAAAATAAAAAAAAAAAAAAATTTTAATAGAATCGTACTAGAGAGGGCAGATCGGGCCTAAGGTCTGATTTGCAAAAAAAAATTTCTTCAGATTTGACTTTCACCGGATATGGGTGAATTTATAGTTGATTTTAATCAAAACAGCATCCTGGATGCAATGGTGAGGTCAAATTTGCTCCAAGATGCTTCTATCATATGCTGGTTGCTAGATCTGAGATTTGGACCTTTAAAGCTTGCATCAAGATCTCTTCAAATCGGCTGATCTAAAATGCTCCAATGGCTCTGATACCATGTAAGAATTTGCAAATAGCAAATATTGAACCAAGGATCTAGAGGTTGAAGAAAAGCACAAGAGAGAAAATATGAATTCAAGGATGGATTGAATAGATCCAATGAATTGCTCAATGCTCAATGATTATGAGTACATAATAGGCCTCCTTATATAGGAAAGACAATATGAGAGAATGATAATGAGCTGATAAGCTATCACCTATGCTAGGTGTAATCACATATCCACCAAATGTGGATCATCCTCCAATATGCAATAAATTATGTGCATTGGATTAGGATGATAATGTGATAAGAGCACGAAAGGTGGATCTCACACACAATGAGGTATGTGAAGACAACTATCACACCAAAAGTGAAATTTCTCCTACACCATGTGCTTAATAGATGTGCACACTCCTAGGTGTCTCAATCACAAATTACTATGCAATGCATTAACTTAAGATTAAGTAAAGTGTAATTAGGAATAATTAATTACACCAACAAAAGTTATAGCTATTTTTCAATAAGTCTATCAATCGAGACTAGAAAGATAACAAACAGGTGTATGTCTGACCACATTAAAAAAAATCAAATGATAATTATTTTTTATAATATTTTAGATAAAAATACTATACTCATGTCTGGATGTGATGTATATTTTTTATAATTTTTTTCCAAATAAATAATTAATTATGATTTTTTTGCTGGAAATTTTCCTGAATATAAAAACTCTGGTGTCTGATCACCTTAACTTAGTCTAAACCTCATCAAATTGAAATAATTCTTTATTATTATTGTATTAGGTGAAGCATAGAATGTGATGTGTATTTCATATTTCAAAAATGTTATATTGTTTAAAAGTTATAGTATTTTTTCAAAGAGTCTATCAATCAAGACTTCTTTTTCACATTGCCACTTTTTGGCATACCATGATCCTGCACATACCCCCATCCAATTTTTTTTGAGTTTACATATTTTTGGTTTGTAAATTTTTTCAAGTTCAAACTTTTATAGTTAGCATACACATTTAAGTTTTTGATACTAATGCCAAAGGGGGAGAATGTTATTCCTAAACTGATTAAGTGTTATCATTAGTATTGATTTGTACAGTCAGTAAACAAAGTAAGATTGGTTTAGTCATTTATAACTACACAGTAGTCACTAAGCATAGAGATTACCAAGTACAATAGTAATTAAGTACACAAAATTACCAAGCACTAGTATATGCCGAGACTGAGAGACAAAATTTACTGGGTAATCCAAAGTTCATATAAAAGTTTAGAATGACACATAGTTCAAGGTGAACAACTTTTTGCCAAGTAAGAAAATAGTTTACCAAGATTGAGGTGAATATTTATTGCAGATGTAATCATTTAATGAATGATGATTCCTATGTAATTATTATCTAGGTTAATCATATGAACCATTGATCTTATGTTTTCCAAGATAGTGTCAAACCCTAATTAGGTCAATTAAAGGATTGACAAAATATTCAATTTATCATAAAATGAATAAGGCTATCGAGCAGTAGAGAAGGACATATTCATCACAATAAGGTGATATAAATATTGTACTTGATGGATCTGATATCAGCAATGTAGTTGTTTTCTCATACAGATCACACATCACTATTACTCTCTAACAATTGTAGCAGACTCAAAATATCCTAACAGAGTGGACTTAACAGTTCTTTTATTAAATATCTTAACTCTGTGCACACTTTAATAGTGTTGCTAAAATCCTCTAACCAAGTAGATCTAGATGATCTTATTGTTACTTCTAATAGGGTAAGATCACCATAAGTGATCAATCTTTGTAAGCCTTAACCGAAAACTTTATTTCTACTGAAGTGAAGATTTGTGGGTTCCATCCCCACTATAGTGTTTACCTTCAAACAAGGATTTGTGCGATACCAAAATACATGTGTCATGTGTATGAAGTTTAATGTATGCATTATTTATTTGATTACATGCATTTACATTTCAGTTATGTTATTAAATGTATGGTGAATGCAATTGATACGGTCAGTTATTGAAGTAGATCTTTACAAGGATTCAGTTTAAAAGTTTTTAAGGGTACTGATACAACCCTTCCCTCTTAGTACTCACCTTTCCACAATTCCAACAGTCTCTAAGAATGTGTGTGAGGGCAATAGATGTGTGTGTGAAAATTATACCTGATATGTAGACACAACACTTCAGTAAAACATTAGAGGTTAGCAAAAATTATGCAAAATTGAAATCTAATCTAACGAAGTGATCTACTACCTTCTAATAGGTGTGAGATTGATGTTCTCATATTGCTATCGAGATCAGTGACCTAGACGACACCTAAATGAAGGATTTGAATGCAAAACTGATATGAAATATGAATGCAATTAATCTATATTTTTGATATTTTCTATGCAATGATATGAAAACTTGATATGGAATCTATGCTAATATGGAAATTTATATGCTAAAATGATCTAACAATGATATGAAAAAGAATCTAAATGAATGTAAAAAAAAACAAATTGATCTCACAATAGCCTTGATTCGTAATAAGCTTTGATTCTCCAGATGTCAATTCTCCAGCATAAGTTTGCACAATTATGAGATTCTGTGGATGATTTGTGAAGAGCTAAAGCCTTAATTTATAGAAATCCAGGGCTTTGGAGGTGCATGAAAAAAAGCCATAAATCACTCAAATAACTCAGGTTGATTTTTGAGTTATTTTTAAATGAAGAATAATTAACTCACAAAAACATGCAAAAGCAAAGTTTAACTCAAAATAGAGTTTAGCTTTAATTGATAATTGATAGTTGTCTAGTTTTCTAATTGTGCATGTTTTATTTATAAATTAATTTAATAATAAAGTGATTTATTTCCAACTTAACTGCTTTTAAAAATAAAACAATTGATTTATGGGTTAATCAATTATTTTTTCAAACTTTTATTCCAAAAATAATATTATTAAATATGACAACTTGCTTTAATTAATTAAATAAGAATTTAATCAATTAATGATAGGAATTTTGATTTATTGTCAAAATTAAATAATAATAATTAGGAATAAATATAATTAAATTCAATTAAATAATTAAGTGGCAGTATTAAATCTAATTAATTAAATATGCAAAATATTCAATTAATCAAATTTTAGGATAAATTAGATTTATCACCAAATGATCATTAAATCAAAGATAATTATGATGATTAGGAATATTACTAGGAATATTCCCCGATGCAGAATTTAGAATAATCAATTATGATTTGATGATGTTCAGATGTGCATTTGGTTAGGACTTCGATGTCGATTTCGTTCGATATGTTGATATAGGAGGTTAATGAACCTATAGCCCATTTTTGGGGTATTACATTTTTCCCCTCTTTGAATTACTGTGTGAAGTGAAATGGTTCAAAGATAGTCTGTGTTTGATAGAGATATGAAACTGATTCAAATTGATAATTGATATCAGACAAAAGCTGATTGATATTGATTTGATATGAAGATAATAGGTCCTAAATGACCAAAGATAATGTTCACTGTAGCAGCGATGAACCGAGGATTGCAAAAAAGAAGTGTCAAAATGCCTAATTCTGAACCTTATGATTGTGAAGAAGTGAGTGACTAGTTCTAGACTCAATTGTCTTAGCAGAACTAGCAGGTATCACATCCGAACCCTTCAGTTGCCGAAGAACCAAGGAAAGAACACTGTGATTCGATGGTTGCAAAAACTGATACAGCTTACAAGATTAGGAGAATACCAGATTGATATGGATCTTGATGAATCTGATATGCCCCAAGTGATGATAGATTTGCCCCGAGCGATGAGGACTTTTGATGATTCAACAACTAGACATGGTTGTTGTCTTGATTATTGAGGAAAATTTATGATTTCAGCAAAGATTTGATTTCAAATTATATTACAGACTTTGAATGATATGCAAGACCATGCCCCCTTCGGGATAAAAATTGAAATCTAACAAGAAAAGTCAGCGTTGAATGATTTAGAAGCATGTTAATTGATTTGAGAAGTGGTTAAACACATTCGAGAATGCATTCTGCATTGTTTGGAGGTCCAAAAGACCAAGTTTGACTAGGTTTGACCATGAGCTGACCATGGTTGACCAAGTTGAAATTTTGATAGTTTGATGGAAGATAATCAGTTAAGTTGAATGCTAGATTTTTTTGATGATTGAAGGTTGATTATGCAAGCAGTTTACAATATGAATGATCTTAGATTTTGATTTTGATCCCGAAAAAGGATTCTACTTCCTATTTCATTGGAGGAACCTTCATGTGAGATTTAGCTCTTGTTCGATTTGAAGATGCGAGTGGAGAATTGTTTAAGCATTGAAGTTCATTTAGCCATTGTGAGATCATGCATTATGCAAAATGCAAAGAGACATGCAAAATGAAATGCAACCTAAGACCTAGGACCTAGTCACTGATCATGTGTCAATTTGTTATCATCATTGAACCCTTAGGTAATCGGATAAATCAATACAATGTCCACTAGCTATGAAACCATAGATGTATGAATATCGATTTCTATGCGCAAGAATCAATACAACACCCATTGGTCAACAACCATGGATATATGAATATTGATTTTATTTTTGGAATGTCAGATTAGATATAAGCACCAAGGCATAAATGCTAGGATGACCTAAATATCATGTCCATTTTGATATAACAATTTGTATAAGCATCAAAACATAAATGTTGTGATGACCTGAATATGCCTTGCATTGAAAACACATCAAACAGCCAGGAGATCATTCTAAATCCAATGTGAATTACCTGTAGTGACCCTTTATCATTCACATCCTTAGGCAAGATCATGTTTCATAGTAGGAGAAAGAACTCACTCAAAAAGACAATAGTTAGATCAAACTTTCTTGAATTTTCTAGGTATCAATGGTCGAGGTACGCATGACCATCCAATTCAAGATAGAGGCTCTTATAGTTGGACACCATTTCAATCTGAAATTTTAAAAGTTGTTAGATTTTCACATACAAGAAGAAGACAAAAAAAAGATTATTCCCCTAGTCATCACTCTCTAAATCCTATAAAGGACATCATCGAAGAGCTCGAAGGGACACAATATGCAGAAATCTCAATGCGAATCAGTAAGCATACAAGGAGATAAAAGTATATAAAAAGCATAGATTATTTTCAGTTTTTAGTTTAATGTTGATTGCGTTGTTGTAGATGCAAAATCCTTTCTAGAGACAAGACTGACTGACTACTCACATGAAGCTTCAAAAGGACTCTGACTAGATATGACACATCTTAGATACATGGGAGACCATAGGATATGACATTGATTGCCCCCAAGTGTTAAGCATTGATAGGATACAGATGCTTGAGCAGATTGGTGTACAAATTGACTTATTGAAAACTAGAAATGTAGAAACAAACTGAGAGATATGTACAAACTAAAGCAAAACTAAAAGCTGGGAAAGACCAAGATTGCACTGATAGATGGAGCATTTTGAAACAAGTGGCACCTGTTTGCCAGGTTTTCACCATCTTGGCAAAGATTCTATTTTTGCTACCAAGGCACTTTTTTTTTTTCTCATTTTTTTGTATTTTTTGTTTTTCAATTTTATTAAATTCTTGATATTTTTTTCTTTTTTTGTGAATTATCAAGGTGCCTATTGCTAGGTTTTCACCAAGATGTTCATTTTTTAAGACTTTTTCCAATTTTAAAGATTTTTTCAAGACATTTTACCATAGACTGAATGCCTTACACGTAGAATTTCTTCAGATGGAGAATGTTGATTGGTTCTCAGAGCTATTCTTATTCTATCATTGAGAGTTGATAGGCACTAGAGCCAAAAGTAGTAGTGATTACAAAGGGACCCAGCCAATTGGGTTCAAACTTCCCCTTGCGTTCTCGATGGGATTGATTTTTAGGATTTTCTCTCAAGACTAGATCACCAACCTGAAATTCTCTATGTTTGACTTTCTTGTTGTAACCTCTAGACATTCTCTTCTGATATACTCTAAGATGATCATATGCTTCTTTTATGTGCTCATCTAGTAGTTCAAGTTCTTGCAACCTAGACACTCTGTAGTCATCATTAGTTAATAGACCATGCATTATAATTCTGAGTGATGGGATTTCAACCTCAATAGGTAGTACCACTTTAGACCCATAAACTAAAGTGGAAGGTGTAGCCCCAGTAGGCATTCTGATACTTGTTCTGATACTGGTTCTGATACTGGTTCTGATACTTGTTATGATACTAGTTCTGATACTTGTTCTGATACTTATTCTGATATTGGTTCTAATATTGGTTCTGATACTTTTTCTGATACTTGTTTTGATACTTGGTATACTTGATAGCATATTTCTCCATTGAAAACTCCAAGGCAAGATCATATCATGTAGTCCCAATGTCTAGCAAGGTGGAGAACAAGAGGGATTAGCAAGTTGGTGGAAGAGTTGGAAGACAAGAGAATGAAGGAGAATGAAGGGAAGAAATCCTCAAGGGAAAACTCTTCAAGAATACTCAAGCTAGGGAAAAATTGTCATGTAAAGCACATTTGGACAAGCAATGAAAGACTAGCATAGGATAAGTGACAAAAGCGTAATGCGAGAGTAGGAAAGGATGCAGTCCAAAGGAGTAGACATGTCAAGAAGTTTCAAAGCATTGTGTTCTACTCTTTCTTTTTTTTTTAGATCAAGACCAAAGGGGAAAAGGATAGCGATAGATATGAAGGCTAAAAAAGAAGGGAATGAAAACAAGATCATTGTAAGATAGCTCACAAAATAGCCAAATGTTCGTGTATAGATCAACATTGTCAAGATCAAAGAGAGAAGATGAAATAGATGAAATATGTAGAAGAGCTACGCATGATGTCTGATTGCTAGGTTTTCATCATGGTACTTATCCAAGGTGCCACAAGGGAGTGGTTTTCACCATAGGATGAATTTTTTTCTCTTTATTTTTTCTACCAAGGCACCTGTTTCCAGGTTTCCACCAAGGCACATTTTCAATTTTTATTTTTTTTTAGTTTTTGGAAGAAGGCAAGCTTTTTAGATAATGCTCCTTGAAAGGATAAACCATGATAAGCCAAGGATTCAAAATGATATGCTCAAATATGTTGATAGGGAAAGGAATATGGAAGAGAAAAATGGAGGATAGGGTTTTATGTAAAGTGAGTGAGGTTGGAAGATAGGAGGAATAGGCAAGTGAGGAAAAAGGATAGGAGGTAGAAGGATAATGAATGGAAGGACTGTGAAATGGTAGATGGAAAGGAAGGCAAGATCAACATCAACACACATCTTGAAGGGTGGTGAGAGGATGGAGGAAATGTGAATGAAGGAATACATGAAGGAATATGGCAAATGGATAGTATAGCTTGTGGTTTAGGCATATACAATGGAAGAATATTTTTGTAGGGAGATGAAGTGGAAGCCTTTGGAAGCTTGAATGTCAACTTCACTTTTTATTCAACATGAGACTCTCTTACAAGAGACTTTGGAATCCATATAGCCTTAGACTTTATATTTCCTTTTGATGACTTAGAGAGAATATCTTGAATGATAGATTTTGGAACCCATACTTGTCTTGTAGTTTTTTTCTTCGATATCTCTTTTGACTTTATGCTTCCATGTGTATTAGAGGAGACATGGTGATCTTCTTTTTTTGATGGATTCTTGTATTGCTTCTTTTTCTTGTATTGAACATTCAAGTTACTTCCAAAAGACTTAGGACTTGTGGAAGAAGGAGGATATGACTAGTTTAGATGGGTGGGTGGATGAAAATGATTCAAGGGTATGCATCTATGTTTCTCTTGAGGAAAGATTGGAGATGGAGGGATGTAAGGACCCAAGATGGATGGAAAGTTAGGAGAGTTAGGACGGGAAAGTGAAGGGACATAAGGACCCAAGGTGGAAGGTAGATGTGAAGCCCTTAGTAGTGGTGGAGGAGGTCCAAGGATGGATGTGGAAGATGCAAAAGGATAATCAATAAGTTCATTAACATCTATATGGCAACCAAGGATATCAACATCTATAGAGTGAGCATTAGGATTTTCAATAGAATCATGGATATCTTGAATATGAGCACCTTCTTTGATAGGATTGTTCAAAGCTTTCAAAGACTTAGGAAGAGTAGAAAGTGGAAGTGAACATGGAGTGGTAGAATAAGAAGATGGAAGACTTTGATCTTGACAAGGATCTTTGGATAGAATAAGCTCATAATTTTTCTCTTGATTTTCAATAGGCTTAACATTTGAACTACCAACACCATTTTTACCAACCTTAATGGAAGTATCATCTTTGGAAAGTGCAAGTGTAGTAAGGTTATTTTGATTGTCAATAAGCTCAATAGTGTAAGTAGTAGCATGATCTTGCTTAGGAGAAGACTTAAGACATGGTGGAATGCATGAAAAAGGGTGTGTAGGATCAAAAGAACCCTGAAGCAGATAAGAGACATCGTGAAAAGGAGTGGATGAAATGGAGGGTTCTTGATCTTGATCTCTCTTTATGTTCTTTTCTTTATCATTTTTAAAATCCTCTTGACATGGAGCCACTTCTAAAGACAAGGAAGCATGTTGGAATTGTCTGAAAGACTTTGGAAGAGATGGTGAAGGACTAGCTGAAGTAGGCATTACAACATATAAAGGCTTAGGATCTTTAGGTTTAGCATTATTGAAAGTATTTACAGCCAAGTCAAGCTTAGCTTGAGTTTCTTTAAGAGGTAGCCCTTGAGGATAACTATAGGGAACCGCATGAAAAGTATCAGGGCTTGTGTCGGATGAAGGTTCTGTGAAAGATTTGAAAGACTTGGAAGCTTTAGGAAATGTATGGTTATTGGAGGAAGTAGGGGATGGAAGGGAACCATCGCTAGACAAAGGTTCAACATTAACATGATCTTACTTGAGAGTGAAATCTTTATTTTCAGCCTGAGAGTTCTTAGAGGAGAGATCTTTATAGTATTGACATTTTAAATCAGCACGATACATTTTATATTCCTCAATAGAATTAGATGTATCATCTAGATATTGTCCACAAAAGCCATCAAAGTCTCTTTCAAAATCTGAATCATATGGATCACCATCATGATCTATCCAATGTGACAGACCATTTGTAGTAAGTAGGAACACACGATGAGGAGGACTCTTAGGAACAGAGATGTCATAGGTATCATTACATTGTCTGTCATCATAGTCATCATAGTCTCCAAAGCTGGATGCATCACTCTCCATGGAAGAGGTATCATAAGGGTTATCACATTGCTCAAATTCTGTCTGGAGGCATGGTGACATGTACAAGTCTTTATCAAATGGAAAAGGGCATAGAGCTTCCATGGAGAACTCTTTAGGTTCCTTTTCTTTCTCAAGTTTGTTAATCTTGACTTGCATAGTATGCATCTATTTCATCATGGCCCTCATCAAAGTTTCTTCCTCATGTGTACTGACTCTTTGAGACATGTGTACTGACTCTCAATAACTACTACTCTATTCTTGACACAGTGATTTGTTTGATAGATTCTGGAATTAGGTTAAAAAAAGCTAAGTATCTGGCAATTTTGATAATTTTCTGACAACTTTTCAAAATTTTCCCAAATGACTTTTTGCAGACTCATACGATAGTGGGTATGCAATGAAACAATAGTTGAAAAACTCGTACGACAGTTGCAAGTAGGATTTTGACTCTTGAAATTTTTTGGCATGAAAACTCATACGACACTGGGTTGGCTACCAAATGATAGTTGGGCAGTACTGAAATGACATTTGACAAAAACTTGTATGACGATCTGACCTTCTGAGATGACTTTTGACTCCAGAAAAGAATTTCACTTCAAATTTTGCAAATTTAGGGTTTTCAGTTTCAGCTTGTTTGCAAATTGTACTGTCTAGATTTGATGATTGTAATAGATTTGTTCATTTTCAATAACCAGATAGATAAACAAGCACGCAAAATAGCAAGCTAGTGATTTCAAGCATGTCTAAAAACAATGAACAAGGGCAAAAGCAACCTTGTGCATGAACAATCAAGTGATTTTATTCATTCTAATCCTCCAAAGTGCTAATTGTGTATGTTCCAAAATGTTTTGCAATAACGCACATATACCCTAGAAAATAAAAATTTGGCCTTGCTAGGGTTTTTAGTAATGGTTTGACTTTGTAACTTTTATGATCCAAAGGGGTGAACTCCAATCCCGATGCACCAGGGTTTTGACACAGTCTAAGAATTTAATCAATCAGGAGCTGCTAGGGAGATCTAACAACCCAACAATGAACCATACCTGTGGAGA
Organism: Chamaecyparis obtusa; assembly: GCA_027943335.1. NCBI lineage: Eukaryota > Viridiplantae > Streptophyta > Pinopsida > Cupressales > Cupressaceae > Chamaecyparis > Chamaecyparis obtusa. The sequence continues at coordinate 497,324 of BSBK01005143.1, read as the reverse complement.
TTTCTTCCACAAGGACATTTATATAGAGGCTGTCACTACCATGTCTAAAATGGCTATTACCACTTGAGGTTTTGTCAACATAGTTTTCCCTATGAAGGGATCATCTGCTACGGTTAACCCTCTCTAAAGGTGACTCATAGTATGATACCACAAGGGGACTTGGCTCCAGATTCAAAGTTTTGACGCCTCTTCACTTTTAACCTAGATAGAGAAAGTAGATAAATCTAACACACTAAGATGAAGATTATCTCACCAAGGTCTATGATATCAACCCCACATGATCTATCAACCTCTCTAGAGAGAGAATGTATCAATCGATAAGTGCAAATGTACAAACCAAGTGGAACATGAGACACACTAAGTATCCTCCCCACATACAAGGGATCCCTCATTGAGAAGGGTTTCACTAGGAACCCACTCTCTCAAGATCCACAAATAGTGTTCATGGGGCCTAATTACTATGTGAGTACAGATATATTCCAGAAAGCAAATCTATCCAAAAGTATTCAAAAGCACAAGGTGGTACACTTAACGCTTAAAGAAAATATGAGATGAGTCCACAAAGTGGAGCAATTAACCCCTCACACAAGCTAGAAATGAGTCCACACCTTAGAAAACAAGTGAGTTCCAAAAAGCACAAAAAGGTTGCCAGGTGGAACACTTAACGCTTCTTTCCTATAAACCCCTCCCCTTTAATGTGGCACTGACCTTGCAACCACAGGGTGGAATGAGGAGTTGGCAGATTAGCAAGTCCAATAACCTAAGATAGCAATCAAGATCAATCACAAGTATCTAAGACTATTTAATGAATTCTTAAGGGGTCACAACCTATTATCAATTATGCAAGTGTGTAGAAATAGATAAAAGTATGAAAAGATGCACACAAGCCAGACACATAAGAAATTTATTTTAAGCCCAAATTGAAATATTATTAGATGAAGGAGAATATCTAAGATCCTTGCAATGCACTTAGTAAATTTTACCTAATTTTTAACAATTCTTGTTGAGCTTTACCATGCAAGCAAGCTACGAACTCTCCAACAAGCCAACAAGCAAACAAGATATGCAAGGTATATTCAACTTATGCAAACCCTAGGGTTAGATCTGAAAATCAATTATATGAGCAATAATAACCAGAAATTAATCCAAATGACAACTCATATCATGCATTGAATCATATGAAAAATAAGTGCATACCCATCACAAAATTTTTATTTTTATTTTTTGCTGCATTTGACCTAGTCAACAAGATCTAATTTTTTCTTTATGATTTTGGCCACAAAAATAGAAATTCAAAACAAAGACCCCTACTAAAAAATAGAGAGATTTCCAAAAATGTAAAAATTTTAGAAAAATCTCTTCATTTGTGCCCTAGAGACCTATTTTATCAAAATAGACCAGTTTTTGTAAATTGACTATTTGAGATATTATATTGCATCCAAATTTAAAACACAAAGAATGAACCCCCTGTATAATTTAAAGAGCTTTTCAAAAATGTAAAAATTTCTTGAAAATATGATGATTTGATCCAAAAATGATTTTTTTATGAAAAATAAAAAAAATTATTAAAAATTCAAATCATCTCGGACAATACTAAATTTTTTATCGAAGCTTCCTTGATATATTTCCAACCTGTAAAAAAAATTTCAGATGAAAAATCCAAGTCTTTTGGGAGATAAAATTAAATCTTTGAAACTTTAGGGTTTTAGCTCCCCAAAAAATCAAAACCAGCATGCAATGGTGGGTTGCCCCACGATGGGTGCCAGAAATGTGTATGTGAAAATTGTACCTGATTTGTAGACACAACACTTCAGTAAAACATTAGAGGTTAGCAAAAATCATGCAAAATTGAAATCTAATCTAACCAAGTGATCTACTGCCTTCTAATAGGTGTGAGATTGATGTTCTCAAATTGCTATCGAGATTAGTGACCTAGACGACACCTAAATGTAGGATTTGAATGCAAAACTGATATGAAATATGAATGCAATTAATCTATATTTTTTATATTTTCTATGAAATGATATGAAAACTTGATATGGAATCTATGCTAATATGGAAATTGATATGCTAAAATGATCTAACAATGATATGAAAAAGAATCTAAATGAATGTAAAAAATAACAAATTGATCTCACAATAGCCTTGATTCGTAATAAGTTTTGATTCTCTAGATGTTGATTCTCCAGCATAAGTTTGCACAATTATGAGATTTTGTGGATGATTTGTGAAGAGCTAAAGCCTTAATTTATAGAAATCCAAGGCTTTGGAGGTGCATGAAAAAAAGCCATAAATCACTCAAATAACTCAGGTTGATTTTTGAGTTATTTTTAAATGAAGAATAATTAACTCACAAAAACATGCAAAAGCAAAGTTTAACTCAAAATAGAGTTTAGCTTTAATTGATAATTGATAGTTGTCTGCTTTTCTGATTGTCCATGTTTTATTTATCAATTAATTTAATAATAAAGTGATTTATTTCCAACTTAACTGCTTTTAAAAATAAAACAATTGATTTATGGGTTAATCAATTATTTTTTCAAACTTTTATTCCAAAAATAATATTATTAAATATGACAACTTGCTTTAATTAATTAAATAAGAATTTAATCAATTAATGATAGGAATTTTGATTTATTGTCAAAATTAAATAATAATAATTAGGAATAAATATAATTAAATTCAATTAAATAATTAAGTGGTAGTATTAAATCCAATTAATTAAATATGCAAAATATTCAATTAATCAAATTTTAGGATAAATTAGATTTATCGCCAAATGATCATTAAATCAAAGATAATTATGATGATTAGGAATATTACTAGGAATATTCCCTGATGCAGAATTTAGAATAATCAATTATGATTCGATGATGTTCAGATGTGGCTTTGGTTAGGACTTCGATGTCAATTTTGTTTGATATGTTGATATAGGAGGTTAATAAACCTATAGCCCATTTTTCGAGTATTACAATAGAATCCAAGGAGATACAGAAGTGGATAATCTTGTATAGTGCACTTTTTTACTTTAATTTAAAAAAATTAGTTTAAAGTTAAATTATATGATCTTGTCAATGCCTAGCTTTGGTCCACTTGTATATTTATTCTAGGGTGGTGTCTCTCACAATTAGTGATATTTAAGTGGAATTTCATAGGAATGTGTTGAGGGCTGTGTATTTAATGTTATATAATATTAAGACATCTTGATTATTAATCAGTTGAATAAATTTGATTGGGGTGGAGAGCCTAGTATTCATACACTTTTATTTTATGCATCCTAAGTTTATAAATAGTGCATTATGTATCTAAGATTTTTTGGAATTTTTAGATGTGATATAAGAGCCAAAATCTATTGCAAGTAATTTTCTAGGTAATTATGATGATAGTGGGAGGATTTGGTACTTGTACAATAGTTCAAAAGTAGTCATTTAGAGCTGCCAATTGATACCTAGGGAAAACAACCTTAGTATCTACATGTACTATAACTGTTGGAAATAATTGTTTGAAGGAAATTGCTACTCAAATTATGTATTGTCTTTGATGTCACACAATGTCATAGTCCGCAGCAATCAGTTACTACCGAGCTCAATCGGTCTGCCAGACAGGAATATTAGTGCTTACCGAGTCCACTCGGTTATCAAAGAAAATTAGTGTCTACCGAGTTCACTCGGTTACCAAAGGAAATTTAGTATTTACCGAGTTCAGTCAGTTGTCGAAGAAAATTTAGTGTTTACCGAGTTCAGTCGGTTGTCGAAGAAAAGTTAGTGTTTACCGAGTTCAGTCGGTCATCGAAGAAAAGTTAGTGTTTACCGAGTTCAGTCGGTTATCAAAGGTAAAGGATTGTCGGTGTTTACCGAGTTCCCTCGGTCTCCGAAAGATTATAGAAAGTTATGGTCACCGAGCACTGTCGGCCCTTGAAGGATTTTTGCAAATAGAGTTTGCTTAATTCAGCCGACTATTATACTAAATAATGTCGATTTGACAAATCTAAAATCATATAAATAAAAGGTCAAATGTGAAAAATAAGTAAGAAATAGAGTAGAAGATTTACAAAAGAAAGACAGGAAAGGTGTGTGTGAATTTGTGAAGGATGTTCAGATATCCTTGAGGTGCAGCAGAGATTTATTCGATTAGAAAGGATTAGACTTATGCAGAACAGAGATCTATAATTAGCAAGACAGTTGCATTATTATACAGGTCATTTTTCATTGTTACCTTCTTATCATTGTAACAGTGAATTCTAAATCTCTTAACCGAGTTGGTTTAACAACCATATTGTAAATCCTCTAACAAGGTGACAATTCCATTGAATTGTTTTCAAGACCTCTTACCAGGCCACTCCTAGCAGGGTGTTTTAAATCCTCTAACAAGGTCACACCTAACAGTGTGTTTTGTAACCTTTTACCGGGTTGGCTTCTAACCGGGCATCACTTCAAAAAAGTGAAAATCAGTATCTAGATACATTGGTAGTTTTTCCCATATTGGGTTTCCACGTTAAATCTTGTGTCTCTTGTGTTCTTAATTGCTTTCTCAATCATATACATGTGCTGATGAATATCTAAAAGATAATTTTGCTAATACTTTCTACATCTTCAAAGTTACTGCAATCTATTTACCGAGTGCTAAAAGGATAACATTGTTAAGATATCTTAAGGGATCTGGAAAGAATTAATTGTGAAGTGATTTATGGTTGACTGATTCACCCCCCCCCCCTCTCAGTCACTTCATCCATATTCCATCAATTGGTATCAGAGCTCTTGGTGCTTGCAGGAAGGGTTTCAAGGACCTAAGCTAAAGATCAGGATGTCTTACAAGAGGGAAATTCCAAAGCTCAACAGAGATAATTTTTTAGCATGGCAAGGTCTCATGCGACTTCATCTGGCTTCCATTGGTGATTCAGGATGCAAATACATTGATGAAGAATACACAATTCCTAATGGCGCATTAACTGTTGAAGACATTGCAGATAAAAAGACTCACAACACCATGATGATAGACATTGCATCTGCTCTCAGCTATGAAGAATTTGATGATATTAAAGACTGCACTACTGCATATGAAATGTGGATGGCACTAAAGAAAATATATGGTGGTGATGCAAATGTGAAAAGAGCCAAAGCAGAAAGCCTAAGAGGACAGTTTGACAAGATGAATATGAAGGAAGATGAAAACATTGCAAAATATGTTGAAAGAATCAAAGCAAGTGTAAGTGCAATTAGAGCTTCTGGAGGAACAATCTCAGATAAGACTGTTATAAGTAAGGTACTCAGAACATTACTCCCTATCTATGCAATAAGAGTATCAGCTATTCAAGAAAGAAGATGTGAAACAAACCACAATATAACTTTGGATGCTTTAGTTGAAAGATTGACAACTTTTGAATTAGACAACTATGATAACTATGTTCCAAATTCCAAAAATATTGAATCAGCATTTGAGGCCAAGGTTTCACTAAAGAAGAACAAGAAAATTAAAGAAGTATCAGAAGAAAGTTCTGATAGTGATCTTGAAATTGTAGAAGCATTACTTGCAAAGAAGTACTCTAGAGGAAAAGGTAAGTATAAAGGTAAAACTCCTTTAATCTGTTTTTCATGTGAAGAAATTGGACATATTGTAGCTAGGTGCCCAAACAAGTAAGTCAAGGAAGAGAAGAGAAGTCACAAGTACTATGGCAAAAAGAATTTCAAATCATACAAGGATAAAGGTAAGAAATCATGTTTTATGGCTAAAGATTCTGATGATAGTGAAGAAGAAATTGTCTTTATTGCTATAAAGGATGAATCTGATGATGATGAAGATAAGATGGCACTTATTTCTCATATAAGAAAAAATGATATATGGATAATAGACAGCGGATGTTCACACCACATGACTGGTGACAAGACAAAATTTGAATATCTAGAAGACTGTGATAGTGGTAATGTAAGATTTGGAAACAATGAACCTTGTTGTATAAAAGGAAAAGGAAGAATCTCTTTAACCAAAGAACTCATATGTGATAATGCTTATTGGGTTGAAGGACTAAAACATAATCTTCTAAGTGTCGCACAGCTAATCAACACTGGTTTCAAGGTTGAATTCATGAATGGTCAAGCAAGACTACTGGATGGAAAAGGAAAACTCATTGGATCAGGCAAACAAACAAAAGGTAACTTATTTTATCTTGATCTCAGTGAATATTCATGCTTTATTGCTCAAATAGAAGAAAGTTGGCTATGGCACAAAAGGTTATGTCATGTGAATTTTGATAACATGATAAAAATAAGCAAATTCAAGAAGGTTAGAGGCATTCCTACTTTGAAGAAACCTGACACTAGTCTATGTAAGAATTGTCAGATTGGCAAAATGAGTAAAACTAGTTTCAAGAGTAAGAACTATCAGTCTAAAGAAATTTTGGAAATTGTGCATACTGATTTATGTGGACCTATTGGAATACAAAGCTATACTGGAGATAAATTCTTTATTCTTTTCGTTGATGATTATTCTAGAATGATGACTGTTATGTATTTAAGAGAAAAATCAGAAGCATTTGAAAAGTTCAAATGGTACTTAGCAAGAGTGGAAAAGGAAACAGGGAAAAGATTGAAATGCTTAAGATCAGACAGAGGTGGTGAATTCATCTCCCATGATTTTAACAAATTCTGCATTGAAAGAGGAATCAAAAGACAGGTATCAGCTCCTAGAACTCCTGAGCAGAATGGAATAGCAGAAAGAAGAAACAGATCTATTATGGATTGTGCAAGGACTCTAATGATAGAAAAGAACATCGCTATAAAGTACTGGAAGGAAGCTATCAGCACTGCAGTTCATACCTTGAACCGACTACAATTGAATAAAGACACATTCAAAACTCCTTATGAATCATGGTATGGCTATAAACCCAATGTAAGTTACATGAAAATATTTGGTAGCAAGTGTTATATCTTAAAAGAATCCAGAAGAAATAAATTTGATGTGAAAAGTGATGAAGGAATATTCCTAGGATATTCTAGCAAAAGCAAGGCATACAAATGTCTGAACTTATCTACTCACAAAGTCATAGAAAGTATACATGTAAAATTTGATGAGTTTGCAGAAAAGACTGAGGAAGAAAGCAAAAGGGAACCTGAGAACTACAGAAGATTCATTTACATTGAACCTGAAACATTGGCAGACACAACTATCAGTAAGGAAACTATATCTACCGAGCCAAGCACAGTTACCGAGTCACAGGAAGAAGTTCAAACTGAGTCACAGGAAGAAATTCAGACCGAGTCTCAGCCTGAAGTTACCGAGAAAATATCTACCGAGCCTGAGCAACCTGAAGAAGAGATCCTAGAAGACAACAGCATGAATCATTCAAAAGGCAAGGAACCTATACTAGCCAAATATGTCAAAAGACATCATACACTAGATCAAATCATTGGAAACAAATCAGATGGTACTATGACAAGAAGCAAGCTAAAAGGTACATGTCTGCTTACTGATTTTGAACCCAGAAATATCAAAGATGCATTGGAAAATGAAAGTTGGATTGAAGCAATGAATGAAGAATTAGAACAGATACAAAAGAACAAAATTTGGACTCTTGTACCTAGACCTAAAGATAAGAATGTAATTGGAACAAAATGGGTATTCAGGAATAAGCTAAATGAAGATGGTCAAGTATCTAGAAACAAAGCTAGACTAGTATGTAAAGGTTATTCTCAAGAAGGTATAGATTATGGAGAAACTTTCACTCCTGTTGCAAGATTAGAAGGTGTAAGAACTCTACTTGCTTATGCAGCACACAAAGGATTTACGGTATAGCAGATGGATATAAAATCTGCATTTCTCAATGGAATTCTTGATGAAGAAGTCTACATTGAACAACCTGAAGGTTTTGTTGATCCAGATAAAAGGGACATGGTCTGCAGGTTACACAAAGCATTGTATGGTTTAAAACAAGCTCCTAGAGTATGGTATGAAAGACTCCATAACTATTTGATTCAGATTAATTTCAAAAGAGCTAATGATAATAGCAATCTATATATTAAAGAAGGACCAGATGACAAAATTGTATTGGCAGAAATATTTGTGGATGATACTATATTTACAGGGAATGACGATCAGTGCAAAGAATTTTCAGAGCAAATGAACAAAGAATTTGAAATGTCTATGTTTGGTTTAATAAAATTCTTTGTTGGTCTTCAAATTCAGCAAAGCAAGAATGGTATATACATTACTCAATCTAAATACATTAAGGAAATACTTAAGAAGTTTGGTATGGAAGATTCAAAACCAGTTGGTACACCCATGTGTACTGGACTGAAACTTACCAAAAATGATGATTCAAAAGAAGTTGATCAGACCCTATACCGATCTATGATTGGAAAATTACAGTATGTAGTACATACAAGACCTGATATTGCCTTAGCAGTCGGTATAGTAGCTAGATTCTTAGCAAAACCTAAGGAAAATCACATGATGGCAATCAAAAGAATCTTAAGATACTTAAGAGGAACTGAAGAATATGGCTTGTGGTATAAATTTGGAGGCAATCTAGACTTAAAAGTGTTTACTGATGCTGATTGGGCAGGAAACATTGATGACAGAAAAAGCACAAGTGGTGGAGCATTTTTTCTTGGAAAAAGACTGGTATCCTGGACTAGTAAAAAGCAGAATTGCACATCTCAATCCACAGCTGAAGCAAAATATGTTGCTGCTGTAGTAAACTGTTCAAATATTGTTTGGTTTAAACAGCTATTAGAAGGTATGAAGGTTGAAATCAATGAACCAGTTGTTATATTTTGTGACAATACCAGTGCAATAAACATTTCTAAGAATCCAGTGATGCATTCCAAAACCAAGCACATTGCTATTAAATATCACTTTGTCAGAGAATTGGTGCAGGACAAGGAAATCAGATTAGAATATATTCATACAAAAGAACAGATTGTAGACATTTTTACCAAACCATTACCTAAGGATGCATTTGTGTATCTAAGAGGTAAGTTAGGGGTCATTCCCCTATCCGAGGCTCACTATATACAGTTTTAGTGATGCATCAACTAGAAAATGATTGAAAATCAACCAGTTGATGCAAGATATTCAAGGAATCATTGCATATGAATCAATACTTGAGGTACATTAATTTTCACCGGTAATATGTGAATTATCTTTGGCATGTGTTGTCAAAGAGGGAGTGTTTGCTATGTCTTTTCTATTACTTCAAGAAATTTTCAATAGTCAGAAGGAAGAATTTTCAGGATACAGGAAGTTTGCTGACAGAGGGAGATTTGAATCTGAACCGAGCTAACTCTTTCAAATTTCTTATGATATGACATATTGTGTTACCATCAATGCCAAAGAGGGAGATTGTTGGAAACAATTGTCTGAAGGAAATTGCTACTCAAATTATGTATTGTCTTTGATGTCACACAATGTCATAGTCCGCAGCAATCAGTTACTACCGAGCTCAGTTAGTCTACCAGAAAGGAATATTAGTGCTTACCGAGTCCACTCGGTTATCAAAGAAAATCAGTGTCTACCGAGTTCACTCGGTTACCAAAGGAAATTTAGTATTTACCGAGTTCAGTCAGTTGTCGAAGAAAAGTTAGTGTTTACCGAGTTCAGTCGGTTGTCGAAGAAAACTTAGTGTTTACCGAGTTCAGTCGGTCATCGAAGAAAAGTTAGTGTTTACCGAGTTCAGTCGGTTATCGAAGGTAAAGGATTGTCGGTGTTTACCGAGTTCCCTCAATCTCCGAAAGATTATAGAAAGTTATGGTCACCGAGCACTATCGGCCCTTGAAGGATTTTTGCAAATAGAGTTTGCTTAATTCAGCCCACTGTTATACTAAATAATGTCGATTTGACAAATCTAAAATCATATAAATAAAAGGTCAAATGTGAAAAATAAGTAAGAAATAGAGTAGAAGATTTACAGAAGAAAGACAGGAAAGGTGTGTGCGAATTTGTGAAGGATGTTCAGATATCCTTGAGGTGCAGCAAAGATTTATTCGATTAGAAAGGATCAGACTTATGCAGAACAGAGATCTATAATCAGCAAGACAGTTGCATTATTATACAGGTCATTTTTCATTGTTACCTTCTTATCATTGTAACAGTGAATTCTAAATCTCTTAACCGAGTTGGTTTAACAACCATATTGTAAATCCTCTAACAAGGTGACAATTCCATTGAATTGTTTTCAAGACCTCTTACCAGGCCACTCCTAGCAGGGTGTTTAAAATCCTCTAACAAAGTCACACCTAACAGTGTGTTTTGTAACCTTTTACCGGGTTGGCTTCTAACCTGGCATCACTTCAAAAAAGTGAAAATCAGTATCTAGATACATTGGTGGTTTTTCCCATATTGGGTTTCCACGTTAAATCTTGTGTCTCTTGTGTTCTTAATTGCTTTCTCAATCATATATATGTGCTGATGAATATCTAAAAGATAATTTTGCTAATACTTTCTACATCTTCAAAGTTACTGCAATCTATTTACCGAGTGCTAAAAGGATAACATTGTTAAGATATCTTAAGGGATCTGGAAAGAATTAATTGTGAAGTTATTTATGGTTGACTGATTCACCCCCCCCCCCTCTCAGTCACTTCATCCATATTCCATCAATAACCACCAAAGTATTGTACAACCTCTATAATTAACTTTTCTTTAAATAAAATATAGATATAACACATAATAGTACATGCAAAATATTTTACTAGGATTTTATATTTTAGGTATTGGTTATTAGAAAGGAATTTCTTGGAGTTTAGGTGCATAACATAAGGGTAGCTAGTAGTACAAGGCTAATTACTCGACCTTCTCTCCTACCACTCTAAAATTCTCAACATAAATTATATTTTTATCAAGAAAGTTATAAGTTGAAATTTTTTGTTTCTTTGGTTTACCCCTATTAAACCAATCATAGGGACTATATTTTCACCAAATAATTTTCATACTTCCCTATGGTGGTGTATTACATTTGTAGGTGTGATTATCAATAAGTTGTGCAATTGTACAATTCCTAAATGATAACTACTCTCTCCCTTGGGTAAATCTTTTTTCCTCTCCTCTATAAATACGACATCACCACTTTTGTATGTAAAATATAAGATTATTTTTAGTTGAACCATTGTTGGATTATGATACTCTCTTATAGAATGTGACTAAAGAGTAATTCATTAGAAATTGTAGAATGTTGTTTTTTTTATCCTTATAAAATACTATAGAAAGGAAATCTTAAATTTGTATGATGATGTGATTAGATAGAAATATGATTTGATCTTGTGTGGGAGTGATTAAGGGGAATTTAATTTTATTGTGATGTTCATGTGTTAATGTATTTTTTGACTTCTAATTTAGTCATTAGAGAGCTTGACAATGTAATCAAATGACAACAATACTCTTTTCCCTATATCATCCATGTGATGTGATATGTTACTAAAAGAGATTGTTGGTATAATTAATTATAAATATTTATACTTTACTTAAGCTTCCTTAGGATAATGCATTGTATAATAGTTTTATAATTAGATACCTAAGAGTTTTCATCTTATTCTAGCATATGGTGTAGGAGAAATTCCACTTTATATGTGAGATCCATCATTAGTGATCCAATCACATTATCATTCTCACACTATTACATATACTTCATTTTAAAATGGAGGATGATTGACCTTTGGTAGACATGTGATTCCACCTAGTGTGACTGATAGGTTATCTCATGCTTATCACCTAGCTATCATGCATTGCCTATATATTAAGGCATATTTACATTGTACACATCTATTATTATACATACATTTTTAATCATTATTGAATCCAATTAATTAATTGATCATATCATTTATCTCTCTATTTTCTGCTATTCATTGGGCTTCTTGATCTTGGCATGTTCTTTCATTTCCTTAGGAAAATTATTACATTCTATAAGAGCTATATGTGTTGGGAAAGAGACACTATTACACAATAATTATATGTTGTCATTGTTGGCACAACTAATGCAGAAGAGATGAGAAAGTATGTTTATCACTTGATGATGTATTTTGTCAGTTATGTTATTGTCATTGATGTCAACTTAGGTGTTCTTGGTTGGCTATTTTCTTAGTGTACCAAGGCATGATAGAGAAGATTAATTTAGGGTTATGGTGTAATTTTTTGTGTGCAATTTGGAACATAGCCTCTAGATGTATGTAAAATTCTATATCCATGATATCATATGTGTATGATGAGTTCTATTCAACTTATAGTCAATTTGATGAAGATAGGGAATTGGTTTAGTAGTGAAGGAATAGAAAAGAAAGATTTGACTGGTATGTCTCTCAGGAATGGAATTAGGTATTTCAATTGGAGGTGTATGATCTTGAAGATATTATTAGATTTTTGGTGTAATCTCATCAAGATTGGTGATTGGTAGGTAGATTTATAGGATTCTAAAATTCAGATAGTGAAGATGGAAAATAACAGTGAAGAACAATCAATTATATCCTTGACCAGTGATGGTGGATTAGTTTGTGAAGATGGTTAAGTATTCCAGATTATGTTATGATGAGTCTAATATTACATGGGATGTTTGGTATGATTCTTATCAGTCTATTTGTTCAATAATTCATGAAGACTTGCATGAACCTAGGAAAGTGTAATCTGTTTGAATTTTCTATGTCAAATTGATTGTGCGATTGATTTCAAGGTCGATGTAAAGTTAAAATTTTAATTATTAATTGATAAAATGTTTAGGGTTTAAGGATTGAGTGGGAATGATTTTTAATGATAAATTTCAAATGTAATTTGGGTCTTGGCTGACCTAGTTAGTGAGATATATATTTATATTACAATCAGTTGTATTTGCAACTGTGGAGATCATGAATGGTGTGTGCAGTCAAGAAAGTAGTTGATTTCCTAGAAGAAGAAGGAGAAGTTAAATTTGACCTTAATTGGATCTGTACAAGAAAGGCATTGTTGCTATTTTTTAGATCATCTTCTTATTGTTCCCAAATAGTTGCAACAGGTCAAAATCCCTTAACTAGGTAGATCCTAATAGATCATTTTGTAAAATCCTTTAATATGGTGGAACTTTATCTAGTTTCTGAAATCCTCTCACAAGGATAATTTTAATAGGGTAGAGCTTCTAATAGGGCTAGAGGGAAATACATGAACTAGGTGGCTCGTAATAGGGTCTTTACTTAACTAGACTTTATTGTAAGCTTTTAATAGGGATAAGTTGTTAATCAAACATGCTCTAGAAGAGTGCATTTTTCTTAATGGTTCCATCCCCACTGTGATTTTTCCCAAGTTGGGTTTCCACAATAAAAATACTAGTTTTATATGTATTAAATTTGTGTGGATTCTTATTTCTTGGTGTATGTTTTATCACAAGTAAAGTTACTTATTGCATGCATGTGGTAAGGATTTCAAGGATAATTTTTATTAGATCAAATTTGTGTTTATTGGTTGATTACTGATCCACCCCCCTCTTAGTAATATTAGGGCCTAATTATTCTAAAAATTGGCATCAGAGCATAGGTCCTCTTGGTGATAATCTTAACCACTTGAGGTAAAGATCTGATTGACAAGATGTTTAGAATGGAGGCTCCCAAGTTAATAAAAAATAACTACCTATTATGGACTGATAGGATGGATTTATACATAAGAGATATGGTGTTAGAAAGTAAAGTCGACCAAGATAACTGAGAGGGGGGGCGGTGAATCAGTTATCAGATAATTATAACTTTTATCAACTTCAACAACATTTAACCATGTAAGAAATATAATTACCAACCATAGAAAGATATTAATACACAATGACACAATAACACAAGATATGTTGACTAGGGAACCTCTTGATCAAAGAGTAAACCCCGGTGGGAATGATGCCCACAAAAGATGTAGTAATATGAATATTCCTTGTGAAAGGATGGATTCTGTTAGGAGTCTTATAAAATACATTCAGTACATATAAATCCCTATTAGGAGATTTTGAATCCCTATTAAAAGATTCTAACCCTATTAGGAGTTATGGAAGACAAAAGGACCCACTGCCCAAATAGCTTCAGGGTAAGATCATTGAACTCACTATCCAAAAAATCTTTGCATTGTTCAATAGAATAATATGTTACCTCTTCTCTAACTATGCCAAACTACACTCACTACTACATCAAATCTCAATCTCAGACCTCTCTACTTCGCATGTCTTCCTTCACAATTTCACTCTCATACGTAGCTCTTTTCTTCACTTCATACATATCACATCACATCTCAACATTACAAAAAGGAAAAAAATTCCTTCCTTTATACCACACTCAAATATTTACAAATGAGCTGGCACACAATTACAAAATAAAAGTTACCACATGCTACATCAAAATTACACAAAACTATCAGCTTCCAGATACAATAACTCTTTACTCGTGCGACCTCAAAGTTTGTACTATGAACCATGTCACTAAAAATGTGTCTCAAAATTATTTTTAACTATGAAAAACTAGATTCCATCCCGATTAGGAGATGTCATCCGATTTCACAAAACCGCTACTCAGGAACATTGCCTCAATACTGCTTCAACCAAAATGCTCATAACTTTCTTGAATAAAATAATTACTATCTGCACTCTTAACCATAGACATATAACATATCAAAGAGTATAACCTCAACATCACATATCTCCAACTACAATAACCCACGTGCTCTAATCAAAAGTCTATCTTCTTCTTTGCAAGTCTCCAAAAGATCACTGTGTTGACATCAATGACAATCATAGTCATGAATGCAACAGCAACTACTACAAACTAGGTGCCAAACACTTTAGCATTCATTCCTAACAATCTCCCCCATTGGCATTGATAGCAATGTAGATGAAAAACATCCAATCTTCCAAAAATCCAATACTGCAACACTGCTTCTACAAATCCTCTTCATCAATCAAATCTTGCTTCGTTATCCTGTTCAGTTCTCTCATATTGTTTTTCATGCATACTTCTCCTCCATTGACATCAATGATAGAAATTCCATCACTAAGTCAACAACAACTCAATGTCAAAAGACACTATTCAGAAAAATACATTTACTAGAGTCCTCATGACTTAGCTCAGATACACATACTCCCCCATAGAGGAAGTACCAACATCCAATCCAGAAGAAAGATAGGGCTCATATACCACTGGACGGATGCAACCAACTGCATCATTACTGAAAAGTAGGCTAGGGCATAACCGCAAGCGTACCTCTTAGATACTCAAATGTATCCTTAGGCAAAGGCTTAGTAAATATGTCTTCTATCTGTTCCTTTGTGCTTATGTACTCTAGTCTAACTTCTTTCTCAACAACTTTCTCTCTTACAACATGATATTTGATCTCTATATGCTTTGTCTTAGAATGTAATACAAGATTCTTAGACATACTAGCTGTGCTGGTGTTGTCACAATGTATGACAATAGGCTCAACAAACCTATTTCCAATATCCTTTAGCATTTGCTTCATCCAAATTATCTGGTTACAATTGTTTGTTGCTGCTCCATACTCTACTTCTGCTATACTCTATGAAATACAATTATGCTTCTTGCTTAGCCAAAAAACTAATCTTCCTCCAAGAAAAAAGGCTCCACCACTGGTTCTTTTCTTGTCATCAACACTACCTCCCCAATCAGCATCTGTATATGCACATATGGTAAAATCATCATAGTTTTCATACCACAATCCATGGTCCATTGTGCCTCTTAAATATCTCAATATCCTCTTTACTGCTACATAATGTGACTCTCTAGGTTCAGCTTGAAATCTTGCTACCATTCCAACTAAATGTTGTATATCCAGTCTAGTGTCTGTTAAGTACTGTAATCCTCCAATCATGGATCTATATTTCTTCTGCTCAACTGCCAGTGTTTCATCTTTGCTAGATAGTTTGTGTCCTATAACCATAGGTGTTCCAATTGGTTTACAGTTCTCCATTCCAAATCTTTTCAGTAAATCATTCAAGTACTTTTTCTGACATACAAAGATACCATCATTATTTTGTGTTATCTATAATCCCAAAAAATATTTCATCTCACCAATCATACTCATTTAAAATTCAGTTTTCATTTCATCAGCAAATTTGTCACTAGCTTCATCTTCTCGTCCAAGGATAATGTCATCAACAAAAATAACTATAACCAACAAACCATTTTCAATTTCTTTTGTGTATAGATTTCTATCATTTGTTCCTTTAGTAAATCCCAATTTCAACAAATACTTATCTAGTCTAGCATACCAAGTTCTAGGTGCTTGCTTTAGTCCATATAATGCTTTCTTCAGTTTACATACCTTATCTCCTTCTTGAGTCAAAGGAAAACCTTTAGGCTGCTCAATGTAGACTTCTTCCAATTCACCATTTAGAAATGTGGACTTCACATCCATCTGATACACTTTAAATTTCTTAAAAGATGCATAAGACAAAAACATTCTTACTACTTCAAGTCTTGCTACTGGTGCAAAAGTTTCTTCATACTCAATTCCTTCTTGTTGTGAGTATCCCTTACATACCAATCTTGCTTTGTTTCTTACCACTTCTCCTTATTCATTCATCTTGTTTCTGAATACCCATTTAGTTCCTATCACATTCTTGTCTTTAGGTCTAGGGACCAATTCCCATGTCTTGTTCTTTTCAATCTAATCTAGTTCTTCTTTCATAGCATTAATCCAATGTTCATCTTCACAAGCTTCACTAGTAGATTTAGGTTCAATTTGAGAAATCAAACATAAATGTACCTTATTATGAGTCAAAACTCCTCTATCCAAACTTCCAATAATTTGTTCAATAGGATGATGTCTTGATAGATACCTGTTTGGTGTCATAGTCATGGATCTTGTTTCAACTGTAGATTCTTCTCTGGATTCCTCTCCAGTTTCTTCTGCAGGACTCTCATTCAATAATTCACTATCAGTCTCATACAATAATTTAGTAGATTCAATGTTAGGCTGAGGATGAGCTTCTTCATCAGATTCATAATCAAGCATTCTTTCCTAAATTTTGAACTTCTCATCACCTTTAACATTTGCACTCTCAACAATAGTTTTAGATCTCTTATTGTAACATCTATATGCTTTTGTTTTTAAAGAATATGCAAGAAAAATTCCTTCATCACTTCTAGGATCAAAATTTCCAATATCATCATCTCTCTTTATATAACATTTGCTTCCAAAAATTCTAAAATACTTAACTGAGGGTGCATGTCCAAACCATAATTCATAAGGTGTCTTGTCTATGTCTGCTCTAATTTGTACTTTGTTCATTGTATATACTGATGTATTCACTACTTCTCTCTAGAATGTCTTCACTAAATCATTCTCAAATAACATAGCTCTTGTTGCTTTAGTCACTGACCTGTTTCTTCTTTCTACAATACCATTTTGTTTAGGCATTCTAGGGGCTGAAAACTATCTCTTAATACCATTCACTTCACAAAAAGGGTTAAAATCTCTAGAAGTAAATTCACCACCTCTATCAGATCTCAAACATTTAATCTTCATTCCAGATTCATTCTCAACTTTATTCTTAATGATCTTAAACTTATCAAATGCTTCAAATTTTTCTTTTAGAAATGCAATCCACATCATTCTTGTAAAATCATCAACAAGAATCATAAAATATCTTTCTCCATAGAATCCTCTAGTCCTGGCAGGATCGCTCAAGTCTATATGAACAATTTCCAACTTCTTTGCCGATGTGAACTTCTTACTAGGAAATGAACTTCTCTTCTGCTTAGCCATCACACATTCTTTGCAAATCATGTTAGTAGGCTTCTTAATTTTAGTCAAATCCCTTAGTGCAAGTGTAGTACTTACTTTCACAATGTTATCAAAGTTTATATGACAAAACCTTCTATGCCATAACCAACTATCATCAATCTTAGTAATCAAACATGTCATCTTAGTAGGACTCAACTAAAATACATTACCTCTGGTTCTAGATCCAATTCTAATCAGATTTCCATCTTTATCCTATATCACACAAGTTTTCTCAGTAAACCAAACTTGATATCCCTTATCAACTAATTTTCCAACACTTAAAATATTATGTTTCACTCCATAAACAAAGTAAACATCATTAGTATTAGTCTTTCCATCAAGAGTAATAGATCCTATACCTTTAATCAAACAAGGTGCATTGATACCAACTCTAACAACACCTCCATCATAATTATTTAACTTTATGAACTTTTTTATATCTCCATTCATATGATGTGAACAACCATTATCTATAATCCAATCAGCTTTCTTTTCAACTTGGGAAACTAAGGATTTTTCTTCCTTAAAATCAAATTTAGGATTCTTTTCTTTAATTGCTATAAATCCTATTTCATCATTATTCTCAGTATCACTTTCACTCAAAGTTCTTTCAATACTAGCTTCAAGATCTTCATCATTAGCATAATAACATTCCTTAGATCTTCTAGGCTTGAAATTATTTTTGTACTTCTTAACTCTCTTAGGACATTTAGATGCAAAATGATCATATTCTTGACAAGTCCAATATTTAAAAAATTTCTTACCATTTGGTTCTCTTTTCACAAGCCAGGCAATACCTTCTTCAATATTCTTGTCTTCTTCATTTTTAGATCTACTGCTAGCATAATCTCCACTCACACTGGTACTTGTTGACAAAGTAGGATGAATACTAAGAGCACTGAATGCTATCTCCATACTAGGTAAGTCTCCTGATACCCTCAGGTTCATTTCTGCTACTTCCAATCTTCCAAGAAGAGTCTCTTTTGTAAAGTTTGTAGTACAAGGTATAACTTGTTTGATCATCTGTGTTGTTTTCTTAAATACAAGAGTCAATGTCCTCAGAATTTTCCATATCACTTCACTCTCTATCTTTGATCCTCCATAAGATTTTATCCCTGCAACAATTTCTAACATTCTACCAATATAGCTTCTAAAAAATTCATCTTCCATCATTTTAATATCCTCAAATGCACATATCCAATTATGTAATATAGCTCTTTTTGCATGTTCCTCACCTTCAAAAGTAGATTGTGAAGCTTTCCAAATATCATGAGATTTTTTAAACCATTTTACCTGACTGTATTCATTCTCTGGAAGTGTTGTAAAAAATGCTTCTCTTGCAAGTATGTTACACATGAATACTATTGGAAACAATTGTCTGAAGAAAATTGCTACTCAAATTATGTATTGTCTTTGATGTCACACAATGTCATAGTCCACAACAATCAGTACCTACCAAGCTCAGTCTGTCTACCTGGCATTAAAATTAGTGTTTACCGAGTTCACTCGGTTATCAAAGAAAATTAGCATTTACCGAGTTCACTCGGTTGTCAAAGAAAATTTAGCATTTACCGAGTTCACTTGGTTATCAAAGAAAAAGGATTATCAGTGTTTACCGAGTTCTCTCAGTCTCCAAAAGATTGTAGAAGATTTCATTATGGTTACCGAGAACTGTCGGCCCTTGAAGGATCTTTGCAAATAAAGTTTGCTTATTTCAGCCGACTGTTATACTAAGTAATGCTGATTTGACAAATCTAAAATCATATAAATAAAAGGTCAAATGTGAAAAATAAAGAAGAGATATGGAAGAAGATATATAGAAGAAAGACAAAAAAGGTGTGTGCGAAATTGTGAAGGATGACCAGATATCCTTGAGGAGCAGTAGGGATATATTCGATCAGGAAGGATATCACTTATACAGAATAGAGATCTATAATTAGCAAGGCAGTTGCATTATTATACAGGTCATTTTCATTGTTACCTTTTTATCATTGTAACAGTGAATTCTAAATCTCTTAACCGAGTTGGTTTAACAACCATATTGTAAATCCTCTAACAAGGTGACAATTCCATTGAATTGTTCTCAAGACCTCTTACCAGGCCACTCCTAGCAGGGTGATTAAATCCTCTAACAAGGTCACACCTAACAGTGTGTTTTGTAACCTTTTACCGAGTTGGCTTCTAACCGAGCATCACTTCAGAAAAGTGAAAATCAGTATCTAGATACATAGGTGGTTTTTCCCATATTGGGTTTCCACATTAAATCCTGTGTCTCTTGTGTTCTTAATATTTATCTTAATCATATACAAGTGGTGATGAATATCTAAAAGATAATTTTACTAATACTCTCTGCATCTACCAAGTTACTGCAATCTATTTACCGAGTGTTAAACAGATAATATTTATTAAGATATCCTAAGGGATCTGGAAAGAAATAATAGTGAAGTGATTTATGGTTGACTGATTCACCCCCCCCTCTCAGTCACTTCATCCATATTCCATCAATTGGTATTAGAGCTTTTGGTGCTTGCAGGAAGGGTTTCAAGGACCTAAGCTAAAAGACCAGGATGTCTTACAAGAGAGAAATTCCAAAGCTCAACAGAGATAACTTTTCAGCATGGCAAGGTCTCATGAGGCTTCATCTAGCTTCCATTGGTGATTCAAGATGCAAATACATTGATGAAGAATACACAGTTCCTACTGGCGCATTAACTGTTGAAGACATTGCAGAGAAAAAGTGTCATAACACCATGATGATAGACATTGCATCAGCTCTCAGCTATGAAGAATTTGATGAAATTAAAGAATGCACTACTGCATATGAAATGTGGATCACACTGAAGAAAATATATGGTGGTGATGCAAATGTGAAAAGAGCCAAAGAAGAAAGCCTAAGAGGATAGTTTGACAAGATGAATATGAAAGAAGATGAAAACATTGCAAAATATGTTGAAAGGATCAAAGCAAGTGTTAGTGCAATTAGAGCTTCTAGAGGAACAATCTCTAATAAAACTGTTATAAGCAAGGTACTCAGAACATTACTTCCTATCTATGCAATAAGAGTATCAGCTATTCAAGAAAGAATATGTGAAACAAACCACAATATAACTTTGGATGCTTTAGTTGGAAGATTGACAGCCTTTGAATTAGACAACTATGACAACTATGTTGCAATTTCCAAAAATATTGAGTCAGCATTTGAGGCCAAGGTTTCACTAAGGAAGAATAAGAAAATAAAAGAAGTTCAGTCAGAAAGTGAAGAAGTATCAGAAGAAACTTCTGATAGTGATCTTGAAATTGTAAAAGCATTACTTGCAATGAAGTACTCTAAAGGGAAAGGTAAATACAAAGGTAAAACTCCTTTAATCTATTTTTCATGTGAAGAAATTGGACATATTGCAGCTAGGTTGCCAAACAAGCAAGCCAAGGAAGAGAAGAGAGGTCACAAGTACTATGGCAAAAAGAATTTCAAATCATTCAAGGATAAAGGTAAGAAAACATGTTTTATGGCTAAAGATTCTGATGATAGTGAAGAAGAAATTGTCTTTATTGCTATAAAAGATGAATCTAATGATGATGAAGATAAGATGGCACTTATTTCTCATATAAGCAAAGATGATATATGGATAATAGACAGTGGATGTTCACATCACATGACTGGTGACAAGACAAAATTTGAATACCTAGAAGACTGTGATGGTGGCCATGTAAGATTTGGAAACAATGAACCTTGTTGTATAAAAGGAAAAGGAAGAATCTCTTTAACCAAAGAACTCATATGTGATAATGCTTATTGGGTTGAAGGACTAAAACATAATCTTCTAAGTGTAGCACAACTAATCAACATTGGTTTCAAGGTTGAATTCATGAATAGTCAAGAAAGACTGCTGGATGGAAAAGGAAAACTCATTGGATCAGGCAAACAAACAAAAGGTAACTTATTTTATCTTGATCTCAGTGAATATTCATGTTTTATTGCTCAAATTGAAGAAAGTTGGCTATGGCACAAAAGGTTATGTCATGTGAATTTTGATAACATGATGAAAATAAGCAAATTCAAGAAGGTAAGAGGCATCCCTACTTTGAAGAAACCTGATACTGATCTATGTAAGAATTGTCAGATTGGCAAAATGAGTAAGACTAGTTTTAAGAGTAAGAACTATCAGTCTAAAGAGATTTTGGAAATTGTGCATACTGATTTATGTGGACCTATTGGAATAGAAAGCTATACTGGAGATAAATTCTTTATTCTTTTCGTTGATGATTATTCTAGAATGATGACTATTATGTATTTAAGAGAAAAGTCAGAAGCATTTGAAAAGTTCAAATGGTACTTGGCAAGAGTGGAAAAGGAAATAGGGAAAATATTGAAATGCTTAAGATCAGATAGAGGTGGTGAATTCATCTCCCATGAATTTAACAAATTTTGCATTGAAAGAGGAATCAAAAGATAGGTATCAACTCCTAGAACTCCTGAGCAGAATGGAATAGTTGAAAGAAGAAATAGATCTATTATGGATTGTGCAAGGACTCTAATGATAGAAAAGAACATCGCCATAAAGTATTGGAAGGAAGCTATCAGCACTGCAGTTCATACCTTGAACCGAGTACAATTGAAGAAAGACACATTCAAAACTCCTTATGAGTTATGGTATGGCTATAAACCCAATGTAAGTTACATGAAAGTATTTGGTAGCAAGTGTTATATCTTAAAAAAATCCAAAAGAAATAAATTTGATGTGAAAAGTGATGAAGGAATATTCCTAGGATATTCTAGCAAAAGTAAGGCATACAAATGTCTGAACTTGTCTACTCACAAAGTCATAGAAAGTATACATGTAAAATTTGATGAGTTTGCAGAAAAGACTAAAGAAGAAAGCAAAAGGGAACCTGAAAAATACAGGAGATTCATTTACATTGAACCTGAAACATTGCCAGACACAACTATCAATAAGGAAACTATATCTACCGAGCCTAGCATAGTAACCGAGTCACAGGAAGAAGTTCAAACTGAGTCACAAGAAGAAGTTCAAACCAAGTCACAGGAAGAAGTTCAAACCGAGTCACAGGAAGAAATTCAAACCGAGTCTCAGCCTGAAGTTACCGAGCAAATATCTACCGAGCCAGAGCAACCTGAAGAAGAGATCCTAGAAGACAACAACATGACTCATTCAAAAAGCAAGGAACCTATACTAGCCAAATATGTCAGAAGGCATCATACACCAGATCAAATTATTGGAAACAAATCAGATGGTACTATGACAAGAAGTAAGCTAAAAGGTACATGTCTGCTTACGGATTTTGAACCTAGAAATTTCAAAGATGCATTGAAAAATGAAAGTTGGATTGAAGCAATGAATGAAGAATTAGAACAAATACAAAAGAACAAAACATGGACTCTTGTACCTAGACCTAAAGATAAGAATGTAATTGGAACAAAATGGGTATTCAGGACTAAGCTGAATGAAGATGGTCAAGTATCTAGAAACAAAGCTAGATTGGTATGTAAAGGTTATTCTCAAGAAGAAGGTATAGATTATGGTGAAACTTTTGCTCCTGTTGCAAGATTAGAAGGTGTAAGAACTCTACTTGTTTATGCAGCACATAAAGGATTTAAGGTATATCAGATGGATATAAAATCTGCATTTCTCAATGGAATTCTTGATGAAGAAGTCTACATTGAGCAACCTGAAGGTTTTGTTGATCCAGATAAAAAGGACATGGTTTTCAAGTTACACAAAGCATTGTATGGTTTGAAACAAGCTCCTAGAGCATGGTATGAAAGACTCCATAACTATCTGATTCAGATTAATTTCAAAAGAGCCAATGATAATAGCAATCTGTATATTAAAGAAGGACTGGATGACAAAATTGTATTGGCACAAATATTTGTAGATGATACTATATTTACAGGGAATGATGATCAGTGCAAAGAGTTTTTAGAGAAAATGAACAAAGAATTTGAAATGTCTATGTTTGGTTTAATAAAATTCTTTGTTGGTCTTCAAATTCAGCAAAGCAAGAATGGTATATACATTACTCAATCTAAATACATTAAGGAAATACTTAAGAAGTTTGGTATGGAAGATTCAAAATGAGTTGGTACACCCATGTGTACTGGACTGAAACTTACCAAAAATGATAATTCAAAAGAAGTAGATCAGACCTTATACCGATCTATGATTGGAAAATTGCAGTATGTAGTACATACAAGACCTGATAATGCCTTAGCAGTCGGTATAGTAGCAAGATTCTCAGCAAAACTTAAGGAAAATCATATGATGGCAATCAAAAGAATCTTAAGGTACTTAAGAGGAACTGAAGAATATGGTTTGTCGTATAAATTTGGAGGCAATCTAGACTTAAAAGTGTTTACTGATGTTGATTGGGTAGGGAACATTGATGATAGAAAAAGTACAAGTGGTGGAGCATTTTTTCTTGGAAAAAGACTAGTATCCTAGACCAGTAAAAAGCAAAATTGCACATCTCAATCCACAGCTGAAGCAGAATATGTTGCTTCTGTAATAAATTGTTCAAATATTGTTTGGTTTAAATAGTTATTACAAGGTATGAAGATTGAGATCAAAGAACCAGTTGTTATATTTTGTGACAATACAAGTGCAATAAATATTTCGAAGAATCCAGTAATGCATTCCAAAACAAAGCACATTGCTATTAAATATCACTTTGTCAGAGAATTGGTACAGGACAAGGAAATTAGATTAGAATATATTCATACAAAAGAGTAGATTGCAGACATTTTCACCAAACCATTACCCAAGGATGCATTTGTGTATCTAAGAGGTAAGTTAGGGGTCATTCCCCTATCTAAGGCTCACTAAATATAGTTTTAGTGATGCATCAAGCAGAACATGATTGAAAATCAACATGTTGATGCAGCATATTCAAGGAATCATTGCATATGAATAAGTACTTGAGGTACATTAGTTTACACCGGTAATATGTGAATTGTCTTTGGCATGTGTTGTCAAAGAGGGAGTGTCTTTGCTATTACTTCAAGAAATTTTCAATAGTCAGAGGAAGAGTTTTTAAGAAAAAGGAAGTTTGCTGACAGAGGGAGATTTGAATCTGAACCGAGCTAATCCTTTCAAAATTTCTTATGCTATGACATATTATGTTGCCATCAATGCCAAAGAGGGAGATTGTTGGAAACAATTGTTTGAAAAAAATTTCTACTCAAATTATGTATTGTCTTTGATGTCACACAATGTCATAGTCCGCAACAATCAGTACCTACCAAGCTCAGTCGGTCTGCCTGGCATTAAAATTAGCGTTTACCGAGTTCACTCGGTTATCAAAGAAAATCAGCATTTACCGAGTTCACTCGGTTGTCAAAGAAAAGTTAGCATTTACCGAGTTCACTCGGTTATCAAAGAAAAAGGATTATCAGTGTTTACCGAGTTCTCTCAGTCTCCAAAGGATTGTAGAAGATTTCATTATGGTCACCGAGCACTGTTAGCCCTTGAAGGATCTTTGCAAATAAAGTTTTCTTATTTCAGCCGACTGTTATACTAAGTAATACCTATTTGACAAATCTAAAATCATATAAATGAAAGGTCAAATGTGAAAAATAAAGAAGAGATATGGAAGAAGATATATAGAAGAAAGATAGAAAAGGTGTGTGCAAAATTGTGAAGGATGACCAGATATCCTTGAGGAGCAGCAGAGATATATTCGATCAGGAAGGATCTCACTTATACAGAATAGAGATCTGTAATCAGCAAGGTAGTTGCATTATTATACAGGTCATTTTCATTGTTACCTTTTTATCATTGTAACAGTGAATTCTAAATCTCTTAACCGAGTTGGTTTAACAACCATATTATAAATCCTCTAACAAGGTGACAATTCCATTGAATTGTTCTCAAGACCTCTTACCAGGCCACTCCTAGCAGGGTGATTAAATCCTCTAACAAGGTCACACCTAACAGTGTGTGTTGTAACCTTTTACCGGGTTGGCTTCTAACTGGGCATCACTTTAGAAAAGTGAAAATTAGTATCTAGATACATTGGTGGTTTTTCCCATATTGGGTTTCCACGTTAAATCCTGTGTCTCTTATGTTCTTAATAGTTATCTTAATCATATACAAGTGGTGATGAATATCTAAAAGATAATTTTACTAATACTCTTTGCATCTACCAAGCTACTGCAATCTATTTACCGAGTGTTAAATAGATAATATTTATTAAGATATCCTAAGGGATCTGGAAAGAAATAATAGTGAAGTGATTTATGGTTGACTGATTCACCCCCCCCCCTCTCATTCACTTCATCCATATTCCATCAAATAGATCTACCTCAGCTTTTGAACTTGATTCAAGATTATCTTCTTCAATGATAGGCCTATCATTCTTTGTAATCAACCAATAACCTGGTCCTAAACATAGTAGATGTGTCTTCATCTTTTCTTTCTAGCTATCAAATTTTACTCCATCAAACTTAGGGCTTTCTTTCCTAAAATTCACCATGGATCTCCTTAAGCTATTAAACTTTCCTTTCAAGGACCTGCCACTCTAATACCAATTGTTAAAAAGTAAAGTCCACCAAGATAACTAAGAGAGGGGGGTGAATCAGTTATTAGATAATTATAACCTTTATCAACTTCAATAACATTTAACCATGTAAGCAATATAACTACCAACCATAGAAAGATATTCATACACAATGACACAATAACACAAGATATGTTGACTAGGGAACCTCTTGATCAAAGAGTAAACCCTGGTGGGAATGATGCCCAAAAAAGATGCACTAATATGAATATTCCTTGTGAAAGGATGGAATCTATTAGGAGTCCTATGAAATACATTCAGTACATATAAATCCCTGTTAGGAGATTTTGAATCCCTGTTAAAAGATTCTAACCCTATTAGGAGTTATGGAAGACAGAAGGACCCACTACCCAAATAGCTTCAGGTTAAGATCACTGAACTCACTGTCCAAATAATCTTTGTATTATTCAATAGAATAATATGTTACCTCTTCTCTAATTGTGCCAAATTGCACTCACTGCTACATTAGATCTCACTCTCAAATGTTTGTACTTGGCATGTCTTCCTTCATAATTTCACTCTCATACTTAGCTCTTTTCTTCACTTCATGCATACTGCATCACATCTCAACATTAAAACAAGGAAAAGCATTCCTTCCTTTATACCACACTCAAATATTTACAAATGAATCGGCACACAATTACAAAATAAAAGTTACCACACACTACATCAAAATTACACAAAAATGTCAGCTTCAAGATACAATAACTCTTTACTCATGTGACCTCAAAGTTTGCACTATGAACCACATCACTAACAATGTGTCTCAAAATTCCCTTTAACTACACAAAACCAGATTCCATCCTGATTAGGAGATATCATCCAATTTCCAAAAACTGCTACTCAGGAACACTTCCTGAATACTGCTTCCATCAAAATGCTCATAACTTTCATGAATAAAATAATTACTATTTGCGCTCTTAACCATAGACATATAACATATCAAAGAGTATAACCTCAACAATGCATATCTCCAACTACAATAACCCATGTGCGCTAATCAAAACTTTGTCTGCTTCTCTGCAAGTCTCTAGAAGATCATTGTGTTGACATCAATGACAATCATAGTCATGAATGCAACAACTACTACTACAGAATGGGTGCCAAACACTTTAGCATTCATTCCTAACATATCGGTGATCAATACTAGAGGTATGTTGAAACTCAATATACTTTACCTTAGTTAACTCTATCTATAGATCAGTTGAAGGATAAGAAAGAGAACACACAAGCACAAGAAGTCATAGTAAGTACCCTTTCTGATCTTGAATATATTGATGTAAAAGGACATAGAAAAACTTATGAGTTTTGGAAGAAACTTGAACATGTCTATGGAGGTGATAAGTATTTGAAAGAGGCTAGAGAAGAAAGTCTCAGAGGAAAGTATAATGACATGAAAATGGTAGAAGGAGAAAACATTACTCAATATGGTGCAAGAATCAAAGATATCATTACTGCAATTAGAGGAGGAGGTGGTATCAAGGAAGAAGAAGTTGTGGTGAGTAAAATGATAAGAACCATTTTACCAAATTATTCCATTAGGGTGTCTATAATTAATGAGATGAGAACATTTGAAAAGATGACTATTGATGGACAAATTGGCAAGCTTACTAATTTTGAGCTTAATAATTTTGATAATAGTATTTTGAAGGTTAAAACTATTAGAAAGAAAAGCTCCCCAAGATAATTGAGAGGGGGGGGGGTGTGAATTAGTTATCTAATAATTAAACCATTTATCAAATTCAATGTCAAATTTAATAGCTTTAAACCATATAATCAATGCAGTAACCAACCATAGAAAGATAATCATACACAATGACACAATAACACAAGATATGTTAACTAGGGAACCTCTTGATCAAAGAGTAAACCCTGGTGGGAATGATGCCCACAAAATGATGTACTAATATGAAAGTTTCTTGTGAGAGGATGGACCCTGTTAGGAGTCTTATGAAATACATTCAGTACATATGAATCTCTATTAGGAGATTTTGAATCCCTGTTAAAATATTCTAACCTTGTTAGGAGTTATGGAAGACAGAAGGACCCACTATCCAAACAGCTTCAAGGCAAGATCTCTGAACTCACTGTCCAATAGATCTTAGGATTATTCAATAGAATAATATGAAATATGTTACCTCCTTCACACTGTGCCAAAACTACACTCTCTACTACACAAGATCACAAATCTAGATATATGTACTTCACAAGTCTTCCTTCATTGAATTAGCTCTATTCTTCACCTCATGCATATATTCGCATCACAACTTTCACAATTTCATATCACAACTGTTACAATCCCATCTTACAAAAAGGAAAAAATTCCTTCCTTTATACCACACTCAAATAATAACAAATGAGTCGGCATCCAAATATAAAATAATAATTTCAACACGCTACATCAAAATTACATAAAAACTGTCAGCTTTCAGATACAATAACTTTCCAATCATGTGACCTCAAAGTTTTCACTATGAACCACATCACCACCAATGAGTCTCAAACTTCCCTTTAACTATGCAAAATAAAATTCCATCCCAATTAGGAGATATCCTCCGATTACCAAAAACCGCTACTCAAGAACACTGCCAAAATACTGCTTCCACCAAAATGCTTATAACTTTCATGAATAAATAATTTTTTTTTTATGCTATTAACCATAGGTTAATAGCACACCAAAGAACATACCATCAACTATGCATAACTCAATTTTCAATATAACATGTGCGCAAAATAGAACTATGCCTGCTTCTCTGCTAAACTCCAGAATATCATTGTGTTGACATCAATGACAATCATAGTCATGAATGCAACAACCACTGCTATAGAATGACTACCAAAGGCTTTAGCATTCATTCCTAACAATCTCCCCCATTGGCATTGATGGCATTGAAAAACATCCAATGTTCCAAAAATCAAATCACTGCTGCTCAACTGCTTTTCTGCTCTTCATCAATCAAATCTTGCTTTGTTTTCCTATTCAGTCTCTCCAACAAATGTAGTTCCTCAATTTTTTTCATGATTCTCTCCCCCATTGACATTAATGACATAAATTCTATCACTATGTCAAACAATAGCTCAATGTCAAAAGACACTGTTCAGAAAAAAATAAAATATTCACTAGAGTCCTCAATGACTTAGCTCAAATACACATACTCCCCCATAGAGGAAGTACCAACATCCAATCTAGAAAATAAATAGGGGCATATTCCACTAGATGGGTGTAACCAACCACATCATTATTCAAAAGTAAGCCAGGGCATAACCCCAAGCATACCTCTCAGATACTCAAATGTATCCTTAGGAAAAGGCTTTGTAAATATATCTTCTATCTGCTCCTTTGTGCTTATGTACTCCAGTTTGACTTCTTTATCTGCATCTTTCTCTCTTACAACATGATACTTGCTCTCTATATACTTAGTTTTAGAATCTAATACAATATTCTTAGACATACTAATTGTACTGGTGTTCTCACAATGTATAACAACAAGCTCATCAAACTGAATTCCAATATCCTTCAACATTTGATTCATCCAAATTATCTAGTTACAATTTTTTTCTGCTACTACATACTCTACTTCTACTATACTCTGTGAGATACAATTCTACTTTTTTCTCAACCAAGAAAGTAATCTTCATCCAAGAAAAAAGGCTCCACCACTGGTGCTTTTCTTATCATCAATGTTGCCTCCCCAATTAGCATTAGTATATGCACATAGGGTAAAATCATCAGAAGTTTCATACCACAATCCATAGTCCATTGTGCCTCTAAGATATCTCAATATCCTCTTTACTACTGCATAATGTGACTCCCTAGGTTCAACTTGAAATCTTGCTACCATTCCAACTGAATGTTGTATATCTAGTCTAGTGTGTGTCAAGTACTGCAATCTACCAATCATGGATCTATATTTCTTCTGCTCAACTGCTGGTGTTTCATCTTTACTAGATAGTTTATATCCAAACCATAATTCATAAGGTGTCTTGTCTATAACTGCTCTGATTTGTACTCTGTTCATTGTATATACTGTTGTATTCACTACTTCTCTCCAAAATTTCTTTGCCAAATCATCTTCAAAAAACATAGCTCTAGCTGCTTCAGTCACTGATATGTTCCTTCTTTCTACAATACCATTTTGTTTAGGTGTTCTAGGGGCTAATAACTATCTCTTAATACCATTTACTTCACAAAAGGTGTTAAACTTTTTAGATGTAAATTCTCCACCTCTATCAGATCTCAAACATTTAATCCTCATTCCTGATTCATTCTCAACTTTATTCTTCATGACCTTAAACTTATCAAATGGTTCATATTTTTCTTTCAAAATGCAATCCACATCATTCTTGTAAAATCATCAACAAGAATCATAAAATACCTTTCTACATAGAATCCTCTAGTCCTCATAGGACCACTCAAGTCTGTATGAACAATCTCCAACTTCTCTGTAGATGTGAACTTCTTGCTAGGAAATGAATTCCTTTTCTACTTAGCCATCACACATTCCTTGCAAATGATGTTAGTAGGCTTCATAATCTTAGGTAAATCTCTTACTGCAAGTGTAGAACTTACTTTCACAATATTATGAAAGTTTATATGATAGAACCTTCTATTCCATAACCAACTATCATCAATCTTAGTCATCAAACATGTCATGTTAGTAGGGTTCAACTAAAATACATTACCTCTAGTTCTAGATCCTATTCCAATAAGATTTCCATCTTTATCCTTAATCACACAAGTTTTCTCAGTAAACCAACCTTGATATCCCTTATCCACTAATTGTCCAACACTCCAAATATTATGTTTCAATCCATCAACAAAGTAAACCTCATCAGTATTAGTCTTTCCATCAAGAGTAATAGATCCTATACCTTTAATCAAACAAGGTGCATTGTTACCAACTCTAACAACTCCTCCATCATAATTGTTAAACTTTATGAACTTTCCTTTATCACCAGTCATATGATGTGAACAACCACTATCTATAATCAAATCAGCTTTCTTTTCAACTTGGGAAACTAAGGCTTTCTCTTCCTTAACATTAGATTCAGAATTTTCTTCCTTAATTGCTACAAATCCTATGTCATCAAAGTTATCATTATCACTGTCACTCAAATGTCTTTCAATTCTTGCTTCAATTTCTTCATCATTTGCATAATAACATTCTTTAGATCTTCTAGGCTTAAAATTGTTTCTATACTTCTTAACTCTCTTAGGACACTTAAATGCAAAATGACCATATTGTTGACATGTCCAACATTTAAATATTTTCTTACCATCTGGTTCTCTTTTCAAAATCAAGGCAATACCTTCTTCAATCTTCTTATCTTCATCAAATTTTGCTCTACTACTACTGGCATAATCTCCATTCACACTTGTACTTCTAGATAAAGTAGGTCTAATGCTAAGAGCACTGAATGCTATCTCCACTCTAGGTAGTTCTCCTGATAATCTCAAATCATCTCTGCTACTTCCAATCTTCCAAGAAGAGTCTCTCTTGAAAATTTTGATGTACAATGTATCACTTGTTCAATCATTTGTGTAATCTGCCTCAATACCGGTGTCAATGTTCTCAAAATCTTCCATATTACTTCATTCTCTATCTTTTCACCTCCACAAGACTTTATTCTTGCAACAATTTTTGACATCCTACCAATATAGCTTCTAACAGATTTATCTTCCATCATTCTTATGTCTTCAAATGCACAAATCGAATTATGTAACCTAGCTCTCTTTGCCTGTTCATCACCTTCAAAAGTAGAATGTAAACCTTTCCAAATATCATAAGATCTAGTTAAACCTTTTACCTGACTATATTCATTCTCTAGAAGTGTTGATAAAAGTGCTTCTCTTGAAAGTATGTTACACATGAATAGATCTACCTCATCTTTTGAACTTGATTCAAGACTGTCTTCTTCAATTATAGTTCTCTCATTTCTTGTAATCAACCAATAACTTGGTCCTAAACACAAGATATGTGTCTTCATCTTTTCTTTCCAGCTATCAAAATTTACTCCATCAAACTTAGGGCTTTCTTTCTTGAAATTCACCATAGATCTCCTTAAGTTGTTAAACGTCTCTTTTAAGGACCTGCCCCTCTGATACCAATTGTTAGAAAGCAAAGATCCCCAAGATAAATGAGAGGGGGGGGGGGGGGTGAATCAGTTATCTGATAATTAAACCATTTATCAACTTCAATATCAAATTCAATAGCTTTAAACCATATAATCAATGTAGTAACCAACCATAGAAAGATAATCATACACAATGACACAATAACACAAGATATGTTAACTAGGGAACCTCTTGAACAAAGAGTAAACCCCAGTGGGAATGATGCCCACAAAATGATGCACTAATATGAAAGTTCCTTGTGAGAAGATGGACCCTGTTAGGAGTCTTATGAAATACATTCAATACATATGAATCTCTATTAGGAGATTTGAATCCTTGTTAAAAGATTCTAAACCTGTGAGGAGTTATGGAAGACAGAAGGACCCACTACCCAAACAGCTTCAAGGCAAGATCTCTGAACTCACTGTCCAATAGATCTTAGGATTATTCAATAGAATAATATAAAATATGTTACCTCCTTCAAACTATTCCAAAACCACACTCTCTACTACACAAGATCACAAATCCAGATCTCTGTACTTTGCAAGTCTTCCTTCATCACTGAATTAGCTCTATTCTTCACCTCATACATATATTCGCATCACAACTTTCACAATTTCAGATCACAACTATTAGAATCCCATCTTACAACAAGGAAAAAAATCCTTCCTTTATACCACACATAAATAATTACAAATGAGTCAGCATCCAAATATAAAATAATAATTGCAACACGCTACATCAAAATTACATAAAAACTATCAGCTTTCAGATATAATAAATTTCCAATCATGTAACCTAAAAGTTTGTGCTATGAACTACATCAACAAAAATGAGTCTCAAACTTCCCTTTAACTATGCAAAATCAGATTCCATCCCGGTTAGGAGATATCCTCCGATTACCAAAAACCGCTACTCAAGAACACTGCCAGAATGCTGCTTCCACCAAAATGCTTATAACTTTCATGAATAAATGAATTTCTTTTTGCATTGTTAACCATAGTTTAATAACACACCAAAGAACATACCATCAACTGCACACAACTCAATTTGCAATATAACATGTGTGCAAAACAAAACTATGCCTGCTTCTCTGCTAAACTCTAGAATATCACTGTGTTGACATCAATAAAAATCATAGTCATGAATGCAAAAACCACTGCTATAGAATGACTACCAAAGGCTTTAGCACTCATTCCTAACAAAAACTTCTTTTAAGGATTCTATGGTAAGTGTCCCTAAAATAAAAAGGTACAAATTTGATGACTGAATCTGATAGCTTGCCTAGTTTCACCAAGGTTATAGATGCAATTTTTGAGGATGAGAAAAGACAAGTAGAACTTGAAGCATTCATAGAAAGGAGGTTACCAAGAGGAACTGGTAAGTACAAAGGAAAATTACCTTTAAAATGTTTCTATTGTAACAAGATTGGTCACATTGCTACAAGGTGATCTAATGGAGAACAACATACGGATAAGGAAACATACAAGAAGTAAAATGGTAAGCCAAAGCAATAATTTTTTATGGTTGTGGATGAAGGTGTAACTATTAAAATAATAAAAAAAAAGAGAGAGATAGGAAATTGTTTAATCTAATAGGCAAGGAGTAAGAAGATTTATCATGAATTAGCACAAAACTAGGAGTATTCACCAAAGAGAAAAGCAACAAAGGAGACAATATTTTTAAGGGGGAAAAGCATAAAAAAACCCCCTGTGATATAATGAATGTGGAAAAAATTCCTAAGAATGAGAGAGAGAGAGAAAGAGAGAGAGTGAGAGCTTAGCTCATACAATAGTGTTCAAGAAGAAGAAATATCTCATATGAAGAGAGAAGGAGAGCAATATCTTTTAATAAAGATGTGAGAAAGGAGTTACATTGTAACTCCCATTTCTAAGTATGTCACATTTCACTAGTGTATGAGACAAGTGTAGGATTCCTCATAAGGAGGAATATCTATTTTCCTTAATAAAGGAATTACAAATATGACATGTCCTCCCACTTGGACTACAGGACAAATACAATAGGATACCTTGGTTTATCCTTTAAATACATATATTACCAAGGAAAGATTAAATTATAACACCCCCTTTAATCTTTACTTGGGGTAATTACATCAAGGGGTATCAAACCCAAATTGTTACAATGAAATTCAAATTTCTCTCTAGAAAGAGGTTTTGTCAAAATATCTACAACTTGATCTTCACCTTTGCAATGGATGAGGGAAACTTTCTTTTTTGCAATGTGCTCTCTAATGAAGTGGTGGTGGAGAGAAATGTGCTTTGACTTTGCATGGTAATCTGTATTCTTTTTCGAGGCTATTGCACTTTGATTGTCACAATACAATGGTGTAGGTTCTTGTTGAGGTAGACCCAAATCTTCAAGTATTCTTCTAAGCTATAGAGCTTCTTTAGAGGCATGAGTACAAATTTTATATTTAGCTTCAATAGAACATAGAGACACAGATTGTTCTCTTTTACTTTTCCAAGATATAGAACCTAAACCAAGAGAAAAACAATACCCAAAAGTAGATTTCCCATCATTGGGGTCTCCACCTAGATCTGAATCAGTAAAAATTTTAAAGAAAAATCATAATTTGCATCATAAAATAATCCTATGTTAATAATACATCTAATGTAACGTAATATTCTTTTAGCAATTTTGAAGTGATTTTGTTGAGGTTTGGACATGAATTTTGAAACTAAACCAACACTAAAAGATAAATCAGGTCTAGTGAGGGTTAGACAAATTAAACTACCTACAAGTTCTCTATAAGGAGTAGCATCTATGAAAGGAGATTACATATCTATCATTAACTTAGTTCCTAAATCACATGAAATTGAAACATGATTAGCATCATTCATATGAAATCTATCTAGAAGATCTTTAGCATATTTACTTTGAGAGATAAAAATACCCTTAGGGGTTTGCCAAATTTGCATTCTTAAGAAATAATGTAAAAAACCTAAATCTGTCATTTGAAATTTTTGGTTGAGTTGGAACTTAATATTAGAAATTAAATGGTTAGAACTAGAAGTAAGAATCAAATCATCAACATACAAAATGATAATAATAATTTCATCTTCACTATGCTTGATATACAAGTTAGGATCACTTTTACTTCTTTCAAAACCTTGAGAAATAAAGAAAGCATTAATTTTTGAATACCACTCTCTAGGAGATTTTTTTAAACCATAGATAGATTTATTTAGTTTGCATACTAGATGTTCATTACCTTGTTGAATAAAACTAGGAGGTTGAGACATGTATATTTCTTCATGCAAATCACCATTCAAAAAGGCACTTTTAACATCCATTTGGTGAATAGGCCAATTCATTTTTGTAGCTAAAGCAAGAACAACTTTAATGGTAGGCAGTTTTGCAATAGGAACAAAGGTTTCATTATAGTCTATTCCTTCAACTTGAGAAAAACCTCTTGCTACTAGTCTAGCTTTAAACTTACTAATATCATTATTTGCATTCAACTTAGTTTTGTATAACCATTTACATGAAACTATATTTTTTCCATGAGGTAAAGTAACTAAATCCCAAGTATTATTAGAAATTAAACTATCATATTCCTCTTGCATAGCAATTTTCTAGTGAGGTTGATTTTTAGCTTGAGAAAAAGTTTGAGGATCATTAGAATTAGAGAGAGAAGTCATAAGAGCATAATTGTAGTAGTTTATCCTTCTATGTTTAAGTCCACCCATTCTAGAAATGTAATCATCATCTTCATTAAGTAAATCTTTAAACCATTTAGGATTTCTCCTAGAATTAACAGAAATATTACTAGGAGGAGTAAACAGATTATTATCATCATCATCATCATCACTGGTACTACTAGAAGAAACAAAATCATTAGGAGTATCATTACTATCTTTGTGTTCATCATTATCCTTTTGAAGAGTATTAGCCTTATCCTTAGTGTTAGGAGAAGAAACAAGAGGAACAAAAACATTAGGAGCAGAAATGTGAGGAATAGGGTTGAGAGACGGAGGTTGGTCCTCCACAAGAACTATGTTGTTGTGACTAAAATCATAATCTAAAATTTGAGAACAATCATGGACACCATTTTCAGCAATGCAAACATCTTGAGCTATTTGAACTTTATTAGTAAGAGGATCATAAACTCTATAACCTTTAGTGTTCTTAGAATAGACAACAAATATATGAGGTGAGGATTTAGGATCTAACTTTTTCCTTTTCTGTTTAGGTGTGTGAACATAAGTAGTGGAGCCAAAAATCTGTAAATGAGACAAATTGGGTTTTCTTCCTGACCAAACTTCTTCAGGAGTTTTATTTGGTAGGGACTTAGTAGGAGTTCTATTAAGAAAATAGGTGGCATATGCCATGGCTTCAACCCAAAATTTATAATCCATATTTCTAGCATGTAAAAAACATCTAGCCATTTCTACTATTGTTCTATGCTTCCGTTCTGCTACACCATTTTGTTCTGGTGTATAAGGAATGGTAAGCTCATGTTTGATACCAAAAGATCTTAAGTAAGAATGGAAAGCATGATTAACATATTCAGTACCATCATCAGTCCTAAGAATCTGAATTTTACAACCACTTTGTCTTTCCACAAAAATATTAAGGACTTGATCTTTATTGTGTAAGAAATAAATCCAAGTTCTACGAGAATAATCATCAACAAAAGTTAAAGCATATTTAGAGCCTGAAATAGAAGTATTTTCCATAGGACCTAAAAGATCACTATGAATGAGAACTAACTTATTATTAGCTCTCCAAGATGATTTATGGGGAAAAGATTCTTTATGCATTTTACCACTCATACATCCATTGCAATTAAACGTAGGCGTAAATTTAGGTAGCCCATCTACCATATTTTCTTTTTGCATTAACGAGATATAATCTGAATTTAAATGTCCTAGGCTCTCATGCCAAATGTGAAAATCAACAGTAGTGAGTAATGAATATCTAGGAGAGGCAAATCGATAAAATTTAAAGAGATTATCATCATCCAATTTAGCATTAGCAACTATCTTATCAGTATTGGGATCAATGATATGGCAAATATTTTTATGAAACTCAACCTTACAATCTTGACATAATTATGGAACAAAAATAAGGTTAGCTTTTAAATCAAGAACATAAAGCACATCATGTAATTTACCATTTGGAACAGAAACATTACCAGCTCCTTTAACTTGACAACAATAATTATCAGCTAAAGAAATAGGAATATTCATAGAATCAGGTCACAAAGAATCAAAGACTTCCTTATGAGATGTAACATGTTGATATGCACCACTATCAATAATCCATTCAAGTGGTTTAGAAGTATTAAAACATATAGTAAAAGTAGAATGAGATTGATTTCCATTAGATTTTCCATTTGAGTAGTTTTGAGAATTAGGTTGATCATCCTTTTGTTTCTTCAAATAGTTATGTATTGAGTGACCATCTTTACCGCAATAGGTGCAATGTGGCCTATTTGAATGATTACTATTATGATAGTTATTGGAAGGCCTAGAATTATAATGATCATTAAATTGTTGGCCTGAGTTATTATTTGAATTATTAGTATTGTTTGATCTTTGATAATTTTGGTTATTTTGATTAGTGTTAGAATATCTATTGTTATTGTGACTTTGAGAGACATAAGCATGTTCATGAGTTTTAATTATACCAAATTGAATCAATTTTTCTTCCCCTTAATGCAACATATTTTGAAAGATGACATAAGTTAATTAAGATGCTAAAGAAGGAATAGCTAACTAAGAGAAAATATTTTTAATAAACTGTTGGAACTGTCTAGGCAAACATTTACGAATAATTATGTGGATTATCCTTAAATTAGAGAGAGGAAATTATAAACTAGTTAGTAAAACTTTAATTGAATCAAACTTGAGCAAGAAAAAATCAACAGAGTTCAAGTCGGTATACTTGATGTCTTCAAGTTGATCTTGAAGCTAACTTTTTGAGTCTCGTCTGCACTGTCATAGGTATTTTTTAGGATGTCCCAAGCTTGATGGGCTTCTATACAATTAGAAATTAAGACATACAATTCAAGACTTAAGGAGATCCCAATTAAACCAAGTGCTTCCTCATTTTTAGTCTTCCAAATAGTTTGGTCAGCTTGAGGAGTAGAGGCTATTGGTTTTGAACTGGCATCAGTTGCAATATCTAAAATATGTCTAAACCTAAATATGAAGGTCATGTGTGTTTTCCATGCATGATACTTTACACTAGTTAACTTTAATTTTGGCATTAGGGTGGTCATCACTAAATGTAAAGATTTAATGTAAAGAACACCTAAACTTGAGATAAATAAATGAAAACCCTTAACAGAACCTAGAAAAGAAACTTTTAAAGGAAGAGCAATGTGAGAGAAGTTGAAAAACTAGGCATGCAGTCAAATGCATGCAAAAGAAACTATATACAATCACATGCAACAACATAAAGCTATGAAAGCTTACACCAAGGAGGCATGCAAGGAAGAAAACAACTACCAAAGGTAAAACTAAAACCAAGAGCACTTAAGAGTTAACAAATCTCTGTTAAGTTGTTATTGATTAATAGAGACAAGAATCTCTTGCATGCAAAGGGAAAGTTATACACTTAAGCATGCAAAGAGGATACAAAGAGAGAAAAAAACTAAATAACCCTGTTAACAAAGAAAGGGAACATAATCCTACAAAACAAATGTTAATCAGACCAAAGATTGGAACTAAATCTATTGAACGATTAATATAATGAGAAAAAGAACTAAATCTATTGAAGCCTGTTTACCTACAAAGAG
Source organism: Chamaecyparis obtusa (assembly GCA_027943335.1). NCBI lineage: Eukaryota > Viridiplantae > Streptophyta > Pinopsida > Cupressales > Cupressaceae > Chamaecyparis > Chamaecyparis obtusa. The sequence continues at coordinate 458,142 of BSBK01005143.1, read as the reverse complement.
CTAGTGGTGATTAGTAATTTGGAATAAAAAATGAATTGAATCTAACTAAAAACCCTTAGCACTTGAGCTAAAAACTTATAAATACCACAACTAGATTAAGAAAGAAATATAGCTATGATGTTAGAACTAAATATAGCCTTATACTGAACCTTGCGAAAAGAAGTTACCAAGTAGAATGAAGTGTAAAAAATAGAACAAATTAACAAAAAAACAAACTAACAATGCATGCAAAAGATATAATTAGTGCAAAGGTTAATAACAATGTCATTAATAGATTGATTTACTCTTTTGATCATATATCTCAACATAACCAACAGATTTCACTACCGAAAGCAATAAACACTTCAAATCAACACTCTCAGTGTTCCTCTGCAAAACCAAAACCAAACCCCTCAACTTTCCACCACCACTGTCAAATCACACCACCAACTTGGAAAATAAAAGCCAAAACTATATAGACAAAATTTCATCGATCTCGTATGAATGCATCAATATTTCACCAATATATAGAATGAAAAATGGAAAGCTATGAATGCATCAAGCTGCCTTTGTTAAAGATCGCAAGCTTTAAAATGGATGAACAAGGATATAGATATTAGTAGAGAGAAGAAATGGTTTATACAGCATTAATGGTGCCAATGGCTATGGCTAAACGGATGTGATAGATGCTCCTATATCTATGATCTACAACCTGTTAACTTACTACAAATTTAAAAGCAAAAGAAATAGAGATTTTGGGTAAAACCAGGTCACAACCCAATGGTTACCAATATACATAGCTGAGGAGGTGAGAATACACAATCTATAGGGTTTGGAGAGCACTATAGGATTTGATGAACACCATAGAGGAAGCAAAACCACAATCTTGAGGATTTGAAGAACACCACTACGTAGTCCTTAAAAAAGGGAAAAGAAAAGTTTCACAAAACTCTACAGTGTGGTTTGAACTGGTATCTCTATCCATGCTTCTACTACTCAATATACATCAAAATAATCACACATGCTACGATAAAAGAAAATGCATGCAATGCTAAAAAAAATGCATGCAAAGAGAATCAGATAACTAGATTCAAAACACAATGATTAAAAAAATGCATGCAAAGAAAACACATGCAATGCTAAAAGAAAGGTATGCAAGAGAATGAGAAGAAACAAAGGAAAGATTTTGTTTTGGATTTGAGGTTAAAAAGATGTATTTGAACTTTTAGGGTTTAAATTTAATGGCAAAATGATCTTATTTTAGAAGATTTTGTTAAAAAAATTTAAAAGTATTATAATTTTAAAATTACAGTGAATGAAATATTCTAAAAGAATCTTAACTAAGGAAAAGAGATTCAATACTCTCTAAAAAATGTCTCCAAATTTGGAGTGCACCAAGATATGGTAGCTTCTTTACCTACACACTCAAAACATGATTAAACCAACCTAGTCTGATACCATGTTAAAATAATAACAAAATAAAGAGAGACAAGAAATTGTTTAATCCAGTGAGCAAGGAGTAAGAAGATTTACCATGAATTAACACAAAACTAGGAGCATTCACCAAAGAGAAAAGAAACAAAGGAGACAATATTTTGAAGGGGGAAAATCATAAAAAAAACTCTGTGATATAATGAATGTGGAAAAAATGCCTAAGAATGAGAGAGAGAGAGAGAGAGAGAGAGAGAGAGAGAGAGAGAGAGAGAGAGAGCTTAGCTCATACAATAGTGTTCAAGAAGAAGAATTATCTCATATGAAGAGAGAAGGAGAGTCATCTCTTTTAATAGAGATGTGAGAAAGGAGTTACATTGTAACTCCCATTTCTATGTATGCCACATTTCACTAATGTGTGAGACAAGTGTAGGATTCCTCATAAGGAGGAATATCTATTTTCCTTAATAAAGGAATTACAAATATGACATGTCCTCTCACTTGGACTAGAGGACAAATAAAATAGGATACATTGGTTTATTCTTTAAATACATATATTACCATGCAAAGATTAAATTCTAACAGTAACCGATGAGGAATCCGATGACAATAATAAAGAGGAAATTATTATTTTTTTTTATAAAGGAAGATCATCCTACAGGAGACAAAGAAGGTGAAAAACCATGTCTTTCACATATCAAAAATAATGATGACTTGATAATAGCTAGTGGGTGTTGGCATCACACGACCAATGATAAAAGTAAGTTTATTAAACTCAATGAATGTGATGGTGGTGTTGTGAGGTTTGGAAACAATTAAACCTACTTATTAAAAGGTAAAGGTCAATTTCCTTCAATGGAAAAAAAAATGCAAGTGATGTCTATTATGTTGAAGGTCTAACACATAACTTGTTAAGTGTGGGTCAAATTTTAATGACAAAGGATGCCGACTTGAGTTTAAAGGAGGAATATGGAGGATAATTGGAAGTTCCAATGATGATATTTCTACTATAAGATAAACTAGAGGTAATTTATTTTAGTTGAACAATATAGTTAACAATTGTTTGGTTGCTAAGATTAAAGATAGCTAGTTATTGTTGGAAATATTCAGGAATTAACCAAGTTACTGAGAGGGGAGGGGTGAATCAGTAACTTCAAAATTTTCTTTCAATAACAGATGTATTAACATATAGTTCACTTTATCCTTTTTCATATAGAAAGCATGAAACTTAAAAGCATTCACAACAATGACACATAGATTTGGTTACCCAGAAACCTTCCAAAAGAAAGTAAAACTGGGGTGGGGATGAAACCCACAAAGCTTTAATACTGCAGTATAAAGTTGGCCGGTTAAGGCTTACATTGATCACTTCTGATGATCTGCCCTGCTAGGAGCAATAAGGATTGCTAGGTCCACCTTGTTAGAGGTTTTACAAACATACAATGAAGTATGCACTCGGTTAAGAGATTTTACAAAGACTGTTAAGTCTACCCGGTTAAAGGATTTCAAGCTGATTCACCTGTTAGGATGAAATAGTAGATCTCTTGCTTTGCAATTGGATTGCTGAATGAGATTTGCTGATGTACTGATCACCTTCTGTGATGGATAGATCTTTGTTGCTTCTTATACTGCTGTAGCCCTTTGTAATTCGCTTATCTCTGCCTTTCTCTCTTTTTCATACTTCTATATTTTTATTTTTATTTTGGATATGATATAAAAAATTATTTATATACAAGTCTAAACAATTAATTACAATTACAAAGTCGGCTTGACAAATAAACATAAGTGCTACTAAGTCGGCCCAAGTATGGTTACATGGTTCCTTCAAACTAACTCGGTGACTTTCTGATACTCGGCGTCCACTGCATTACTTGGCATCGTCATGCACTCGATAGAAGTGAAGGCTCGGTTCATACTAACCACTTAGTAAGTTTTGAACTCGGTAAATACTTGTCACTTGGTAGACATAATGTTACTCGGTTTACACTATCCTGCTCGGTTTGCACTATCTTTCTCGGTTTGCACTGTTCTTCTCAGTTTGCACTTTTCTGCTCGGTTTGCACTATCCTGCTCGGTTTGCACTGTTCTGTTTGGTTTGCACTGTCCTAATCGGTTTGCACTGTTCTGCTCAGTTTGCACTGTCCTGCTCAGTTTGCACTGTTCTGCTCGGTTTGCACTGAGGATGCAAATAAGTGTTGTCACTAGTGGCAATCCTGCTTATTGCCAACAATCTCCCCCTTTGGCATTAGTGACAAAAACACTTATTGCCCAAAACTTATATACATGAACCATGCTGAGATTTATTTTGATTTTTCAAAATTTGTCTTTGGCATAGGGCTTTATAAATTATCTCCCCCTTTCAATGTACTAACTTTTTCTTCTATACATATCTCCCCCTTTTTGATGATAATGCCAAAGGTGTATATACAAATGTTTTATAGGGAGAATCCAAAATTCGATAGAAAAATAGAATGTACCTTCATTATCAGTGCCAGGGTTCTGTACTAATTTTCTTGTAGAATCTTGCATGTTTGGATTGCAATTTGGACTTCTGCAGAGAGTGCAATCATGTGATTTGCTATTGAGAACTGATTGTCATGAATTAATGTTTTGGAATGTTCAATGTGCTTATACATTGTATTCATGATGGGAAGGATCATGTTCTGAATGTCTAGCAGTGTGGACCGGATCCTTGTGTCTGCTTTCAGTAGTTCTGACTGCATATTTGATAGGAATGAGATTTTCATGTGATGAGTAGAGTTTGAACTTGGTTCAAGTTGCAGCTTCTGTATGCTAATCTTCAAATCCTCATCAATTTTATTCATTTTATCCTTGACATCTTTGGTGAACTCGACAACATTGCATAGTTTGGCCAAAAGAGAGGTAACATTCGAATAGGAAGATTCAATATTTGTCAAAACAGAAGATAATTCTACTTGATTAATAGCTATGTGCTGAGCAATGTGCTCAAGCACTTTATTGTTGAATTTCTTCTTGGCTTTTTCAACTAACTTGTCTATCCCAGATGAATCCTCATTGTACTTATTTACCGCTTCTGCTAATTGTAACAAAACATGTTGAGAGGAGTCTACTTCAATACCTAATGCTTCTGACAAAATGTCCTTAGCATCCTTAATGATTTTATATTCCTTGTCTCTCTCCTCTTTAAGCTTCTTTTGCTTCGCTTTCCTTTGGAGGATTTCACCTATATTTTGCATTTGATCCGCTGATAGATTTGCAAAATCCAATGTTGGAATCTCTATTTCCTCATCTAGGTCTATATCCTCTACTATATTCTTGCCCAAAAATCTTATACTCGGTTGAGCCTTAGGCTTATCTATTATGGTACTTAATGCCTTAGTAGTAGTGATAGTAGACATAGTAGGACTGGCTATAGAGAATGGTATACTGTCTACTAGAGAACTTGAAGTATTTACACTTGTAGAATCAAAAACTAGAATACTTACTACTGGAAAACTTGATGAAATAGGAGACTGCAACTCGGTAGAAGAAATGGTAGTTACTTTTGTTGTTGCTATAGGTGATTGGGCAAATGTTGAAGTTGTCACAACCATGCTTGAAGATGTCTCTGGGCTAGATGTAGTAACTTTTGCTAGAGAGGTAGGAAGTGATGCAATGACTTCTGCCGCTATCCTCATAGTATCATCTACCTCAGTGGCTTCTTCCTGTTCATCACTGTCATCTTCAATGTCTTTTATTATAACTGATTCAGTACTCGGTTGGTGAAGATGGTATATGTTCTTCCATGTGGCATTTGCACTCTTCACAACTGATTCAATATTGTTAATCAGAATTAAACAAGTATTGAACTTCAGTGTCATCTTATTTTCATTCTCCTTCAATGTCTTCTTTATTTCATCATTTTTCAAGCTCGGCATCAACTGTTTCAGGGTTTGATCAAATATGTCTTTTACAGTTTGCCTTGCATTGGCCCATCTCATTTTTATTTGATCTAATAAAGCTCTTGGAATCTATTGGGCTATTTCATCAGGAGAGTATTTCCACTGTCCCATCTTTTCAATGACAGCATCTTCAATCTCCTTTTGTTCTGTTTCCGATCTTGTTTCATATTTTAAAGATTTTATATTACTTACTCCAGATCCTGATCCTTCTCTGAAAAGTTTGATCTTCTCTTGAAGGGTTAGAGGAGGCTTTTTGAATATTATATCTTTTTCCTTTTTGTCTACCTTACCCCTTTCACTTCTCCTTGTAAATACGGCAGTGGGAGGTTTAGGTACCTTGGTAATGAATACCTTTCCTTTCTTCTTTGCAGGTTTTGGTTCCTCTATTTTCTCATCCTTTTTCTCTTCTTCTTCAATGTCTTCTCATCTGTCCTCGGTTAGCATTTGCATTTTGGCTATCCTCTTTTTTCCTTTATTTAATGCCTGTGGAAGCTTTATACTTAATTCAATTCTCACTTTTGCTTCTTCATATGTTCCAAAATATGGAGCTTTGGGATTAATAGGCTGATTAAGGAGGGCTTCAATGATATTCTTTGTTTCATCAATGTTTACCTCATAAGGAAGAGGTTTTACATGTACAATCCTCAGTTTAGCTGCTTGAATGTATACTTTGTCATAGTCCACCATGAAACAAATATCATCCTTATAATCCTCTACTAACTTCTGTGGAATCCAAAATCTGTCGTTCATTTTCTCCTTGAAAGACTCAAAATAACTATCCATGATGTTCTCAAAATTTTCACCCATTTCTAAAATATATTCATTTATCTCATACAGAATTGGCACATCCTTTCTCCATACTAATTTTCCTTTGGAAGGGAAGAATTTTTGAACATAGAAAAATAAACAGACTAGTAGAGATCCAAACTTACATGGATTGTTTTTGGAAGTTTGAATGCTTTCCATGTTCTTGTTAAACTATTTTAACAACAAATCTGCAAGGTCAAATGATAAATTATTCTTTACCACTTTGTATGCTAGGTCTATGGCTTCACAGGAAACACTATTTTGTCGACTTGAACTGTATATTTTATGAGCAATGATGTGTGTTCCAAACTTCAGTTCAGCATCAGTAATGCTGCTTACTTTCATGCCTCTACCGTCCCACTTGGCTAGGGTGTTCTTCTCCAGTTCTGGCCGACCTAGGGTTTTGGTAGTTTTAACTTTGTTTAACATGGGAAGACTAGTGATTTGGTGAATCATCTTCTTAGTGATCTCTATGGGTTGCTCAAGCCAAATCTTGCCTTCATGTACACAGCTGAGAATGTATCTAACCCATTTCTCTTGAATGTTTCGAGGTAAATGTGTAATGTGAACTAATCCCTTGTCTTCCAGATGTTTGTGCTCTGGTTTTAGATTACCATTCACACACAGTTCCTCACGCAGAATATCTAGCTCTAGGTTTCCCATCTCTTGAATTGCACAATTGAAATGATTGTGAATATCGTTAACAAGTAGTACCTTAGGAGGAATCTGAGATTGAGCTCCGTTTGGGTCTAGGGTTGCTGCAATTGCGGGCACGAGTTTGAAATCTGGTGCTCTCCATTCCCCTTTGATTATCATTTATGTTCCTTTTGTCGCTGAAGCGCTAGATGATGCCATGGTAGCTCACAGAGAATTCTTTTCGCAAAAGTATTTGAATCACTTGATTGCTCTGGAAATTTTCTGCTCTCAAAATGTTAAAGTTCGTGGTGAAGAATGAGTTTGATTTCTTGCCTTTTTGTTTACAACTCTATCATTAATGCTTAGTAGAAATTAGGGTATGAATTCTGACAGACTGTCACCCACTATGAATTAATTGCTCGGTAAAGACTTCGCAACTCGATGAACTTGAGAATTCATATTGCTCCGACCTCACTCGGTAATCATATTAGATCACTCCTGACCTTGCTCAGTGAAAACTGATACCGACCTTCCTGTGATCTTATTGCATCTTGTATGCCGATTTAGATCTTTCTTTTAATTCAGTTCTGGAACTGCTTGAAATTTGTCTATGAGAATACAGTTCCAGTGCTTTCTTGGGAATTTAGTTTGAGTCGGTAGAGCCACCCATTCCATTACTTGGACTGGTTTGCTTGGTAGATTTAGGAATCCACTATTGTCTCATCTATTTCCTGACCTTAGTTCCTTCATTCTTCTTTCCATCTTCAACTTCACTAGCATTCATGCAATTTTTGGCTATATGACCGAGTTTAGTGCATTTGAAACATCTTATGGTAGTATCTCTTTTCCTTAGATGATGTTTTATGCAGTTCATGCCAATGTGTCCATATTCTCCACAGTAATGACATCTACACCAAGTGTTGTAATCCCATCCAAACATTGCTTTCATAATTTGTTCTACTGGATTGAATGTTTTGGATCTGCACTCAGATGCCTTGTGACCTTGTTTGTTGCATTTGTGACAATTACCTTTGAATCTTGGTTTTTCCCTGCATTCATTTGCTTTGTGACCATGCTAATTGTAGTTGTAGCATTTTCCATTGAATTCTGCTTTTTCATTGCTCCAACATTTATTTGAAGTATGTCCTATTTTGCCACAATGATTACAAGTAGGTTTCTGATTCCTTTGAGTACCTTGCTTAGAAGATTCACCTTCTCCTTTGTATCCAAGTCATGCTTTTCCTTTTTGCCTATGAAGATTTTGATCATACAGCTGATTTAAGTCTTCTTGGCTCTTCAACATTCTTTCATTGATTTTTTTTTTGGTGTTTAGGCCATCCACCAATCTTAGATTGATTTGCTTTTCAGATCTTAGTTCTTCTCTTGTGCTTTCTATTTCTGATCTTAGAGTCAGAATTTCCTCATTTGTATGGGAGATCTGATCAATTAGGTTTTCTAGCTGAAGGGTTTTATTTTGGACTTCATTGTTCCTTTCATCTAATTCATCTTTCAACTTGTTTCTTTGTTCTAAGATCTCACAAAATCTTGTTGAGTGTAGTTCTTGTTCTCTTTTTAATTTTCTCACTTCTTCCTGCAGAGACCCATTCTTTTCTAGGAGTTCTTTGACAGCATTGTTTGCTTCATCTGAGCTATCTGAGGGAAAAAGATCTTCAATCTTTTCTTCAATGTAATTATGATCATTCATCTGATTTGCAAGTTCCTTCCTTCTTCTTAGGGATTGGGAAAGATGTTCTTTTGCTTCTTTAAGTTTAGCTATGGCCATTTCCAGATCTAGCTTTTCATTTTCAATCACCTTGTTCAGTTTGAATACCTCCATTGTCTTGGATCTTTGCTCAAGCTAGTTAAGCTTTATCTTGAGAACTAATACAGCTCTGATACCAATTGTTGGAAATATTCAAGAATTAACCAAGTTACTGAGAGGGGAGGGGTGAATCAGTAACTTCAAAATTTTCTTTCAATAACAGATGTATTAACATATAGTTCACTTTATCCTTTTGCATATAGAAAGCATGAAACTTAAAAGCATTCACAACAATGACACATAGATTTGGTTACCCAGAAACGTTCCAAAAGAAAGTAAAACTGGGGTGGGGATGAAACCCACAAAGCTTTAATACTGCAGTATAAAGTTGGCCGGTTAAGGCTTACATTGATCACTTCTGATGATCTGCCCTGCTAGGAGCAATAAGGACTGCTAGGTCCACCTTGTTAGAGGTTTTACAAACATACAATGAAGTATGCACTCGGTTAAGAGATTTTACAAAGACTGTTAAGTCTACCCGGTTAAAGGATTTCAAGCTGATTCACCTATTAGGATGAAACAGTAGATCTCTTGCTTTGCAACTAGATTGCTAAATGAGATTCACTGATGTACTGATCACCTTCTATGATGGATAGATCTTTGCTGCTTCTTATACTGCTGTAGCCCTTTGTAATTCACTTATCTCTACCTTTCTCTCTTTTTCATACTTCTATATTTTTTATTTTTTTTTGGATATGATATAAAACATTGTTTATATACAAGTCTAAACAATTAATTACAATTACAAAGTCGGCTTGACAAATAAACATAAGTGCTACTAAGTCGGCCCAAGTATGGTTACATGGTTCCTGCAAACTAACTCGGTGACTTTCTGATACTCGGCATCCACTGCATTACTCGGCATCATCATGCACTCGGTAGAAGTGAAGGCTCAGTTCATACTAACCACTCGATAAGTTTCAAACCCGGTAAATAGTTGTGACTTGGTAGACATAATGTTACTCGGTTTACACTATCCTGCTCGGTTTGCACTGTCCTGCTCGGTTTGCACTGTCTTGCTCAGTTTGCACTGTTCTGCTCGGTTTGCACTGTTCTGCTCAGTTTGCACTGTCCTGCTCGGTTTGCACTGTTCTGGTCAATTTGCACTGTCCTGCTCAGTTTGCACTGTTCTGCTCGGTTTTCACTGAGGATGCAAATAAGTGTTGTCACTAGTGGCAATTTTGCTTAATGCCAACAATGGCATAGAAGATTTTGTCATGTAAACTTTGATAGCTTGGTGAAGGTAAGAAAGAATTGTTATCTCTATTTGAGCATTAGATGTTGTCATTAGTATCAAATTGGACCAGTTGGTTATCTATGTTGATCAGTTGGTAAAAGGAAGAACTTCAAGCTACAATATGCTAGTCAATTAAACAAACAAGCCTTCATAGTGAGTATTCACAAGGCAATACTGAGAACTAAATGGAAAAAAGTTTAACCAGGCACCAGAGCAGTTTTACTAAGTGTCAGTAAACACCAAGAAAATTAGGCACTAAATGCCAATATATTCACTAAGCAAGAAATGATGTGTTTACCGAGCAGTCTAGGAAATGACATAGTAATCAGTTATGGCACATTTATATATGTAAATGATTACATGGATTCATAAAACATTTTACCAAGATTGAGGATTATTTATTGTAGGTTTAATCATTGAATGTGATGATGATTCCTATTTAATAGTCAGATCTAGGTTAATTTTATACACCGTAGATCTTATGTTTTCCTAAGATGATGTAAACCTAATTAGGCCATGGAAATCATAATAGTTTTCTATGTATTTGTAATTCATGTCAGTTTAACATAAGGTGAAGAAGGAAAGAAAGATAATAAACCAAAAGATATTGAAGTAGTAGCCACCTTCAAGACATTAGAATTCATACATGGTTTGCATGTATGAGCAGTGATCAAAGATATAATTTAGTTTATTCAGAAGTAGTCAAGGCTACTGAGTAGAATAGAGGACATATTACTACACATAGAGGTGATATTCATTTAGTGTATCATAGATCTAATTCAAAAAAATTATATTTGTCATTTACAGATACGTTTTGTTATTTTCTTATCATTCTAACATAGTAAAATTTTCTAATAGACTAGACCTAACAGTCTTTTTGTAAATCTCTTAACCAAGTACACACTCAAGTAGTGTTGTTTAAATCTATTAACAAGGTAGATCTAGTTGATCTGATTGTTACTCCTAATAGGGTAAGATGACTAGAAGTGATCACAACTTGGTGTAGGAGCACACCTAGGCTAATCTCCATAGGTTGATCTTTTGGCTTGTATATGACCTTAGCCAAGTCAGATTGGTAGGAAGAGTAGAGTGATTTTTTTTTAAGACCTTAGAAGGTCATTGCAATGTGGGATAGGTGAGTTAGTCATTAGGACTAAGATCACTAAAATAGCCATTGTTAGTAGTTTTTAAATTCTTAGTGTTAGAAGCTTAAAGTTTGAGTTAGAGTCTTCAATTTGTCTTAAACACATAAATGATATCATAGAGATGCCTAGAGGCCATTATTAGTGTTGGATCCTCACGATATAGGAGATAGAGGTCCTAAGAAATAGGATGAAGGCATAAAGCAAAGATGCCAAAAATTTGTTAGAAGTTGTCATGACAACATTTGCAATAATGGCAAATGTTGCATGCAACTCAGTTACCTTGGATCCCCTAGAAGATAGGAAGTGGGAGATCATCCAGCAAGCCCTAAAAGCCTAGAAATGGCATCTAATGTAAAGGCAAGGCTTGAATCTTGAGAGTATTCATTCATTGTAATAGTTTGAATATAGTAATATAGCTCTGCAACTCTATTTTAGAGAAGACCCCAAGCTTTTGAGGTGATAATGATATATAATGGATTGAGAGTCTTGATTTAGTGGTTTATTTTCATTCATAGGACTCTTATAAGACATTTTCATTTATAAATCAAGTTGATTAGAGTATTTTTATTGTGTTGAATAAATTTTTCTTTGTTTAGAGTCTTCATTGGTCCTGTCCTGACCAATCAATCTTTTCATGGCTCCCCCATGAAAGCTAACCATGGGAATTCCCTAAAGGTGGATGGAAATGTTAGGGGAGTCATTATTCTATATATATTTAGGATTAGGAGTCATTAAGATATGGAGAGCTATTTTTACTACTAAACCCTAGACGAGCAGACAGTGCCCGATTAGAGGTTTAGGAATGAAGAAGTGAAGATTTCTTCCAGGGTAGAGAATTACTGTACATAAAAAGTATAGTTCTAGGTAGGATTTTATCATATCCTAACATGCTATGAGGATTGAGTTCATACCAATCCATTAGATCAAGTTTTGGGTGAGATTCAAACAAGAGTACAGTCAGTCCTAGAAAATAGGTCTTTTAGCCCTATTAAGCCTAGATTGTAGGAAGTGTACAGATGACCTAGGAGAAAAAAAATTGTAGAATCCTTTGTAAAATACAAAAGGGTATCCAAATCCCTAATTTTTTTGTTGAGTGTTTTGGAAATTTTGGTCAAGAGTTGGCAAAAGGCCTCTATAAAGGGCTATAAGAAATAGGCTTAATTAGGCCTCCTAATGGTGAATCCTTGAACATGATAAGGATAGGCTTGAAGATCCTTCTAAATGGATCAAAATGACAAAGATGTGAATTTTTTCAAGATGATGGACATCCCTCCAAAGAAATTTGAATTTTTTGAAGAGTTGGCACTTAGAGCTTTCTAAGTGAAGGTGAAGAATTGAACTAACTAAAGGGTGTTAGTCTTTCAAGGTGAAGCACAAGGTATAGAAATCTTAGAGAAGAGTTGGAATAGGTCCTAGTTAATCATCTAACCATAATTAGGACCTAGAGGAGATTAGGTTCCTAGAAGAAGACAAGGAAGTTCTTCTTAAGCAAGGTGTGCAAGCAAGCCTTGGAACACACTCATCATATTGGTATCAAAGCTTGAATTGATCAGGCTTGTGGTTGATGTTTCAGCCTACTAAATTAGTAGGAGAGAATACTTCTTTTGTGATAGGAGAAGAAAAAGCAATGGTGACCAATGCTGAGTTAGCCAAGAAGGTTGAGGAACAAGAAGAGGACAATCAGTTGTTAAGAGAAAGATTGGCCCAAATGGAGCAGCTCTTGGGTGAAGTCCAAGACAAAGTTGATAAGGTCAAGGATAAAATTGATCAAAAAGGAAGAAGATGAAGCAAGGGAGAAGGAATTAGAGTTGGAGGAGGAAGCACCAATAGATGAACCTATTTTTCTTGAAGAACCCTTCTTAAAATCACTAAAGGCTTTGAGTGACAAAGCTTTGGAGGGTGTGCTACTATTTAGTGGACAAATGGATCCAAATTTAGTTATGGATTGGATAGACAACATTGAGAACCATTTTGATGTGATGGTATGTCTGAGGTGCAAAATGTTATGGTGGCCAAATCAAGGTTGAGAGGTTCAACACTCACATGGTGGGATTTTGTGCAAAGTAAGAGAGAAAAGCATGGAAAAGGTCTTATAGTTACATGGAAGGAAATGGTAACCAAAGTGAAGTAGACCTACCTTCCTAATGATTATGAAGTGAAGCTACATAGGAGGAGACATAATCTCAGGAAAAAAGATCGAGATGTTCAAGCATACATGAGGAGTTTCAAAAGTTGTGCTTAAGATCAAAAGTAGTTGAAGATGAAAGCATCAAGCTTGCAAGGTACTTGAATGGCCTTAAATGGTCTATACAAGAAGAAATGAGTCCAGTGAACTTCAAAACCATCCACCAATGTTATCAAATGGCCTTGAAGATAGAAGAGAAGGGCAAGAGAAAACAAGAGAAAACCTCCAAAGGTAGAGGTAAAGGAAAGGATAGTAGAGGACAAAGAGGTGGATATGGTGGGAGGAGTTCTAAATCAAAGGCTCAAGGAGACATCAAATTCAATGAGAAACAAGAAGGAAGCTCCCGTAGAGGTGGTATAGGAAGGAGCTCTAGTTTTAGAGGAATAACTAGTGGAAAAGGAGGAAGAGGCAACTACTTTTCCAATATGAAATGCTACCATTGCAACCAAATGGGACACCATGCCTATAGATGTCCAGAGAAGGGTAGTACTTCTCAAGGAGGTGATAAGAGAACTAAGTTAGTTCATGATGAGACAAATGTAGTAGAGAAGCATGTTGAAGTACCATTAAATTTAGAGGAAGTAGAGAACCTCATGATGAGAACAAATTTGAGTAAAGAGCCAATGAAGGAAGAGCCAAGCCAAAGGAGGTCTTGTTTAGGATAAAGGCAAGATGATGGGGAAAGTATGTAGAGTCATCATTGACTTAGGGTCTATTGACAATATTATGTCAGAGGAAGTAGTCAGCAAGCTAAAGTTGACAAGGATACCCCACATCAATCCTTACAAGGTCACTTGGCTCAATAAAGGCCAACATGTGTTAGTGAATGAACAACCATGGGTGGAATTCTCCATTGGAAGGTACAAAGAAAAACTTTTTTGTGATGTGTTACCTATGCATGCATGTCATTTTCTCCTAGGTAGACCATGGAAATTTGAATGCCAAGCCATACATGATGGAGGAAAGAATTCCTAATCTTTCAAGAAGGACAATGTGACCTTTAGAATTTAGTCACTATTAGAGGATGCAAAGGTGAAGATAGCAGGTCCTAATGTGCTTATGGTTGGTGAAAAAGATTTCTTAGAGGCTATGGAAGAAGGTGAAGGTGTAGGCTTTGCATTGGTGTTGGGACCAAAGGAGCTAGATGAAGGTAAGGGAGATAAGAAGTCAGAGTTACCAAAGGAGTTGTAAAGCATACTGCAGACTTACCAAGGTATAGTAAGTGATGGAAAACCATCAACCTTACCCCCTAAAAGAGCCATAATTCATAGGATAGACTTTATTCCAAGAGAAACCCTTCCCAAAAAACCATCTTACAAGATGACACCTCAACAAAATGAGGAAATTGCTAGGAAAATACAAGACCTCCTAAACCAAGGTCTCATTAGAAAGAGCATTAGTCCATGTGTTGTACCCACTGTCCTTGCACCTAAGAAAGGAGGAACTAGGAGGCTTTGTACTGATTCAAGGTATATTAATAGGATAACCATAAGGTATAGGTTCCCTATCCCTAGGATTCAACACCTAATGGACTATCTAGATTTAGCTAAGCACTATATAAAGATAGACTTGAAGGGTGGCTATCACCAAATAAGAATACATGAAGGAGATGAGTTGAAAAAAACCTTCAAGACCAATGAAGGTTTGTATGAATGTCTTGTCATGCCATTTGGATTATCTAATGCCCCCTCCACATTCATGAGGCACATGAATGAAGTCCTCAAAGACTACATAGGAAATTTTGTAGTAGTATATCTATATGATATACTAATTTATAGAAAGACAAGAGGTGAGCACCTAGAACATCTTGAGACTATTTTCAAGAAGCTACATGAAGAGAAGTTGATGATCAACTTGGAGAAGTGTGAGTTCATCAAAACAGAGCTAGTGTACATTGGATTTGTTCTATCACATGGTAATCTTAAATTGGAAAAAAGTAAAGTGGAGGATATCATGAATTGGCCTACTCCAAGGACAACAATAGAGGTAAGAAGTTTTCATGGCCTTGCTCAATACTATAGGAAGTTCATAAGGCAATTTAGTGCTATTTGTGCTCCTGCATTAGACACAATCAAAGGAGGTATGAAAACCAAGTTTGTATGGAATGAGCATGCTAATAAAAGCTTTGAGTTGTTAAAGGAAAAGATAGCTACCCAACCTTTTTTAGTGTTTCCAAGCTTTGAGAAGCTTTTCACTAGTGAGTGTGATGCTAGTAATGTGGCTATAGGAGTTGTTCTAAGCCAAGAGGGTAGACCAGTGGCTTTTCATTCAGAAAAGTTAAGTGAAGCTAAGAAGAAGTACTCTTCTTATGACCTTGAGATGTATGAATTGGTTCAAGCTCTAAGGAAATAGAGGCACTAATTTCTTCCAAAGGACAGAATAAAACCTATCAACTGAGAAGAAAAGGTAATGCTTACACTTGAGATTATAATACATGGGTTAACTACACAACATGTGGAATGTATGGACATATTACAGCTAATTTCATGAGGAAGAGATGGGATGGAACATCTTGAAGTTGGAAAAGAATTGGTATGGCATGTTTACACTATCACAAAGTTGGTCACCTAAGTAAAGATTGCAGAGACCGAGCACTAGAAACATGAGGTTTTGAAAATGGAAATACAATTGCAGATATCATGGGAATAAAAAACACTATGTGGAGAAAAACATGAAATGATAATGCTGAGTCAAGTAATGCAATTAGTGAAACCTTGTCCATTGGATTGGGTGACATTGGCACTTCCACCTAAGCTAAAAAAAGGCATGTATGGAATTGATATTTCAATTTGATCACATTTTTCATAGAGTTCCTTATGTTAGATGTGCACATACCAAATCTTTATAAATTGAGATGCATTATGGTTTTACAAATTTTTAATTTTTAAGAGTTTATAGTCGGCATATGCTAGATTGAGTGAGAAGTTACCAGTCATTGACTACTATGCAAGGTCAACCAAGTATCAATATTAATCAAGTGAAAAATTACATGTTCACTGAGCTATTGGTACTTTTTGGTACACACTAAGTTTGATAGTTATCGTTGAGCTATGATTAGGTTGAGCATTTATTACAAAAAGTTTTGAGTGGGAATTTGACAAAGCTATAAATATGTGATGAACTTAGTTCATTTTTCACTAGCGTTTATGAAGACCAAAGAGTTTCTAGAGTATTTGACTACAATTTCAAAGTCTTCCGAGTGATTTCATTGAAATTTTTGAGTAAGTATTGTTATCACCAAGATTTTCATACAATTACTTACCGAAACCCTAAATCAAGATATTATGGTGTCTGCATCAAAGGTAAACAAATCTAAGTTTGGAGAGGAGGAAGAAGTTAGTCTTATAGTTTCTACAACATGTAATGAGCCCAAATACAAACTTCAGCCTGAAGTTGCATCACAAATTGACCAAATGGGAGCTTTCTCAAGCATACCACCTAGGGTTTTACTATTTGAGGATGTGTGGTCATACATCCAATGCAAGATAGGGGAAATTGGTGATTTTGAAATCTATGCAGCCTATCATAAGTTGTGTGGAGAAGATGGAAAACTGAAATCTGATTATAAACAACTAGAAGTAAAAGGACTGGTGAATGCCCTATATTTTTTGAGAGAATTCAAGAATTAATGGATTAGGGGTGTTCTTAGTCAGTTCCATGATGGAAATTTTTGGTGTGATGAGCCCATTAAAATCACTACGAACATGATTCATGTTGTTGATGAACTAAAATTGATTTGAATAAATTGTATGACTTGAAAGATCTATGATTTGAGGTCACTGAGTTGTTGATTAGATATGTAAGATGATTAAATCAGTAATATGTTGTCATTGATGTCAACTAGTTTTGACAGTACTTATCTTGTAAGTTACCATACCTAAACATCTATAGAAAGAAGAAGAAAAGAGATGAAGAACAGATATATCTACATTGAGGAAGATGGACATGATAGGTGAGGAAAAAGAATACAGTGGGTAACCTATGGATGAGTCCATGACCTTATGTTATTGACTTGATTATGTTGCATTCATCTATGATGAAGGATAGAGAAAACTACACAAAGCAGTGTGGTCAGTTAAAGAAGCATTTCAATATACACCGACACAATGTAGTGTATACTAAGCATTATATAAATTGAGTTTGTGTTCATCGATGCATTTATTTTTTAACCAAGTAGAAGAAAAGAACTAAATGATCAGTTTAGCTGACAAGGATTGATGAGATGGAAAGTACCTCAAAATCAGAGTTGGAGATAATGTTATTTACGAAGATCTACAGCTAGCATAATTTTAAGAAGATCTAAGGAATTGAAATAAAATGTGTTACTGACACATTAGTTGAGGAAGGTTTAAGTGGAAAAATGGACAAAGGAGAATAAGTGGTAAAATTTGATGGATGTAATTAAAATGGTTTACTTGTCTATTTAAGAGACTAGGATTTCACAATGAAACAAATGCTAAAAGAAGGAGACTGTAGAGATATCATGTAAACAAGCTTCATGCATGCCTGATCAAACTAGTTAAGGAGAGCCGAACTACAGAGATTACCGAGCGTCAAAAAGCTATAACCGAGAGACAATAAGTTACTAAATATTGATTGAAACAGAATTGATATATTGATCAAAGGATTTGAATGAGCATAATAGATATCTGATAATCTGCAATCAAAGTTGTGCTATAATCAGATCAACTATTGTTGCAGTTTAACCATTCTAAACAGATAAATCTCTTAATAGAGTGGACTAGAAAGTCTTGTAATGTCATTCATAGAGTATACATTTGTTATCATGTCAACCCCATAGTGAATGCTGGTTAGATGATAATGGTTATTGTTAAATAATCTAACAAGGTCACAACTCACAGTGTGTTTGTAACCTTTAACAGGGTTGGGTCTTCACCGACCTCACTTTAGAAGAGTGAATAATTTTTGGGTTGCCAGTTCCAAGTGGTTTTTCCCTTAACAGGGTTTCCACATTAAACCTCTTGTGTTATGTGTTGACTATGATGATTGTTTTTTGTCATACTTTACATGTTGCATATTGGATTTGATCGGTAATCACTATATGTTATTAACTTGTACTCAGTAAAAGCATAGACATAATACTATTTTATGTTACCAAGTTGCAGAAGTTTTAGTAAATTGTTTTTGGATATACATTTTGTAATTGGGACTGTGGTTAACTTATTCACCCCCCCTCTTAGTTATTCTAACAATTGGTATTAGAGCATTGGTTGCTTGGAATAGAATTTTAAGGACTTCAAAAAAAATATCATAAAATGTATAAGAGGGAAGTGCCAAAGCTAAACAAGGATAACTTCATAATATGGAAAAGTTAGATGAAGTTGAATGTATCTAGAATTGGGAATTCTTCCCTTACACTAATGGAGAATGGATACCTTGCACCGCCCATTGGTCCCTTGACCCTTGATCAACTAAGAGATAGGCATGAACATAATGTTACTATGATGGATATTGTTGCTACCTGTATAGATGCTGAATTTGAAGATATCAAGGACTATACTACTGCTAAGTAGATGTGGGATAAACTTGCTCAAGTTTATAGTGGTGATGTGAATGTCAAAAGAACCAGAGCTGAAAGCTTAAGGGGAAGATTTGATGACATGAAAATGAAGGAAGGTTAAAATATTGTGTAGTACACAAATAGATTAAAAGAGGTAGTTCATGCTATTAGAGGATCTGATGGTGTTATTGACAAAGAAATAGTGGTAAGCAAAGTTTTCAGAACCTTATTACCAGTTTATGTAGTCATAATATCTACAATTCATGAAACAAGGTCTACATCTGGTAATAACCTTACTCTTGATAATTTGATCAGTAAGCTAACAACCTTTGAATTGAACAACTTTGCTAATAGTGTTGTACCATCCATGGAATATTCTTTTATGTCTTCTCTAAACATTGGTAAGTCTAGTAGTAGAAATAAGAATGATGATAGTGATACCAATACTGATGATGAGCTTGATGAACTTGAAGCTCCTATGGCTAGAAGGTTACTTAAAGATAAAGGTAGATATAGGGGTAAATTACCTTTAGCATGTTTTAACTGTAAAGAGGTTGGTCATATTGCTACTAGATGTCCACACATGAAAGATGATGATAGAAACAAGAACCAATCTAGTGAAGGAAGCTATGGGAGAAGAGGCAACAGAAGTTACTAACACTACAACAGTGACAATCAAGATAATAATGATAAAGGCAAGAAGGTGTGCTACATTGTAGAGGAAGATGTCACCAATACCGACACTGATAAAGATGTGGAGGTCATATTTATTGTAATGAAGGATGATTTAGAGGAAGATGAAAGGTATGTAGAGACAACACTTATCTCTAAGGTTAATAAAATTGATACATGGATCATAGATATTGGCTATACACATCACATGATTGGTGATGAAGAAAAAATTGATCATCTTGAATACTACAATGGAGGATCTATGAGAATGGGTAATGATGCACCTTGTATGGTTACAAGAAAAGGATCCCTGATGATAAATGATAGAATAAAATATGAAAATGCTTATTGGGTAAAAGGTATAAACTATAATTTTCTAAGTGTGGCACAACTGAACAATTCAAGCCACTGATTTTCTTTTGAGAGCAAGAAAGTGAAGATATTTAATGATGGAGGAAGACTTGTTGGAAGTGGAGCACAATCAAGAGGTAATTTATTTTATCTTGATAATGATCAGTCTTCTTTTTTTATGATGAAAGATGAAGATGAATGGTTTTGGCATAAAAGGTTGTCATGTGAATTTTGATAACATGATTAAGATTAGTAAAAATAAAAAGGTTAGATGTCTACCTAAATTATTAAAGCCTAATCATGTTATGTGTCATGAATGTCAGAAAGGTAAAATGACAAAATCTAGTTTCAAAAGAAAATATTATTCAACAAATAAAATAATTAGAGTTAGTGCATACCAACCTATGTGGTCCCATGAGAACTCAAAGTTACTATGGAGACAAATATTTCATTCTTTATGTTGATGATTACACTAGATTAATGACAGTCATGTTCTTGAAAGAAAAATTAGAGGCATTTAAGATGTTCAAATGGTATAAATAAAAAGTTGAGAAAGAGACTGGTAAAGAGTTGAAATGTTTAATATCTGATAGAGGAGGTGAATTTATTTCTAATGAATTTACTAATTTTTATAATGAGCATGGTATTAATAGACAGGTTTCTGCACCGAGGACACCTCAACAAAATGGAATTGCTGAAAGCAGAAATAGGTCATGTTGGTTCCTGGATAGGATTTTACACTCCATGAGATACCAATATGATTATGATGGATGTTAAGGAATGGTTAGCTCCAAATATGGGCAATCTATAAGCAACTAGACCAACTATAGGGATAAGACTACCCTCTTCTGCTTCTGGCTCTGCAAAACCAAGGTGGGTGCACCTGATCCAATAGTATTAACTTTGATTGATAGTTCTAACTCTGCCCCTTATTTCTTTATTGGATCTTTCCAGAAATTACTAAACAAGAACCTATTATTCATTGAATCTCCATCACTAGGTAGGACAATACATAAATGTAAATAAAAGTAAAGACTAGTAGTGATTTAAATGATTTGGGATTATAAGATTTGATTCACTCTTCTCAACACAAAGATAGGAGAATATAGGCCAGTGCCTTATCTATTGGGTAAGATATCAAGGAAAATAATGGATACAAATGGTGTATGAAATTGGTCTTTAGACATAAACACAAAGGGCTTCAAATCTTTCCTACTTATGAGAATCCTTCAAATAAACTCTAAGAACACATATCCCACTTTGGGCAATATTTAATCTAACCCTAGGTTGGAACTCAAAGCACCAATACATTCATATAAACCTTATGCAAATATTTAAAGATTCAAAGAATAGAGCAAAGGAGAGAAAAGATCTGAGGTTTGTATTAAGTATAACCTTTCACCATATGCATACAGTATCTAGAATAGCAAGCTTACAAGATGAAGATAACCTGTATTTCTTCTCTATTGTTTGATAAAATGATATCATAAATTACAATCCTTCACTGAAAAGCTAGGGTTTCATAAATTTCTATATTTTTAACACCTAAACTTCGAATCCCTTAGAATGATCCTAAAAAATGTCTTTATACTAAGAGATGCAACAAGCAACTGATCATTCTAGGGTTACAAAATTTAACCCTAAAAAAAACATTACAACAACCCCAAAGGATTTACAATAACTACACTACTAAAATAGGTGAGATATTTGTAATTGAGTCGACGTGCTTTATGTCTTCAATGCTATCCTTTTCTCTTACTCACAAATCTGATTTTATTATCTCAATGTCAAACTGCAATGAATTCCCATATGCGAGAAATCATCCTTGATATTCAACTAGCTCAGCATCATAGGAAACAAAATCAGATTCTAGCAATAACTTATGTCTTTTGTATCCTTTCCCAACTGCAATCTGTCCTAAAACAATAAATTCTCAGCCACCGCTTCATTTTACATGACTCACTAGTTCAAAAACCCTAGCAAAACCCTGCAAGATATTTGAATTTGAAAACAAATGATAACCGGCTCAACTTTAAAATGTGGTCATTGATGCATTCTATTCCTAGCAGATCAGGCATTTCATAGAATCCCACAACAGTCAACAAAAATCTTAAAAAAAAAACTTTCCACATCATCAAAAACTCTCAACCAATGAAAATGGAGCACGTTAGCAATGAATCAGCATATTGGACCCACTTTTCATAAGCTCAAGATCAAACGGTTGGTGTATAATCTCATAGCCCTGATAGACTTCATGAGATCACATGCCATTCATTAGATCTTCCACACTAGTATCTCTTTGAATCTCTCAAGCCCACTGACATGTCCACATTCTTTTCCAGCTCAGCTAATCACAACATGACACCTCAACAATGAATCACCAGACGGTCTCACTGTTCTTGGCTAACCCTTAACCCTTTGACCCATTTGGAAAATATGCGACCAAAGACAATCACACATTCACTGAGAAATTTAGGGTCTCGCTAATTTATTTGGAGATTCAGTGAATAGACTATCCGCCCATTCGTGAGAAGATTTAGAACTTTTCCATTTTACTTCGTGAATGAGTGAACATAGAGGAAACTTTTATCAGCCCAATAAAATTTTTTTCTAAGCCACCAAAAAACTTTGATAACCCTGGGCCCACCTATAAATTTACACATGTCATCATACCATCCGCTACCTCCGCTAAGTTAGCTCCGACACAAGACCCACTACCCTTCGACATCCAATCAGACGATGGGTGTAAGATCGCATGGGGGAAGAATATTCCATGAGATCATACACTGACCATCCATAAAAAATCTCTAACACAAGCCCCACTGACAAGCTCCACCTCATTATTAAGTGGACCAATTAAAAACCACCAACTGCGCACACCTGGCAGTGGACCCATTGAAAGAAAAGATTACGTCACAAAAAAGAATAAAAAGTTGTCTTATAATCTCATGCATCTGACACATCCTTTGCAAAGATACACCCACCATTGATCTCTATAGATGTTAGAGCCTTCTGACATGCCAAAAAATAGGACCCACTACCCTGGCCAAATCACCAACAAGTGGACCAATCACAGACTACCAACTGTGCACACTTGGCAGTGGACGGTCCCATGTCTTTGAAATGTCATGTCATCAGGAAAGATCAATGGCCAATGTAAGATTGCAAGCCTCTGACACATCACTTGTGAAGCTATGCCAACTGTTAGATCAAGATGATGTCAGATCCGGGCCCAGGAAAAAACTTAAGCTGGAACATTTAGAAAATATTAAAGCGCTAGACTTAGGAAAATTTACACCGATGGATTTAGGAAAAATTAAAGTTGGGCACTTGGAAACTTAGGGAAGATAAAGACCACCGAGTAAAAAATTTAATGCACATTCATTTAACAGTTTTAAGTGACCCAAAAAGTAACACAAAATTAGAACAAAGCATAGGGCACACTTAGGGTTTTCCCTACAAATGGCTAGAATTTGAATTTTTGCCCAGGGTTTTGGAAAGAAAATGGAAAACTAACTACAAAGGCCTAGAAAATATGATTCAACCATGGAATTTTTACTTGTGCTAATAGATCAATTGTTGACTATACAAGGACACTGATATTACAAAAGAATGTTTCTTAGACATACTAGAGAGAAGTAGTTAGCATAGCTATTTATGTTTTAAACTGAGTACAACTGAAGAACACTAATAAGATACCCTATGAGTTATGGTTAGGGCACAAACCCACTATAAGTTATTTTAGAATTTTTGGAAGTAAATGCTTTATTCTAAAAGATGAAAGAAATGGGAAGTTTGACTCAAAAGGTGATGAAGGGATATTTCTAGGATATTCCACTAAAAGTAAAGCATACAAGTGTCTTAACAAAGTAAAAAATAAAATGATTGAAAGTAATAATGTTCGGGTTGATGAGTTTGATGATTAGAAAGTAGAGGGAAGCACAAAGGAACCAGAAGACTATGGTAGATTCACTTACATTGAACAACTAGAGTATCTACTGACATATTAGATAGTGACAACTGGTCAACACAAAAACAATATCGATGGATAGGAAAGAGATACCGATGAGTAGGAAGGACCTACTAAGAAAGAAAATGAACCTACATAGGATGAAAAAGAAAGAAGAGATCAGATACTAGAAATATTTGTCAGAAGACATCATCCTAAGACACAAATTATTGGAGATAGACAAGCTAGTATGCAGACAAGGAGTAAAGCAAGACAAGGTACATGTCTAGTTTGTGAATATGAACCAAAGAATGTAAAAGTTGCATTAGAAAATGATGAATGGGTTAATGCAATGAAAGAGGAAATAGAAAAGATAGAGAATAATAAAACCTAGAGTTTAGTACCTAGACCTAAGGACAAGAATCTGATTGGTACTAAGTGGATATTCAGAAACAAGCTTAATCAGAATGGAGAGGTAATAAGAAACAAAGCTAGGTTAGTATGCAAGGCATACACACAGGATGAATGAATAGATTATAGTGAAACTTTTGCACCTGTTACTAGATTAGAAGGAGTGAGAATGTTACTTGCATATGTTGCACACAAGAAGTTTAAATTTTACCAAATGGATGTAAAATTTTCTTTTTTGAATGGAATACTTGAAGAGGAAGTCTACATAGAACAACCTAAAGGGTTCATTGATCCAGATAAAAAAAGATATGGTATGTAGATTACATAAATATTTATATGGTTTAAACCAAGAATAGAGAGCCTGGTATGAGAGGCTGCATAACTATTTGTTGAGTATTGTATTTGTTAGAACTAGTGAGAATAGCAATCTATACATGAAAGGAAATTCTGATGATATTGTATCATCTTAAAATGGAAGCACTTGCATGTTAAGAGTGCTTGGCCATCTAAGTGAGTGGTGTTAGTGCTCAAATCTACAGATGATATATGATCTAAAAAACCTATAACTTCAATTATCCCAATAGATTTATCTAACAAAATGCAAGCACTAAGGTATTAAGGTATGTCAAACCTTCTTCACTTCGAGTATGAAACTCAAGCAGGTTTACCTGTAACAATTCACTATTTTCAAATGAGGTTCGAATTGTGAATTAACTCCTTCACTGTTATGCTATCCCTTTCAGAATTGACTCAATAAGACATCACAACTCTTAGTATGGCCCAAATTATCCTGATACAAAACACTATGATGAAAATTATGAAAGCAATAACATGGAACAATGGCATAAGGACATTCATCCTTCTTCTTTTTGAGAGTTAAACTCAAGGAAGGATAACCTCTTTCTAGGACTTCTTTAAAGCATTACAATATACATCCATGAACTTTTCATAGATGATTCAGATAGTGATTCAGAAATAAAAGTAAAATCAAACAATTATTTGTATCTTCTTGCTGGTACAAATGTAAATATAGTTTAGACCAGTGCCTTATATACTTGGGTGTCAGAGTCAAACCCTACCTCCATAAGATTCTATCAAGACAAATATACTAAAACCCAAATGAAATTCCTAACATCCCATTCCTTTAATTCCTACACCTTCTATCAAATTCATACATGGACAATGAGTTCACAAAGACCCTCCCCTTAAGATTTTACTCTTTCATTGAAAGAACTTAAGTTCAAGCCCTATATTCACCTTGTGAACAATGCATTAAAAAGCCTTACAATTTAATGCATAAGGAAACTTAGAAACATCCATACACAAAGACAATAAGTAGTAACAATACATTTTCAATATCTTTGTATTAATATTCAAAATGTATCAGTACAACATCACCATGACTTCAGAGAAATAAAGTTCTATATCTTGGAACTTTCTTTACAAAATGTATTAACCACCCTTGAAAAAAGTAAAAACTTGCTATATATACCCACAACCATCTTGAAATCCTCAAAAGGATGCAACAAGCTTCGTATGGCTGTGTCAACAACTTGCACAAAAGACAAACAATACAAATCCAAAGATTGTGACTATAACAACAGAAAGTAGTTCTCAACTACTTAACAATTTTACAAGTGGCACCTTTGTCTGAAGATATTTCAGAGTAGTTACATAATTTTTTGCATGAATGATGACTGCCATATGGCTAACCTACATCATCACTAGTTTCAAACATGCTCTGCCTCAAATTCTAGATCAAGTTCCATTTGTACTCTATTCTTCTTCCTCTTCTATCATTTGGGTAGCTGGCTTCTTCTTCTTCTTCTTTGTTAGTTTGTTCCATGCTGCCACATCATCATCAGATGGCCAATCATAAGCCTACAACTTCTATAGTGATTTGATCTACTGATCCCACATGGAATCAGTTATACTTTTAGCATATGCTACAAACTATATGCAATCACTTTCACTTTTAAATAAATTTTCAATTATACTATTGCATCTTTCTAAATCCAAAGCACTATCACTATTAAGGAAAGCATCCTGCTTAATTATCATTTGATCCATTGATGCTTTCCACTCATCTATAATGAAAATACCCCCACCATTATCATATATTGGAGGCAAGTACTTATTGCTACTCCCATCAAACAAAGCCAGCTTGGCTATTATCTGGTTAGACTTACCTTTAAAGAACTTTGATACAACACTTACTAAGCCAATCTTTTCAAAAACCTCAGATACTACCTTAGGAATATCAGACCTATATTCTTGCAAATCATCAAGCTTATCAAATAGTGAGCTCCTCCTTGACCATGCACTAAAAAGTGGCTCCAAGGTAGTCAAAAACTCATTAACTTTTCCACTAGCTTGGTGTAATAGACTGGCTGATTCCACCCTATCCTTTATTTTGTCTTGCCTATATTATACAATCCTTGCTACAATATCCAAGGATGCATCTATTCTTATTTTTTCTAATTCCTCAGAAAGCTTATCAAGAACCTCTATATCTGTCTAAATAGGGACCTCAATCTGTGAAGGAGGAGGAAGAACTACCTTTGAGGCTTCTTCAAGCCTAACCTTCAAACCAACCAACTCATCTTCCAATTGCTTGATCTTCATCATTTTCAAGTCCCTATCTTTGGCCATTACACTTGCATTCTCAAATAGTTTTTCATACCTTTCAGATAACTAAGCTATCTTTGCTTCATTCAAGTTGGCAAAATAGGTCACTACCTTGGAAGCCTCTAGATTAGTTGTATTTTGTATATTCCATATGATTTTATTCCCTTCCATCCAATCCTCTATACTTAGTAGAGATGGCTTTTGAGTCTTTGGGGAAATAGACCACATTGCAACAACTTGGGATCTTGGTTCATAGCCACTTCCTCTTATCATTTCACCAATATGAACCTCATAGTATAAACTTCCCTCTAGTTGCTTTCTTATCTGATCAATGATAAAAGTAGAGGTCAAATCCCATCCTGGAGTTAGCAGCATTCCACTTGATCTAACCATTTCTCTGGCTTCATCTACAGTTATAGCATCAAGGCTAGGATGATAAGAGGCTAATGCTCTCATGGTTTCTTCACTTGGCTCTACTCAGTCAGGCATAGCCTTAGCCACATCTTGTTACTTTTTCCAAATAAGAAAATTATTAAATTCATCACTCTTGATGGACTGGTCATCACTTAAGAACTCCTGATATACCTCTCTAATATCTTGTCTTGACCACAAGGACTATTCTTCATCACCTTTATTAGTGGCCACAATACTGTTTGCCCTTATTGTTTTTGTCAATTGGTGATGGTAAGCCCTATCACCTAGTACAAGAGCAGATGCTCTATCAATCCTCCCTCTATGTTGGTTCTGCTTAGAAGCCTCTCCCTCTTCAAGCCTCTACTTCTTCAATGGTGGCTCTTGAAGGTCCTCTGCCTCTGATTGGTCTTTAATAAGATCAATAATTGGTAAGTCTCCAACTTGTGGTGGGCTATCTCCTTTTTGGTATCCATCAGAGAAATCCTCATGATTAGAAGATGAGTAATCCTTCTTTTTCTTTGTTTGCTTCTGATCAATCAACCTTTTCAAATGATTTGATAGAGTGTCACACATCTCTATCATCTTGTTAATTCTTTCTAAGTAGGGAAGGTCAAGGAAGAAACCATCAAAAGGAATTTGGGCTGCCTACAACTAATTTTGCAAATCCTTTAGGTCAAAAAACTTGTTCCATCTTTTAGTGACCTCATCCTTCTCCACAATATTCCTAATCACATCCTCCTCATCAAGGCCCTCATGTTCTTTTTTGACACCAATACTAGGTATCAGTGTCAACCTTGTAGTCTTAATGAAGCCCTCAAGGTCCACATGTCTACAAATACTAGATACCATCTTAAATTGATTTAGCCAGGTGGTAATTTGTGGGAAAGCCCTCTTACCAATCAAGAAATCACTGATTCTGAACTGCCTAGGTGTGAAAGTACCTTTCTTATGAGGGGCCAAAAGTTCTTTTTCTGTCCACATCAACTGCCAAACAAATTCTAAAGAAGAAAATTTTGGTGGCATAAATTTTGATAATAAATGTGGGGGTTGGGGGCAACTGTAAACTCTTATAATTGTAGAATTTTCCCCTAAGTAGAAATCACCCCAATTATGGTTTCCCTCCCATTTGTCCTCCCATTTCATAGGTCTTAGTAGCCTTAGAACCTTAGGTGGTAACCTTGTAACATTGATGCCTAGCCATCTTAGAATACAAAAAATAATGAAGTTCTATATATGTGCCCTACTTTGGGATATGCTTCACCATCTAGTCTTTTACTAACCCTATATTTTTTGTATACCTCTCTCTCTCTTGGCTGAGATTAATTTCAGTAGAGGAAGACATGAAAAAACTAAAAGCTTTCATGAAAGAACCCTTGTCAAGAGTAACCAAAGGTGACTGGTCTGCCTTCCTAATTGTTTTGGAGATAGGCTCATATAACCTAGCCAATGCAACAATTAGGTCTATGTCTAAAAACACATGAGGGATAATCAATTTCCCTAAACTCAAATCCCAAACATTACAAACAGGAACTGGCCCACCCCTATTTCGATAAAAATAACTGAAAATAATGTAACTTGAGTAGGATGGTGTAACATGATCTCTGCAATGACCTAAAACATCTTCAAAGACATCATCAGGAGCTCTTTTGTTCTGATTGGAACCAAGAAACAATTTGACAAACTCATCTGAATAATTTGGCTTGTTCCTATCATCCCCACCTTTCATTTTGGCTTCACCACTAGAAGAAGTCATGCTCAGCTCTCATTGAATCATTCTTTTCTACACAATTGCTCTCAATTCTAAAAACTTGATTTGCTTGGCACTCAAAGGTTACTCTAGAAAACACAATTCTCTTCAAATGACTTTGAACATAGAAAACAATGAGTTTAGCCCATTTATTGATGCAAATTGAAATGTTTAAAATTGCCAAAATTATTGCAAATCTACCTCCAATTACTTCCACATTCAATTCACACATCACCAATTTTCAAATCAGTGCTAGCCATTGCAGGGATGTTGACAGATAGACTTAAAAATTCAAAAACAATACAAAAAGGCAATGATTATGGTTTGGTACTCTATCACCCTACTTACGTGATAAACTGCTCCTTTAAAACTGATTGGATGGCCAACTACCTTTTCTCCAGCTCGATAGTGTACATTATCGACATGGAAATGACCTTTAACCTTTCTTTATTATTTTCTTTAAATAAGCCCGTTTTATAGAATTACCAACTAAAGGTTCTCGCTTATTCGCTGAGTGAAAAGATAACCCTAGCTCATATTTAGAGAATTAGTGACTGAAGGCTTCGCTTATTCGCTAATCCAAATTCTTAATTATTCCTCCATTCAGCAAACTAGTGAACAAAGAAAACCTTTCCTGAGCAACAAACCATGGTCACAATTTGGAGAATTAGCGACTGAAGGCTTCGCTTACTCACTGAATGTTTCAGTTCACTGCTAATTTATTCTGAGACTTGGTGACCGAAGGTAAGCTTTTTCTCTAAATGGAAGCCTTAACTAAATGTTTAATAGGAGAACTAGAAAATAAGCTTACTCTCTAAGTCACTGAATTCTTTCCCAATTGCCTATTTCAAACTAAGACTTCAATTCAATCGTTGATCGTGACCTCAATCGACGACCATCACTAATTCGTTGAGACTATAAGAAAATCATCTTTTGATTATGAGACTTAGTGAAAAAAGGGTTAAAACTTACTTGATTGCTTGATTCACCCATTCGCTAAATGATTTTCATCATAACCAACCTTTTAAGAGAATGCACGACCTCTTCATTCGCTAGATCACTAGAAGATTTAGAACCTTGCCAACTTATTTCAAGATCAAGTGAACAACAGGGAAAACCACTTTTGTCCAATCTTTTAAACCAAACTATCAGAGCCACCAAACTTAGAGCACATAGAACTTATAAAACAGTCACCGAATCATCAAATCAATCTATGTAGGACCCAAATACTTTGAAATTAAAACATAACCGTTGATCATAAGGATTATCAATGGTCCTAGCCAGATCGCTAGATAATACAATTCTTAACTACCTGATTCTGAGAATGAGAGAACACCACCACACCAGGTTGCTAGAAGTTAACCAAAAACCACCAGGAAATAAGTGAATAGGAGAATACATACTCACTAGTTCATGCAAAGGTTGAGGTAACCATTGAACAACTTGGAGACTTAGCCACTAAAGAAAACATACAACACAAGTTTTACTCATTCGCCAGTTTGCTGGATAACTCAAAGACATAAAACAATACTACGCAATTTAGCGAACACTTGATGGGAATAATCACATGCATAATCAAAACACTTAAGTGGCCAAAAAGTAACAATGAAATATAAGGATTAGGGCAACTTAAGGGTTTACATGAAAAGGCAAGATTTTCTCAAAAGGGAAAAACCTAGGGTAAGGGTTTTTAGGCTTGGTTATAACAAAATTGATGGATTTTTGAAAACCTAAACCCCATAAATTAAACTTTCAGAAGGATTAAACCATGACTTGAAACTGAAAATGTCACAAAACATGAAAAAAGACCAACATTGGCTCTATCTAAGGATTCTTAAGTGTAAGGTCAAAGCAAGAACTTATGAATCTCTAGGAGGCAGACCACAAAACCCTAACCTAAAATAGGAAACAAACACACCACAAAACCAACACACCTACACATATATACATATATACTGTGCATGGAAAAGGAGAAAGAACTAACTGAAGAAAAAATTTAGGAACTGTCCATGCACTGGCAATTCCTATTCTGCACCATCCAAATTTTGTAGAACATATGAATCTTTTCCATGTGTTTGATGAATGACAAAAGGTCCCATCCACAAAGACTCAAATTTTTTTTGTTTCCCTTTGTCTTCAGCCCTAGCATTCCATTGAAGAACCATGTCACCTGGCTAAAATTTTCTCAAAGTTGGTCTTTTATCAAAAAGATATTTCATTTTTTGTTGCAACTTCACATTTTCCTTTTGTCCTTCCCTTATGATATCATCCAGTTCAACCAACTAAATCATTCTATCTTGCAATGGATCACTAATTTCCATACCTTTTTCCTGTATGAATTTGTATATTGGTAAGAAGTTGTTTATTGGTAATCTTGATTTCACACCATATACCATCCCAAAAGGGGACTTCTCTATAGCTCTTTTCTTAGCAATCCTATCAGCCCACAATGCTAGTTTAAACTTTACATGCCAACTCCTTTTGTTCTTTTCTAGAGTTTTCTTCAAAATTTGTAGGATACTCTTATTACTAGATTTTTCCTACCCCTTTGCTTGTGGGTGGTAAGGGGATGAATAAAACAAAATTATTCCCATTTTTGAACAAAAATCAATAATCTCCTAAGATCTGAAACTCATGGCATTATCTACAACCAATTTAATAGGAACACCAAATCTAGTGATTAGATTGTTCATCAAGAACTCAATTACAATAGCACTGGTTGCCTTTTTAGTTGGAATTGCTTCAATCCATTTAGTAAAGTAATCTATAGCAACTAGAATCCAACTATGCCCCCCACTAGATTTCTCAAAAAATTCCCCAATAAAGTCCATACCCCACATAGCAAAAGGGGCTTCTGCAACCACAGGGTTCAACAACAAAGCACCTAAAATTTTTATTTTCTTGGAAAACCTTTGACATGGCTCGCACTTTCTAACAAAAGAGTGAGTATCTTTGAACAATATAGGCCAATAGTATCTTGCCCTTAAAATCTTATGAACTATGGACCGAGTAGAATGATGTCCACACAACCCAGAGTGCATTTCTTTCAATAAATTTTCTGATTGGTGTTTGTCCAAACAAAATAATAGAATCCAATCATTGTCTTTCCAATACAAATCACCCTATATTATTGCATACCTCTAGGCCTGCAATCTCAAACTTCTCCTCTAATTATCATTCAACTCCTATGGACATTTAGCATATTTGATAAAATAAACAATATCTTTGTACCATGGTTGCATTTCAATGCTAGTGACTATATCTTCATTAACAACAACACTATTCATTTGTATGAGATCCATGTCTTCCTTGATCATTAGTTTTACAAGTCCCAAACCTCTCACCAATTTGGTAATGTGGAGCTCAAGATCAAACTCTTGAATTCTATTGATCCACTTGCACCTTTTCCTTGTGACCTCACTTTGCACCAAAATATCTTTCATTGCTGCATGAGGTACATATGCATTAACCTTGGCACAAACAAGATAAGGTCTAAAAGCTTTAACTACCTTGACTAGCATGTATGCTTGTTTTTCCATTAACTCATAATTCAATTCAGCAGACTACAATGACTTGCTAAAAAAGGCTATGGGATGCTCAAATCCTTCTTTATCCTTTTGTAGTATGACAACTACAATAGTATGAAAAGTGGCAAAGGAGAACAAAGAAAATGGTTTTGAATAATCAGGTGAGATTAAGATAGGGGCTTCTTGGATTGCTTGCTTAATTTTTTCAAAAGCTTGTTGAGTCTCACTATCCTAATTAAACTTTACATCTTTCTTCAGGAGTTTGACTATAGGCTTAACCATATTTGCAAAATTAGCAATGAATCTCCTAACAAAATTAATTTTCCCTAAGAAAGATTGCACACCCTTTATATTCTTAGGTGAAGGTACCTTCCTGATTGCCTCTACTCTTTCAGGGTCAATCCTGACTCCTTCCTTTGACACTATATGTCCAAGTAACTTCCCCTATGTCACAGCAAATTGACATTTTTTTGGATTTAAAGAGACACCAAATTCTAGAGCTTTAACAATGACCTTTTGCAAATGACTGCAATGATCCTCAACCCTTTTTGAATAAGCAGTTAGATCATCTTAGTACACAACCATAAGAACATCAATCAATTCCTTGAAAGCAACATCCATTTTCCTTTGAAAATTAGCTCCTACATTTTTTAAACCAAAAGGCATGTGCACATACACATAGGTTCCCCATGGGGTTGTAAATGTTGTTTTAAACTGCTATGATTCCTTAACCAGCACTTGATTATAACTTGAGAAACCATCCATCATTGATAAAAGTTCACAACCGATTACCCTATGCAGCATGGCTTCCATATTTGGTAGTCCATAATTATCTTTTAATGAAGCTACATTCAAATTCCTAAAATCAACACAACGTCTTATGTCACCATTCTTCTTTCTCACTGGCACAAGATTTGAGACCCATGTGGAATGCCTAATAGGTTCAATGATACCAACATCTCTCAATTTTGTCAATTTAGCCTGCGTCTTTGTGGATAGCAAGGGATTGATAGGTCTTTGTTTTTGTCTAAAAGGCTTAGTATCTTCCTTGAGTGGAATTTCATGTTGAAATAGGTCTTCTTTATAACCCTTGAGATCATCATATGACCAAGCAAAAACATGCTTGTGCTTTTTAACAATCTTATCAAATTTCCTCTAACCTCCCTACTCAACCTTTTCCTAATATAGACTATTTGAGGGGATGTTTCTAAACCTAAATTTATTTCTTGTAAGTCCTCCATTTTAGTGTTAGACTTTTGAGACAAGTACCCATCATTTATTTTAAACATCCCTTCTAACTCCACTAACCCCTTTGGTATATGGTTTTAAGGTAGTTACACTATCTCATTTCCCATAATACATTCTTCTCCTTCAACATAATGTTGGGCTTCATTAAAATCTATTTGTTGCCCATCATATTGATCTAGACCTTGAAGAAACCTTAAGATATCAAAATCATCCTCAAATACTTTCCAATTATACACATTGTCAGGCACTGCAGGGGTACTTTTGACTTCCATCATAGAGACACTAGTAAGGGAAATATCATCATTTTTTAAAGAAACATTGGCAAGAAAATCTGCCATGATATTATTAGAACTTTCTACCCAAAGTAGATTGAATCCCAGACAACATGTTTGTACAATTTCAGTCTCTCATCCTTGGTAGCATATTTAGATCTTACTTGAGCTATAACTAATTGGGAATCACCATGGACCTTTAGAAATTTGATACCATGCTTTATAGAAACATCTAATCCCAATATCAGTGCCTCATACTCAGCAGTATTATTAGTGCATTCAAAGGTCAATAGGAAAGAGTACTTGAAAGTAATACTTGATAGGGAAATAAAAACAACACCAGCTCTTGATCCTTCCTTGGAGCATCCACCATCAAAAAACATTTGCCAAAGTCCGTTTTGCTGCAATACTAACTCATCAACTATTGGATTTGTGTTTTTCATCTGAGGTACTATCTCTTCAATCTTGAAATTATTCATGTCAATATCTACAAAGCAGTTCAAATCATCTAGTGCAACCATTTCAACCATGACTGAGGAATGGGGCTCCCTATACAATTTTACCTCAGTCCCATTGACTGGGATAGTAGCATATGAAAAATCCAATTACAATTTTCCACCTACTACTATAGTCCATTTCCTTGATAGTAGCATGCCATAATGGGGTTTTGTATCAACAAAAATGACATCCATCTTGTATGTGGCCTCTGGGAATACATCAATATTTACTTCAATTCCAATTAGGGTTCATACAATAGGTACTACCCTGTTATCCATAGCATAACACCTTCCATTAGATGTGTCAACTTGCAATCCTAATTCTTTCATTACATGATAGG
The DNA here is from genome assembly GCA_027943335.1 of Chamaecyparis obtusa. NCBI lineage: Eukaryota > Viridiplantae > Streptophyta > Pinopsida > Cupressales > Cupressaceae > Chamaecyparis > Chamaecyparis obtusa. Next base: position 423,399 of record BSBK01005143.1, on the reverse strand, counting down.
GCATTACAGTTGTAGCAGCACCAGAGTCAATCATACAATTCTTTAATAGAAAATTATTCACAATTAGTGTCACATAGAAAGGGTCAATAGAGGAAGGCTCTTGTGTCACAATGGTTCCAACACACACATTAGAGATGTTATCAATTGAAATAGGCCCTTCTACTGAATTCACCTTCTCCTACATGACATGAGCTATCCCTTGTTCACTTATGAGAGCCAAGGCCACTATCTTATGCTCCTCAATTTTCAACATTTCCAATAAAGGGATGGAAACCTTCATTTGGGATAGGGCATGCCTCATATCAAAGGTAGGGGGATCAGAAAAAATATCAGGATAATCCTTTTGCCTACCAACCTTCCTTTTAACCTTGTCAACAAGAACATCCTCACTCCTTTTCTCAGTTACAAGTCCCTTATTCTTGTTATTTACAACATTGGGCTTTGGGGAATCATTATTTTGAAGGATTTCCTTAACAAAAACTAACGTAGGGACTCCTTGATCATATCCACCTTTCTATTTCTCAAGTTGTGAGAATATTTGGCTTGAGTTATGGTAGCCATAGTTAGGGTTCTAATTTCCTCATCACTGGGTTTTCTCCACTGTTTCTCATCTGACCCTGATTCAACCATATGAGCATTGCAATTTTCATTATCAGACTCATCATGATCTGAGTGAGTAAATATTTGTTGTTCATAATCTGAGAGAAACCTCCTTTTATGATCAATATCAGGACAAATCTCTTCATCCTTTGAAGATCAAAAATCCCCCATTACTTTAGTAGTAAACATGTTAATAGTAGGCTTTTCAAATTCTTCATAATCTCCTGCATATGAATTATTGGCCTCTTTTCCCAAGGCCTGAGCCACAACACATTGAAATGGTGAATGGGGCATGTTACATGCCACACACCAAGGGGTATTCTCCACATTATGTGTTTTACTTTTCTTCAAAGAATCTGGTGTATCTCTTCCCTTTTGGGGTTCATTATTTTCAGGAACAGGCCTCCCATCTTTCCAATTAGTCTTGTAAGGCATATCTCATAAGTTAGGGGCTCTGTCCTACCTCTGATAAGGTGGTCTTGTGTCCTAAAAGTTCTTGCCACCCTTATCAAACTTTTTTGGGAAGTCTTTGGTAACACCAAATCCTTTATCCACTTTATCATCCTCTTTGGATGGCCTTGTAGATTGTGACCTAGTTTCCTTCCACAACCTACCCTCATCCCTCTTATACATATGACCAGATGCCTTTCGGTTGCTTTCAATATTGATGGCTAATTTAAATGCATCCCTAAGGGTACGGGGGTTCTTATCTCTCAAGAGATAAGACATTTTACCATCCATAGAATTGAAATAAGTGGTCAGGTAGACTGCATCATCCAACCTTAATAATTGGAACAATTTGTACATAGCCTTTTGGAATTTGCTATTAAATTCTAACATGCTCTCATTGTAATGCTTTTTGATATTGTTGAACTCATTGAGAATGTAACTTGAATTCACATGTTTGGCATATTGCTCCTTGAAATATCTAACAAACTCATCCCATGATGCAATACTATTCTCAAGAAAACCTCGGTACCAGTCTCTAGCATCTTCAACCAATGATTGAACAAAAAGTTTCATTATAACATCTTCGTGCTTACTCTCATAATCATTAACTTTATCTATGAAAAATTTCAGGTGCTCTTCATAGGTAACCACATTATTTTCAATAAATAATGGGATTTTCTTTCTAATCTCATTAGGGATAGCATTGGGTTGACCAGGAATACCGTGAAAAAATAAAGGTCTATATCTATCCAAATGAACTGGTCTCCTTTGGATATTTGGTTGGATCAGCGAGGTTGCTACAACATTTTGACAAGGTACAGTCCCCATTGTACCATTAACTACAAGGGGAACTTGACTAGTATTCAAATTTGGTCCAAGTATACTTTTTCTAGGATGAAAGGCTTCAAAATTTGGAAGTGAGTTGGTAGGCTGATTGGGTGGGATGATGCAGGAGCATCCTAGGTGTAAGAGCAATCTTGCATCACCCAAAAAAAAATATTTCTATTTTTTTAATAAGGGCTATTTTGTGCAGAGCTGCTATTTATGGAAAGTTACTATTTTTTGTAATTTTCATATGTGCTCAGAATGATTTGATTTCTTTCTTGGAGGTTCATTTTGGTCATATAAGTCTTCCAGTAAAGTTTCATTGCCAGATCAAGTGTATATTGGAAGATATTGAAGATTTTTGGTATTGGCAGCAATTTGGGTGACGGGTGCTTGCATTGGTCAAGCCTGTAGAGCGCTTCGTGGTGTTTCTGAAATGGGGTTATAATAGCCGATTGGGTCAACTAGTGATGACTTATGGTCTTCGGAAGTTGGGCCACCTGAAATGGCAGAAAATAATTTTCTTCAAAATTTTTGTTCGGGTTTCAAAGGTTATCTTGAGCTGACTATGATGTAATAAAATGTAAAATAAAATAATTCTAAGTTTGGGTCGGCCTTATTGGCTAAAATTCTCTAACCTTCCCAGGTGGTGGAAAAAATTGCCTATATAAGGAAGGCTGTATTATTGTCTTAGGCAGTTCAGAATAGTTCTGGGTAGTAGATCTGGGTAATAGTTTGAGGCTTTTTCCTACAGAATATTGTAAGGGAATGCCCATGTGGCTTTGCATATTGTAATTCTGAAAGTTTATAATTCCACATTTGTGGAGATAATAAGAAGCCAATTTTTTGTTCTTGCATATTGTTGTTGTTTCTCTATTTCTGTTATGTGTTTGAGGTATTAAGGGGAGCACCTTTCATCAAGTGGTATCAAAGCAGGAGTTCTTGAGTGTGTAAACAGATCACTGACTGTGAGGCAGTTTGCACTAGGACTATGGCTAGGGTTTCAGCGCGCATCACAAAAATGCCTCCACGAAGAGAACATGGTGGAAGAGTTGGTGCTGTGACACCTGAGGTTAGAGAGCTACAGAGACAAGTGCGAGCATTGCAAATAGAGATTCGGAGAGGAATGAATCTTAATGTTAGAGACGAAAGCGAGGATGAAGCTGAAGAAGAATATCAAGAAGGAGAAGTTGAAATTGTGAACCAAGAGGAAGAAAGACTTTTTCAGGCAATTTCCAAGATTGGGAAAAGACCTAAGATTGAGGTTCCTACATTTTCTAAAAATCTTAACCCAGAGGAATTGATCGACTGGATCAATGAATGTGAGGAGTATTTTGAGTATGAAGATGTTGAGGATCCTGATAGGGTCAAATTTGTGAAGGCCAGACTGAAAGGTCATGCGAAGATCTGGTGGCAAGAAATTTAATTGGAGTGAAATAGAAGAGGGAAAGATAAAATCACAAGATGGGATCGGATGGTAGATAAATTGAAGCGACAGTTCATTCCTGTTGATTATGAGCTTGACCTACAGAAGAAAATGCAGAGTTTGAAGCAACCAAGAAGATCTGTTCAGGAGTATATAGAGGAGTTCTATCGACTTCTCATCAGAATAGGCCATGGAGAAGCTGATAAGGAGAAAGTTGCCCAATACCTTAATGGGTTAAGGCCAAGCATTCAGGAGGAGCTAAATCTAGTTCGAATGAACAGTATTGAAGAGGCATACCAGTTTTCCCTAAAAGTAGAGGAAAAGTTGAACAAGAAGTTTGAGAGTAGACAAAATGGAAGAGGTCGTGGTGGATGATCTGGTGGATGGTCATATGGTAGCCGAAATGAAGATCTGAAAAAGAAGGATGAGGCCAGTAGCAGTTAGAATCAGTGAGGAAATAATTCCAATCGCTTCCAGGATCAGAATAATAGAGATCAAAGAGGAAGAGGAAGAGGACAAGGATCTGGAAGAGGTGGCTTCCGTGGAACATGTTTTCACTATGGAGAAGAAGGTCATAGGGCATTTGAATGTCCTCAGTGCCAAGGAAGAATAGACAGGAGAAATGAAGGCCAGGCTAGAGTTGCATATGTAGATGAAGATGCCAGATCATCAAATTCTGAAGATGCTGAAAGAGGAGAAATGTTGATTAACAGAAGAGTCCTGTTGAGTGGTGAGAATGAACCTGAGCAAAGGAGGAGCCTATTTCGCACCAGGTGCAAGTGTGAAGGTAAATGTTGTGATGTGATTATTGATAGTGGAAGCACTAACAATTTGGTGTTAGAAGAGATGGTGACAAAGTTGAAGCTCAAGAGATAGAAACACCCACATCCATATCGGATTGCCTGGGTGCAGGATGACCACAATGTCATGGTCAGTGAACAGTGCCTGGTAAAGTTCAAGATTGGCGGATACCAAGATGAGGTATTGTGTGATATCATATCTATGGATGTATGTCATATGTTGTTGGGTAGACCATGGCAGTTTGACAGATGTGCTGTACATGATGGCCATGCGAATACCTATTCCCTGACAAAGGATGGAGTGCGACATAAGCTAAAACCATTGAAGGAGACTGAAGAAAAGGTATGTGGTAATGCAAGGATAACTTTTGTTGATGGAAAAAATTTCCTAGATGGTATGAGGCATGAGCATGTATGTTTTGCTTTAATTCCAAAAGCTGGTAAAGAGGAAGTAGAAGATGTTCCTGTAGAAGTTGCAAATTTGTTGAATGAGTTTCAGGATATTGTATCTGATAATGTGCCTGATGGATTACCACCAGTCAGGAAGATCAATCATCAGATGGACTTGATCCCACGAGTGATTTTGTCGAATAAGGCAGCACACAGAATGACACCTGCGGAAAGTGAAGAGTTGAACAGACAAGTACATGAGTTGTTACAAAAAGGATTGATTCGAGAGATTCCTGGTCCCTGTGCTGTACCAGCAGTATTAGCACCAAAAAAGAATGGTGAATGGAGGATGTGTATAGATTCTAGGGCAATAGACAAGATCATAATCTAGTACAAGTTTCCATTGCCACGAATGGATGATATTATAGACTGTTTGAGTAGAGCTGTGTATTTCTCAAAGATAGATCTGAAGAGTGGATATCACCAGATTTGGATCAGAGAAGGAGATGAATGGAAGACTGCCTTCAAGACAAAGGAAGGACTATATGAGTGGTTAGTCATGCCTTTTGGGCTAACCAATGCACCGAGCACTTTCATGCGGCTCATGAACGAGGTTCTGAAAGAATTTCTGGGTAAGTTTGTCATTGTTTACCTAGATGATATTTTAATCTTTAGTAAGACATTGGATGAGCATATGATGCATATTCGTATGGTATTTGAGAAGTTGAGAGAAGAAAAATTGTTGATTAATTTGAAGAAGTGCAGTTTTGTGAAGAAAGAGTTGGTGTATTTGGGGTTTGTAGTTTCAGGAGAAGGTCTAAAAATGGACCCAAAGAAGGTACAGGCTATCCTTGAATGGCCTACGCCAATGAGTGCTACTGAGGTAAGATCTTTTCATGGTCTAGCTAGCTTTTACAAAAAATTTATCTGAAATTTTAGCAGTATTTGTGGACCCTTGACTGAAACAATGAGAGGGGATAGAAAAGAGTTTAAGTGGACTAATGGGGTAGAAAAGAGTTTTCAATTGTTGAAACAAAAAGTTACAGAACAACCTATTTTAGCACTTCCAGATTTTAACAAGGTGTTTCAAGTAGATTGTGATGCTAGTGGTACTACAATAGGAGCTGTTATGAGCCAAGAAGGTAAACCTATTGCTTATTTCAGTGAGAAGTTAAATGATGCCAAGAGAAAATATCCTATTTATGATCAGAAATTTTATGCTATAGTTCAGGCATTAAAGAAGTGGAGACATTATCTCCTTCCTAAGGAGTTTGTTTTGTATACTGATCATCAAGCCTTGCAATATTTGAATAGTCAAGGAAAGTTGAATCAGAGGCATTTGAAATGGGTTGAGTTTTTGTAGAGTTATACATTTGTTTTGAAACACAGGAGTGGAAAGTCTAATAGGGTTGTAGATGCTCTTAGCAGAAGGCTACTATTGCTGATAGAAATTTAGATTAAGGTGGTTGGGTTCAAGGAACTCAAGAATTTGTATCCAGAGGATCCTGATTTTGGTGAAGCTTGGAAAGCTTGTACAGAACCTATTACTTTAGACAGGACAAAATGGTTGGATTTCATCATCTAGGATGATATGCTATTCTGAGGGAGTCAGTTGTGCATTCCATGAAGTTCTATGAGGGAGAATCTCATCAAGGAGAAGCATAGCGAAGGATTGGCTGGACATTTTGGTCGTGATAAAACCCTTGGTTTGGTTAGTGAGAATTATTATTGGCCATAGTTGTAGCAAGATGTGAAGAAGTTTGTACAAAGTTGCAGAGTATGTCAGATGGCGAAAGGAGTGAAGCAGAATATAGGGTTGTATCAGCCATTACCCATACCAAAGAAGCCTTGGGAGGATATCAGCATGGACTTTGTTCTTGGTTTACCAAGGACTCAATGGGGACATGATTCAATTTTTGTGGTGGTTGAGAAATTTTCAAAGATGGCACATTTCATTCCCTACAAGAAGACTAATGATGTTGTTCATGTAGCAGAATTATTTTTCAGAGAAGTAGTGAGACTTCATGGTTTGCCAAAGACCATAGTTTCAGATCGGGACACTAAGTTTGTTGGATATTTCTGGCATACATTGTGGAAGAAGTTGAAGATAGATTTGAAGTTTAGTTCATCACATCATCCACAGACTGATGGACAGACAGAGGTGGTGAATAGGAGTTTGGGAAATTTGTTGAGATGTTTGGTTGGAGATAAGCCAACAGGATGGGATTTGATTTTACCACAGGCAGAATTTGCATACAATAATTCTGTCAACAGGAGCACTGGTAAATCACCATTCTAGATTGTATATGGAAGTAGTCCAAGAAATGCATCTGAATTGAGGAAGATAGATAAAGGAGAAATAAGTAGTGCTGAAGCTGAGGATTTTGTAGAACATTTGAAGAACATTCATGAGGAGGTGAGGAAGCATATTACCAAGATGAATGTGCAATATAAGACTAAGGTAGATGAGAAAAGGAGGCATAAGGAATTTCAGGTTGGAGATGAAGTCATGGTTCATTTGTGGAAGGAGTGGTTTCCAGTTGGTACATATAATAAGCTGAAAATGAAGAAGTTTGGACCATGTAAGATACGGAAGAAACATGATTTAAGAAACGCATATGAGGTAGAATTGCCTACTGAGCTACATATTTCACCAGTGTTTAACATTTCAGATCTAACAGAGTATCATGAAGGAGGTGTTGAAGATGCGATCACAGCAGCACAGTGGAGTATTCCAGCAACCAATTCAGATATCAAGGAGATTGAAGACATACTGGATAGTTGTGTTGGTAGAAGCACAAGGAACATGACATATGAAGAGTATTTGGTCAAATGGAAAGGATGACCTATTGAAGATTCATCATGGCTAACAAAGGAGGAGGTTAACCATCTTGGTTTTCCTCTGCACACCTGAGTCATGACAGGGTCACTTCTCAAATTACCCCGGGTGTCTGATGCAGGAGCATCCTGGGTGTAAGAGCAATCTTGCATCACCCAAAAAAAAAAATTTCTATTTTTTTAATAAGGGCTATTTTGTGCAGAGCTGCTATTTATGGAAAGTTACTATTTTTGGTAATTTTTGTATGTGCTCAGAATGATCTGATTTCTTTCTTGGAGGTTCATTTTGGTCATATAAGTCTGCCAGTAAAGTTTCATTGCCAGATCAAGTGTATATTGGAAGATATTGAAGATTTTCGGTATTGGCAGTAGGGTACAGAAACTTTGAACTTAGTTTTGAAGGTTTTAGAGGCCCCGGATGAGGTCAAAAATTTGGGTGATGGGCGCTTGCATTGGTCAAGCCTATAGAGCACTTCGTGGCATTTCTGAAATGGGGTTATAATAGCCGATCGGGTCAACTGGTGATGACTTATGGTCTTCGGAAGTTGGGCCACCTGAAATGGCAGAAAATAATTTTCTTCAAAATTTTTGTTCGGGTTTCAAAGGTTATCTTGAGCTGACTATGATGTAATAAAATGTAAAATAAAATAATTCTAAGTTTGGGTCGGCCTTATTGGCTAAAATTCTTGAACCTTGCCAGGCGGTGGAAAAAATTGCCTATATAAGGAAGGCTGTATTATTGTCTTAGGCAGTTCAGAATAGTTCTGGGTAGTAGATCTGGGTAATAGTTTGAGGCTTTCTCCTATAGAATATTGTAAGGGAATGCCCATGTGGCTTTGCATATTGTAATTCTGAAAGTTTGTAATTCCACATTTGTGGAGATAATAAGAAGCCAATTTTTTGTTCTTGCATATTGTTGTTGTTTCTCTATTTCTGTTATGTGTTTGTGGTATTAAGGGGAGCACCCTTCATCATGGGATCATTCCTAAAATGACAAGGATAGAGCTACTGGCAGATGTGTTCATATTAGCATGCAAGAAAGCAATCTTTCTCTTCATCTCATCTACAACAGCCTCCAATTCTAGTTTCTCTAACTGAAGAGCCAAATCCTCTTTAGCTTTTCTAGCCCTTTCCAAATCTTGGCATGCTTGGGAGGGTATACTAGGAACAACAACTTTCTTGGGCTCACTAATATTTACACCAACTATTTTTTTCTTTCCCTTATCAGGGATCTCTTTTGTGGCATTTCTAATGTCCTTGTTCCTCAGGATTTCAGATGGGTGCAATTGTTGAAGAACATGTCCTATTCCCTCAAACTCATCATGTTTAAGTTTAGCACTTTCCACCTAATTTCTTAAAACCTCCATATTACCAAACAAATTCTTATCTAAATCCTTAACATCTTGGTTTAGATCCTTAGCGTAGATCTCATTGTTCCTAGTTTTTCTCATCAAATCTTTCCTTTCCATGAGCAATTCATATATTTGTTGTTCCCTCACCTTCCTTCTATTAGCAATTTCTATTAATTTTTCATGCTCCTTTTTCCTTAAAGAAATCACTTCTTCCCTCAATTTTTTAGAATCATATGAGGCAGTTTTAGTAGCAAAAGTTTCTCCTGGTTGCTCTAGGGTTTCTCTAGCAGGGAAATAACCTACCTCTATGATTTGTTCTTCATGAGAGGGAAAGTGTACACTAGGTATGACTTTCTTAACATGTTTAGGGTCATCAGAAGAGGAGGAGGCTTCTTGGGGAACTAGTGTAGGGACTCTATCTCTCGAAGGTCCTGGGGAATTAGCTGTAATCTGATTTCTCCTAGATCATTTCTTTCTACCAGGTGTACGAAGCTCATCACCCATATTATTCTTAGGGTAGTCTTTGAAATAAGATCTCATGAACCTTGGCTGACTCATGGTGTCTCGCAACAAGATATATCAAAAATTGTACAAATACCAATGACTGGTAAACATAGATTATCAGAGTCACCACCCACTAACAAGTGGGAATTAAATTATCATGCTGGCTTGCAAACATACAATGGATAGTATTGCACACATCTATTGTATGTTCTTATTCAATCAATCCCTGGTAGAGTCACCAATTTTGTTAGTGCTCAAATCTGTAGATGAAATATGATCTGACAAAACTATAACTCCAATTATCCCAATAGATTTATCTAACAAAATGCAAGCACTAAGATATTAAGGTTGTCAAACCTTCTTCACTTTGACTATGAAACTCAGGCGGGTTTACCTGTAACAATTCATTATTTTCATATGAGGTTTGAATTGTGAATCAGCTCCTTCACTGTTATGCTATCCCTTTAAGAATTAACTCCATAAGACATCACAACTCTTAGTATGGCCCAAATTATCCTAATACAAAACACTATGATGAAAATTATGAAAGCAATAACATGGAACAATGGCATAATGATAGTAATCCTTCTTCTTTTTGAGAGTTAAACTTGAGGAAGGATAACCTCTTTCTCGGGCTTCTTTAAAGCATTATAATATACATCCATGAAATTGTCATAGATGATTTAGATAGTGATTAAGCAATAAAAGTAAAATCAATCAATTACTTGTATCTTCTTGGTGGTACAAATGTAAATATAGTTTAGACCAGTGCCTTATCTACTTGGGCGTCAGAGTCAAACCCTACCTCCACAAGATTCTATCAAGATAGATATACTAAAACCCAAATGAAATGCTTGACATCCCATTCCTTTAATTCCTACACCTACTATCAAATTCATACATGGACAATGAATTCACAGAAACCCTCCCCTTAAGATTTTACAGTTTCATTGAAAGAACTTAAGTTTAAGCCCTATATTCACCTTGTGAACAATGCATTAAAAAGCCTTACAATTTAATGCATAAGGAAACTAAACATCCATACACAAAGACAACAATTAGTAACAGTAGAGTTTCAATATATTTTTATTAATATTCAAAATGTATCAGTACAACATCACCATGACTTCAAAGAAATAAAGTTCTATATCTTGGAACTTTCTTTACAAAATGTATTAACCACCCTTGAAAAGAGTAAAAACTTGCTATATATACCCACAACCATCTTGGAATCCTCAAAATGATGCAACAAGCTTCAGATGGCTATGTCAACAACTTGCACAAAAGACAAATAGTACAAATCCAAAGATTGTGACTATAACAACAAAAAGAAGTTCTCAACTACATAACAATTTTACAAGTGGCACCTTTGTCTGAAGATATTTCAGAGTAGTTGCATAATTTGTTGCATGAATGATGACCACCATATGGCTAACTTACATCATCCCTTATTTGAAACATGCTCTCCCTTGAATTTTGGATCAGGTGCCATTTGTACTCTATTCTTCTTCCTCTTCTATCATTTGGGCGGCTGGCTTCTTCTTCTTCTTCTTTGTCAGTTTGTCCCATGCTACAACATCATCATTAGATGACCAATCGTAAGCCTGTAAATCCTATAGTGATTTGATCTACTGATCCCACATGGAATCAGTTATACTTTTAGCATCTGCTACAAATCGTATGCAATCACTTTCAATTTTAAATAAACTATCAATTATACTATTGCATCTTTCTAAATCCAAAGTATTGTCACTATTAAGGAAAGCATCCTACTTAATTATCAATTGATCCATTGATGCTTTCCACTCATCTATATTGACAATACCCCCACCATTATCATATATTAGAGGCAAGTACTTATTTCTACTTCCATCAAACAAAGCTAGCTTGGCTGCTATCTGGTTACACTTACCTTTAAAGAACTTTGATATAGCACTTACTAAACCAATCTTTTCAAAAACCTTAGATACTACCTTAGGAATATTAGACCTATATTCTTGCAAATCATCAAGCTTATCAAATAAGGAGATCCTCCCTAACCATGCACTAAAAAGTGGCTCCAAGGTAGTCAAAAACTCATTCACTTTTCCACTGGCCTGGTGTAATAGACTAACTGATTGATGGATTGATTCCATCCTATCCTTTATTTTGTCTTGCTATATTGTACAATCCTTGCTACAGTATCCAAGGATGCATCTATTCTTATTTTTTCTAAGTCCTTTGCAGGCTTATCAAGAACCTTTGCATCTGTCTGAATAGGGACCTCAATCTGCAAAGGAGGAGGAAGAACTACCTTTGGGGCTTCTTCAAGCCTAACCTTCAAATCATACAGCTCATCTTCCAATTTCTTGATCTTCATCATTTTCAATTCCCTATCTTTGTCCATTACACTTGCATTCTCAAATAGTTTTGCATACCTTTCAGATAACTGAGCTATCTTTTCTTCATTCAAGTTAGCAAAATGGGTCACTACCTTGGAAACCTCAAGATCAGTTGTATTTTGTACAGTCCATATGATTTTATTCCCTTCCATCTAATCCTCTATACTTAGTAGATATTGCTTTTGATTCTTTGGGAAAATAGACCAAATTGCAACACCCTGAGATCTTGGGTCATAGCCACTTCCTCTTATCATTTCGACAATATGAACCTCATAGGATAAACTGCCCTCTAGTTTCTTTTTTATTTGATCAATGATAAAAGAAGAGGTCAAGTCCCATCTTGGAGTTAGTAGCATTCCACTTGATCTAACCATTTATCTAGTTTCATCTATAGTTATAGCATCAAGGCTAGGATCATAAGAGACTAATGCTCTCATGGTTTCTTCACTTGGCTCTACTCCCTCAGGCATAGCCTTAACCACATGTTGTTGCTTTTTCCAAATAAGAAAATTTCTAAATTCATCACTCTTGATGAAATGGTCATCACTTAAGAACTCCTCCTAATATACCTCTCTAATATATTGTCCTGACCACAAGGTCTATGTTGGAGCTCTAAATTTTGGGCAAAATTTGGAGTCCTATATAGTGATAAAACCCTAAAAAATGGCCTCTTAAACTCCATGCCCAATAATTAATGATGGATTACATGAAATGGGATAAAATATTACATTAATCTTCAATTAAAAAGTTTTGATATTATGGAAGGAAGCTTTGTGACAAGAACAACCAAAATTCTATGATCAAGGCCTTCAGAAAATGTTAGAATTTCAACCTACTTCAAAGATGATGTCGACAGAGGTAGAAGATGGTTGAATTTTAAAAATCTAAAAAAGACCCAGTTCGAGAAATCAAATTTCCTATCTCCAATAAAAATCTTAGCTTTCCATGAGGTGTTTTGGTTTTTAAACCAAGCCTAAATCCAAAAGTTAGGTAGTTATTGTTTAGTTAGTTTATCATTTTTTCAAAACAATTTGTAATAAGGGTTTGCCTTTTCACCCTAAAGAGGTGTGAAAGCCACTCAAACATGTATACATACATAATGTGAAATTTAAAGAGAGGGAAGAAAATACGAGATATACTTTCATAAGATATAATTCGATGAAAACTACAATATGAACTCTAATGTACTATTTTTTTCAATATTAATAAAGATAAGTTCTCTTCCTTTTTATTTGTGGTTATAAGTTATATGTTTTCAATTAGTCTTTCAGATTACTCTATGAACTAGGGTATCCTACTGTGTTTTTCTATTTGATGTGTACCTTTATGACTAATTTGTACAATTTGAATAATGGTAGCATGGTCTGAGAACCTGTTACTGTTTCCTTTTGGGCTCTTAAGTTGGGTTAGAAACCATAGGACCTATTGTATAAGTTGTTTTAAATTTTTTTTCAATAGAAGCTTGTAGGGTGGTGGTCTTTCTTTACAAGAGTCAGTTACCTTAAAACCATCTCTGATTGTATGTAGGATTGAAAGTTTTATGACTCTATAGCCCAAGTATTTAGAAGGCACTGATCTAACTATAATTTGGAAATTGTCATTTGGTTCATACTTTGTGGTTTGTAGATTATATAATCAATATTTCAAAAATATTACTTTTGAGTCCTTACTTTAATCCACTTTAGTCAAGATTTATAGAATAGAGATTATTAGAGGATTTGTTTCTTTCCTCCGAGGATCATTCACCACCTTGGGAGGAACTTTGTTTATTTATGTACGCAGTTGTGCAACATAGAGAATTTGATAGTTTAAAGTGAATTTAGGCCTACCAGCCTTGGTTTGATCAAACCAGAATTACAGAGGCATTTATTATGCCTGTCAGTTGGCCTAAAAAATGGTCTAGCATTTTTGAGCACCAAAAAATTGGTCACTCTATTGGGGAGAGTTGCTCACAATATATATTGTGAAGTTACCTAGAATTTTAGATTTCGTAGATCAAAATCAGAAAGTAGTTATAGTAGTTTGTTTGGAAGCACACTCTATTGGAAGAAAGAACCCAGAAGTAGGACATTCCTTAAATGAGGTGGCAACTCTATTTAACAAAATATTTTAGTTAGTGACTTTACTGAGGGAGAAGACCTAGAAGGAGATAAGTAAAGTTTTCTTGTTTAAAGAGGTGGCGAATCTATTGAAAAGAACCCAATGTATAGAGAAAAAAGCTACTAAAAATTTAAATATTCAGTATGTACCAAAATACATACTCACATAAAGTATCAAACTTTTGTGACCCAAGACCAAAATTTATTATTGAAGTATATAGAGCATTGAGTTTTGATAACATCCTTAGTGGTTAGAAAGATATTCCTCTTAAAATTAAAAAATATGATCCAAAATTTTTTGGAGATGGATCAGAATCACCAATGGAGCATTTGTATGCATTTTGTAAATTTATTCTAGATTGTCATATCTATGCAAAAGATGTGATTATGAAACTATTTAAAAGATCATTGACAAATCATGCAAGTTTACTTTTTAGTATGATAGCTGAACAAAGTATATCATCATGGAGAGAGTTTGAGAAATGGTTTCTTGATATGTTTCATTATGAATAAGACAAGATTCAGGATCACAATATGGAAGAGTACTCTTACATGTCTCCACTTGATGCATTTTTTAGCTTGGAGAGATTTGAAGGGGAGTCTTTTGCACATTTGCTGATAAGAACAATGGACATTCTTTGAGAAATACCTTCAAACATTATGCCTTCACAAAAAGAAATCATGAGAAAGGTCAAAAAATTGGGAATTACATCAAATGATCCTTCTGTAAAGCTCCTTGTGCATATATTAGAAGAAGATGATTAAGACAAAACAAGGGAGGCTATTACTCAGATTTAACAAGGCCTTGTGCTTGATGATTATCTTTGTGAGGAAGATGAATGCACTACTCATGCAGAAGATAAAGAAGCATACATTCATGAGAACCATAATAATACTTGTGATGACATGGAGGATAAAAATTTGGATCAGATTGAAGAAGAATTTGTACATGATGAGATGTGTATGGAAACATGTATCAATGACCATGATGATGAGGAAGAAAACCTTCTCAATACAAGAGAAATTTCAGCTTTATTAGACATAGAATACCAAAGACACACTGAGAAGAATGGTCCAAATTTTTTCTCAATCCACCATGGTAAGGAGGTAGACGGATCAGCCCATATTCAAGAGAAATCAAATTATGGAGATGAAATAGAACTGCATGAACAGGAGGAAGTTTCAGTAGATAATGTCAATGAAGATGTTAGTCTTGTTGATGAAAAACTTGATGATCCAAATGAAAATTCTCATGAATGTATGTTTGAATTGTCCATGTTCTTGAATCCATTGTTTGAAGAGGAAGTAGATGAAGATATGTCTGATTTCTCTATGTTATCGAGTCCATTGTTTGAAGAGGATCCTTTATACAATGGAATCCATCAGCATCATAATAAAGATAACAGTCCTAATTTTAAATTTTATGAAACTCATAAAGTGCATTCAGAGGGTGAGATAACTTGGAGTTCATCATTTGAGCCAGAGGTACACCAAACATATGAAGATGAGATGGAATCAGCTAGACATGATGAAGAGAATGTGTTGAAGCATACTTCTAAATTTTTTTAAAATGTCCCAGCTGATCAAACTCTTGGTGAGAGAGATTTTGTACTTCTTGAAGATAAGCTATTCTCAAAGCTTTTTGGTGGGGAGAAAAAATATCCAAAATATAGAGATAGGACAGATTGTGAACAAGAAGATATCTGAAAAAGGAAGACTAACCTAGAGGTTTGTATGATTAACCAAAATCTTCTATTTAGCAAGGATTACAACGGACTTGATGATTTCTCAAGGGTTGAATATAGATTGGATGCCAAAGATCATATTGATGAAGTAGTGAGAATTGTCTATAAGGATGACATGTGTAATGCCGCAAGGTTAAAAGTGTTATGTGATCAAAATCAAGTGTTTGATAGAGGAAATGATCAATGTTCAATTTTGGGGGGCTTGGGGCCACCCAATTTTACTTCACATTAGATTAGTATGGATACTTGGTCTACTTCTCTAGAGATAGCTAGAATCTTGCTATGCTCACATGGAGCATACATCCCCAAAAAGAGCTTGTTGGAGCTCTAAATTTTGGGCAAAATTTGAAGTCCTATATAGTGATAAAACCCTAAAAAATGGCCTCTTAAAGTCCATGCCCAATAATTAATGATGGACAACATGAAATGGGATAAAATATTACATTAATTTTCAATTAAAAAGTTGAGATATTATGGAAGGAAGCTTTGTGACAAGAACAATAAAAATTCTATGATCAAAGCCTTCAGAAAATGTTGAAATTTTGACCTCCTACAAAGATGATGTTGACAGAGGCAAAAGATGGTCGAATTTTAAAAATCTAAAAAAGACCCAGTTCAAGAAATCAAATTTCCTATCTCTAATAGAAATATTAGCTTCCCACAAGGTATTTTGGTTTTTCAACCAAGCCCAAATCCGAAAGTTAGGTAGTTATTTTTTAGTTAGTTTATCATTTTTTCAAAACAATTTGTAATAAGGGTGTGTCTTTTCACCCTAAAAAGGTGTGAAAGCCACTCAAACATAATGTGAAATGTAAAGAGAGGGAAGACAATACAAGATATACTTTCATAGCATATAATTTGATGAAAACTACAATATATATACATAATGTGAAATGTAAAGAGAGGGAAGACAATACAAGATATACTTTCATAGCGTATAATTTGATGAAAACTACAATATGAACTCTAATGTACTATTTTTTTCAATATTAATAAAGATAATTGCTCTTCCTTTTTATTTGTGGTTATAAGTTATATGTTTTCAATTAGTCTTTCAGATTACTCTATGAACTAGGGTATCCTACTATGTTTTTCTATTTGATGTATTCATTTATGACTAATTTGTACAATTTGAATAATGGTAGCATGGTCTGAGAACCTGTTACTATTTCCTTTCAAGCTCTTAAGTTGGGTTAAAAACCATAGGACCTATTGTATAAGTTGTTTTAAATTTTGTTTCAATAGAAACTTGTAGGGTGATGGTCTTGCTTTACAAGAGTGAGTTACCTTAAAACCGTCTCTGATTGTACATAGGATTGAAAGTTTTATGACTCTATAGCCCAAGTATTTAGAAGGCACTAATCTAACTATGATTTGGAAATTGTCATTTGGTTCATACTTTGTGGTTTGTAGATTATATAATCATTATTTCAAAAATATTACTTTTGAGTCCTTACTTTAATCCACTTTAGTCAAGATTTATAGAATAAAGATTATTAGAGTATTTGTTTCTTTCCTCCAAGGTTCATTCACCACCTTGGGAGGAAATTTGTTTATTTATGTACACAGTTGTGCAACATAGAGAATTTGATAGTTTAAAGTGAATTTAGGCCTACCAGCCTTGGTTTGATCGAACCAGAATTGTAGAGGCATTTAGTGTGCCTGTTAGTTGGCCCCAAAAATGGTCCAACATTTTTGATCACCAACAAACTATTCTTCATCTCCTTCATTAGTGGCCACAATCTTGCTGGCCCTTATTGTTTTCCTCAATTGGTGATGGTAAGCCCTATCACTTGGTACAAGAGCAGATGCTCTATCAATCCTCCCTCTCCATTGGTTCTGCTTAGAAGGCCCTCCCTCTTCAAGCCTCTACTTCTTCAATGGTGGCTCTAGAAGGTCCTCTGCCTGTGATTGGTCTTTAATAAGATCAATAACTAGTAAGTCTCCAACTTGTGGTGGGCTATCTCCTTCTTGGGATCCATTAGAGAAATCCTCATGATCAGAAGATGAGTAATCCTTCTTTTTCTTTAATCACTTCTGATCAATCAACCTTTCCAAATGATTTGACAAAGTGTCACACATCTCTATCATCTTATTTATTCTATCTAAGTAGGGAAGGTTAGGGAAGAAACTATCAAAAGGAATTTGGGCTACCTTCAACTGAGTTTGCAAATCTTTTAGGTCAAAAAACTTGTTCTATCTTGTAGTGACCTCATCCTTCTCCATAATATTCCTAATCACATCCTCCTCATCAAGGCCCTCATGTTCTCTATTGACACTAATACCAGAAATCAGTGTCAACCTTGCAGTCTTAATGAAGCTCTCAGGGTCCACATGTCTGCAAAAACTAGATACCATCTTAAATTGATTTAGGTAGGTGGTAATTTGTGGGGAAGCCCTCTTACCAATGAAGAAATCACTGATTCTAAACTGCCTAGGTGTGAAAGTACCTTTCTTATGAGGGGCCAAAAGTTCTTCTTAGAATAACTGAGAGGGGGGTGAATTAGTTATCCAGTGTCCCAAAAAAAAATGTATAATTCAAAATAATTTCTATAATTTTTGCTCATCTTAAACATTAAAACTTTCACTGTCTGTGTTTTTACTGATTATCAGTCTAATACTATAATAGTTTACTCATCAAATCTAACATGTAACATTTAAAGACTGATAACAAACAAATATGACAATCAACACATAACACAAGAGATTTAACATGGAAAACCTATAAAGGGAAAAACCACCTAGGACCGGCAACCCAAAATTGTTCACTCTTCTGAAGTGAGGTCGGTTAAGACCCAACCCTGTTAAAGGTTTACAAACACACTGTCAGGTGTGACCTTGTTAGAGGATTTTAGACTAGAAGTTATTGTCCAACCAACATTCACTATGGGGTTGACAAGATAACAATATTCATTCTATGAATGATACATCATAAGACTTTCAGATTCCACTCAGTTAAGAGATTTTGACTATATACAATGGTTAAATATGTAACAGTAAATGACCTACCTTAATGCAACTTCAATTGTAGATTACAGATCAATATTTAGTCCATAAAAATCCTTCTAATCAATATTTCACTTCAGATTCAATACTGTATCAACTTACTGTCCATTAGTAATTGCTCTCTGTAGCTCAGTAATTATTCTACAGCTCGGTTCTTACTAACTAGTATGATCAAAATGCATGAAAAACCTTGTTCACGTGATATTCCTACAGCTTCTACTTCTTCCAGCATTCTTCATAAAGAAATTATGTTCTCTTATATAGACGAGTAAATCATTTTCTTCTCCACCATCAGATTTTGCTGCTTAACCACATTCATAGATTTTTTCATTTCAAACTTTCTTAGTACTTGTGTCAATAACACATTTCAATCTACTCCATTAGATCTTCCTTTAATTTTGTCAGTCGTCAATTTGTGTAACAAAATTTATCTGTTACCTCGGTGTTATACTCTTGCCAGCTCATCAATCTTATCAGCTAAACTAATCATTTAATTCATTTTGTTCTACTTAGTTAACAAAGAAATGCGTCGGTGAAAACTACTTGGTTAATACTATGATTAGTATACACTACACTCCATTGGTGTATACTAGAAATGTTTCATTTACCAACAACACTGCTTTGTATCTTTCAGCTCTATACATCATCATAGATGAATGCAACATAATAAAGTCAATATCATCAAGTTATAGACTCATCAACAAGTTACTCAATGTGTTCCTTATCCTCATCTATCATGTACATCTTTTCTCATGTATATTTCTCTATTCTTCATCTCTTTCACCTTTCTTCAAATGTCTTGGTATAGTAACTTACAAGATAAGTACTATCAAGCTAGTTGACATCAATGACAACATAATACTAATTTAATCATATTATATATCTAATCAACAACTCCTAAGTGATTTTTCAATCATAGCTTCTTCAATCAAATTCCAAATCATTTTTAGTTCAACAATCTCTCCCTTTGGCATTGATGGCAACTCAAGTAATATGAAATGTACCATACACATACAAAACATATATTCTACAACTTTGTAAAAAAAAAGTTGTAAGTTGAATAGAATTAATATGTTTAATCACTACGTTACTAAACTAACATTAGATAATACAACTTTACCATTCTATAGTTATGTTCTTTTCAGTTCTCTTGTTCCTACTTATGTTCTCTATAACTGATCTTCAATACTCTGTCTCATTCAGATTGTCTCTCCCTTAGATAATTCTCATCGGTGCTTGTTCCTTTTAATATTGTTTATCTCTCCCTTTGATAGCAATGCCAAAGAAAGAAATAAAAAAACAATTTTGTCATCCTTTGTATCTCAATATACTGATATCCCAATCGGTACAAGTTCTCAAACTTAATCACAACTTTGAACATGATTCAAAGTGTGAACTATGTTGCATCAACATGAATGATCTTTTGATACAAGTAGGTTGATGCAACAACCAGATCACCTTAGTGACCGATAGTCATGGGACAGACCCCAAGTTTAGTCCTCAAGTATTCAAATGTGTCCTTCGATAGAGGCTTTGTAAAAATATCGGCAAGTTGTTCTTTCGATGTAACAAATTATAACTTCACTTGCTTCTCTTGCACTTGTTCTCTTAAGTAATGATACTTAATAGATATATGCTTTGTCTTAGAGTGCATCATAGGATTCTTTGAAATATTAATAGCACTAGTGTTGTCACAATATATAATCACCAGGTTAGTGATTACCTCATTCATTCCTTCCAACACTTGTTTGATATATGCAATGTTTGAACGATTAGTAGCAGTAGCAACATACTCTGCTTCAGCTGTAGACTAAGAAATACAAGCCTAATTTTTACTTGTCCAAGTTACAAGTCTTTCACCAAAGAAAAATGCTCCTCTAGGGGTGCTTTTTCTATCATCCACATTTCTAGCCCAATCAGCATCGGTGTAAACTTTCAGTTCAAAATTCCCTTCCTTAGGATACCATAATCCATACTTTTCTATTTTCTTCAAGTATCTTAAGATCATTTTTGTAGCTATCACGTGTGATTCTCTAGGATTAGTATAAAATCTTGCAACAATACCCACAACATGTGCTATATCTAGTCTACTGTGAACTACGTACATTAATTTACCAATCATGGATCAATAAAGTGTTTGATTTACCTCTGTAGTTTCATCCTCCTTTGTCAATTTGCATCTAGTATCCATCGGTGTTCCCACAAGTTTAGCATCTTCCATGCTAAATGTCTTTAGTACTTCCTTTATGTATTTAGATTGTTTGATGAATATCCCATCACTCTGTTGAATCACTTGTAGTCCAAGAAAGAACTTAATCTCTCCAAACATAGACATTTCAAATTCCTTTTTCATTTCATCAGCAAATGCCTTGCAGACCCAAAGATAATATCATCAACAAATATTTCAACAATGATAATAGTATCATCAGTATCTCCTTTCGCATACAAATTGCTATTTTCACTTGTTCTAACAAATCCAATACTTAACAGGTAAGTATGTAGTCTTTCATACCATGCTCTCACTAATACATTTTGGGCCATTTTGTGACGGCTATGTGTCGCAATTGCGACAGCTATGTGTCGCAATAGCAACACCCATAGACGTCGCTGTTTTTTAGTCACAAATTGCGACGTCTATGGGTCTCCGTCGCAATTGCGACACCTATCCGTCGCAATGTGGCTAAGATTTAAGAAGCAGCATGGCCGTCGCCCCCCCGTCACATGGCTTCGGAGGGCCGTCGCAATCGCGACGGACCTCCCAAGCAATTGCGACGGGCGCCTGCATCGCCTTGCGACGGGTTTCCGTCGCAATTGCGACGCCCGTGGGTGGATTAAAAAAAATAAATTAATTTAATACATTGCTTATGAACCACATTAATGCTTTTTTCTTTCAACAAATGAGGACAGCCACTGTAAAGACAACATGATAATGTACACTCACTGTAAGGACATTCACAAATGAGGACATCTCACAGTGACTGTCCCTAGTGTAATTGCCACTATTCAGCCACATTAATGCTTTTCTTCTTCAACAAATGAGGATAGTCACTGTAAAGACAACATGATAATGTACACTCACTGTGAGTGTACATTATCATGTTGATAATGTACATGATAATGTACACTCACTGTGAGTGTACATTATCATGTTGTCTTTACAGTGACTATCCTCATTTGTTGAAGAAGAAAAGCATTAATGTGGCTGAATAGCAATACATTCAAGTGGCAATTACACTAGGGACAGTCACTGTGAGATGTCCTCATTTGTGACTGTCCTTACAGTGAGTGTACATTATCATGTTGTCTTTACAGTGAGTGTACATTATCATGTTGTCTTTACAGTGTCAATATATGCATTATTACTTAAACTGAAGAGTACTCTAAATAATATGTCATTGTGGAGTTCTGATTGCTTCCAATTTGATATACGCTTGTTCTACTTATGTATCCAGCATCATGTAAGAAAAGTTGATGCTTTTAAATAGATTCATTTAGCCATGAAATGCCTGTGCATGTTACATACAAGATTCCAAGGCCCAAAACTGATTACTTATTATAATTCATGTACAGAATGATAATCAACCACAACGAGGCATGCGTAGGCGCTGCTTAGATTTTGAGGCATCAGAAGCTCGTAGAAGAAACTTGACCAATGGCTCATGGAATGCAACAAACTTATTGCCTAAAATAGGAGCATTGGTAACCACAGATGATGGTTTTGAAAAGAACACTTCACCATCAATGTCACGTGAGGGAACTGCAATTTCTGATGGCAAGTAACTTGTAGTATATAAGAGAGATGCAGGTACAAAT
This sequence comes from Chamaecyparis obtusa, assembly GCA_027943335.1. Classification (NCBI taxonomy): domain Eukaryota; kingdom Viridiplantae; phylum Streptophyta; class Pinopsida; order Cupressales; family Cupressaceae; genus Chamaecyparis; species Chamaecyparis obtusa. The sequence goes on along the minus strand of BSBK01005143.1, from coordinate 401,170 downwards.
GCTGGGAATACATTGCTAATGAACCACATTAATGCTTTTTTCCTTCAACAAATGAGGACAGTCACTTTAAAGACAACATGATAATGTACACTCACTGTAAGGATAGTCACAAATGACGACATCTCACAGTGACTGTCCCTTGTGTAATTGCCACTTGAATGTATTGCTATTCAGCCACATTAATGCTTTTCTTCTTCAACAAATGAGGATAGTCACTCTAAAGACAACATGATAATGTACACTGGCTGTAAGTGTACATTATCATGTTGTCTTTACAGTGACTGTCCTCCTTCAAGTGGCAATTACACAAGGGACAGTCACTGTAAAGGCAACATGATAATGTAGAGAAACGTTGTCATTTGTATTTTCAACAGTGCCGAGAGAGATTCCCTCCGCGAAATCACAGCTACAATTTCTGAGTACGTTGGGTTTATTTTTCTTTTGCCATTATTATGTAATCTGGTATTCAGCTGTTACAAAGCTAAAATACCCAGAAATGAGGACATATCTGTGTTGAATTTATTGTTAGCGGCTCTGGTTATTTAGAAGTTTAATTTTATTTGTTCATCTTTCAAGCACAAACATTTTCTGGACCGTAACATCTTCATTGTTTCGGGTATGCAATGAAACAGCCGTAACTTACAACTACCTTCACGGTACTTGTGTACATTATCATGTTGTCTTTACAGTGACTGTCCTCATTCAAGTGGCAATTACACAAGGGACAGTCACTGTGAGATGTCCTCATTTGTGACAAGGATAGTCACACGAGGACATCTCACAGTGACTGTCCCTTGTGTAATTGCCACTTGAATGTATTGCTATTCAACCACATTTATGGGCCCGTTTGGACCCCAGCACACAGTAGCATCTACAGAGAAGAATATCCCAGGTGTAACAAGTTGTAAGAATATACCAACAGTTCTAAGAAGTTCCCTAGCACATAGTAGCATCTACAGAGAAGAATATACAACATGAGGGCAGCCACTGTAAAGACAACATGATAATGTACACTCATTGTATGTGTACATTATCATGTTGTCTTTACAGTGACTGTCCTCATTCAAGTGGCAATTACAGAAGGGACAGTCATTGTGAGATGTCCTCATTTGTGACAAGGATAGTCACACATGAGGACATCTCACAGTGATCGATTTTCCCTTGTGTAATTGCCACTTGAATGTATTGCTATTGAACCACATTAATGCTTTTCTTCTTCAACAAATGAGGACAGTCACTCTAAAGACAACATGTTAATGTACACGCATTGTAAGGACAGTCACAAATGAGGACATCTCACAGTGACTGTCCCTTGTGTAATTGCCACTTGAATTACACAAGGGACAGTCATTGTGAGATGTCCTCATTTGTGACAAGGATAGTCACACATGAGGACATCTCACAGTGATCGATTGTCCCTTGTGTAATTGCCACTTGAATGTATTGCTATTGAACCACATTAATTCTTTTCTTCTTCAACAAATGAGGACAGTCACTCTAAAGACAACATGATAATGTACACTCACTGTAAGGACAGTCACAAATGAGGACATCTCACAGTGACTGTCCCTTGTGTGATTGCCACTTGAATGTATTGCTATTCAGCCACATTAATGCTTTTCTTCTTCAACAAATGAGGATAGTCACTCTAAAGACAACATGATAATGTACACGGGCTGTAAGTGTACATTATCATGTTGTCTTTACAGTGACTGTCCTCCTTCAAGTGGCAATTACACAAGGGACAGTCACTGTAAAGGCAACATGATAATGTAGAGAAACGTTGTCATTTGTATTTTCAACAGTGCCGAGAGAGATTCCCTCCGCGAAATCACAGCTACAATTTTTGAGTACGTTGGGTTTATTTTTCTTTTGTCATTATTATGTAATCTGGTATTCAGCTGTTACAGAGCTAAAATACCCAGAAATGAGGACATATCTGTGTTGAATTTATTGTTAGCGGCTCTGGTTATTTAGAAGTTTAATTTTATTTGTTCATCTTTCAAGCACAAATGTTTTGTGGACCGTAACATCTTCATTGTTTCGGGTATGCAATGAAACAGCCGTAACTTGCAACTACCTTCACGGTACTTGTGTACATTATCATGTTGTCTTTACAGTGACTGTCCTCATTCAAGTGGCAATTACACAAGGGACAGTCACTGTGAGATGTCCTCATTTGTGACAAGGACAGTCACACATGAGGACATCTCACAGTGACTGTCCCTTGTGTAATTGCCACTTGAATGTATTGCTATTCAACCACATTTATGGGCCCGTTTGGACCCCAGCACACAGTAGCATCTACAGAGAAGAATATCCCAGGTGTAACAAGTTGTAAGAATATACCAACAGTTCTAAGAAGTTCCCTAGCACATAGTAGCATCTACAGAGAAGAATATACAACATGAGGGCAGCCACTGTAAAGACAACATGATAATGTACACTCATTGTATGTGTACATTATCATGTTGTCTTTACAGTGACTGTCCTCATTCAAGTGGCAATTACAGAAGGGACAGTCATTGTGAGATGTCCTCATTTGTGACAAGGATAGTCACACATGAGGACATCTCACAGTGATCGATTGTCCCTTGTGTAATTGTCACTTGAATGTATTGCTATTGAACCACATTAATGCTTTTCTTCTTCAACAAATGAGGACAGTCACTCTAAAGACAACATGATAATGTACACTCACTGTAAGGACAGTCACAAATGAGGACATCTCACAGTGACTGTCCCTTGTGTAATTGCCACTTGAATTACACAAGGGACAGTCATTGTGAGATGTCCTCATTTGTGACAAGGACAGTCACACATGAGGACATCTCACAGTGATTGTCCCTTGTGTAATTGCCACTTGAATGTATTGCTATTCAACCACATTAATGCTTTTCTTCTTCAACAAATGAGGACAGTCACTCTAAAGACACCATGATAATGTACACTCACTGTAAGGACAGTCACAAATGAGGACATCTCATAGTGACTGTCCCTTGTGTAATTGCCACTTGAATGTATTTCTATTCAGCCACATTAATGCTTTTCTTCTTCAACAAATGAGGATAGTCACTCTAAGGACAACATGATAATGTACACTCACTGTAAGTGTACATTATCATGTTGTATTAGAAATGGACCTTATGTTGGTCGGGATATAAGTGCAAAAAAAAAAAGGAACGTTGTCATTTGTGTTTTCAACAGCGCCGAGAGAGATTCCCTCCGCGAAATCAAGCGGGTTATCATTTGTGTTTTGAACAAAGCGGGTTGTCATTTGTGTTTTGAATAGCACCGAGAGAGATTCCCTCTGCGAAATCAAGCGGGTTGTCATTTGTGTTTTCAACAGCGCCGAGAGAGATTCCCTCCGCAAAATCACAGCTACAATTTCTGAGTACGTTGGGTTTATTTTTCTTTTGTCATTATTATTTAATCTGGTATTCAGCTATTAGAGAGCTAAAATACCCAGAAATGAGGACATATCTGTGTTGAATTTATTGTTAGCGGCTTTGGTTATTTAGAATGCTTCCCCACAATACTTAATTACACAAGGGACAATCACTGTGAGATGTCCTCATTTGTGACAAGGACAGTCACACATGAGGACATCTCACAGTGACTGTCCCTTGTGTAATTGCCACTTGAATGTATTGCTATTCAACCACATTTATGGGCCCGTTTGGACCATGACACACAGTAGCATCTACAGAGAAGAATATCCCAGGTGTAACAAGTTGTAAGAATATACCAACAGTTCTAAGAAGTTCCCTAGCACATAGTAGCATCTACAGAGAAGAATATACAACATGAGGGCAGCCACTGTAAAGACAACATGATAATGTACACTCATTGTATGTGTACATTATCATGTTGTCTTTACAGTGACTGTCCTCATTCAAGTGGCAATTACAGAAGGGACAGTCATTGTGAGATGTCCTCATTTGTGACAAGGATAGTCACACATGAGGACATCTCACAGTGATCGATTGTCCCTTGTGTAATTGCCACTTGAATGTATTGCTATTGAACCACATTAATGCTTTTCTTCTTCAACAAATGAGGACAGTCACTCTAAAGACAACATGATAATGTACACTCATTGTAAGGACAGTCACAAATGAGGACATCTCACAGTGACTGTCCCTTGTGTAATTGCCACTTGAATTACACAAGGGACAATCATTGTGAGATGTCCTCATTTGTGACAAGGATAGTCACACATGAGGACATCTCACAGTGATCGATTGTCCCTTGTGTAATTGCCACTTGAATGTATTGCTATTGAACCACATTAATGCTTTTCTTCTTCAACAAATGAGGACAGTCACTCTAAAGACAACATGATAATGTACACTCACTGTAAGGACAGTCACAAATGAGGACATCTCACAGTGACTGTCCCTTGTGTGATTGCCACTTGAATGTATCGCTATTCAGCCACATTAATGCTTTTCTTCTTCAACAAATGAGGATAGTCACTCTAAAGACAACATGATAATGTACACGGGCTGTAAGTGTACATTATCATGTTGTCTTTACAGTGACTGTCCTCATTCAAGTGGAAATTACACAAGGGACAGTCACTGTGAGATGTCCTCATTTGTGACAAGGATAGTCACACATGAGGACATCTCATAGTGACTGTCCCTTGTGTAATTGCCACTTGAATGTATTGCTATTCAACCACATTTATGGGCCCGTTTGGACCGCGGCACATAGTAGCATCTACAGAGAAGAATATCCCAGGTGTAACAAGTTGTAAGAATATACCAACAGTTCTAAGAAGTTCCCTAGCACATAGTAGCATCTACAGAGAAGAATATGGGTCAACGAGGTTGACTTCAAAGCCATGCAATCTAATGGTAATAGTAATATCATAATTTGACATACTATTAGAAATACTTCCTAAATAGACTATTTAATCTTATAAGAGATGGATTCATGAGAACTATTATTTATGAAATATGAGTCAATGACTTTAATTAAAAAAATTACACAATCTAATTCTTGTAAAAATATCAAAATTTGACACATTGAAAATACCTTCCAAAAGTATCGTTAATTGATTAATATGAATCACTACTCATGAAATATAATTTTATAAACCTAATCTAAAAACTACACAATAAAAATCTTAATAGCAATATTGTAAGAAACTATTCCCAAAAGCAAGCCTAATAAAATTTGATGAAAATAATTTTTGTTTCACTCAACTTTGACATTCACAACTTCCTCTTTTATTATAATAAGAAAAAAAATGTCTTTTTAGATATACCTCATGAACCATACTCGAATAATCTATCATTTTTTTTCTCAAAAACATATTTGCAGAGCCTGCTTCTTTTACTTGTTTGTACTTTTATCTCTCTGATGGAAAGGGTTCCTTCAGGACACATTTTTCCAAGTTCACTGCTTGAGATATTTGAGGAGGGTTCCCCTGCTTGAGTATCCATCCAACCCATATTCGAGTAGTTCTACAATTGCACAGTCTAAATTAATAATACTGACAATTGAATGACGAATGATGATACATAGAATTGATATAAACTAATCCTAAAAACACTAAAACATTATTAATATATTTATATTTCATAAATAAAATTGATATAAAAGATTTGGAAAGATACATTAAAAAATAGAAAAACAGTAATTTATAATAGAAGGAAACTTAAATTGCTATTTAAAAAAAAAACAAGAGTCTTAAATCTTATCATTTTGTTTCATTATCATCCATAAGTACACACCTCTAGCATAATAATTATATTTTACCACCCATAAAATGAAAAAAAGATTTTCACAAGAGAAATTGAAGCTAGATTATAAAAATGAACCATCTTATTGGAAACTGGAACTGTTATCATACCCAAAAGGACTACAAAATTTCACCTCATCATACCCAGATTGTTGCTTTGCCTGGCGGAGGGAAATTTGATCAGTAAAATTGACACAGAGTATGTTGTCTCCATTGTCATGCTGGATAACAAAACACCAACTTTAATGGGCATGTACTGTCCCTTGTGTAATTGCCACTTGAATGCATTGCTATTTGATGCAGGGGCATCCCTAATGCAAGCCAAAGACACCATGATTGAAGGAAGTTGCCATGAAGCCAAGGAGTCAAATCCTATCAATTGGAACATAAGATTTTCACCTTGGAGCTTTGAAGGATTGACTGGTGAAAGGTCCTTTTGATTGACAAATCAGAGTCTTTTTGAATGACAAATCAGAGTCTTTTTGAATGACAATAAATTAGAATAGGAGTTTTAGATGTTTTCTTGGTTTGTAATAAATATTAAGGATTGATCTTATCTCCTTATAAACATCCACTTGTTGGACACAAGACCCCTTGGTGACTTATAAACCTTGGGCATCTTTTGAGTCCTTGGATGAAATGAGCATAGTAAGTGTTTATTAGGTGTCTTTTAGATGTTGTTAAGAAGTTTGAAGGTCCAAAATAACTTTAATAAGGTTCCTAAAGTTTCACAACACATTTTTAACCTTCTCGGCAAAGTTGTTTGCAAAGTTGTAATGCAACTTTAAAAGTTGCTTAGCAAAGTTGACATTTGTTGGATAAACTGTTCTAACCACCTAGATGGTTGAACCAACATTTGGAGAGCCTATTTTAGGCTTCAAATGGTCGAAGACAGATAGAGAACCAGTATTGTAATCATTTTGCTTTCATAAAAAATAAAAATAACCCTGTTTTAGTGCATTTCTGGTGAAAAATGAACTCTGTACGGCTGTACGGATGGTGGTTGGATGATAAAATTTGCCTGGAAGTTGTAATAGTGACATCTGATGCTTTGGAAGTTGGTTTGATTGATTCTCTTTGTTTTATATCTAAGTTATTTCAAATTTTCTGTGCATTGTTTACAAACCCTCATTTTCAGGGTTTGACTGATGTAAAGACCTTAACTCACGTTTCAACCATTGGAATTCCTTCTTCCTTGGTGGAATGAGAGTTAAGGATGTATATTTGTATATTCTAAAAGCCCTGACTACTCTGCATCACTATTGAACCACATTAATGCTTTTTTCCTTCAACAAATGAGGACAGTCACTGTAAAGACAACATGATAATGTACACTCACTGTAAGGATAGTCACAAATGAGGAAATCTCAGAGTGATTATCCCTTGTGTAATTGCTGCTTGAATACATTGCTATTGAACCACATTAATGCTTTTTTCCTTCAACTGGCAATTACACAAGGGACAGTCACTGTGAGATGTCCTCATTTGTGACAAGGACAGTCACACATGAGGACATCTCACAGTGACTGTCCCTTGTGTAATTGCCACTTGAATGTATTGCTATTCAACCACATTTATGGGCCTGTTTGGACCACGGCACACAATAGCATCTACAGAGAAGAATATCCCAGGTGTAACAAGTTGTAAGAATATACCAACAGTTCTAAGAAGTTCCCTAGCACATAGTAGCATCTACAGAGAAGAATATACAACATGAGGGCAGCCACTGTAAAGACAACATGATAATGTACACTCATTGTATGTGTACATTATCATGTTTTCTTTACAAGGATAGTCATTTGTGACAAGGATAGTCACACATGAGGACATCTCACAGTGATCGATTGTCCCTTGTGTAATTGCCACTTGAATGTATTGCTATTGAACCACATTAATGCTTTTCTTCTTCAACAAATGAGGACAGTCACTCTAAAGACAACATGATAATGTACACTCACTATAAGGACAGTCACAAATGAGGACATCTCACAGTGACTGTCCCTTGTGTGATTGCCACTTGAATGTATTGCTATTCAACCACATTAATGCTTTTCTTCTTCAACAAATGAGGATAGTCACTCTAAAGACACAATGATAATGTACACAGGCTGTAAGTGTACATTATCATGTTGTCTTTACAGTGACTGTCCTCCTTCAAGTGGCAATTACACAAGGGATTTGTGTTTTCATTTGTGTTTTCAACAGCGCCGTAACCCTCCGCAAAATCACATCGGGATATAAGGGCAAAACAAACAAGAACATTGTCATTTGTATTTTCAACAGCGCTGAGAGAGATAAACAAACTTAAAACTTAGACTTAAGAAAGATGAAGGCAATGCTTCAAAAGGCCGATGCCCTAAATACGGGAAAACACAATACCACCATTAAACGATGCCCTAGTCACCGTATCAATGCTGCCAGCTCCGTACCAGTATGCTGACTGCTCACTTTCATCCTGTGATAAAGGTAACTTCATTAATCATACTTGAAATGGCAGCATACGAACTAAAGCTGATGAACATTTATAAACTAAAATTTTAAAACTATAGATTACAAATGTAGTAGTTTCATACGAAAAGAACTTGATGTCTGAAATTTACCATTAGAAGTATCCAAAGGAATACCACAGTACTGTTGAACTTGGAGAATCGGAGATGAAGTACACAGCAAGGTTCAACAGCTGTAAGGACTGTTACACCATCTTTAGCATTTGAATACATTTTCTCCTTGGCTTCTGGTGGATCCTCAAAGACCCCCAATGACGTTTTCCCTACAATTATCAATTGTTTGTCAGTATGAGATATTAATAAATAAACATTAATCACAATATTAGGCAAACAATGTTCTTGATGTCTGAATCTAAATCACAGAAAGCTCTAATAAAGCAGTTCTCAGTTTCACATTAAACTAAGTTTCAATTTCAAATGGTTATAATAATTTTTGCAAGTTATAAGTAGCTGGTTACAGTATATGACATAAAAAGAAAAAAAATCATTTCTATTCTTTTCTTCTTTTTCTCTTTCAACGAAGCTTTTGCACCACACAAATGCATACCAAGAATTTCTCAGGAGGTTTCAAGACCATTGCATACCAAACTTCTTCTCTGTAGATGCTACTGTGTGTCGTGGTCCAAACGGGTCCAAATAGACCTAGTGACTCTAGTAGGTCTCCAAAACCTGTTCTGCAGCAATAACTCTTCAATTTGACAAAGGACCTTATGAACTTATATGTTTTTTGAGTACCCTTTTTGATGTTCTAACAATCCTCCAACTCCCAGACCTTGACTCCACTCCAGAGCATATCAATGTCCTTATTGAGTCCGCAGACCTAATGCATGCCTTTGGGTGTGGGTTCCAAAACAAGGCATTGAAAATGGGTGTATGAAACCAAGATCAGAGTTTGAAGATGTCCACCATGCTCTAAAGATCTAGATTCAACAAGGTTTGAGGTCCTTTACTTGCCGCTACCCTCTGATCTTGCATAATCCATCAACTCCTAGTCAAGAACATTGAGATTCTTGACCTAGGGCTTGCTCTTGAAATTCTCTGGCTTAGTATCCTGTTCCAAAGCTTTTAAAATATGAAAATAAACCCCCTTAACTTGCATTTTACAAAGAACAGAGGATATCCTATGGTTTATTTGCAAGTTAAGGCCATTTGAATGCAATAACTCAAAAAATGAGGGTTTGACAGAACAACAGATAAGAAAAAGGAATAACTTTGATATAAGGTGTCTTGAATCTACCAAATAAACTCTCAAAGCATAAGATATAAATACTCTAACTTCCACACTGGTCTGCCCTCCCTTTCACATCCGTACACTGTACAGTGCTTGAAGGAAATGCACAAAAAAGGCTCTGAAATAGTGGCTCTATCTGACAGAGAGTCCATGCTAGGCTTCATGACTAACCTAGAGCACATTCCTTGTTATGGAGGAAGTTTGAATGGTGAAGAACTTATGGAATGGATAGAGGACCTAGATAACCATTTTGACTACAAGTATCTTATTAATAACCATTTTGACTACAAGTATCTTATGGATAGAGGACCTTGATAACCATTTTGACTCATTTAGTATCTTATTGAGCTTCACTTTGTTTCGAGAATATAGTTTAATATTCTCTACTAAACAGGGCCAACCACGTGAAGGTGGAAGCTCATTTGGCCCCACCCCCCTCCCCCTAACATCACTCTACATTCCCCGTTAACATCTAACATTCATTCATTCTTTCAATTATTAATAAAATGTAACATTCAATCAATATCACATGATAACATTCATTAACACATTAGATTCGTTAACACACAACATTCATCAATATGAAAATAAACACATAATTCATGAACATTCATTAGCACATAATTAAATTCATTGAGACATAAAATTCAGTCATTATCAATTAAGGTATTTAGATGACAATCATTTCTTTTTTCTCTTTCTAATTTTTTTTTCTATGTAAGCTCTAAGAGGAGCATCAGTGTTATCATCAATACCCCCCTCATCAGTTGTTTTGTTCTTTGTTCTTGATTATCTCAAATTCCTATGCTGCTGCAAAGGGGGGTCCTCTACAATAACAAATAAAAGAGTTAAATTTAAAATATTTAATTATAATTGTTACAAGTATTTAATTATTTTAAAGAACATAACTGTGGCGCTCTTTAATTACCTGATCTGGCCACATCATTTTGTCTAGACTCAACCTCAACATGCTCATGAGCACCGACCCCTCGATCCTCTACAGTTGCTATACAAAATGTTACATTAATCCAAACACCAATTGTAATTACATATAAAAATTTTAATAGCAAATGTATACCTCCACCACTAGGATGCACATCATGCGAACCTTCATTATGCATAGATTGTGTAGAAGGATTGTCAGGCTGCATTCCAATATCCTACACATTGTTATCATTGCTTTCTTAAAACAGATATACTCACTTTATATTAGAACTTAACATCAAATAGACTAATTGGTAAAGTATTCAATTTGAAACAAATTTCATTTAGCTTATTTACCTGTGGCTCAGATGCATCATTATTTGAACCTTGCACATTGATTTCAGCTCGTAGCCGTTCAGCCACGGCTCTATAGCCTTGTTGGAAGCCAATTCTCTTGTCCTCTTCTGTGAGGCATCTATTGAACTCTGACCCCTACATTTTTTCTTGGTATGGTGAATTTTACTTGCATTGTTTGATCAAAAAAAATTTCCTTGCAATATATAAAAAAATTGATACAAGTTTTCATTTACTAATACTTACAACTCGTGCTTGAAGTTTGGAAAAACCACCAGAGCCGAGCTTGTGTGTCCCGTGCTTTTCTAATCTTGCCTTTGTTGCCTTTGATGTGTCAGGCAATCTATGAAAAGTTTGAAATATGTTAGAGACCAATATAGGAAAAATTTAGAGGTTAATTAGTACATAATTACATTCTCAAAAGTATCACATACCTTGCTCTACTCTCTACTGGCATAATTCCTTTTTTCATTTCGGCTTTATACTTTCCATCCAAAATCAAACCCTGCCACTCAGCCTCAAGAACACAGGGCGGACGCTCGTGCCTTGGGTTAACCTCTAAATATTTCCTGTACTGGTCCCTAATATACTTCAAACATAAACCAGCTCTTTCAAGGAGCTTGTTTCTCTCGAATGCACGAGGTCCAAAAAGCTGGGTCATACTATCTACAAGATCATCCTTCAACTTTTTATCTTGGTTATTCCACCTTTTAAGTAAAAAAAAACATGTTAGACTCATAAATGAAGAGAAGCTACCTTTAATATAGTTCAAGAAATTGATGAAAAGGAAAACTATTCTAGCAATGATATGAAATCAAAATAGTGGTTTGGGGTTTTAGTTAGGATATGATGTTCCACCATGTACGTATGGTGGGCCCGAATATCTACAAACACTCGTCACCAAGTTTTCGCCAAAAAATATCATTCCCTACAAAATAATCATGGGATCATTAGTCGATGAAGAGTGATCAAAAACTAAATTACTATTATATCACTATAGAATAATAATAACTTTAAAGTACCTGGAAGTTTGGATACTTTTAAGGGAACGCCTTCATCGTCGCTGATGATCAATACGCAATCCTTCACCGTTCCCGTACTAGGAACACGGGAACATCCAGGAAATGATGTTGCATCGGGACTTGTTGCATCTCCTATTGCAAAAAATGAAAACCATTATCAAATGCCTCCAAGAAATAATACTTCAAGGGAAATAAATTGGTGCAGAGCACCCATGGCACAAACACAATCAAGGGATCTACATCGTAAACACATAACACTTAAACACATAACAAAAGAGAGAAAAAGAGGGATTTGTGTACCAGTAGATGGTGCAACAGTTGGTGCATTTAGGCTGTGTGTTGTTGACATGGCAGTCGGCAAGACATTTGTGGCTGTCCTGGATGGAGGCGGCGTTGTCATATCATCATGGAAAGGAGCTGAAGAATAAAATTGTTAGAGCATGCATAAATATAGAACGCGTGGACTAGCATGGACAAGATTGTTAGAGCATTAAAAAAAAAGATTGTTCGAGCATGTATTGTCAATGATTATGATCATTCCTATATATATTCAGTGGAAAACACAAGTGGGGAATGGAACATGTGATCTACCCGAACCACTTGCAATACCGGCCTCATCATGGGAATGGGGTTCAAAATTACGCAAATAACTCTGTAAAGACAATGCATCCATATTTTAATTAATGTCATAAAAGAGCATAACATAAAAACCATTATTGAACTCTTGTAATAATTAAAAATTTCATTAATACTTACTTTAAAGTTTTCAGAAGTGCGCAACAACTCAGCTGCCCTGTCTTTTATTTCCTGAGTCTGAGGATGTATGGATACCAAACGTAGAAGTTCTTTCCCAATTTTCTTTAGCAGCTTTTTAATGGAACCGATCGGGTCATCGGTCTCTGCTAAATCAATAAAAAAAGGGTCCACAAGGGGGGACTCCTGAGGGACTGCAGGTTGCTTTCCCTCTCTCCGACCACCGGCCCTCTGTGACAACAATAGTATTAGTATTATCAAAATTACTCCAAAACAATGAAGAAAATAACATTAAAAAAAATAACATTTTGCTTCTATCTAGTTTGCACAATTACAATGAATTTTACCTGCTCATGTGTAGATGAGCTAGGAATATCGTCACCATCACCTTCGGGCGGTTGCTCCATATTGTGCCCCTGTGTCAAAGATCAAGTATAAAAATGTTAGCCAAAAATTTAATAACTAAATGGTATGTTGGAGTCATTGATTAGAAGTTGGTTTAATAGTATGTACCACCCCCATGATAGTAGCCTCGTTTGTATCTATGCGGTTCAAATTGTAATCAATAAGCAGCTCTTCCCCTGCACGTATTGATTTTATCGCACAGATGAATACACGATTTCCCTCGCGCGCCTCAAATATGCAATTGGGTTGCTTTATAGTTGACCCAGGTCGTGTACTATTTATAAAACCCGCAATATTCCCTATTGCTTTTGGCCTTCCATCAATGTATATAGCCACACTTTTACTTTGATTATTGTCTTGCTGTTGTATATAATTTTCCGAGAGTGCATACCTATGCATACTTTTTTTATATTGAACAATATGCATCCAACTTTTGTAATCGTAACATGGTCCAACATAATCCATCAATTCAGAAACTTTGTTGTAAGACACCTTTATGCCATCCATAGAAAATAGGCCCAAACCATGTAATGATGATGGTTCTATGCGATATATCCTCTCATTAACACAAAAATCAATGTTTATTGGAGGAAGTTCCTTGGGTACCCAATGTTTCTGTAGATGTTGGTACCTCAAGGGCACCTCGATGTCGCCTTTCGTCTCATCATCATAAGAACATGACCCCCCTTGAGCAAGGAAAAATTTCATGTGTTTATTGAATTTCCTTCTAGTCCTTTGACCTCTAGTTAATCTCCCTATTCTAGATAAACTGCATGTCTCACTTTCCTCTTCTATTCCTATATTTCCCTCACTCGAGGAAGACACTTCTGACAAATACCTATTTGCTGGTACCTGCAAATGGGAGAGATCTTAGAAGACATCAATCTTACTATTGATAAGTGTATTAAATAGACTTTCTATAAGGTGTATTGACTTATACCTGTCGATCCATGAGACTGTGCGGGATGCTCTTGAAAGGGGTTCAATTTCCTGCAAATGTAATTCAATTATCGTGAGCATAATCACATCATAATCATAATCACATCCATCATAAGCATCACATAAAAATTAAAAACATTAAAACGTACACATTATAACACTTATAGCTTTTAAATAGATAATGAATAAACTATGTAACCATTTAAGACAAATATATTTCTATCAAGAAATGAATATTAAATACATTAAGGATTGATGGCATACCTTTAAATTTCATCATCATCATCCTCATCATCATCATCATCATCATCATCATCATTGTCGTCATCGTCGTCATCATCATCGTCCTCGTCCTCGTCGTCGTTGTCGTCATCATCAACATCATCATCATCAACATCAACATCATCTTCATCATCATCATCAGTAGCAGCATCATCTTCTTCTTCTTCTTCATGAAAATTTGTCTCAGGAACATCATCCAATAATTGTCGATCGTGATCATCATCTACATCATCTTCTACTTCTTCGGTATCTTCTTCTTCCATCGCATTATACTTTATCGGCCTTCCTCTCGGTTCATGTCTAACAACAAATGACCAACCCGGTTTATGTGAAACCTCTGAGTAAAATACCTGTTCACATTGGCTTGGAAGAACATAGGGCTCATCCCCAACTGGCTCAAACGACCTTGTATTAACCATTGTAAATCCATTATCATGTTCAATAACAGTTCTATTAGGATCATTTGGATTAAGTCGTAGCCTGTACCATTTGACAACGAAGAGTACTAATTTGAAGGAACTAAAGTCGCACTCAAGTATATCATCCAAAATGCCATAGTATTGATTTTTAGACTCTTGAGGATCTAAGTCATTTCTAGATGAAATATTAGTCACTTGAAAGACTGCAGTTATTCCAGAATCACAAGTTTTCTTCGTGTCATCCAACACTTTGACGCGAAATTTTTGACCATTACAGAACATACCCTTGTGGTGTTTAACCTGCAATAATATGTGAAACATGTCAAAATTATTATATCGTGAGTTGATAAACATACGGGTGATTAATAATTTTGTACGTACCTGGAAATCTCTTAAACCATATGCTAAATCTATTTCCCTTTGCGTAACATTAGAATCTCCATTACGATGAGCTTCTTTAACCAATGAAGATACACCTTCCCATGTTAATGTGTGACCAGAATGTTGACATCGTTCAATCCATACCGTCATCCAATCAAGATTGTTTGCAATATACAAATGTAGTGCATCCCACTCTCGAGCAACTGTACAAAAAAAAAATAGACGACTTACAACCGATTTATTTTGAAGATTAAGAAATAATTTATTACAATAACATCTTATAATTTATTACCTGTCACTTTCCTCAATCTACCTTTCCCCATCAAGTACTCCCCTTTGAATTTTTTAAAAGGGTCGAGATCCCAAATGCGATCTACATGGATATTTGAAGAAAACTTAGGAAGATATTCAGTAATGTACACCATAGTCTGATATACCATGTATCCCTCTACCATAGAACCCTCAGGATGTGCTCTTTGTCGAACCAAAGCCTTCAAAGATTTCAAGTGCCTCTCAACCATCCACATTGACCTAGTGTGTGCAGGTCCACACAATTCAATCTCCTCAACTTGGTGTATGAGGTAGTGTTCTTGTGCATTGAAAAAAGTTGGAGGTAGACACTTTTGCATTTCACACAATAAATGAGGAATTCTTCTCTTCCAATAGTTTATATCTTCTTTATGGATTTCTTTAGATGACAACCACCTACATTAAGAGATTCAAGTCACAAAAAATATATAAATACGAGACTTTACAAAATAATATACAATAGATTACATAGCAAGAAAAACAAATCGCGAATATAATAAATATATACAACAAATTGAACAGATATTACTGCTTACCTCATGTATTTTCCAAGATCATATATCACTTGTTTGATGTTATTGTTGAAGTGCTCTGGGAGAGATAGAGGTAGCACGTACTGCAGTAATTATAAACCAATCATTTCATTATTTTCTAACATAACATAATGAATAGTACACGTAGTTTATGAATATATTGTAAATACAGAAGAACATAACTTACCTTGATGAAAGTATGCCAATCATGCGTTTTGAGCCCTGGCCCAAATTCACTTTTCTTTGATATGAGATTGCTTATGTTCCCAGCAAATCCTGTGGGAAATCAAATTTTTCGTATGACTTCTTTTATGGCATCACTTTGCTGCTCCGTTAATAACCAAGGAAGGGCACTTATATTAATCTGATCTCTATTGCTATTTGAGTGAATGAAATTCTTCAGTGCATGATTGGATTCATGAATGTCATTACAAATTTTGACAATTTTTTCTTTGTCACGCCTTCCATCCAGTATTTTCCACAATGTCTCTGTTATATTCTTTCCAACATGCATAAGATCAAACAAATGCACAATTTGTAGGTCCTCGTAGTAGGGCAACCTACTAAATTGTCTGGGATAGCTTTTTAGTCCCTTTGGAAGGTTGTCAGTAGTGCCTTGACGACCTTCACGATCATCAATTACATAATTAGTAAACAAAAATCATAATAGAAATATATAAATTACAAACATAAACCATTAAGTGGAACGACATTACCTCGACGATTAATTCTATTATATTCCAACTTCCATAGGCGAGGTGTCATTCTTCGTGGCTTTGATGTAGTCTCTTCTTTCCCATTGAAAAGATGTTTTTCCATACTTCGATACTTATGATTCCTGTGGAGGAAGTGTCTGTACTCATCAAACACATGCTTTCCTAAACTTTTTGAATGACGAGATTTCATCTTTGGACCACAAACTGGACATGCAAATTTTCCCTTTGTTTGAAGACCTACAAGATAATGATATAATTGGATTATTAAATATGTTGATTTTTATAATTAGAATTATCATGCGCAACTTGAATTCACTATAACATACCACAAAAATGTGTTAGCCCTGGGGCATCATGTATTGTCCATACAAGTATTGCATGGAATTGAAATTGTCTTTGTCCTATTGGTCTAGACACGTCATACATAGTGACACCGTTCCATAACTCCACCAACTCGTCAATAAGAGGCTCAATATATACATTCATATCTTTAACTTGATATTTACCTACTTGAATGAACAGTAACATTACATAATTATTGTGACCATTTTACTGTAAGATTTGTAAGTACATGTAAATTAATAACTATCAAATGATAAAATACCTGGAACAATCATTGCCAACATAATGTGCTCCCTCTTTATTGACATCCACGGAGGAATGTTATTGTTGATAACAAAAACAGGCCACACCGAGCAAACAGATCTCATCTCTCCAAATGGATTGACACCATCCGCTGCCAATGAAAGCCTGAGATTACGAGGTTCTTCTTTGAAGTGTTGCCACTTTTCCTCTATGTGCATAAATGTTGAACCATCCGCAGGGATTCGAATAATGTCATCTCGACTTCTATTGCGTGCATGGTAATCCATAAATTGTGCCAAGCTAGTACACCTGAATAATTGTCGCATCCGTGGAATAATGGGGATGTAACGAAGAACCTTGTGAGGCACCTTTTTTGTTATTCGATCTGTTCGATATCTACTCGTATGACATACAGGGCATTGTGTTGCAAATTCATGTTCTTTATAATATATAATATGATCATTGGGACAAGCATGTATTGCTTGATACTCCATTCCAATATCTTTCATAATAGCAGATAATTCTCGATATGAGCGAGGTAGAATATTTGATGGTGGTAACAAAAACTCGCCTATCAATCTACAGCAAAAAATATAAGTTGTTAATATAAACAATATTAGTGGTACATTATTCACCCTTTGTTAACTATAAAGACATATATGACATACCTTAACATACGTGACATTGTTATGTTGGATAAACCATTCATAACCTTCAAGTTCAACAACAACAATACAGCAGAGAGAAGAGTTGTTTGGGAGTCTTTGTATAGGGGCTCGTATGCCTTCTCAAGTAGAGGTACATCAAGGCTATCATCATCATCATGATCAGATCCACTTGGACTAAATGTGTCATGGATCAATGTATTTATACCATCATCTTCAATTGTGTTTTCTAGCGCATGATCGTCATCTTCCATGGGATCATTATCTTCACCTTGGATATTCACACCCCCATGTTCCTCCATATCATGTACTTCCCTGGGGAGATCAACCTATATAAAATTGATTAACATAAATAAACCATGATCTTCAACTCATCATCAAGTGATTTCATATGTATATAAATTGTTAAAATGATATAATGAACAACTTACCAGTGGATGATAGTCATGCCCCCCTTCAATGTGACCATTCTCCCTACAATGTCTCTTAACTATTTTGATTAGCAATCTTCTACGGTTTAAGCCCTTACAAATTTTGCAGGGACAATAACATTTTCCATCACCTTTTCTTTTCAAGTTAGACCACAATCTAGCGATTGTCTCCCTATTTTGTTCTTCACTTATATTATCTGACATGATCGTTCTTCGCAGGAAGCAAAAATTGGGCTATGAAAACTTCGGTCTACAACTTTCAGTGACTAAGCAAAATTGTCAAAAGTACACAAAACATATAAGCTACAAGGCCTTCTTGCTTAGCTCTAGAAGCTCTCTAGCAATCAAAACATATAAGCTACAAGGCCTAACAGCAATTTCAAAACATATAAGCTACAAGGCAAGACATATTACATGACATGGCAAAAGGATTAAAATATACATTAGATTAAAAAATATACAATTTTCAAACCTGAGTGCGCGGCTATAACTCGTGCAATGGTCTTCTTGCTTAGCTTTAGAAGCTCTCCAGCAGTCAAAACATATAAGCTACAAGGCCTAATAGCAATTTCAAAACAAGGGTCATCAAAAGAACCAAAAACAATGTGTGCAAACAATACCTTGTGAAGTGGTATAGACAATTAGAAGATGCTACTATGTGCTAGGGAACTTCTTAGAACTGTTGGTATATTCTTACAACTTGTTACACCTGGGATATTCTTCTCTGTAGATGCTACTGTGTGCCGTGGTCCAAACGGGCCCATAAATGTGGTTGAATAGCAATACATTCAAGTGGCTTACACAAGGGACAGTCACTGTGAGATATCCTCATGTGTGACTGTCCTTGTCACAAATGAGGACATCTCACAGTGACTGTCCCTTGTGTAATTGCCACTTGAATGAGGTCAGTCACTGTAAAGACAACATGATAATGTACACATACAATGAGTGTACATTATCATGTTGTCTTTACAGTGGCTGCCCTCATGTTGTATATTCTTCTCTGTAGATGCTACTACGTGCTAGGGAACTTCTTAGAACTGTTGGTATATTCTTACAACTTGTTACACCTGGGATATTCTTCTCTGTAGATGCTACTGTGTGTCGTGGTCCAAACGGGCCCATAAATGTGGCTGAATAGCAATACATTCAAGTGGCAATTACACAAGGGACAGTCACTGTGAGATGTCCTCATGTGTGACTGTCCTTGTCACAAATGAGGACATCTCACAGTGACTGTCCCTTGTGTAATTAAGTATTGTGGGGAAGCATTCTAAATAACCAAAGCCGCTAACAATAAATTCAACACAGATATGTCCTCATTTCTGGGTATTTTAGCTCTCTAACAGCCGAATACCAGATTAAATAATAATGACAAAAGAAAAATAAACCCAACGTACTCAGAAATTGTAGCTGTGATTTTGCGGAGGGAATCTCTCTCGGCGCTGTTGAAAACACAAATGACAACCTGCTTGATTTCACGGAGGGAATCTCTCTCGGTGCTGTTCAAAACACAAATGACAACCCGCTTTGTTCAAAACACAAATGATAACCCGCTTGATTTCGCGGAGGGAATCTCTCTCGGCGCTGTTGAAAACACAAATGACAACGTTCCTTTTTTTTTTTGCACTTATATCCCGACCAACATAAGGTCCATTTGTAATACAACATGATAATGTACACTTACAGTGAGTGTACATTATCATGTTGTCCTTAGAGTGACTATCCTCATTTGTTGAAGAAGAAAAGCATTAATGTGGCTGAATAGCAATACATTCAAGTGGCAATTACACAAGGGACAGTCACTATGAGATGTCCTCATTTGTGACTATCCTTACAGTGAGTGTACATTATCATGGTGTCTTTAGAGTGACTGTCCTCATTTGTTGAAGAAGAAAAGCATTAATGTGGTTGAATAGCAATACATTCAAGTGGCAATTACACAAGGGACAATCACTGTGAGATGTCCTCATGTGTGACTGTCCTTGTCACAAATGAGGACATCTCACAATGACTGTCCCTTGTGTAATTCAAGTGGCAATTACACAAGGGACAGTCACTGTGAGATGTCCTCATTTGTGACTGTCCTTACAATGAGTGTACATTATCATGTTGTCTTTAGAGTGACTGTCCTCATTTGTTGAAGAAGAAAAGCATTAATGTGGTTCAATAGCAATACATTCAAGTGGCAATTACACAAGGGACAATGTCATGAGCCGTGACATATTGAACTTAGTATAATATTAAAATGATTAGATGATATATAATAATCTATTATTAACGGTATATAACAATAATATATAATTATTATCAAAAGATAATAATAATATATAGTTAGCATAATAAGTAATATGTTAATTAAATAATATTAAAATATTAATAAATAATATAATTATGATTATAATTATAATATAAATTAATAATAAATAATTATTAATAAATTATATATATTATATTATAATAATATATTAAGTAATAATATTAAATCAATTATTGATATAATAATTTTAATATATAAATAATATTAATAAACCTCTCAATATAAAACAATATGTTATCACTATAATAATATTTATTATAATATTATTAATATTACTAACATCATTAATTATAATATTTAATAATAACAATAACATTAATAAATATAATAATAATAATAATAACGTTTAAAGCAATATCGAATATCTGTAATCAATATACATCTACATTAAACATCTGCATTATCTATCACGATGAGGAACGAAGAAGTGATACAACAATCACTAGTCATTACACATCGATACCATGAGAGGATGATTAATGAACCAAATACTATGAAGTCAAGATCAACATGATATGAATAAGGGATAGGTCGCTATGGGTTTCAGAAGATGTATTGATAAGCAAGAAGGATAACCATTCATATATTATAAATAATCATTAATTGCACAAGTTTAGACAATGACATATCCGATAAAGCAATATCAAACATGAAGACCCGCTAGCAAATATGCACCATCACTTCCTATGTTATCATGACAATAACATAAACTAGATTGAATTCTACTATCTATATCAATAGACACCACATAGGAGGATATCGACTAAAGGATTGAAAGATTATCGATTGTCTGAGATAAACCACATCTTGTAGAAACACAAAAGCATCAGTGATTATATCACAAGCTATTGATGAATGAGGCATCAGTCATGGATAATAAGTACAATGTATCCTTAAGTATTAACAGGAATGGAAGTCAATTTGAAGATCAAACTCCATTACCAGCAATCATCCAATAAATGGACAATTATCAGAAAATGATATCGACTTATATCAGAGTAGAAAGATTGGATATCATCATAACAATATGGGATAAGGCAAGAGTTAATATCGATTGACTAAATACTAATGATAGTTAGACCAAACTAATACAAACACAATGGATGTTAACTACTGGTTGCACTACCAATTAGGGAAGATTACCTTCATAAAAAGATTTGATATTGAGTCAATCTGGGAGTTATCTATGATCAGAAAATAATGAAATAATATTATGTGAACTGTCGGATTATGGAAAGGTGTGCTTAACAAAGGGACATGGAGGAAGAAACAAGACACGTCTCATTCATAGCATCTCTTCATTTGTTAAAGACAATATAAGAATGCATTCTCGTCAGTCACTCAAGGCATCATTAGAACTTTATTTACTTATCCATATTTGGATATACTCAATAGAGCATCTGCCTTTGGCAGTTTGGTTTCAAGTTTATCATTGCAGATCAGAGACAACACCATGATTGCACAGATAGAAAGGATAGTTAGAAACAGCATCAATATTTGAAGTTGCAAGCATATAATTCAGAATCTGAAATAGCAACATATCACTCATAGCGATATTACACATTTGCATAATTACATCATCATATCAGACACAGCAAATACATTGCTGTAAGCAATACTTATTGATTGTATATCGATATTGTTTATATCAGACATACCATCATTATACTATCACTATAAGTGATAGGAAACATCATATTCATAGCATATTTCATATCATTATATCCGACAGTGCTATTAAACATATTGGTATCAATATCATCTTGCACACATATTGTGATTGAATCTGAAATAGCGGTTGATATCTTAAGTAACCTCCATTACTTAGTTTAA
Source organism: Chamaecyparis obtusa (assembly GCA_027943335.1). Classification (NCBI taxonomy): domain Eukaryota; kingdom Viridiplantae; phylum Streptophyta; class Pinopsida; order Cupressales; family Cupressaceae; genus Chamaecyparis; species Chamaecyparis obtusa. Next base: position 378,809 of record BSBK01005143.1, on the reverse strand, counting down.
TTGTAAGTATCTGATAGAGTAAGTCTGAGAAGTGGAGTAATTGTTCCTGTTTTCCAAGTTAGCCAAAAAGGGGACATTACAGACAATCACGGTGAGATGTCCTCATGTGTGACTGTCCTTGTCACAAATGAGGACATCTCACAATGACTGTCCCTTGTGTAATTCAAGCGGCAATTACACAAGGGACAGTCACTGTGACATGTCCTCATTTGTGACTGTCCTTACAGTGAGTGTACATTATCATGTTGTCTTTAGAGTGACTGTCCTCATTTGTTGAAGAAGAAAAGCATTAATGTGGTTCAATAGCAATACATTCAAGTGACAATTACACAAGGGACAATCACTGTGAGATGTCCTCATGTGTGACTATCCTTGTCACAAATGAGGACATCTCACAATGACTGTCCCTTATGTAATTCAAGCGGAAATTACACAAGGGACAGTCACTGTGAGATGTCCTCATTTGTGACTGTCCTTACAGTGAGTGTACATTATCATGTTGTCTTTAGAGTGACTGTCCTCATTTGTTGAAGAAGAAAAGCATTAATGTGGTTCAATAGCAATACATTCAAGTGGCAATTACACAAGGGACAATCACTGTGAGATGTCCTCATGTGTGACTGTCCTTGTCACAAATGAGGACATCTCACAATGACTGTCCCTTGTGTAATTCAAGCAGCAATTACACAAGGGACAGTCACTGTGAGATGTCCTCATTTGTGACTATCCTTACAGTGAGTGTACATTATCATGTTGTCTTTAGAGTGACTGTCCTCATTTGTTGAAGAAGAAAAGCATTAATGTGGTTCAATAGCAATACATTCAAGTGGCAATTACACAAGGGACAGTCACTGTGAGATGTCCTCATTTGTGACTGTCCTTACAGTGAGTGTACATTATCATGTTGTCTTTAGAGTGACTGTCCTCATTTGTTGAAGAAGAAAAGCATTAATGTGGTTCAATAGCAATACATTCAAGTGGCAATTACACAAGGGACAATCGATCACTGTGAGATGTCCTCATGTGTGACCTTTGTGAAGGCAAGTGCCAATTTGTACCCAAGTTACCAATATTGTGGCAAAAGTGGGAATGAAGCATTTAGGGGTCAAATTGGGCAAAGAAGTGTAGAAGTGGCCTATGTGAGGTCTAAATAGCCTAACTAAGTCATGGTTAGGGTCTTATGGTGTTTGAACAATAAGTTTTGAACCAAAATCCCAAAGGTTGTAACAAGTTGTCAATGTTGTCATTCACAACATTGACAACATTTGTGCAAGGGAGCATTTTCGAGTAAGATGGTTATGTAACTATATGAAACCATTGAATTAGGCATCAGATAAACTATAAGAGGCCTCCATCGATCTGTGCAAAAGGTTGGGGGGAAAAACATTTGGAATTAAGAAGATTTGTAGAGTAACACGGTTTTAGTGAATTCTTGAGTTTTTTTGTTTCTTTGTTTTCAGTTGATTAATGGATTAGATAGCTCGCAGTGTCTATTGGAAAAGTTAGTACAAGTTGTTTTTTTATTCTATGTTGTGTTTTTTTTGAGTTTTGAAGCATTCCAACTAGTTTGTTAATTCTTTTGTTAAGTACCCTATCATTGGTTTGAACCAGGCAGGTTGAACAAATGGAGTCTTAGCTCATCATTCCATTGTCAATTTTGTACGGGCTCTTGGAATGGGTGAGGAGACTCCATGTACTATATGTTTGGAAGGAGGGGCCCTGGGAAGCTCATTTTCTATGTTTGCAATGATGTCCTAGGTGAGTCAGTTGAGCACAGTTAGGGATGACAAATCATTACAAGAAGATTACAACAAGTTGAATGCATTGGTTGCTTCAACTAAAATCTCATGGAGAGGTAGACACACATCTAAAGAAGCCCCAAGTCAAATTAGAAGATTGGGTGAGTTTCTTTGGCTGCTAAGAAAACAAACTCTTAGTCAGACTGTCCAAGTTGTGTCAAAATACTTGTTTTCAGGCATGGCTGTAGCAGTTGGTGTACAAAAAATCTAGGAGGAGAAGACCTTAGATATCTTGGAGTTCTCAATAAAGGGCATCTGAATCCTAAGCCCTTTAGGTGGCTTAATATAAACAAAAAGGCTTGACAAAGGCCTAATTGCTAGCAGCCTATTTTTGGGTGCAATTGGCATGCATGGTTTGATGAACCGGATTGAAGTACTGATGAAAAGTATAGGTGAAGGAGTAATATTGAAACCAATAGAGGTCCTAGTGGCCAGCCTCTCCATGGAGTAAAGTTCTAGTTGAATGTGTTTCAATTTGTGAAGACAAGACTAGGAGTGTCCTAGTAGCTAGATTGGTATTGAGCAGAGTTCGTTGTATTTCTTGTTGGTGTGCACTAGTTGAAGGAGTGGGATCTTGGGTAGAGATACCTAAAGAGTGTAGGGATAGTTAAGTACCCTATCAAGTCAAAACATTGGCCTAAAGAGACCCTAGTGAAGGATAGGGAGTGAGCAAGACAAAGTGTTACATCAATTAACAAGATCATTTTTTGGTAATTGTGTACATTATCATGTTGTCTTTACAGTGACTGTCCTCATTTGTTGAAGAAGAAAAGCATTAATGTGGTTCAATAGCAATACATTCAAGTGGAAATTACACAAGGGAATATCACTATGAGATGTCTTAAGTGTGACTATCCTTGTCACAAATGAGGACATCTCACAGTGACTGTCCCTTGTGTAATTGCCACTTGAATGAGGACAGTCACTGTAAAGACAACATGATAATCTACACAAGTACCGTGAAGGTAGTCGCAAGTTAGGGCTGTTTCATTGCATACCCGAAACAATGAAGACATTACAGTCCACAAAACGTTTGTGCTTGAAAGATGAACAAATAAAATTAAACTTCTAAATAACCAAAGCCGCTAACAATAAATTCAACACAGATATGTCCTCATTTCTGGGTATTTTAGCTCTCTAACAGCTGAATACCAGATTACATAATAATGACAAAAGAAAAATAAACCCAACGTACTAAGAAATTGTAGCTGTGATTTTGCGGAGGGAATCTCTCTCGGCGCTGTTGAAAACACAAATGACAACGTTCTTGTTTTTTTTGCCCTTATATCCCGATGTGATTTCGCGGAGGGTTACGGTGCTGTTGAAAACACAAATGACAACGTTCCTTTTTTTTTTTGCCCTTATATCCCAACAACATCGCAATTGCAAGTTAGGGCTGTTTCACTGCATACCCGAAACAATGAAGACGTTACGGTCCACAAAACATTTGTGCTTGAAAGATGAACAAATAAAATTAAACTTCTAAATAACCAAAGCCGCTAACAATAAATTCAACATAGATATGTCCTCATTTCTGGGTATTTTAGCTCTCTAACAGCTGAATACCAGATTACATAATAATGACAAAAGAAAAATAAACCCAACGTACTCAGAAATTGTAGCTGTGATTTCGTGGAGGGAATCTCTCTCGGCGCTGTTGAAAACACAAATGACAACGTTCTTGTTTTTTTTGCCCTTATAGCCCGATGTGATTTCGCGGAGGGTTACGGCGCTGTTGAAAACACAAATGACAACGTTCTTATTTTGTTTGCCGTTATATCGTGATGTGATTTTGCGGAGGGTTACGGCGCTGTTCAAAACACACATGACAACGTTCCTTTTAAATTTTGCGCTTATATCCCGACAACGTCGCAATTGCGACAGTTACAAATGTATTGTCGTCGCAAATTGCGACGGTGTCGGGCTATATTTGAAAAAAAAAGAGCAAAACCACATGACATTTGCCTGCCGTCGCAAATGGCCGTCGCAATGTCACCCCAAATGTATTAGTGTCTTGATGCTTGCTTCAAACCATATAAAGCTTCATGTAGTCTACATACCATTTCTTTATTGTCAGGATCAACAAATCCTTCAGGTTGTTTGATGTAGATCTCTTCTTCAAGTATACCATTTAAAAATGTTGACTTCACATCCATTTGATAGACTTTGAATTTCTAGTGTGCAACATATGCAAGTAGCATTCTAACTCCTTCTAATCTAGCAATAGGTGCAAATGTTTCACCATAGTCAATGCCTTCTTCTTGTGCATATCCCTTGCATACCAATCTAGCTTTATTTCTTGTGACTTCACCATTTTCATTCAATTTATTCCTGTATATCTAGTTAGTACCGATAGCATTCTTATCTTTTGGTCAAGGTACTAAGGACCAAGTTTAGTTCTTCTCTATTTTCTCTATTTCCTCCTTCATTGCATTAACCCATTCTTCATTATCTAATGCAAATTTCATAGTTTTAGGTTCAAATTCACAAATTAAACATGTACCTTGTCTTGTTTTGCTTCTAGTTTGCATTCTAGCATGTCTATCTCCATTGATTTGTGTTTCAGGATGATGTCTTCTAAAAAAACTAGCTAAAAATTGATTTCTCCTCTCTTGTTCATCCTACTCAGGGTCATTTTCTTGCTCGGTAGATCCATCTTATTCTTCGGTTTATGTTGCATGTTGTCCTACATTGTTTCCCTACTAATAGGTTGTTATAGTTTGTGGTGTTGGTAGATACTCTGGATGTTCAATGTAAGTGAATCTACCATAGTCTTCTAGTTCCTTTGTACTTTCCTCTATGTACTTGTTATCAAACTCATCAACATGAACATTAGTACTTTCAACTATCTTATTTGTAGCCTTATTCAAACATTTGTATGCTTTACTTGTAGTGGAATATTCCTAAAATATTCCTTCATCTCCTTTAGAATCAAATTTTCCATTTCTCTCATCTTTCAAAATAAAGCATTTACTTCCAATTTTTTTGAAATAACTTACAGTAGGGTTGTGTCCAAACCATAGTTCATAAGGTGTTTGGTTGGAGTCCTTCAATTTTACTTGGTTAAGAACATACATAGCTGTACTGATAGCTTCCCTCCAATATGTCTAAGCAACATTCTTCTGTATCATCAATGTTCTAGCATAGTTAATTATAGACCTGTTCCTCCTTTTAGCAATGCTATTTTGCTGAGGTGTCCTTGGTGCAGATACCTATTTTTTGATTCCTTGCTCATTACAAAAATTAGTAAATTCATCAAAGATAAATTTACCTCCTCTATCAAATCTTAAACATTTTATTTCCTTTCTAGTTTCTTTCTCTACCTTAGCTTTATACCACTTAAATATTTTGAAAGCTTCAGATTTGTCTTTTAGAAACATAACAGTCATTAGTCTAGTATATGTTGGGATTAAGTTATGTTTGTCATTAGTGACAACACTTATTCAGATTTTGTATGCTTACCAAGCTTTCCAAGTAGAACAGTGCTTATCGAGCAGACCGAGCTTCGCAGTGCTTACCGAGTGATGAGATGAGAAGTGTTTATCGAGTGCCAGCATGGTAAATAGGGAATTTAGTTTCTACTGAGTGACACTGTATCTACCAAGTCTCTAGTGTATACTGAGTTTGAAACTATGATCGAGTGGTTAGTATGGACCAAGCCTCCACTTCTACCAAGTGCATGACAATGCTGAGTAATGTAGTGGATGCCATGTATCAGAAAGTCACCAAGTCAGTTTACAAAAACTGTGTAACTATATTTGGGCTGACTCGGTAATACTTGTGTTAACTTGTATGTTAGCCAACTTTGTAATTATTTTATTAGATTGATATATAAGTAATGTTTTGTATCACATCCAACAAAGAAGTGTGTGCATGGAAATATATGACAAGTGTATGTGCATATGTGAAGATGCATGGAAAATAGAGATAAGAGAATTACAAAGGGCTACAACAATATAAGGAGCAGAAGAGACATTTTTATCACAAAAGGTGATCAGTACATCAAGGAATCTCAATCAGAAAATTTAGTTGAAAGTAAGAGATATACTATTTCATCCTAACAGGTGAGTCAACATCAAATCCTTTAATAGGGTAGACTTAAGAGTCTTTTGTAAAATCTCTTAACTAAGTCCATACTTCATTATATGTTTGTAAATCCTCTAACAAGGTGGACCTAGCAGTCCTAATTGCTCCTAACAGGGCAGATCATCAGAAGTGATCATTGTAAGCCTTAACTGGACAAATTTATACTACAGTATTGAAGTTCTATGGGTATCATCCCCACACCAGTTTTACTTTCTATTTGGAAGGTTTCTAGGTCACCAAATCATTGTGTTCAAGTGTTATGAATGGTTTTATGTTTTCAATTTCTCATGCATGCAATTAGATCAATGAGCTAAATTTTATTTGGAATATTGTTAAGATCTACAATTTGTAAAAAGTTTTTGAAGTTACTGATTCACCCCTCCCCTCTCAGTAACTTGGCTAGTCTTGAATATTTCCAACAATTGGTATCAGAGCTTTGTGGTTCTTAGGATAAATTTTGACAGCTTGAGTAAAGATCCAGGACAATGGAGATATTTAGACTTAACAAAGTAATTGAAAATGAAAAGCTAGATCTGGAAATGGCCATAACTCAACTCAAGGAAGAAAAAGAGCATCTTTCCCAATCCCTAAAAAGAAGGAAGGAACTTGCAAATCAAACGAATGACCACCAGTATGTTGAAGAAAAGATTGAAGATTTTTTCCCTTCAAGCAGCTTAGATGAAGAAAACAATGCAATCAAATAACTCCTAGAAAAGAATCAGTCTCTGCAAGAAGAAGTAAGAAAATTGAAAAGAGAACAGGAAATTCAGTCAACAAGATTCTATGAAATCTTGGAACAAAGAAACAAGATGAAAGATGAAATAGATGGAAAGAACAATGAAATCTAGAATCAAACTCTTCAGCTAGAAAACCTTATTGATCAAGTCTCCAATGCAAATGAAGAAATCTTTACTCTAAGATTAGAAAATGAAAGGATAAGAGAGGAGCTGAGATCTAAAAAGAAAATTAGTTTAAGATTGGTGAATGACCTAAACACTAAAAGGAAAATCAATGAGAGAATGATGAAATCTCAAGAAGATATGAATCATCTACATAAGCAAAAAGGAAGGTGAATCCTCCAATCAAGGTACTCAAAAGAATTAGAAACCTACTTCTAATCACTATGGTAAAATAGGTCATACTTCAAAAAAATGTTGGAGAAATGGAAAAGAAAAATTCAATGGAAAGTGCTACAATTGCAATCAGCATGGTCATAAAGCAAATGAATGCAAGGAGAAATCAAGATTTGAAGGCAAATGTCACAAATGTAACAAACAAGGTCACAAGGCATCTAAATGCAAATCTAAAACATCCAATCTAGTAGAAAAAATTATGAAAGCAATATTTGGTTGGGATTACAACACTTGGTGTAGGTGTCATTACTGTGGAGAATATGGACACATTGGCATAAATTGTGTAAGGCATCACTTGAGAAAAAAGGGATACTACCATAAGATGTTATACATGCACTGAACTTGGTCATATAGCTAAAAATTGCATGAATACAGGCAGAGTTGTAGATGAAAAGAAAGAAAAAGAAGATAGCATCAGGAAGCAGATGAGACAACAGTGGATTCCTAAACCTACTGATCAAACCAGTCCAAGTAATGAAGTCACTCATGAAGAGGGTGGCTCTATCAATTCTAACTAAGTCTCCAAGAAAGCACTGGAACTGTATCATCATAGAAAAATTCCAAATAGTTCTAGAATTGAAAGAAAGAAAGATCCAAATCAGTATGCAAGATACAGAAGGATTACTAAGAAGGTCGGTATTAGTTACCACCGAGCAAGGTCAAGAGTAGCCAAATTTCATGAGGTCACCGAGTATGGTCAAAGTAGTATGAATTCTTATGATCACTAAGTTGCAGAGTCTTCATCAAGAAATCAATGCAATAGTGGATGGCAGCCTATCTAGTACAATGCCAAACTTACCTACTTTTGTACTGAGCATTAATGGAAAAGTTTTAACAAAAAGGCATGAAATCAAGTTCATTCTTCACTGTGAATTTTAGCATATTGAGAACATAGATATTTCTTAGTACGATCAAGTGATACGAAGCAAAATTTGCAGCATAAATTTTTCAAAGAATTTTCTTTGTCTACCAAGCTACCATGGCATCAACCAGCACCAAAGTGAAGAAAGGTTCAGAAATGTTGGTCCAAGGAGAATGGAAAGTGTTGGATTTCAAACTCATGCCCACAGTTGCAAAAACCCTAGACCCGAGTGGAGCTCAATCTCAGATCCCTCCCAAGGTACTTTTTGTTAATGATATTCACAGTCATTTTAAAGGCACAATTCAAGAGCTTGGAACCCTAGAAATAGATGTTTCTCGAAATGAATTGTGTGTTAATGGTGTTCTATTGGATAAAGTCAAGATGAGATGGGAGAATGCAAGACAAACTGTCAAGGATATATATGCTCAAACCTTAAGACAATTAATGCCAAATTTGAAAAATGTTGAAGTTAATAAGGCATTGAAAGAAAATGAGAGTAAGATGACACTCAGATTCAACAGTTGTCTGATTCTAATAAAAAATGTAGAATCGGTTGTAAAGAGTGCCACTACTACATGGAAAAACATCTATCATCTTCACAAACTGAGTGTTGAAACTATTGTGATAAAAGATATTGAAGATGACAGTGATGAAGATAAAGAAGAAGAAGTTTCCATAGAAACAGTTTAGCTAGATAGTATTGATGATGAAGGGTGCTCCCCTTAATACCACAAACACATAACAGAAATAGAGAAACAACAACAATATGTAAGAACAAAAAATTGGCTTCTTATTATCTCCACAAATGTGGAATTACAAACTTTCAGAATTACAATATGCAAAGCCACATGGGCATTCCCTTACAATATTCTGTAGGACAAAGCCTCGAACTATTACCCAGATCTACTACCCAGAACTATTCTGAACTACCTAAGACAATAATACAGCCTTCCTTATATAGGCAATTTTTCCACTGCCTGGGAAGGTTCCAGAATTTTAGCCAATAAGGCCGACCAAACTTAGAATTATTTTATTTTACATTTTATTACATCATAGTCGGCTCAAGATAACCTTTGAAACCTGAACAGAAATTTTGAAGAAAATTATTTTCCGCCATTACGGGTGGCCCAACTTCCGAAGACCATAAGTCATCACCAGTTGACCCGATCGGCTATTATAACCCCATTTCAAAAATGCCACGAAGCGCTCTACAGGCTTGACCTGTGCAAGCACCCGTCACCCAAATTTTTGACCTCATCCGGGGCCTCTAAAGCCTTCAAAACTGAGTTCAAAGTTTCTGTACCCTGCTGCCAATACCGAAAATCTTCAATATCTTCCAATATACACTTGATCTGGCAATGAAACTTTACTGGCAGACTTATATGACCAAAATGAACCTCCAAGAAAGAAATCAGATCATTCTGAGCACATACAAAAATTACCAAAAATAGTAACTTTCCATAAATAGTAGCTCTGTACAGGATAGCCCTTATTGAATTCAAAAATAGAAATATTTTTGGGTGATGCAAGATTGCTCTCACACCCAGGATGCTCCTGCATTAGACACCCAGGGTAATTTGAGAAGTGACCCTATCACGACTCAGGTGTGCAGAGGAAAACCAAGACAGGTAACCTCCTCCTTTGTCAGCCATGATGAATCTTCAACAGGTCATCCTTTCCACTTGACCAGATATTCTTCATATGTCCTGTCCCTTGTGCTTCTGCCAACACGACTGTCCAGTATATCTTTGATCTCCTTAGTGTCTGAACTAGTTGCTGGAATACTCCACTGTGCTGCTGTGATCTCATCTTCAACACCTCCTTCATGATACTCTGTCAGATCTGAAATGTTAAACACTGGTGAAATATTTAGCTCAGTAGGCAATTCTACCTCATATGCATTTTCTGAATCATGTTTCTTCAGTATCCTACATGGTCCAAACTTCTTCATTTTCAGCTTGTTATATGTACCAACTGGAAACCACTCCTTCCACAAATGAATCATGACTTCATCACCAACTTGAAATTCTTTATACCTCCTTTTCTCATCTACCTTAGCCTTATACTGTGCATTCATATTGGTAATATGCTTCCTCACCTCCTCATGGATGTTCTTCAAGTGTTCTGCAAAATCCTCAGCTTCAGCACTACTTATTTCTCCTTTATCTATCTTCCTTAATTCAGATGCATTTCTTGGACTACTTCCATATACAATTTGGAATGGTGATTTACCAGTGCTCCTGTTGACAGAATTATTGTATGCAAATTCCACCTGTGGTAAAATCAAATCCCATCCTATTAGCTTATCTCCAACCAAACATCTCAACAAATTTCCCAAACTCCTATTCACCACCTCTGTCTGTCCATCAGTCTGTGGATGATGTGATGAACTGAACTTCAAATCTATCTTCAACTTCTTCCACAATGTACGCCAAAAATATCCAACAAACTTAGTGTCCCGATCTGAAACTATGGTCTTTGGCAAACCATGAAGTCTCACTTCTTCTCTGAAAAACAATTCTGCTACATGAACAACATCATTAGTCTTCTTGCAGGGAATGAAATGTGCCATCTTTGAAAATCTGTCGACCACCACAAAAATTGAATCATGTCCCCACTGAGTCCTTGGTAAACCAAGAACAAAGTCCATGCTGATATCCTCCCAAGGCTTCTTTGGTACGGGTAATGGCTGATACAACCCTGTATTCTGCTTCACTCCTTTTGCCATCTAACATACTTTGCAACTCTGTACAAACTTCTTCACATCTGGCTGCAACTGTGGCCAATAATAATTCTCACTAACCAAACCAAGGGTTTTATCACGATCAAAATGTCCAGCCAATCCTCCGCTATGCTTCTCCTTGATGAGATTCTCCCTCATAGAACTTCGTGGAATGCACAACTGACTCCCTCTGAATAGCATATCATCCTGGATGATGAAATCCAACCATTTTGTCCTGTCTAGAGTAACAGGTTCTGTACAAGCTTTCCAAGCTTCACCAAAATTAGGATCCTCTAGATACAAATTCTTGAGTTCCTTGAACCCAACCACTTCAATCTGCATTTCTGTCAGCAATAGTTTCCTTCTGCTAAGAGCATCTGCAACCCTATTAGACTTTCCACTCCTGTGTTTCAAAACAAATGTATAACTCTGCAAAAACTCAACCCATTTCAAATGCCTCTGATTCAACTTTCCTTGACTATTCAAATATTGCAAAGCTTGATGATCAGTATACAAAACAAACTCCTTAGGAAGCAGATAATGTCTCCACTTCCTTAATGCCTGAACTATAGCATAAAATTCCTGATCATAAACAAAATATTTCCTCTTGGCATCATTTAACTTCTCACTGAAATAAGCAACAGGTTTACCTTCTTGGCTCATAACAGCTCCTATTGCAGTACCACTAGCATCACAATCTACTTGAAACACCTTATTAAAATCTAGAAGTGCTAAAATGGGTTGTTCTGTAACTTTTCGTTTCAACAACTGAAAACTCTTTTCTGCCCCATTAGTCCACTTAAACTCGTTTCTATCCCCTCTCATTGTTTCAGTCAAGGGTCCACAAATACTACTAAAATTTCTGATAAACTTTCTATAAAAGCTAGCTAGACCATGAAAAGATCTTACCTCAGTAGCACCCCTTGGAATAGGCCATTCAAGGATAGCCTGTACCTTCTCTGGGTGCATTTTTAGACCTTCTGCTGAGACTACAAATCCCAAATACACTAACTCTTTCTTCACAAAACTGCACTTCTTCAAGTTAATCAACAATTTCTCATCTCTCAACTTCTCAAACACCATACAAATATGCATCATATGTTCCTCCAATGTCTTGCTAAAAATCAAAATATCATCTAGGTAAACAATGACAAACTTACCCAGAAATTCTTTCAAAACCTCATTCATGAGGCGCATGAAAGTGCTCGGTGCATTGGTTAGCCCAAAAGGCATGACTAACCACTCATATAGTCCTTCCTTTGTCTTGAAAGCAGTCTTCCATTCATCTCCTTCTCTGATCCGAATCTGATGATATCCACTCTTCAGATCTATCTTTGAGAAATAAACAGCTCCACTCAAACAGTCTATAATATCATCCATTCATGGCAATGGAAACCTGTACTTGATTATGATCTTGTTTATTTCCCTAGAATCTATACACATCCTCCACTCTCCATTCTTCTTTGGTGCTAATACCGCTGGTACAGCACAGGGACTCAAACTCTCATGGATCAATCCTTTTTGTAACAGTTCATGTACTTGTCTGTTCAACTCCTCACTTTCTGCAGGTGTCATTCTGTGTGCTACCTTATTCGGCAAACTCGCTCCTGGGATCAAGTCCATCTGATGACTGATTTTTGACTGGTGGTAATCCATCAGGCATGTTATTGGATACAATATCCTAAAACTCATTCAACAAATCTGTAACTTCTACAGGAACATCTTCTACTTCCTCTTTACCAGCTTTTGGAATTAAAGCAAAACATACATGCTCATGACTCATACCATCTAGGAAATTTCTTCCATCAACAAAAGTTATCCTTGCATTACCACATACCTTTTCTTCAGTCTCCTTCAATGGTTTTAGCTTATGTCACACTCCATCCTTTGTCAGGAAATAGGTATTCACACGACCATCATGTACAGCACATCTGTCAAACTGCCATGGTCTACCCAACAACATATGACATGCATCCATAGATATGATATCACACAATACCTCATCTTGGTATCCACCAATCTTGAACTTCACCAGGCATTGTTCATTGACCATGACCTTGTGGTCATCCTGTACCCAGGTAATCCGATATGGATGTGGGTGTTTCTGTCTCTTGAGCTTCAACTTTGTCACCATCTCTTCTGACACCAAATTGTCAGTGCTTCCACTATCAATAATCACATCACAACATTTACCTTCACACTTGCACCTGGTGTGAACAGGCTCCTCCTTTGCTTAGGTTCATTCTCACCACTCAACAAGACTCTTCTGTTAATCAATGTTTCTCCTCTTTCAGCATCTTCAGAATTTGATGATCTGGCATCTTCATCTACATGTGCAACTCTGGCTTGGCCTTCATTTCTCCTATCTGTTCTACCTTGGCACTGAGGACATTCAAATGCCCTATGACCTTCTTCTCCATAGTGAAAACATGTTCCGCGGAAGCCACCTCTTCCAGATCCTTGTCCTCGTCCTCTTCCTCTCTGATCTCTATTATTCTGATCTTGGAAGTGATTGGAATTATTTTCTCACTAATTCTGACTACTACTGGCCTCATCCTTCTTTTTCAGATCCTCATTTCGGCCACCATATGACCATCCACCAGATCTTCCACCACGACCTCTTCCATTTTTTCTGCTCTCAAACTTTTTGTTCAGCTTTTCCTCTACTTTTAGGGCAAACTGGTATGCCTCTTCAATATTGTTCATTCGAACCAGATTCAGCTCCTCCTGAATGCTTGGCCTTAACCCATTAAGATATTGGGCAACTTTCTCCTTATCAGCTTCTGCATGGCCTGTTCTGATGAGGAGTCAATAGAACTCCTCTGTATACTCCTGAACAGATCTTCCTGCTTGCTTCAAACTTTGCATTTTCTTTAGTAGGTCAAGCTCATAATCAACAAGAATGAACTATCGCTTCAATTTATCCACCATCCGATCCCATGTTGTGATTTTATCTTTCCCTCTTCTATTTTCCTCTAATTGAATTTCTTGCCACCAGATCTTCGCATGACCTTTCAGTCTGGCCTTCGCAAATTTGACCCTATCAGGATCCTCAACATCTTCATACTCAAAATAATCCTCACATTCATTGATCCAGTCGATCAATTCCTCTGGGTTAAGATTTCCAAAAAATTTAGGAACCTCAATCTTAGGTCTTTTCCCAATCTTGGAAATCACCCGAAAAAGTTTTTCTTCCTCCTGGTTCACAATTTCAGCTTCTCCTTCTTGATATTCTTCTTCGGCTTCATCCTCACCTTCATCTCTGACATTAAGATTCATTCCTCTGTGAATCTCTTCTTGCAATGCTCACACTTGTCTCTGCAGCTCTCTAACCTCAGGTGTCACAGCACCAGCTCTTCCGCCATGTTCTCTTCGTGGAGGCATTTTCATGATGCGCGCTGAAACCCTAGCCACGGTCCTGGTGCAAACTACCTCACAGTCGGCAATCTGTTTACACACTCAAGAACTCCTGCTCTGATACCACTTGATGAAGGGTGCTCCCCTTAATACCACAAACACATAACAGAAATAGAGAAACAACAACAATATGTAAGAACAGAAAATTGGCTTCTTATTATCTCCACAAATGTGGAATTACAAACTTTCAGAATTACAATATGCAAAGCCACATGGGCATTCCCTTACAATATTCTGTAGGACAAAGCCTCAAACTATTACCTAGATCTACTACCCAGAACTATTCTGAACTGCCTAAGATAATAATACAGCCTTCCTTATATAGGCAATTTTTCCACCGCCTGGGAAGGTTCCAGAATTTTAGCCAATAAGGCCGACCAAACTTAGAATTATTTTATTTTACATTTTATTACATCATAGTCGGCTCAAGATAACCTTTGAAACCTGAACAGAAATTTTGAAGAAAATTATTTTCTGCCATTTCGGGTGGCCCAACTTCCGAAGACCATAAGTCATCACCAGTTGACCCGATCGGCTATTATAACCCCATTTCAGAAATGCGACGAAGTGCTCTATAGGCTTGACCCATGCAAGCGCCTATCACCCAAATTTTCGACCTCATCCGGGGCCTCTAAAGCCTTCAAAACTGAGTTCAAAGTTTCTGTACCCTGCTGCCAATATCGAAAATCTTCAATATCTTCCAATATACACTTGATCTAGCAATGAAACTTTACTGGCAGACTTATATGACCAAAATGAACCTCCAAGAAAGAAATCAAATCATTCTGAGCACATACAAAAATTACCAAAAATAGTAACTTTTCATAAATAGCAGCTCTGCACAGGATAGCCCTTATTGAATTCAAAAATAGAAATATTTTTGGGTGATGCAAGATTGCTCTTACACCCAGGATGCTCCTGCATCAATTGAAGTTGAAGAAGAAGTAGAGGAAGAAGCCACTAAGGAAGCCAAGAAAAATGATGAGGAAGATGATACTGTTTAGATAGCTATAGAAGTAATTGCCTCACTTCCTCACTCTCTAGCAAAAATTGCTACATCTAGCTTGAAGATAGCTTCAACAAGTTGGATTGTGACAAATCCAATAGATACATCAAATGTCCAATCATCCTTAGCTCACACATAGCTCAATGTATCAATGACAGAAGTGGCTACCACTTCATCCATCGAGCTATAGCCTCCTTCTTCTACCGAGTTGTAGTCTCCAGCATCTACTTCTGTACCTTCTCCAATTTTGAGTTCTATAGTAGTAAGTACTTCAATTTTGGATACTTCAGTAAGTAATTTAGTTTTTGATACTATAGTTGTGCATACTTTAGTTTTGGGTTCATCAAGTTTTCCATCAGTTGGGACTATACCATTTTTCACTACAAATCCTACTATGTCTACAAAAATTTCTACTTTAAAAGCATTAAGTACAATGACAGTTGGACCTAAGGCTCAATCAAGTACAAGATTTTTGAGCATGAGTAAAGATATAGAAGAAGATATAGATTTGGATGAGGAGATAGAAATTCCATAATGGAATTTTGTAAATCTTACTATAGACCAAATGCAAATAGTTGGTGAACTCCTCCAAAAGAAGGCAAACCAGAAGAAATTAAAAAAGGAAAGAGACAAGGAGTATAAGATCATAGAAGATGCCAAGAACATTTTGACAGAGGCTATAGGTGTTGAAATTAATTCCTCTCAACACATTTTGTTACAGTTGGCAGAGGTAGTAACTAAGTTTAATGAGGATTCTTCTAGATCAGATAAGTTGCTTGAGAAGGCAAAAAAGAAGTTTGACAATAAAGTGCTTGAGCATATTGCTCAGCAAATAGCTATAAATCAGGTAGAGCTATCTTTAGTTTTGACTAACATTGAGTCCTCCTATTCCAATGTAACATCTTTTTTTGTCAAGGTATGTAATGTTGTCAAGTTCTCAAAGGAAGTTAAGGACAAATTGAATAAAATTGATGAGGATTTGAAAGTCAGTGCACAAAAGCTACAACTTGAACCTAGTTCAAGCTTTGCACATCATATGAAAATCAGATTCTTATCTGATATGCAGTCAGAATTATTGAAAGAGCAAGCAAGGATCCAGTCAACATTGATAGACATTCAAAATATGATCCTTCCCATCATGGATACAATGCAGAAGCATATTGTTCATTCTAAAACATTGATCCATGACAACAATTTTTCTATTGCAGACCATATGATTGAACTCTCTGCAGAAGTTCAAGTTGCACTCCATACATGCAAGAGTTTGCAAGAAAATTGTGACAAAACTCTAGCACTAATTATTAAGGTACATTATGAATTCCTCTCACATTTTTGCATCTCCATGTAAATTATTTGTATACACACCTCTGGCATTATTGTCAAAAAGGGGGAGAAAGTATATAAGATAGGGGGAGATATATGGAAAGATATGAGAGATATGAAATGGGGAGAAAGTATATGAGAGAAATAGGAAATATGAGTATGAGGTGAAATAAGATATTTGTATATATGTATACTGTATGGGGGAGACATGAAATGTATATACAACAGTATGACAAAGATAAATTTTTGAAAAATCTAAAACAGATTCAGCATGATTTTTGTATATAAGTTTTGGGCAATAAGTGTTTTTGTCACTAATGCCAAAGGGGGAGATTGTTCACATTAAGTTATGTTTGTCATTAGTGACAACACTTATTCAGATTCTATATGCTTACTGAGCTCTCCAAGTAGAATAGTTCTTACCGAGCAGACCAAGCTTTGTAGTGCTTACCGAGTTATCATTACCGAGTGATGAGATGAGTAGTGTTTACCGAGTGCTAGCATGGTAAATAAGGAATTTAATTTCTACCAAGTGACACTCTATCTACCAAGTCTCCAATGTATACTGAGTTCAAAACTATGACCGAGTGGTTAGTATAGAATGAGCCTCCACTTCTACCAAGTGCATGATGATGCTGAGTAATGCAGTGGATGCCATGTATCAAAAACTCACCAAGTCAGTTTACAGAAACCGTGTAGCTATATTTGGGCTAACTCAGTAATACTTGTGTTAACTTATATGTTAGCTGACTTTATAATTATTTTATTGGATTGATATATAAGTAATGTTTTGTATCACATCCAACAGAGAAGTGTGTGCATGGAAATATATGACAAGTGTATGTGCATATGTGAAGATGCATGTAAAGTAGAGACAAGCAAATTACAAAGGAATACAATAGTATAAGGAGTAGCAGAGACATATTTATCATAGAAGGTGATCAGTACATCAAGGAATCTCAATCAAAAAATTTAGTTGCAAGTAAGAGATATACTGTTTCATCCTAATAGGTGAATCAACATCAAATCCTTTAAGAGGGTAGACTTAAAAGTCTTTTGTAAAATCTCTTAACCGAGTGCATACTTCATTGTATGTTTGCAAATCCTCTAACAAGGTGGACCTAGTAGTCCTAATTGCTCCTAATAGGGTAGATCATCAGAAGTGATCATTGTAAGCCTTAACTGGCCAACTTTATACTATAGTATTGAAATTCTATGGGTATCATCCCCACCCCAGTTTTAATTTCTATTTCAAAGGTTTCTGGGTCACCAAATCATTGTGTTCAAGTGTTATGAATGCTTTTATGTTTTCAATTTCTCATGCATGCAATTAGATCAATGAGCTAAATGTTATTTGGAATATTCTTAAGATCTGCAATTTGTAAAAAGTTTTTGAAGTTATTGATTCACCTCTCCCCTCTCAGTAACTTGGCTAGTCTTGAATATTTCCAATGATATAATCATCAACAAAAAGAATAAAATATCTATCACTAGAACAACTTTGAGTTCTCATAGGACCACATAGGTCGGTATGAACTAACTCAAGTATCTTCTTTGTTGAATAGTCTTTGCTTTTGAAACTAGACTTAGTCATCTTACCTTTTGGACATTCATAGCACATGGCATGATTAGGTTTTGTCAGGTTGGGCAATCATCTAACTCTTTTCTTTCTACTAATCTTGATCATGTTGTCAAAGCTCACATGGCATAACCTTTTGTGCCACAACTAGGCATCTTCATCCTATATTAGCAAACAAGAAGACTGATCCATATCAAAATAGAATAGATTACCTCTGGATTGTGTACTACTTCTGACAAGTCTTCCTCCATCATCATAGATCTTCACCTTTTTTCTCTCAAAAGCCAGTCGGTGGCCTAAATTGTTCAGCTGAGCCACACTTAACAAATTATATTTCAATCCATCTACCCAATATGCATTTTCACATTGTAATTTGTCATTGATCATTACAGAACCTTTACCTCTTACCATACAAGGTGTATCATTTCCCATTCTCACAGATCCTCCATTATATTCAACAAGATGATCAAACTTCTCTACATCACTCATCATATGATGTGTACAACCATTTTCTATGATCCATGTATCATTTCTACTTACTTTAGAGATCAGTGTTGTCTCTTCATGTTTCTCTTCCTCCTCTGAGTCATCTTTCATAGCAACAAATACAACTTCTATATCATCATTAAAATCAGATTCAATTTCAATATCTTCAGCTATGTAACATACCTTTTTTCCTTTTTCATCTCGGTTGTCTCTATTGTAGTGTCGGTAGCCTCTATTGGCTCTTCTCCCATAGCTTCCTTTAGATCGGTCTTTGGATCTATCATCATCTTTCTTCTGAGGACATCTAGCAGTGATGTGACCAACTTATTTATAATTAAATCATGCCAAAGGTAGCTTATCTCTATACCTTCCTTTTCCTTTGGGCAATCTTCTAGCCATAAGTGCTTCAAGCTCATCAAGTTCATCATCAGTATTGTCATCACTATCACAATTCTTACTATTCCTACTAGACTTTCCAATCTTCAAAGAAGACATGAAAGAAGATTCAATAGAAGGAACAACACTATTATCAAAGTTGTTTAATTCAAAAGTTGTAAGTTTACCAATCAGAGTGTCAAGAGTAAGGTTGGATGTAGCTCTTGTTTCATGAATTGCAGAAATCCTAATTGCATAAACTGGTAGCCAATTTTTGAGAATCTTGCTTATCACTATTTCATCATCAATTAATCCATTAGATGCTCTCATAGAATGTACCACCTCTTTGATTCTATTTTAATATTGGACAATATTCTCACCTTCTTTCATTCTTATATCATCAAATCTGTTAGAAAGTAAAGACCACCAAGATAACTGAGAGGGGGGGTGAATCAATTATCTGATAATTAAACCATTTATCATCATTAACTTCAATATCAACTTCAATAGCTTTAAACCATATAATTAATGTAGTAACCAACCATAGAAGGATAATCATACACAATGACACAATAACACAAGATATGTTAACTAGGGAACCTCTTGATCAAAGAGTAAACCCCGGTGGGAATGATGCCCACAAAATGATGTACTAATATGAAAGTTCCTTGTTAGAGGATGGACCCTATTAGGATTCTTATGAAATACATTTAGTACATATGAATCTCTATTAGGAGATTTTGAATCCCTGTTAAAAGATTCTAACCCTGTTAGGAGTTATGGAAGACAGAAGGACCCACTGCCCAAACAGCTTCAAGGCAAGATCTCTGAACTCACTGTCCAACAGATCTCAGGATTATTCAAAAAAATAATATGAGATATGTTACCTGCTTCACACTATTCCAAAACCACACTCTCTGCTACACAAGATCAAAAATCCAGAT
The DNA here is from genome assembly GCA_027943335.1 of Chamaecyparis obtusa. Lineage (NCBI taxonomy): Eukaryota > Viridiplantae > Streptophyta > Pinopsida > Cupressales > Cupressaceae > Chamaecyparis > Chamaecyparis obtusa. Next base: position 359,077 of record BSBK01005143.1, on the reverse strand, counting down.
CTCTGTACTTCACAAGTCTTCCTTCATCACTGAATTAGCTCTTTTCTTCACTTCATGTATACATTTACATCACAACTTTCATAATTTCATATCACAACTATTACAATCCTCATATAACAAGGAAAAAATTCCTTCCTTTATACCACACTCAAATAATTACAAATGAGTTGGCATGCAAATACAAAATAATAATTTCAACACGCTACATCAAAATTACATAAAATTGTCAGCTTCCAGATACAATAACTTTCCAATCGTGTGACCTTGAAGTTTTCACTATGAACCACATCATCACCAATGAGTCTCAAACTTCCCTTTAACTATGTAGAATCAGATTCCATCCCGGTTAGGAGATATCCCCCGATTACCAAAAACTGCTACACAGGAATACTCCCAGAATACTGCTTCCACCAAAATGCTTATAACTTTTATGAATAAATAAATTTATTTTTGCACTCTTAACCATAGGCTAATAACACACCAAATAACATACCATCAACTACACATAACTCAATCTACAATATAACATGTGCGCAAAACAAAACTGTGCCTACTTCTTTGCTAAACTCCAGAATATCACAGTGTTGACATCAATGACAATCATAGTCATGAATGCAACAACCACTGCTACAGAATGACTGCCAAAGGCTTCAACATTCATTCCTATCAATCTCCCCCATTGGCATTGATGGAAACATATATGAAAAACATCCAATGTTCCAAAAATCCAATCACTGCTGCTCAACTGCACTGCTACTCATCATCAATCAAATCTTGCTTCGTTATCCTATTCAATCTCTCCAACAAATGTAGTTCCTCAATGTTTCCTCAATATTTTTCATGATTCTCTCCCCCATTGACATTAATGAAAAAAATTCTATCCCTATGTCAAACAATAGCTCAATGTCAAAAGACACTATTTAGAAAATACATTCACAAGAGTCCTCAATGACTCAGCTCAAATACACATACTCCCCCATAGAGGAAGTACCAACATCCAATCCAAAAAATAGATAGGGCCATAAACCACTAGATGGATGCAACCAACTACATCATTACTCAAAATTATCTTGGGGCATAACCCCAAGCATACCTCTCAGATACTCAAATGTATCCTTAGGCAAAGGTTTAGTAAATATATCTTCTATCTTCTCTTTTGTGCTTATGTACTCCAGTCTTCTTTTTCGGCAACTTTCTCTCTTACAACATGATACTTGATCTCTATATGCTTTTTTTTAGAATGTAAAACCAGATTCTTAGACATACTAATTGTACTTTTATTGTCACAATATATGACAATAGGCTCATCAAACTTGATTCCAATGTCCATCAACATCTACTTCATCCAAATTATCTAATTACAATTGTTTGCTGCTGCTACATATTTTGCTTCTGATGTACTCTGTGAGATACAATTTTTCTTTTTGCTAAACCAAGAAACTAATCTTCCTCCAAGAAAAAAGGCTCCACCACTGGTGTTTTTCTTGTCATCAACGCTACCTCCCCAATCAGCATCAATATATGCACATAGGGTAAAATCATCAGAATTTTCATACCACAGTCCATAGTCCATTGTGCCTCTAAGATATCTCAATATCCTTTTTACTATTGCATAATGTGACTCTCTAGGTTCAACTTGAAATCTTGCTACCATCCCAACTGAATGATGTATATCTGGTCTAGTGTGTGTCAAGTACTGCAATCCACCAATCATAGATCTATATTTTTTTTGCTCAACTTCTGGTGTCTCATCTTTACTAGATAGTTTATGTCCTATAACCATAGGTGTTCCAACTCATTTACAATTCTCCATACCAAATCTTTTCAACAAATCATTCAAGTACTTTGTCTGACTTCTAAAGATACCATCTTTGTTTTGTGTTATTTGTAATCCCAAAAAGTATTTCATTTCTCCAATCATACTCATTTCAAATTCTGTCTTCAAGCTTCATCTTCTCCTCCAAAAATAATGTCATCAACAAAAATAACCAAAACTAACAATCCATTCTCAATTTCTTTTGTGTATAAATTACTATCAGCTGTTCCTTTTTTAAATCCTAATTTTAACAAATACTTATCTAATCTAGCATACCAAGTTCTAGGTGCTCACTTTAGTCCATACAATGCTTTATTTAGTTTAAATACCATGTCTCCTTCTTGAGTCAAAGGAAAACCTTCAGGCTACTCAATGTAGACTTCTTCCTCTAATTCACCATTCATAAATGTTGACTTTACATCCATCTGATACACTTTGAATTTCTTAAATGCTGCATAAGCCAAAAATATTCTTACCACTTCAAGTCTTGCCAGAGGGGCAAAAGTCTCTTCATAGTCAATTCCTTCTTGTTGTGAGTATCCCTTACATACCAATCTTTCTTTGTTTCTAATTACTTCTCCTTGTTCATTCATCTTGTTCATGAATACCCATTTAGTTCCAATCACATTTTTGTCTTTAGGTCTAGGGACCAATTCCCATGTCTTGTTCTTTTCAGTGTGATCCAATTCTTATTTCATAGCTTTAATCCAAAGTTCATCTTCACAAGCTTCATTATTAGACTTAGGTTCAATTTGAGAAATCAAACATAAATGTACCTTCTTTCTAGTCATAACTCCTCTATCCAAACTTCCAATAACTTGCTCAATAGGATGATGTCTTGATATATACTTGTTAGGTGTCATAGTCACTGATCTTTCTTCAACTATAGATTCTTGTCTAGATTCTTGTCTATTTTCTTCAGCATGACTTTCATTCAACAATTCACTATCAGTCTCAAAAAATTGTTTAGTAGTTTCAATGTTAGGTTGAGGGTTAGTTCCTTCATCAGATTCATAATCAAACATTCTTTCCTAAATTTTAAACTTCTCATCAACTTTTACATTTGCACTTTCAACAATAGTTTTAGTTCTCTTATTGTAACATCTATATGCTTTGCTTTTCAAAGAATATCAAAGAAAAATTCCTTCATCACTTCTAGGATCAAACTTTCCTATATCATCATCTCTCTTAATATAACATTTGCTTACAAAAATTCTAAAATACTTAACTGAGGGTGCATGTCCAAACCATAATTCATTACATGTCTTGGTTGTGTCTGCTCTAATTTGTACTCTATTCATTGTATATACTATTGTATTCACTGCTTCTCTCCAAAATGTCTTTGCCAAATCACCTTCAAATAACATAGCTCTAGCTGCTTCAGTTACTGATATGTTCCTTCTTTCTGCAATACCATTTTGTTTAGGTGTTCTAGGGGCTGATAATTGTCTCTTAATACCATTCACTTCACAAAAGGTGTTAAACTCTTTAGATGTAAATTCTCCACCTCTATCAGATCTCAAACATTTAATCCTCATTCCTGATTCATTCTCAACTTTATTCTTCAAGACCTTAAACTTATCAAATGCTTCATATTTTTCTTTCAAAAATGCAATGCACATCATTCTTGTAAAATCATCAACAAGAATCATAAAATACCTTTCTCCATATAATCCTCTAGTCCTAGTAGGACCGCTCAAGTTTGTATGAAAAATCTCCAACTTTTCTGTAGATGTGAACTTCTTGCTAGGAAATGAACTCTTTTTCTACTTAGCCATCACACATTCCTTGCAAATCATGTTAGTAGGCTTCATAATCTTAGGTAAGTCTCTTACTGCAAGTGTAGAACTTACTTTCACAATATTATCAAAGTTTATATGACAAAACCTTCTATGCCATAACCAACAGTCATCAATCTTAGTCATCAAGCATGTCATCTCAGTAGGGTTCAACTGAAATACATTACCTCTAGTTCTAGATCTAGTTCCAATTAGATTTCCATTTTTATCCTTAATCACACAAGTTTCCTTAGTAAACCAAACTTGATATCCTTTATCCACTAACTATCCAACACTCAAAAGATTATGTTTCAATCTATCAACAAAGTAAACATCATCAGTATTAGTCTTTCCATCAAGAGTAATAGATCCTATACCTTTAATCAAATAAGGTGCATTGTTACCAACTCTAACAACTCCTCCATCATAATTGTTAAACTTTATGAATTTTCCTTTATCACTAGTCATTTGATGTGAACAACCACTATCTATAATCCAATCAACTTTCTTTTCAACTTGGGAAACTAAAGCTTTTTCTTCTTTAATATCAGATTCAGAATTTTCTTCCTTAATTGCTACAAATCCTATGTCATCAAATTTATCATTATCACTGTCACTCAAATGTCTTTCAATTCCTACTTCAATTTCTTCATCATTTCCATAACAACATTCTTTAGATCTTCTAGGCTTAAAATTGTTTCTATACTTCTTAGCTCTCTTAGGACACTTAGATGCAAAATGACCATATTCTTGACATGTCCAACATTTAAAGATTTTCTTACCATCCGGTTCTCTTTTCACAAGCAATGAAAAACCTTCTTCAATCTTCTTATCTTCATCAGATTTGGATCTGCTACTACTAGCATAATCTCCATTCACACTTGTACTTCTAGACAAAGTAGGTCTGATGCTAAGAGCACTAAGTGATGTCTCCACTCTAGGTAGTTCTCCTAATAATCTCAAATTCATCTCTGCTACTTCCAACCTTCCTAGAAGAGTCTCTCTTGAAAAGTTTGGTGTACAAAGTAGATTCCATCCCGGTTAGGAGATATCCTCCGATTACCAAAAACCACTACACAGGAATACTGCTAGAATACTACTTCCACCAAAATGCTTATAAATTTTATGAATAAATGAATTTCTTTTTGTGCTCTTAACCATAGGCTAATAACACACCAAAGAACATACCATCAACTATGCATAACTCAATCTACAATATAACATGTGCGCAAAACAAAACTGTGCTTGCTTCTCTACTAAACTCCAAAATATCACATTGTTGACATCAATGACAATCATAGTCATGAATACAACAACCATTTCTAGAGAATGACTGCCAAAGGTTTTAGCATTCATTCCTAACAAAATTTACCTCTCAAAATTTTAGCTCGGGCTCTTTTAACATTCAGATCTCCACTATATATTTGTGTTAATTTATCCCACATCCCTTTGGCTGTCATGCATGTCTTAATATCTTCAAACTCAGGGTTGATATAGGAAGTAGCAAGTTCCATGGTAGTAACATTGTGTTCATGTTTGTCTTTCAATTGTTCAAGAGTTAAGGGACTAGTGGGTGGTTGTATGTAGCCATTCTCCATTAGATCTAGTGTGGAATTCCCAATTCTAGATATGCGTAGCTTCATTCTACTTTGCCATACTGTGAAGTTTTCTTTGTTTAGTTTCGGTACTTCCCTCTTATACATCTTGAGACCTTTATGCTTAAGTCCTTAAAACTCTGTTCCAAGCAATGAAAGCTCTGATACCAATTGTTAGAGTAACTAAGAGGGGGGTGAATCAATTATCCAGTGTCCCAAAGAAAAATGTATAATTCAAAACAATTTCTATAATTTTTTCTCGTCAGTAAACAATAAAAATTTCACTATCTGTGCTTTTACCAGTTATCAATCTAATACTATAACAATTTACTGATCAAATCTAACATGTAACATGTAAAGAATGATAACAAACAAATATCACAATCAACACATAGCATAAGAGATTTAACGTGGAAACCATGTAAAGAGAAAAACCACCTGGGACAGCCAACCCAAAATTGTTCACTCTTCTGAAGTGAGGTCGGTTAAGACCCAACCCTATTAAAGGTTTACAAACACACTGTCAGGTGTGACCTTGTTAGAGGATTTTAGACTAGAAGTTATCATCCAACTAGCATTCACTATGGGGTTGATAGGATAACAATGTTCATTCTATGAATGATACATCATAAGACTTTCAGAGTCTACTCGATTAAGAGATTTTGACTATATATAATGGTTAAATATGTAACAGTAAATGACCTACCTTAATACAACTTCAATTTCAGATTATAAATCAATATTTAGTCCATACAAATCCTTTCGATCAATATTTCACTTCAGATTCAATACTGTATCAACTTACTGTCTATCAGCAATTGCTTTTCATAGCTTGGTAAATATTCTGCAGCTTAGTTCTTACTAACCACTATGATTAGAATGCATGAAAAACCTTATTCACATGATATTCCTGCAACTTCTACTTCTTCCAGCATTCTTCATAAAGAAACTCTATTCTCTTATATAGATGAGTAAATCATTTTCTTCTCCACCATCAGATTTTTCCACTTAACCACATTCATAGATTTTTCCATTTCAAACTTTCTCGGTACTTGTGTCAATAACACATTTCAATCTACTCTATTAGATCTTCCTTTAATTTCATCAACCATCAATTTGTGTAACAAACTTTATCCGTTACCTTGATGTTATACTCTTGCCAGCTCATGAATCTTATCAGCTAAACTAATCATTTAATTCATTTTGTTCCACTCGGTTAACAAAGAAATGCATCGGTGAACACTACTCAGTTAATACTGCGATTGGTATACACTACACTCCGTCAGTGTATACTAGAAATTCTTCATTTATCGACAACACTGCTTTGTATCTTTCAGCTCTATACTTCATCATAGATAAATGCAACATAATAAAGTCAATATCATCAAGTTATAGACTCATCAACAAGTTACTCAATGTGTTCCTTATCCTCATCTATCATGTACATCTTTCCTCATGTAGATTTCTCTATTCTTCATCTCTTTCACCTTTCTTCAGATGTCTTAGTATAGTAACTTACAAGATAAGTACTGTCAAGCTAGTTGACATCAATGACAACATAATACTGATTTAATCATATTACATATCTAATCAGCAACTCCTTAGTGATCTTGCAATCATAGATTCTTCAATCAGATTCAAAATCAGTTTTAGTTCAATAGTTCTTTGTCTATCCACATCAATTGCCAAACAAATTCTAAAGAAGAAACTCTTCATGGCACAAATTTTGGTAATAAATTGTTGGATTAATTGTGTGTTGTCTTTGATGTCACACAAATGTCATATTATTTATCAAGCTCAGTCGATTAGCAAAGTAGTTCCCAGTATTTACCGAGCTCAGTCAGTCAGCAAAGTAGTTCCCAGTATTTACCGAGCTCAGTCGGTCAGCAAAGCAGTTCCCAGTATTTACCAAGCTTAGTCGGTCAGCAAGTGGTTTTCACTGTATACTAAGATATCTTGGGTGTCAAAAAAAAGTATGGCAGAAAATAGTGTTAACCAAGCTTCCACGGCTAATGAAGGAAAGTTAGTGCTTACCGAGTTCTCTCGGTCACCAAAGGAAATCTTTTCGGATTAGTGTTTACCGAGCAAGGTCGGCCCAGTAAAGGATTTTGTTAATTTGAGAAATAAAGTTTGATTATTCCAGCCAACTATTGTAATGATTAGTAATGTTATTAGTGTCGACTTGACAATCTAAATGGACAATCTGAATGATATATATAGAAGGTCAAGTTGTGAATTAAAAGTGTGGAAGTGAAAAAGAAGAAAAGTGTGAGAGAATTTTGAAGGATGATTAGATATCCTTAAGGAGCAGTAGAGATATATTTTGATTAGGAAGGATCTAGTGAAGCAGAATAGAGATCTATATTCAGCAATTCAGTTGCATCATTATTCAGGTCATTTCATTGTTACTTTCTTACCATTGTAGCAGTGATTTCAAAATCTCCTAATCAAGTTGGTTTAATAGCCATTTTGTAAATCCTCTAACAAGGTGACAGTTCTATTGAATTGTTTCAAAACCTCTTACAAGGCCACTCCTAATAGGGTGATTAAATCCTCTAACAAGGTCACACCTAACAGTGTGTTTTGTAAGCTTTTATTGGGTTGGCTCCTAAAAGGGCATCACTTCAGAAGAGTGAAAAATAGTAACTAGTTACATTGGTGGTTTTTCCCATATTGGGTTTCCACATTAAATCTAGTGTCTCTTGTATTCATGTATGTTAATCATTGATGAATGCTTAAGAATAGTTATAATTAATACTCACTGTAATAACCGAGTTTCAGCATTTCTCTGTATGTTTGCTAAATAACAGCAGCAAATAATTTAATAAGACATCTAAGGGATCTTTGGAAAGAAAATTTATGGTTAACTGATTCACCGCCCCTTGCAGTTACTACATCTATATTTCCAAAAATTGGTATCAGAGCTTTTGGTGCTTGCAGGAAGGGTTTCAAGGACCTAACCTAAAGATCAAGATGTCTTACAAGAGAGAAATTCCAAGGCTTAATAGAGATAACTTTTCAGCATGGCAAGGTCTCATGAGACTTCATCTGGCTTCCATTGGTGACTCAGGATGCAAATATATTGATCAAGAATATACAGTTCCTACTGGCACATTAACTGTTGATGACATTGTAGAGAAAAAGAACCATAACACCATGATGATAGACATTGCATCAGCTCTTAGCTATGAAGAATTTGATGAGATCAAAGACTGCACAACTACTTATGAAATGTGGAACAAGCTAAAGAAAGTTTATGGTGGTGATGACAATGTGAAGAGAGCCAAAGCAGAAAGCCTAAGAGCACAATTTGATCAGATGAAGATGAAAGAAGATGAAAACATTGCAAAATATGTTGAAAGAATCAAGGTGAGTGTTAGTGCAATTAGAGCTTCTGGAGGAAAAATTGATGATGAAACTATTATAATTAAGGTTCTTAGAACATTGCTTCCTATCTATGCAATAAGAGTATCTGCTATTCAAGAAAGAAGATGTGAACAAAATCACAATATAACTTTGGATGCCTTAGTTGGAAGATTGACAGCTTCTGAATTGAATAACTATGACAACTATGTTCCAACTTCTAAAAATATTGAATCAGCATTTGAGGCCAAACTTTCACTTAAGAAGGGCAAGAAAATCCAGTCAAAAAGTGAAGAAGAATTAGAGGAAAGTTCAGATAGTGATCTTGAAGTTATTGAAGCATTACTTGCAAAGAAATATACTAGAGGCAGAGGTAAATACAAAGGTAAAACTCCTTTAATTTGTTTCTCATGTGAAGAAATTGGTCATATTGTAGCTAGGTGCCCAAACAAGCAAAGAAAGGATGAGAAGAAAGGTCACAAGTACAATGGCAAGAAGAATTTCAAGTCATTCAAGGATAAAGGTAAGAAAACATGTTTTTTGGCTAAGGATTTTGATGATAAAGAAGAAAAAATTGTCTTCATTGTTGTAAAAGATGAATTTGATGATGATGAAGATGAGATGGAACTTATCTCCCATATAAGCAAACATGATACATGGATTATAGACAGTGGATGCTCACATCATATGACTGGTGATAGAATAAAGTTTGAATACCTTGAAGACTATGATGGTGGTAATGTAAGGTTTGGAAACAATGAACCTTGTTGTATAAAAGGAAGAGGATGAATTTCATTAACCAAAGAACTTGTATGTGATAATGCATATTGGGTTGAAGGACTAAAGCATAATCTTCTAAGTGTAGCATAGCTAATCAACATTAAATTCAAGGTTGAATTCATGGATGGCAAAGCAAGACTATTGGATGACAAAGGAAAACTGATTGGTTCAGGCAAACAAACCTAAGGTAACCTATTTATTAAATCTTGGTGAATGCTCATGTTTTATTGCTCAAATTGAAGAAAGTTGGTTATGGCACAAAAGGTTATGTCATGTAAATTTTGATAATATGGTGAAAATAAGCAAATTCAAGAAAGTAAGAGGTATTCCTACTTTGAAGAAACCTAGTGTTGGTCTATGCAAGAATTGTCAAATTGGTAAAATGGGAAAGACTAGCTTTAAAAGTAAAAACTATCAGTCTGAAGATATTTTGGATATTGTGCATACTGATTTATGTGGACCTATTGGAGTTGAAAGCTATACTAGAGAAAAATTCTTTATTCTCTTTGTTGATGATTACTCTAGAATGATGATTGTTATGTATTTAAGAGAAAAATCAGAGGCATTTGAGAAATTCAAATGGTATCTGGCAAAAGTAGAAAAGGAAATAGGAAAAAGAATGAAGTGCTTGAGATTAGATAGAGGTGGTGAATTCATCTCCCATGAATTCAATAATTTCTGCATTGAAAGAGGAATCAAAAGACAGGTATCAGCCCCAAGAACTCCTGAGTAGAATGGAATAGCTAAAAGAAGGAACATATCTATCATGGATTGTGCAAGGACTTTAATGATTGAAAAGAACATTGCTATGAAATACTGGAAGGAAGCTATTAGCACTATAGTTCATACCTTGAACCAAGTACAGTTGAGGAAAGACACATTCAAAACTCCTTATGAGTTATGGTATGGCTATAAACCCAATGTAAGTTACCTGAAAGTATTTGGTAGTAAATCTTACATCTTAAAAGAATCTAGAAAAGGAAAATTTGATGTAAAAAGTGATGAAAGCAAAAAGGAACTAGAGGATTACAAAAGATTTGTTTACAATGAACCTAATACATTGCCAGACACATCTGTCAATAAGGAAACTGCATCTACCAAACCCAGTATAGTAACCGAGTCACAAGAAGAAATTCAAACCGAGTCACAAGAAATTGAGTCTCAGCCTGAAGCTACCAAGTTAATATCTATCGAGCCCAAGCAAACTGAACCTGAAGATGAAATTCAAGAAGATGACAATGTAACTCATTCAAGAAGCAAGGAACCTATATTGGCCAAGTATGTCAGGAAGCATCATACACCAGATCAGATTATTGGAAACAAATCAGATGGTACTATGACAAGAAGTAAATTGAAAGGTACATGTTTACTTGCTGACTTTGAACCTAAAAATGTTTAAAATGCATTGGAAAATGAAAGTTGGATTGATGCTATGAATGAAGAAATAGAACAAAAAGAGAAAAACAAGACATGGACTCTTGTACCTAGGCCTAAAGACAAAAATGTAATTGGAATAAAATGGGTATTTAGGAACAAGCTAAATGAAGATGGTCAAGTATCTAGAAACAAAGCTAGATTAGTGTGTAAAGGGTATTCTCAAGAAGAAGGTATAGATTATGGAGAGACTTTTTCTCCTGTTGCAAGATTAGAAGGTGTAAGAACGCTACTTGCATATTCAACACATAAAGGATTTAAGGTATATCAAATGGATGTAAAATCTACATTTCTCAATGGTATTCTTGATGAAGATGTCTACATTGAGCCACCTAAAGGTTTTGTTGATCTAGACAAAAATGATATGGTCTTCAAGTTACACAAAGCATTTTATGGTCTGAAACAAGCCCCTAAAGCATGGTATGAAAGATTACATAACTATCTTATTCAGATTGGTTTCAAAAGCGCTAATGATAATAGTAGTTTGTACATCAAGGAAGGACCAGATAATAGAATTGTTTTGGCAGAAATATTTGTGGATGATACTGTGTTTATAGGTAATGATGATTAGTGCAAATAATTTTAAGAGCAAACGAACAAATAATTTGAAATGTCTATGTTTGGTCAAATAAAGTTTTTTGTTGGTCTTCAAATTCAGCAAAGCAAGAATGGTATCTACATTACTCAATCTAAATACATCAAGAAAATACTTAAGAAGTCTAGTATGGAAGATGCAAAACCAGTTGGTACCCCCATGTGTACTAGACTAAAGCTTACCAAAAATGATGATTCAAAAGAAGTAGATCAGACCTTATAAAGATCAATGATTGGAAAATTATAGTATGTAGTCCATACAAGGCCTAATATTGCCTTAGCAGTTGGTATAGTAGCAAGATTCTTAGCAAAACCAAGAAAAAATCATATGATGGAAATCAAAAGAATCTTGAGATACTTGAAAGGAACTGAAGATTATAGCTTGTGGTATAAATTTGGAGGCAATCTAGACTTAAAAGTGTTTACTGATGCTGATTGGGCAAGAAACATTGATGACAGAAAAAGTACAAGTGGTGGAGCATTCTTTCTTGGCAAGAGGTTGGTATCTTGGACCATTAAAAAGCAAAATTGCACATCCCAATCCACAGTAGAAGTAGAATATGTTGTTGCAGCAGTAAATTGCTCTAATATTGTTTGGTTCAAATAGTTATTGGAAGGCATGAAGGTTGAGATCAAAGAACCAGTTGTTATATTTTGTGATAATACAAGTGCAATAAATATTTCAAAGAATCTAGTAATGCATTCCAAAACCAAACACATTGCTATAAAATATCACTTTGTCAGAGAATTGGTGTAGGACAAGGAAATCTGATTAGAATATATTCATACAAAAGAACAGATTGCAGATATATTCACCAAGCCACTACCTAAGGATGCATTCTTGTATCTAAGAGGTAAGTTAGGGGTCATTCCCCTATTTGAGGCTCACTAAATGAAGTTTTAGTAATGCATCAACCAAAGCATATTTAAGATCAGTCAGTTGATGTAGCTTAGTCAAGGAATCATTGCATATGAATCAGTACTCAAGGTACATTACTATTCACCTGGCATGTGTTGTCAAAGAGGGAGAGTTTGCTATCATATTTCAAGAAATTTCATTAGATTTCTAAGAGGGAGATTTTTTCAGTTAGAAAGTGAAGTTTGCTGACAGAGGGAGTTCTCATAGTTGAGAATCAGAATGAAGCTAAGGATATGCTCCTTACTCTATGTTTTCTATGAAATTTCATTGTGCTATGACATATTGTGTTACCATCAATGCCAAAGAGGGAGATTGTTGGATTAATTGTGTGTTGTCTTTGATGTCACACAAATGTCATATTATTTATAAAGCTCAGTCGATTAGCAAAGAAGTTTCCAGTATTTACCAAGCTCAGTTGGTCAGCAAGGCAGTTCCCAGTATTTACCGAGCTCAGTCTGTCAGCAAAATAGTTCCCAATATTTACTGAGCTCAGTTGGTCAGTAGGTGGTTTTTAGTGTCTACCGAGATATCTCAGGTGTCAAAGAAAAGTATGATAGAAAATAGTGTTAACCGAGCTTCCACGGTTACCAAAGGAAAGTTAGTGCTTACCGAGTTCTCTCTGTCACCAAAGGAAATCTTTTCAGATTAGTGTTTATTGAGCAAGGTCAGCCTAGTAAAGGATTTTGTTAATTTGAGAAATAAAGTTTGATTATTCTAGCTGATTGTTGTAATGATTAGTAATGTTATTAGTGTCGACTTGACAATTTGAATGGACAATCCAAATGGTATATATAGAAGGTCAAGTTGTGAATTAAAAGTGTGGAAGTGAAAAAGAACTAAAGTGTCAGAGAATTTTGAAGGATGATTAGATATCCTTGAGGAGCAGTAGAGATATATTTTGATGAGGAAGGATCTAGTGAAGTAGAATAGAGATCTATATTTAGCAATTTAGTTGCATCATTATTCAGGTCATTTCATTGTTACTCTCTTACCATTGTAGCAGTGATTTCAAAATCTCCTAACCGAGTTGGTTTAACAACCATTTTTTAAATCCTCTAACAAGGTGACAGTTCTATTGAATTGTTTCAAGACCTCTTACAAGGCCACTCCTAACAGGGTGATTAAATCCTCTAACAAGGTCACACCTAATAGTGTGTTTTGTAACCTTTTACTAGGTTGGCTCCTAACAGGGCATCACTTTAGAAGAGTGAAAAATAGTAACTAGTTACATTGGTGGTTTTTCCCATATTGGGTTTCCACATTAAATCTAGTATCTCTTGTGTTCATGTTATTTTCTTTATTCATGTATGTTAATCACTGATGAATGCTTAAGAACAGTTATAATTAATACTCACTGCAATAACCGAGTTTCAACATTTCTCTATATGTTTGCCAAATAATAGCAGCAAATGATTTAATAAGACATCTAAGGGATCTATGGAAAGTAAATTTATGGTTAACTGATTCACCCCCCCTCTTAGTTACTACATCTATATTTCCAACAATAAATGTGGGGCTTGGGGGCAATCATAAACTCTTATAATTGTAGAATTTTCCCCTAATTAGAAATCACCCCAATTATGGTTTCCCTCCCATTTGTCCTCCCATTTCATAGGTCTTAGCATCCTTAGAACCTTAGGTGGTAACCTTGTAACATTGATGCCCAACCATCTTAGAATAGGAAAAATAATGAAGCTCTCAGAAACACAAAAGTCACACCTATTTGCAGTACTATTCCATACATTTACCCATAGTTGTACTAGATTATGTTGATAGTGGAAGGTGAATTCTAGTTTCAACATATTCAAATCAAAATTGTTGATATTGAAAAATAGAATTAAGTGCATCAACATATAGTAATGCAAGAACTTAATGGGATTCTTACTTTCTTTGATAGATATTAACCCTTCATGCATCTTGTCGATTACATACTGGATGTAATCATAATCTATGTTTACTAGAGAATTCTAGATATCTAAAATCATCATCAAAAGATCAGCTGGTAAAAATTCTTCATCCCCATCTATTCCCAACACTCTACACAACCCATAACAAGTCTACTTCATATAGCAATGGAGGGATTTAAACTAGTAAGGGGCATTCATGTTATCAGGGAGGGGAGCTATATATGTGCCCTACTTTGGGATATGCTTCACCATCTGGTCTTTTACTAACCCTATATTTTTTGTATACCTCTCTCTCTCTCTTGGCTCAGATTAATTTCAGTAGAAGAAGACATGAAAAAACTAAAAGCTTTCATGAAAGAACCCCTATCAAGAGTAACCAAAGGTGACTGGTCTGCCTTCCTAATTGTTTTGGAGATAGGATCATACAACCTAGCCAATGCAAAAATTGGGTCTACATCTAAAAACACATCAAGGACAATCAATTTCCCTAAACCCAAAGCCCAAACATTACAAACAGGAACTGGCCCACCCCTATTTTGATATAAATAACTGAAAATAGTATAACTTGAGTAGGATGGTGTAACAGGATCTCTGCAATGACCTAAAACATCTTCAAAGACATCATCAGGAGCTCTTTTGTTCTGAATAGAACAAGGCAACAATTTGAGAAACTCGTCTGAGTAATTTGGCTTGTTCCTATCTTCCCCACCTTTCATTTTGGCTTCACCACTGGAAGAAGTCATGCTTGGATCTGGTTGACTCATTCTTTTCTACATAATTGCTCTCAATTCTACAAACTTGATTTGTTTGGCACTCAAAGGTTACTCCAGAAAACACAATTCTCTTCAAATTACATCAAACACAGAAAACAATGAGTTTAGCCCATTTATTGATGCAAATTGAAATGTGTACAATTGCCAAAATCATTGCAAATCTACCTCCAATTACTTCCACATTCAATTCACACATCACCAGTTTTCAAATTAGTGCTAGTTGATGCAGGGATGTTGACATATAGACTTAAAAATTTGAAAACAATGCAGAAAGGCAATGATTACAGTTTGGTACTCTATCACCCTACTTACATGATAAACTACTCCTTTGAAACTGATTGGATGACCAACTACCTTTTCTCTAGCTTGATAATGTACTTTATCCACATGGCAACAACCTTTAACCTTTCTTTATTATTTTCTTTAAATGAGCCCATTTTAGAGAATTAGTGACTGAAGGTTCTCACTTATTCATTGAGTGAAAAGATAACCCTAGCTCATATTCAGAGAATTAGTGACTGAAGGCTTCTCTTATTCACTAAGTCAAATTCTTAATTCTTCCTCCATTTAGTGAACTAGCAAACAAAGAAAACCTTGCTCGAGCAACTAACCATGGTCACAATTTGGAGAACTAGCGACTGAAGTCTTCACTTACTCACTGAATGTTTCAGTTGACTGCTAATTTATTCTGAGACTTGGCAACTGAAGGCTAATCTTGTTCATTGAATGGAAGCCTTAACCAAATATTTAATAGGATAACTAGCAAATAAGCTTACTCTCTAAGTTGCTGAATTCTTTCCGAACTGCCTATTTCAAACCAAGACTTTGATTCAACCCTTGATTGTGACCTCAATCGACGGCCATCGCTAATTTTTTGAGACTATAAGACAATCATCTTTTGATTACAAAACTTAATGAAAAAAGGGTTAAAACTTACTTGACTACACTATTTGCCCATTCGCTGAATGATTTTCATCATAACCAACCTTTTAAGAGAATGCACAACCTCTTCATTCACTAGATCACCAGAAGATTTAGAACCTCACCAACTTATTTCAAGATCATGTGAACAATAGGGAAAACCACTTTTGTCCAATCTTTTAAACCAAACTATTAGAGCTGTCGAACTTAGAGCACATAGAACTTATAACATAGTCACCAAATCACCAAATCAATCTATGTAGGACCCAAATACGTTGAAATTAAAACATAATCATTGATCATAAGCATAATCAATGGTCCTCACCAAATTGCTAGATAATACAAGTCTTAACCACCCGATTCTGAGAATGAGAGAACACCGCCACACCAGGTCGCTAGAAGTTAACTGGAAACTGCCAGGAAATAAGCAAACAGGAGACTACATACTTGCTAGTTTGTGCAAAGGTTGAGGTAACTGCTGAACAACTTGGAGACTTAGTGACTAAAGAAAACATACAACACAAGTTTTACTCATTTTCCAGTTCACTAGATAACTCAAAGACATAAAACAATACTATGCGATTTAGCGAACACTTGATGGGAATAATCACGTGCATAATCAAAATAGTTAAGTGGCCAAAAAGTAATAATGAAATATAAATATTAGGGCAACTTAAGGGTTTACACGAAAAGGAAAGATTTTCTCAAAAGGGAAAAACCTAGGGTAAGGCTTTTTAGGCTTGGTTATAAAAAAATTGATGGATTTTTGAAAACCTAAACCCCAGAAATTAAACTTGCATAAGGATTAAACCATGATTTGAAACTGAAAACCCCACAAAACTTGAAAAAATCCCAACAAGTGGTCTGGGGTCATGTCAAGCACCTTGATCAAATCTTTTCTCGAATCTGGCTTTATCCCCCTGTTCTGCTTCTCTCTCCACCTGAATTCACTCCATATCTACATTTCCTAGCATTTTGGGTCAGGATCTTGAGGTTTTTGACCAAAAGGTCAAAGTCAACCTTTATGTGTCAAAGTAAAATTTTATGGGTCAAAGCCAACCTTGACCTTGACCTAGGTCAAATTCAACATCATCCTTGACCCCTTGTCCAGATTTCAAATTTCCTTGATTTCTAGGTGTCGGGTTTCGGGGATATTTGTTTTCTCACCTCCGAGTTAGCTATTTCAGGTTTCAGAATTGTAAATCCTTAATTTACATTTAATCTAGGTATATTTTCTAAAGGTTAGGACCTAATTGAGATTTAATTCTCCAAGGTGGCCCCTCTAGAAGATTGTGCCCTAGTTCACTATAAAAGGAGGCCTTCCTCTCTCATTTTCACATTTCATCTCAAGCAATTTCATGATCAAGGAGCTCTCAAGAAAGATCAAGAATTCCATTCAAGCAATTATACATTCAAGTCATCTTCTCCTCTCAAGTTCTCCATTGAAGATCAAATATTCAAGCATTCAAGCCTTTGAAGGGATTTGGTTCAAGCATACAAGATTCATCATTCAAACCCTAGATCTAGCCACCATGGTGGTGTGATCTTCCTTCAAGATCCTTCAATTCATCTTCAAGATCCATTCATCCTTCCCTCAAAGTGAATTCCAAGCATACAAACATGGAGGTTTAGATTTAAATTTTTAATGTTATGTCCAAGCTTTCATAGCAACATACTTGACTACATTTCAAATACAATTGCATATCTATCAAATTGCATAGCTTCATTGTTAGATCTACTTCTACTACTTGATAGCATTCTCCATTTCAATTTCAATATTAAGGTTGATTCCAAACCAGGGTTTGACCATGGCAAAACCCCCAAACAAACAAACAAAAACCCCATTTTTCTTGTGGGTACAGGTGCAGAATTGCAGATCTGAGAGTAGATTTGGATACCCTTTTCGGTGAACTTCCAAGATCTGTGAACAAAGTCAAAATCAACCTTCAAAATAAAAATGTACCATTTGACCTTTTATGAGGGTCAAAGACTACTTGATGTCAGAAAGATAAAATATTTTTGGTTTTTCTTCGTCTCAAAATTTCCAATCTGAAACAGGTTACAGAATTGCTCGAAAGTACACATAGACATCAGAAATTGGCATTTTCTAGATTTTCCCTAATTTGAGGTGAGTACTTTCCTTTAAAATATTTCAAACACATACTCCATTATAGAGAAATATAAGGTTTTCTTCCTTTTTCATATTCTCTATAGATTGATTTGATTGTGCATTAACCTTTTGGTTGATCAATTTGGATCTCTCCTTTGGGAATTTGGATTTAGAAGTGAATCTCATATTTCCCCCATATATTTTAGGGTGAACACTATTTCATCCTATTCATTTTGGTGAACCTGACATACTTACTCTCCTTTCTTTTGTGGATTTAGATGCCCTATTGTGTTAGATTTGTGGTTAATCTTTTCTTGCATTAAGATTAGGTTTATTTATGCCCTTGCATTTAAATTTCAAAAATACAAAAAAAATTACAAAATTTCTTTAAAAATACAAAAACATTTACATTTTCATGCTTTTAGTATTCAACATGTATCATTCTTGTTTTGATTACTTTGATGAGGCTTTTGTTGTTCAATATGATAGAGCCCTTAATGAGGTAAATGGAAGTGAGGATGAAAATTGTTCAAATGAGATCTCCATTGATCCTATTCCAATTTCATCTTCCTCTAGAACCTCTTCAATTGACCTTTACAAAGATGAGTTGGGGATTGATGTTCATTCTTCTCCTAATATATGTCTTTTTTATAAGCCTATTTTACAATATAATTTACCTTCTTTCCCCTTTAGGGATCAAACTTTAATGACTTATGGCACTCCTACAATGAGCTTTATGGATAAGGATGATAATCCTCCTATTTGGGATGAGACTTTGGATTTTGATGTTGATTACTCTCTTCCTCATGAAACCATTGTGGATAATCCTCCTATTTGGGATGAACCTTTGGATTTCAATGTTGATTACTCTCTTCCTTATGAAACCATTGTGGATAATCCTCCTATTTGGGATGAAACTTTGGATTTGGATGTTGATTACTCTCTTCCTCATGAAACCATTGTGGATAATCCTCCTATTTGGGATGAGCCTTTGGATTTGGATATTGATTACTCTCTTCCTCATGAATCTATTGTGGATAATTCTACTTTTTGGGATGAACCCTTGGATAATTACATTGATTTATCCCCTCCTTGTGAAGAATTTTTGATACAAAAGGATGACATATTCTCTAAAACACACCTCCCTTATGTGAAAGAAGATGAAATTATAAATCCCTCACCTCCATTTGAGATTCCTTCTAGTGACAAGACATTAGCGGAGAAAGATATGAATTCCCTTAATGCTCTTCCTCTTAGTGGTGATCTTATGGGAAATCATGATCCTACCTCACAATATCTTTACTATAATATTACTTATATCTATTCAAACCCTTTTCCAACTGTAATTCCAAGTGTTCCTCTGGTTGTGTCTTCCATTCATATCACTTCCTACACTTTTACTAGTATTCCTTAACTTCCTAACCCTAATTGTATCCTTCCTAGTTTTCCTAATCCTAATCCTATCTTTCCTAATCTGATTCCTAATTATCCATCTCCTATTCCTAGTTCTTCCCACACTTATGTTGAGGTTCAAACTATGGTTCATGATGTGGATGTGCAAAGATTCTTTAAAGTAACTTCTCGATATTATTTAATCCATAAACATAAAAGACAAGAAACTTCTCCTTTGAGATTTATTCATAATTTTACTGCTCATTCTGATATAACATAGATCTTTTCTTCTCTAGATTGAGGGGCAAGAGGTATATTTCTTCCTACCTTCTAGAATCCATTATGCTCCCACTTTGAGCTTACTTGGTTATTATTTCATTTATCTCAATGATAGCTTTTCATCCATTTCTCTTTTCTATTATTCAAGATATCTTTTCTAGGACATGTGTTTTGCAAAGGTATCCCTTGCCTTTCATTCCTAGGGGGCAAGGTTCTATCTTCTTTCTCTTTATCTAGGGAACTACTTTCCTTAGCTTAAGTGGTATTTGTTTATATTGTAATATTACTTCATCATATTGATGGATGTTTTGATCATGGATAATCTTTTTACGAGAGGTTGTTGTCCTAGGTCATCACCTCTTCTCTATGTTGCAAATTATGTTCTTTATAAACTCTTACCCTTTCTTTGGTTGTTTCCTTCATTCCAAAGATTCCTTTTCCTCTTCTTTGTAGGGGGCTTGATGATTGATTCTTTGTTCCATGAGTGACATATCCTTTTCACAATTATCTATAGTCTTGGATGTAGGGGTCAATATCCCTCGCTAAGAATATGGTATACATTGTTTCAAACCAAGATATCTCCTTGCATTGTGAAGTAGGTATCCTCTTCCATATTTGTTCCTACACTTGGGGGGAAAGGATGCCATCTCCTTCTTTCCTGGATTCACCTCTTTCCTTGGTTAAGTAGTATCTATTTATTATGTGATATCCAATCATACATGAAAATTTTGGTTTGCATTGAGGATCTAGGTCCTTGATAACAACCTCTTTTGCTATTTGACATTGGGTTTCTATGGTTGATATATCTCTCACCTTGGAAGTTGAATAGTGTGCTATCCCTCACAAGGGTTACTTTTTTTTCACTTCTTGCATGATATCTCTTTGCATTCGTCCATTCCATGGCCTCATAGGAGCTATGACCTTCTTGGCTTGGATTGGGTGTCGTCTATGGATATTGTCTTGATGTTGAAGAAGGATTTATCCTTGTTCTTTTCTTTCCTTAACATGTCAAAATAGTATGTTTTTTCCATATTAAGGAGGGAGGCATATATAGGGTCTCCCTTGTACTCTAGTTTTTTATGTTTATATGCTAAATCTCAGAAGGTAATGCACATAAGTTGCTAAATCCCAAAGAGACATGCATTTTCAATTTCAAACATGCTAAATCTTTTGAAGGTAACACACATAAGTGGCTAAATCCTAAGGAGACACACATTTTTCAATTTTTTCAATATGCTAAATCTTAGAAGGTAACACACATAAGTTGCTAAATCCTAAAAAGATACACATCTATATGCTAAATCTTCCGAAGGTAACACACATAAGTTGCTAAATCCTAATGAGACATGCATTTTCATATTCATAGTGATACAAGAAGGTGGATCTATGAGTATTCCAAAAGCTGTTAGAAGACACATTACAATTGCAAGCACAGTTTATGGGTGAACTTGTTGGGCTCTCCCTCCAGGGTGATTCATGGTAAGGTGGGCATCTTACTAGGTGAGGTAATCACTCTTTTCCCTTTCTCTCTTTTCTACTTTCATTCTAGTAGGATAGGATCATGAAGCTATGTTATTTATAGTGTTTCTCTTGTCTTTCTTATGTAATCATTTATGTTTTTATGATAGCTTTCCAAATATGATATCAGTATGAGAAATATTTCTTAGCAAGGTTTCTTATACTTATTGATTTGGGTTTTTTGTACTAACCCTTGTTCTTTTGGCATTCTCATGCATGTATGTTGAGTTAGAATCCTTAGTCTAGGGGCTTCTATCCTTAATTAAGTGTCATTGTATCTTGTTGTGAATTCACTTGGATCTTCTCTTTCTTCTCCTTTACCAAGAGTTTGCATCGAGTCCATACTCTTGCTAAAGTGGGGGCTTAATGTATCATCTTAAAATGGAAGCACTTCCATGTTAAGAGACTTTAACCCTCTGAGTGAGTGGTCTAGGGTCATGTCAAGCACCTTGATCAGGTCTTTTCTTGAATCTAGCTTTATCCCACCATTCTACTTCTCTCTCCACCTGATTTTACTCCATATCTATATTTCCTAGCATTTTGGGTCAGGATCTTGAGGTATTTGACCAAAAGGTCAAAGTCAACCTTTATGGGTCAAAGTTGACCTTGACCCTAACCTAGGTCAAAATTTACCTTGACCCTATGCTAGGTTAGTTTTGAGCTTATCCTTGACCCCCTGTCGAAATTTCAAATTTCCTTGATTTTTGGGTGTCGAGTTTCAGGGATATTTGTTTTCTCGCCTCTAGGTCAGCCATTTCAGGTTTTGGAATGGTAAATCCTTAATTTGAATTTAATCTAGGTATATTTTCTAAAGGTTAGGACATAATTGGGATTTAATTCTCCAAGGTGGCCCCTCTAGAAGATTGTGCCCTAGTTCACTATAAAAGGAGGCCTTCATCTCTCATTTTCAAATCTCATCTCAAGCAATTTCATTATCAAGGAGCTCTCAAGAAAGATCAAGCATTCCATTCAAGTCCTCTTCTATTGTAAAATTGGCTAAGTTGATTGCATGGATGTTGTCATTATGGAAACATATGATCCTCATGAAGTTCACACAAGTCAGAGAGAAAGTATGACAGAGTGTATTGCAAATTTGTCTAAGTGTGAGACAATGTTTTACCAGTGAACCTGTATATAGTTTTTGTTTGCGACGTTGAATGGAGTAAGTTCAGTTCTTGCACACTTGAAAATAGAATCTATGATGTATTTTGATCATCCATCTCAGAGTGCAAATCAATATAGCATGTACGAAAGTAGTTATGATAGTTTTACCAAAGATAGTGTGAAGCCGACAAGACATAATATGAAGACAAAACTAGTAAAGAGTTAAGGGAATATTTTATTTATCAAAATAATGAATTAACAATATAAAGAGATGAAATCCTAGATGTTAAATCTTTGATAAAGTTATTGATATAAATGTAAATGTAATTGTAATTGTAAAGAGTAGTAGCAATTGAAAACAAGCAGCAAGTAATATGATGCAAAGTATATGAAGCATATGTAATAGTGATAGTGAAAGAGCAGCAAAGTGATATTGATGCAAGCAGTATAAGGTTATGTACCTTAACCTATTTTGTAATCAATGTATATTTTGCATTACTTATTTGGGTAGTGGGCTCATCTGGTAATCACATTTTGTACTACAACTCCTAAGAGGGTTGAGGCTTGTAACAAGGCCTATAGTCCCTTAATCAGGATTAATACACTATATGCTTGTAATGGACTCCTAACAGGGTCAACATCCTTAACAGGATACTTTTTGACTAGTGGATCTTTGTGGGTACCATCCCCACCAGGGTTTTCCCTTGGCCAGGATTTCCTCAAGAGAAAATAATGTATTATGAGTTCTTTCTTGTTATGCATATTATTTAGCTTCTTATGTTATGCATGTATAAAGATAATCTATTATATCCATAATTGGGAAAAAGATAAAGTTTGTAGAATACTGATTCACCCCACCCTCTCAGTATTCCCTATTTCTAACAATTGGTATCAGAGCTTAGTTACTCAGAAAATAATCATTTAATGAAAGCCTAGCAGCTTGAGTAAGATCTCTATAGATATGGATCAACTATAGAAGAATCTTGAAGAAGCTCTTGAATAGATTGACTTGCTTACTATTGAAAAAGATACTTTGAAAAGAAAGTATGATGATGCAAAGAACCTCATTGAGAAATTGAAAAACAAATTGGAAGATCTAAGATCTGAAAAAGAATCTAAAGTTCTTATTGAAGATTATGATGAAAAATTGGAAAAAGAAAATGAGATCCTAAAGCATGAATTAAAGATAGCAAATTTGAAGCTTAGTTTGAAAGATGGAAATGGCAAGAATGAAGCAAATCTAAAATCTGAGAATGAAAGTCTAAAGACTGAAAATGAAGGACTGAAATCTAAACTTTTTAAAGTAACATCTAAACTTGAGAAAGTCAATTTACAGTATGATGAACTTGAGAAATACAATAAGATTGTGAAAGGTGAATTGAATCAATCCAAACAAAAACTTGAAAGGCTATATTCAACTAGTGAGAAGATTGATGAACAAATATCCTATCAGAAACCATTCTATGATAAGACTAGTCTTGGATTCAACACTTTCAAAGCAAATGATGAAGGCAAGGAACTAGATTTGAAGATATTTGAAAGCATAGATGAGAAGAAGACTGATGAGATCAAAAAATCTGAATATATACCTAAAGAAGAGGAATCACCAAAGCAAGAGGAATCACCCAAAGGTATGCAAAGAGAATTCAAAGGTAGATGTTTTTCTTTTAATACTATTGGTCATATGAAGAGAGATTGCATAGGTAAACAATTTAAACCTCTTAATGGTTATTGTTACAATTGTCATGGTTTTGGACATAGAGCTATTGAATGTAGGAAATCTAAATTTATTGAGAATAATGATGGTAGTAGAATGTTTAGGAATACTAACAATGCAAATAAGAAACCTACTAAAGATTTGAACAAAAGAAGTGGAGTAGTATGCTATAGATGCAACAAGGTTGGACACATTGCTAGAAAGTACAGATCACAAATCAATCAACCTAGACCAAGATATGGAAATAATGGAATTGTTTGTTAGATATGCAACAAGATTGGACATATAGCAAGGTTTTGTAGAATGAACAATAGAGTTTTTCATCCTAATCCTAACCCTAGGAATCATGCAAGAAGAAATGAAGATGCTAGTAACAGTCAGAAAGGATGCTATAGTAATTTAGATGAAATAAAGTTTACCAAAAGCACAGATCAAGGAGACATATTCAACATTGAAGGTAATCAGGAAGGTGAAGTATTGAAAGGTAAGAATGAATCTTTACCTGACCTATCTCAAAGTACTTAATTAATGTAAATTGCAGTAGAATAGGAACTTAGATTTAGTATAGAAGTAGATATATGATGAATTGAGTCTTTTGTAGTAAATGAAAGGTAGTTTATGATATTCTAATTTTATGGTTAAGAGCAGAAAGAAAAATATTATGTTTTGCGAGATTGCAAGAAGTTTTAAGTTTTGCAGGTTAGCAGAGATAGATTTTTGGAAAGAAGCGGCAAAAGAATTGAATGCAATGTCAGAACTAAGTGAGATTGAATTAATAAAAGGTTATGCTCATTATCATTTGATCATCAAAATGAATTCAAGTGTCAAGGAGATCAAAGAGCAGTGTTAGAAAGCATTTTGCAAGGATTTGGAAAAGAATTGTGTGTCGAATCTATGCAAGCCCTAAGATCATGAAATTGAGATGAATATCAGAAGATTTACAATCAGGATATGACACTAAAACAAGGTTCTAAACACTTGGAACATAATGAAATTGTCAAATATGGATTAAATTATGAATTTGATAATGAAGAATGCACTAAGATCATTTTGAGTAGAATTCATAATGGAAAGTTTTGGCTAGAGGATAGATTGATAGATATTACAGTTGATTTGATTCATGAAGTCACTAGATTATCTAAGACTAGAGCTATTCTTTTTAATGAGAAAAACATGAGAAAAATAGTCATTGACAACACTAATTCATCCTATAATGGTAGAGGAATTTTGATTAGAAGGATCAAACAAGTTGATGTGAGAT
The DNA here is from genome assembly GCA_027943335.1 of Chamaecyparis obtusa. Lineage (NCBI taxonomy): Eukaryota > Viridiplantae > Streptophyta > Pinopsida > Cupressales > Cupressaceae > Chamaecyparis > Chamaecyparis obtusa. Next base: position 333,816 of record BSBK01005143.1, on the reverse strand, counting down.
ACATATGTAAGATCCTAACTACTAAGTTTTGTGCTAATTCAAGAGAAGATGACATGGTAGTTGGAATGGTACATGCAGCTTATCTTATGTGTGTTGATAGGGTACCAGTTGATATGTGTGAAATTCTTAGAATTCAATTATTTGAGAACTTGGAGAAGATCAAGAAAACTAAGTATACACATTTTAGGTTCTCATCCCTAATCACATACATGTTCTTTCATCTTTCGAGGATATTTCCTTACACCATAGGAAATGATTGGAATGATGGACAAACTACAATGGAAAGGATTAATGTAGTATACATAAAGCATGTTATTGAAAGTGTTAATGAGAGTGCAGTAATTTTTATTAAGACATTTCAAAATATTGTGTCTAGCAGATCAAGGATCCCTAAGTCTCTTGTTGAGAAATACAAAGATGATATATATTTTATGGTGGATACTGACTTTACCTATATTGAAGCAGTACAGACTAGAAAAGAGTTCATAGACCCTCTTGGCTATGAAATATCTGAGGTAGAAGTTGAAGAGTATGTTAGTAGACTACTAAAGTGTAAGTTGGACACTCAGTGTAATAGCTTTGGAACCTTTGAGGAGAACTTCAACTCCGCAAAGATTCTAATTGAAGAGAAATAGTCTAAGAAGAGAGTTGAGAGAACCATTAAGAAAATCTTAAAGGATATAGGAATGACAGAGAAAATTTTTGGTAGCAAAGCAGATAGCAGCAACAATCAAAGAGAGTGGACAAAAAAAAAGTGTTTCTATTCCTCCTTTATCATCAATTGCAGTGCCACAAGAAGAACCACAAGTAAAGGCGAAAGTGGAAGTACCTGAGAAGGACATAGAAATAAAGATGTCTACTAGATCCACTTCCTCCACACCTAGCAAAAGAGTTAAGGAGAGTTCCACTGGACCAAGAAAGAGGCATAAAACTCTAGTGCAACCAGTACCAAGAAAGATTGCAGAGGTTAAAGATGATGTCACTACAATGAAGAAAGCTTGGAAACCAAAAGTTGAAAAGCTTAATGAGTAGATTATTGAGAATGGTGACTTTGCAAGAATGAAAAAATATTATGATCTTTATGATTATACTAATAGACTTAATCTAGAGAATGCAGTTGTGAAGCATATGATCTTGAATGGAAAGAAGTTTGATACTATTCAAGGATAGATACCTGATGACCTGTATAACAAACTTCTGAATAGAAATAAGAGAGCATCAGATGAAGAGACAACTATCAGAGAAAAGCTTGTGAGGAAGCTTTGTGAGATAAGAGATGAAGCTCATTTCAAAAATATTATGAAGGCCCTAAGCACCCATCTAAGAACCAAAAATAGAGCAATTCAGATTATGGGAGGTAGATATGAAGAAGTAAATTTTGAGACTAAACAGGCAATTATCAAGGTTATGGCAGAGTATGTTGGAGAAACATCAGTTGCAGTAGAGCATGCAAGTGAGAAAGTACAAGAGGACATTCCATCTTCTCCAACTATTAATATTGAAGATGAGACAATGAATGTGGAAGGTACACAAATCACCTTGGATACTGATGAAAATGTATTCAAAAATTTGGAGAACATTGTTGACAATTCAACCTTTGAGGAATAGGAAGCTACAAAAGAAGAAGAGATGACAGATACCACTATTGTGGAACCACCAGTTGTAGAAGAACAAGTTCCCCTTCCCACCAAAGAAGATATCAGTCTTACTCCTGAGACTAGAAAGAAGACTCAAATTGGCTCTATGATTGAGCATTTGGGAAAAGAAGTAGATGATGATGATCAGTTGGAACTGATTACATCCTTAAACAAAATAATTGGTAAGAATAAGAAGGTGAAGAGTCTTGAAGGATGTTTGAAGGAACTAAACAAGAAGTTACAAAGTATTGTGACCACAAATTTTAGAAATAGACCCTATGGAGAAGGTAAAGAAGGTAATGAGTACCTTTGATAGTGAATTCACAAACCTAGCTGATATTGCAAAAGTGAAAGCACAAGCAGACTATAAGGCTAGAATGATGTTGAACATTAGTCAATACATCAGCAATGATATCAATACTCTTGATATCTGTATCAAATATTTGAGGAAACATTTGGAAACAGGAAAATCTTTGTACATAGTGTACAAAATCAAAGACTTTGACAACTGAGGAAGATCAGAAGATAAATTTGAAGGAAGCAGAGATTCTAAATGAAACAAACCTTCTGTCTAGTCCTAATGTGAAGGTCAGTAATGTTGAGAAGAAAGTTAGAAAATTGTATGATAAAATCAGAGTTGTACAAGATGAAAAAGATAGGAAATTGAGAAAATGCACTCTTTTGAGAGAGCATGTTTCTATGAATTTGAGCATAATTGAAGAACAATTGGAAGATTGTCTTTCAACAAAGACTTCTTTTCAAAAATTTAACTTTGAAAATCTCCAAGCATGTGAAATTACTTCTTATGAACTAAGCGCACTACTCAATGTGGAAGATTCCATTAAGAAATCATGGGAAAGGAGATAGAAGCCATGAAGATAGATTTTTTAGATTGTGTTGCAAGCATACTAGCTTTGAAATAAATAAATTGAGGTATAATCTTTTTTGTGATACAATTTTGTGACCCTCCCTACCTTATTTTTGTCATTGTTTTCAAAGGGGGAGAGATATATAGAATAAAATTGATAGTATATGATGAGAATTATTACTCTTAGGAGGAGTACTATATTAGAGACAATAATTTTTGAGGAGTTATAAGGATAGTATGAATTTTATACTATGGCCACAGTTTTGAACAATTTTGAGATTTTTAAGTTGTACACTTAGCCAATTTTCTCATATGTTTTCACCAATGACAAAGGGGGAGATTGTTGGAAATTTCACTAAGTTGATTGCATAGATGTTGTTATTATGGCAACATATGATTCTCATGAAGATCGAACAAGTTAGAGAGAAAGTATGACAGAGTGCATTGCAAATTTGTCTAAGTGTGAGACAGTGTTTTACCAATGAACCTGGATATAGTTTTTGTTTGTGACATTGACTGGAGTAAGTTCAATGCTTGTGCACTTGAACATAGACTCTATGATGTCTATTAATCACCCATCTTATAGTGCAAGTCATTATGGCATGTACGAAAGAAGTTATGATAGTTTTACCGAACACAGTGTGAAGCTGACAAGACATAATATGAAGATAGAACTAGTAAAGAGTTAAGGGATTATGTTATTTATCAAAATAATGACATAATAATATAAAGGGATGACATCCTAGATGTTATCTCTTTGATAAATGTAAACATAATTGTAATTGTAAAGAGTAGTAGCAATTGAAAACAAGTAGCAAGTAATATGATGTGAAGTATATGAAGCATATGTAATAGCGATAGTGAAAGAGCAGCAAAGTGATATTGATGAAAGCAGTATAAGGTTATGTACCTTAACCTATTTTTTAATTAGTGTATATTGTACATTACTTGTTTGGGTAGTGGCCTCATCTGGTAATCACATTTTGTACTACAACTCCTAACAGGGTTGAGGCTTCTAACAAGGCCTATAGTCCCTTAATCAGGACTGATACATTGTATGCTTGTAATAGAATCTTAATGGGGTCAACATCCTTAACAAGATACTTTTGATTAGTGGATCTTTGTGTGTACCATCCCCACTAGGGTTTTCCCTTGGCCAGGGTTTCCTCGAGAACAAATAATGTGTTATGAGTTCTTTATTGTTATGCATATTGTTTAGCTTCTTATCATGTATAAAGATAATCTTTTATATCCACAATTGGTAAAAAGATAAAGTTTGTAGAATAATGATTCACCCCCCTCTCAGTATTCCCTATTTCTAACATATTCTCCACTCAAGATCTCCATTGAAGATCAAGGATTCAAGCATTCAAGCCTTTGAAGGGATTTGGCTCAAGAATACAAGATTCATCATTCAAATCCTAGATCTAGCCACCATGGTGGTGTGATCGTCCTTCAAGATCCTTCAATTCATCTTCAAGATCCATTAATCCTTCCCTCAAAGTGGATTCCAAGCATACAAACATGGAGGTTTAGATTGACATTTGTTAATATTATGTCCAAGCTTTCATATCAACATACTTGATTACATTTCAAATACAATTGCATATCTATCGAATTGCATAGCTTCATTGTTAGATCTACTTCTACTGCTTTCTAGCATTCTCCATTTCAATTTCAATATTAAGGTTGATTCCAAACCAGGGTTTGACCAAGGTAAACTCCCCAAACAAACAAAAAAAAAGCTGCATTTTTCTTGTAGGTACAGGTGCAGAATTGTGGATCTAAGAGCAAATTCTGATACCCTTTTTGATGAACTTCTGAGATCTACGAACAAAGTCAAAATTGACCTTTAGAATAAAAATGTAGCATTTGACCTTTTATGAGGGTCAAAGACTGCCTACTGTCAGAAAGATAAAAGATTTTTGGGTCTTCTTCATCTCGGCATTTCCAGTTTGAAACAAGTTGTAGAATTGCCTAAAAGTACACACAGACATTAGAAATTGGCATTTTCCATATTTTTCCTAATTTAAGGTTAGTACTTGCCTTAAAATTATTTCAAACACATACTCCATTTTAGGGAAATATAAGGTTTTCTTCCTTTTCATATTCTCTATAGATTGATTCGATTGTGCATTAACCTTTTGGTTGATCAATTTGGATCTCTCCTTCGGGAATTTGGATTTAGAAGTGGATCTCATATTTCCCCCATACATTTTAGGGTGAAGATTATTTCATCCTATTCAAATACTATCTTGATTACTAAGATATTTGTGGATGACATAATTGTTGGATTAGTTGTGTGTTGTCTTTGATGTCACATAAATGTCATATTATTTATCAAGCTCAGTTGGTCAGCAAAGTAGTTCCCAGTATTTACTGAGCTTAGTCACTTAGTAGGCAGTTTTTAGTGTCTAATAAGATATCTCGGGTGTCAAAGAAAAGTATGGTAGAAAATAGTGTTAACTGAGCTTCCACGGTTAACGAAGGAAAGTTAGTGTTTATCGAGTTCACTCGGTCTCCAAAGGATGTTGCAGAATTTGTAGTGCTTACCGAGTTCTCTTGGTCACCAAAGGAAATCTTTTTGGATTAGTGTTTACCAAGCAAGGTCGGCCCAGTAAAGGATTTTATTAATTTGAGAAATAAAGTTTGATTATTCCAGCCGACTATTGTAATGATTAGTAATGTTATTAGTGCCGAATTGACAATCTAAATGGACAATCGGAATGGTAATTGGAACAAAATGGGTATTCAGGAACAAGCTGAATGAAGATGGTCAAGTATCTAGAAACAAAGCTAGATTAGTGTGTAAAGGGTATTCTCAAGAAGAAGGTATAGATTATGGAGAGACTTTTTCTCCTATTGCAAGATTAGAAGGTGTAAGAACTCTACTTGCATATGCAGCACATAAAGGATTTAAGGTATATCAAATAGATGTAAAATCTACATTTCTCAATGGTATTCTTGATGAAGAAGTCTACATTGAGAAACCTGAAGGTTTTGTTGATCCAGACAAAAAGGATATGGTCTGCAAGTTACACAAAGCATTGTATGGTCTGAAACAAGCCCCTAGAGCATGGTATGAAAGATTACATAACTATCTTATTCAGATTGGTTTCAAAAGAGCTAATGTTAATAGTAGTTTGTACATCAAGGAAGGACCAGATAATGTTGGAAACAATTGTCTGAAGGAAATTGCTACTCAAATTATGTCTTGTCTTTGATGTCACACAATGTCATAGTCCGCAGCAATCAGTTCCTACCGAGCTCAGTCAGTCTGCCAGATAGGGAAATTTAGCATTTACCGAGTCCACTCGGTTATCAAAGGAAATTCATCATTTACCGAGTCCACTCGGTTATCAAAGGAAATTTAGCATTTACCGAGTCCACTAGGTTATCAAAGGAAATTCAGCATTTATCGAGTTCAGTTAGTTATCAAAGGAAATTCAGTGTTTACTGAGTTCAGTCAGTTATCAAAGGATTGTCGATGTTTACCGAGTTCCCTCAGTCTCTGAAAGATTGTAGAAGGTTATGGTCACCAAGCACTGTCGGCCCTTGAAGGATTTTTTCAAAAAGAGTTTGCTTAATTCAGCCGACTGTTATACTAAATAATATCGATTTGACAAATCTAAAATCATATAAATAAAAGGTCAAATGTGAAAAATAAAAAAGGGATATACAGCAAGAAGATTTACAGAAGAAAAGACAGGAAAGGTGTGTGCGAATTTGTGAAGGATGTTCAGATATCCTTAAGGTGTAGCAGAGATTTATTCGATCAGGAAGGATCACACATATGTAGAACAGAGATCTGTAATCAGCAAGGTAGTTGCATTATTATACAGGTCATTTTTCATTGTTACCTTCTTATGATTGTAACAGTGAATTCTAAATCTCTTAACCGAGTTGGTTTAACAACCATATTGTAAATCCTCTACCAAGGTGACAATTCTATTGAATTGTTTTCAAGACCTCTTACTAGGCCACTCCTAGCAGGGTGATTAAATCCTCTAACAAGGTCACACTTAACAGTGTGTTTTGTAACCTTTTACCGGGTTGGCTTCTAACCGGGCATCACTTCAGAAAAGTGAAAATCAGTATCTAGATACATTGGTGGTTTTTCCCATATTGGGTTTCCACGTTAAATCTTGTGTCTCTTGTGTTCTTAATTTCTATCTTAATCATACACCAGTGCTGATGAATATCTAAAAGATAATTTTGCTAATACTTTCTGCATCTTCAAAGTTACTGCAATCTATTTACCGAGTGCTAAAACAGATAACATTTTTAAGATATCCTAAGGGATCTAGAAAGAATTAATTGTGAAGTGTTTTATGGTTGACTGATTCACCCCCCCCCTCTTAGTCACTTCATCCATATTCCATCAATTGGTATCAGAGCTTTTAGTGCTTGCAAGAAGGGTTTCAAGGACCTAAGCTAAAGATCAGGATGTCTTACAAGAGGGAAATTCCAAAGCTCAACAGAGATAACTTTTCAGCATGGCAAGGTCTCATGCGACTTCATCTGGCTTCCATTGGTGATTCAGGATGCAAATACATTGATGAAGAATACACAATTCCTAATGGCGCATTAACTGTTGAAGACATTGCAGATAAAAAGACTCATAACACCATGATGATAGACATTGCATCTGCTCTCAGCTATGAAGAATTTGATGATATTAAAGAATGCACTACTGCATATGAAATGTGGATGGCACTGAAGAAAATATATGGTGGTGATGCAAATGTGAAAAGAGCCAAAGCAGAAAGCCTAAGAGGACAGTTTGACAAGATGAATATGAAGGAAGATGAAAACATTGCAAAATATGTTGAAAGAATCAAAGCAAGTGTAAGTGCAATTAGAGCTTCTGGAGGAACAATCTCAGATGAAACTGTTATAAGTAAGGTACTCAAAACATTACTCCCTATCTATGCAATAAGAGTATCAGCTATTCAAGAAAGAAGATGTGAAACAAACCACAATATAACTTTGGATGCTTTAGTTGGAAGATTGACAGCCTTTGAATTAGACAACTATGACAACTATGTTCCTAGTTCCAAAAATATTGAATCAGCATTTGAGGCCAAGGTTTCACTAAAGAAGAACAAGAAAATTAAAGAAGTTCAGTCAGAAAGTGAAGAAGTATCAGAAGAAAGTTCTGATAGTGATCTTGAAATTGTAGAAGCATTACTTGCAAAGAAGTACTCTAGAGGGAAAGGTAAATATAAAGGTAAAACTCCTTTAATCTATTTTTCATGTGAAGAAATTAGACATATTGCAGCTAGGTGCCCAAACAAGAAAGTCAAGGAAGAGAAGAGAAGTCACAAGTACTATGGAAAAAAGAATTTCAAATCATTCAATGATAAAGGTAAGAAAACATGTTTTATGGCTAAAGATTCTGATGATAGTGAAGAAGAAATTGTCTTTATTGCTATAAAAGATGAATCTGATGATGATGAAGATAAGATGGCACTTATTTCTCATATAAGCAAAGATGATATATGGATAATAGACAGCGGATGTTCACACCACATGACTGGTGACAAAACAAAATTTGAATATCTAGAAGACTGTGATAGTGGTAATGTAAGATTTGGAAACAATGAACCTTGTTGTATAAAAGGAAAAGGAAGAATCTCATTAACCAAAGAACTCATATGTGATAATGCTTATTGGGTTGAAGAACTAAAACATAATCTTCTAAGTGTAGCACAACTAATCAACACTGGTTTCAAGGTTGAATTCATGAATGGTCAAGCAAGACTGCTGGATGAAAAAGGAAAACTCATTGGATCAGGCAAACAAACAAAAGGTAACTTATTTTATCTTGATCTCAGTGAATATTCATGCTTTATTGCTCAAATAGAAGAAAGTTGGCTATGGCACAAAAGGTTATGTCATGTGAATTTTGATAACATGATAAAAATAAGAAAATTCAAGAAGGTTAGAGGCATTCCTACTTTGAAGAAACCTGATACTGGTCTATGTAAGAATTGTCAGATTGGCAAAATGAGTAAAACTAGTTTCAAGAGTAAGAACTATCAGTCTAAAGAAATTTTGGAAATTGTGCATACTGATTTATGTGGACCTATTGGAATACAAAGCTATACTGGAGATAAATTCTTTATTCTTTTCATTGATGATTATTCTAGAATGATGACTATCATGTATTTAAGAGAAAAATCAGAAGTATTTGAAAATTTCAAATGGTACTTAGCAAGAGTGGAAAAGGAAACAAGGAAAAGATTGAAATGCTTAAGATCAGACAGAGGTGGTGAATTCATCTCCCATGATTTTAACAACTTTTGCATTGAAAGAGGAATCAAAAGATAGGTATCAGCTCCTAGAACTCCTGAGCATAGTGGAATAGCAAAAAGAAGAAACAGATCTATTATGGATTGTGCAAGGACTCTAATGATAAAAAAGAACATCGCTATAAAGTACTGGAAGGAAGCTATCAGCACTGCAGTTCATACCTTGAACCAAGTACAATTGAAGAAAGACACATTCAAAACTCCTTATGAATTATTGTATGGCTATAAACCCAATGTAAGTTACATGAAAATATTTGGTAGCAAGTGTTATATCTTAAAAGAATCTAGAAGAAATAAATTTGATGTGAAAAGTGATGAAGGACTATTCCTAGGATATTCTAGCAAAAGCAAGGCATACAAATGTCTGAACTTATCTACTCACAAAGTCATAGAAAGTATACATGTAAAATTTGATGAGTTTGCAGAAAAGACTGAAGAAGAAAGCAAAAGGGAACCTGAGAACTATAGAAGATTCATTTACATTGAACTTGAAACATTGGCAGACACAACTATCAATAAGGAAACTATATCTACCGAGCTGAGCACAGTTACCGAGTCACAAACCGAGTCACAAGAAGAAGTTCAAACTGAGTCACAAGAATAAATTCAGACCGAGTCTCAGCCTGAAGTTACCGAGCAAATATCTACCAAGCCTGAGCAACCTGAAGAAGAGATCCTAGAAGACAACAGCATGAATCATTCAAAAGGAAAGGAACCTATACTAGCCAAATATGTCAGAAGACATCATACACCAGATCAAATTATTGGAAACAAATCAGATGGTACTATGACAAGAAGCAAGCTAAAAGGTACATGTCTGCTTATTGACTTTGAACCTAGAAATATCAAAGATGCATTGGAAAATGAAAGTTGGATTGAAGCAATGAATGAAGAATTAGAACAAATACAAAAGAACAAAACATGGACTCTTGTACCTAGACCTAAAGATAAGAATGTAATTGGAACAAAATGGGTATTCAGGAATAAGCTGAATGAAGATGGTCAAGTATCTAGAAACAAAGCTAGACTTGTATGTAAAGGTTATTCTCAAGAAGAAGGTATAGATTATGGAGAAACTTTTGCTCCTGTTGCAAGATTAGAAGGTGTAAGAACTCTACTTGCTTATGCAGCACACAAAGGATTTAAGGTATATCAGATGGATATAAAATCTGCATTTCTCAATGGAATTCTTGATGAAGAGGTCTACATTGAACAACCTGAAGGTTTTCTTGATCCAGATAAAAAGGACATGGTCTGCAGGTTACACAAAGCATTGTATGGTTTGAAACAAGCTCCTAGAGCATGGTATGAAAGACTCCATAACCATTTGATTCAGATTAATTTCAAAAGAGCCAATGATAACATCAATCTGTATATTAAAGAAGGACTGAATGACAAAATTATATTGGCAAAAATATTTGTAGTTGATACTATATTTACAGGGAATGAGGATCAGTGCAAAGAATTTTCAGAGAAAATGAACAAAGAATTTGAAATGTCTATGTTTGGTTTAATAAAATTCTTTGTTGGTCTTCAAATTCAGCAAAGCAAGAATGGTATATACATTACTCAATCTAAATACATTAAGGAAATACTTAAGAAGTTTGGTATGGAAGATTCAAAACCAGTTGGTACACCCATGTGTACTGGACTGAAACTTACCAAAAATGATGATTCAAAAGAAGTTGATCGGACCCTATACCGATCTATGATTGGAAAATTGCAGTATGTAGTACATACAATACCTGATATTGCCTTAGCAGTCGGTATAGTAGCTAGATTCTCAGCAAAACCTAAGGAAAATCATATGATGGCAATCAAAAGAATCTTAAGATACTTAAGAGGAACTGAAGAATATGGTTTGTGGTATAAATTTGGAGGCAATCTAGACTTAAAAGTGTTCACTGATGCTGATTGGGTAGGAAACATTGATGACAGAAAAAGCACAAGTGGTGGAGCATTTTTTCTTGGAAAAAGACTGGTATCCTGGACTAGTAAAAAGCAAAATTGCACATCTCAATCCACAGCTAAAGCAGAATATGTTGCTGCTGCAGTAAACTGTTCAAATATTGTTTGGTTTAAACAGTTATTAGAAGGTATGAAGGTTGAAATCAAAGAACCAATTGTTATATTTTGTGACAATACCAGTGCAATAAACATTTTGAATAATCCAGTGATGCATTCCAAAACCAAGCACATTGCTATTAAATATCACTTTGTCAGAGAATTGGTGCAGGACAAGGAAATCAGATTAGAATATATTCATACAAAAGAACAGATTGCAAACATTTTTACCAAACCATTACCTAAGGATGCATTCGTGTATCTAAGAGGTAAGTTAGGGGTCATTCCCCTATCTGAGGCTCACTAAATATAGTTTTAGTGATGCATCAACCAGAACATGATTGAAAATCAACCAGTTGATGTAGCATATTCAAGGAATCATTGCATATGAATCAGTACTTGAGGTACATTAATTTACATCGGTAATATGTGAATTGTCTTTGGCATGTGTTGTCAAAGAGGGAGTGTTTGCTATGTCTTTTCTATTACTTCAAGAAATTTTTAATAGTCAGAAGGAAGAATTTTCAGGATAAAGGAAGTTTGCTGACAGAGGGAGATTTGAATCTGAACCGAGCTAACTCTTTCAAATTTCTTATGCTATGACATATTGTGTTGCCATCAATGCCAAAGAGGGAGATTATTGGAAACAATTGTCTGAAGGAAATTGCTACTCAAATTATGTATTGTCTTTGATGTCACACAATGTCATAGTCCGCAACAATCAGTTCCTACCAAGCTCAGTCAGTCTGCCAGATAGGGAAATTCAGCATTTACCGAGTCCACTCGGTTATCAAAGGAAATTTAGCATTTACAGAGTCCACCCGATTATCAAAGGAAATTCAGCATTTACCGAGTCCACTCGGTTATCAAAGGAAATTTAGCATTTACCGAGTTTAGTCAGTTATCAAAGGAAATTTAGTGTTTACCGAGTTCAGTCGGTTATCGAAGGATTGTTGATGTCTATCGAGTTCCCTCGGTCTCCGAAAGATTGTAGAAAGTTATGGTCACCGAGCACTGTCGACCCTTGAAGGATTTTTGCAAAAAGAGTTTTCTTAATTCAGCCAACTGTTATACTAAATAATGTTGATTTGACAAATCTAAAATCATATAAATAAAAGGTCAAATGTGAAAAATAAAAAAGGGATATACGGCAAGAAGATTTACAGAAGAAAAGATAGGAAACGTGTGTGCAAATTTGTGAAGGATGTTCAGATATCCTTAAGGTGCAGCAGAGATTTATTCGATCAGGAAGGATCACACATATGCAGAACAGAGATCTGTAATCAGCAAGGCAGTTGCATTATTATACAGGTCATTTTTCATTGTTACCTTCTTATGATTGTAACAGTGAATTCTAAATCTCTTAACCGAGTTGGTTTAACAACCATATTGTAAATCCTCTAACAAGGTGACAATTTCATTGAATTGTTTTCAAGACCTCTTACCAGGCCACTCCTAGCAGGGTGATTAAATCCTCTAACAAGGTCACACCTAATAGTGTGTTTTGTAACCTTTTACCAGGTTGGCTTCTAACTGGGCATCACTTCAGAAGAGTGAAAATTAGTATCTAGATACATTGGTGTTTTTTCCCATATTGGGTTTCCATGTTAAATCTTATGTCTCTTGTGTTCTTAATTGCTATCTTAATCATACACCAGTGTTGATGAATATCTAAAAGATAATTTTGCTAATACTTTCTACATCTTCAAAGTTACTGCAATCTATTGACCGAGTGCTAAAATAGATAACATTTTTAAGATATCCTAAGGGATCTGGAAAGAATTAATTATGAAGTGTTTTATGGTTGACTGATTCACCCCCCCCCTCTCAGTCACTTCATCCATATTCCATCAGATAATAGAATTGTTTTGGCAGAAATATTTGTGGATGATACTGTGTTTACAGGTAATGATGATCAGTGCAAAGAATTTTCAGAGAAAATGAACAAAGAATTTGAAATGTCTATGTTTGGTCAGATAAAGTTTTTTGTTGGTCTTCAAATTCAGCAGAGCAAGAATGGTATCTACATTACTCGGTCTAAATACATCAAGGAAATACTTAAGAAGTTTGGTATGGAAGATGGAAAACTAGTTGGTACCCCCATGTGTACTGGACTAAAGCTTACCAAAAATGATGATTCAAAAGAAGTAGATCAGACCTTATACAGATCAATGATTAGAAAATTATAGTATGTAGTTCATACAAGGCCTGATATTGCCTTAGCAGTTGGTATAGTAGCAAGATTCTCAGCAAAACCATGAGAAAATCATATAATGGAAATCAAAAGAATCTTGAGATACTTGAAAGGAACTAAAGATTATGGCTTGTGGTATAAATTTAGAGGCAATCTGGACTTAAAAGTGTTTACTAATGTTGATTGGGTTGGAAACATTGATGACAGAAAAAGTACAAGTGGTGGAGCATTCTTTTGTGGCAAGAGGTTGGTATCTTGGACTAGTAAAAAGCAAAATTGCACATCTCAATCCACAATAGAAGCAGAATATGTTGCTGCAGTAGTAAACTGCTCTAATATTGTTTGGTTCAAATAGTTATTGGAAGGCATGAAGGTTGAGATCAAAGAACCAGTTGTTATATTTTGTGATAATACAAGTGCAATAAATATTTCAAAGAATCCAGTAATGCATTCCAAAACCAAAAACATTGCTATAAAATATCACTTTGTTAGAGAATTGGTGCAGGACAAGGAAATCAGATTAGAATATATTCATACAAAAGAACAAATTGTAGATATATTCACCAAGCCACTACCTAAGGATGCATTCTTGTATCTAAGAGGTAAGTTAGGGATCATTCCCCTATTCGAGGCTCACTAAATGAAGTTTTAGTAATGCATCAACTAGAGCATATTTAAGATCAGTTAGTTGATGCAGCTTAGTCAAGGAATCATTGCATATGAATCAGTACTCAAGGTACATTGCTATTCACCTGGTATGTGTTGTCTTTGGCATGTGTTGTCAAAGAGAGAGAGTTTTCTATCATATTTCAAGAAATTTCTTTAGATTTCTAAGAGGGAGAGTTTTTTAGTCAAAAAGTGAAGTTTGCTGATAGAGGGAGTTTTCATAGTTGAGAATCAGAATGAAGCTAAGGATATGCTCCTTACTCTATGTTTTCTATGAAATTTCATTGTGCTATGACATATTGTGTTGCCATCAATGCCAAAGAGGGAGATTGTTGGATTAATTGTGTGTTGTCTTTGATGTCACACAAATGTTATATTATTTATCAAGCTCAGTTGGTCAACAAAGTAGTTTCTAGTATTTACCGAGCTCAGTCGGTCAACAGGCGGTTTTCAGTGTCTACCAAGATATCTCAGGTGTCAAAGAAAAGTATGGCAGAAAATAGTGTTAACCGAGCTTCCACGGTTAATGAAGGAAAGTTAGTGTTTACCGAGTTCACTCGGTCTCCAAAGGATGTTGTAGAATTCATAGTGCTTACAAAATTCTCTTGGTCACCAAAGGAAATCTTTTCGGATTAGTGTTTACCGAGCAAGGTCGGCCCAGTAAAGGATTTTGTTAATTTGAGAAATAAAGTTTGATTATTCCAGCCAACTGTTGTAATGATTAGTAATGTTATTAGTGCTGACTTGACAATCTAAATGGACAATCCGAATGGTATATATAGAAGGTCAAGTTGTGAATTAAAAGTGTGGAAGTAAGAAAAAGAAATAAAGTGTGAGCGAATTTTGTAGGATGATTAGATATCCTTGAGGAGCAGTAGAGATATATTTTGATCAAGAAGGATCTAGTGAATCAAAACAAAGATCTATATTCAAAAATTTAGTTACATCATTATTCAGGTCATTTCATTGTTACTTTCTTACCATTGTAGCAGTGATTTCAAAATCTCCTAACCGAGTTGGTTTAACAGCCATTTTGTAAATCCTCTAACAAGGTGATAGTTCTATTGAATTGTTTCAAGAACTCTTACAAGGCCACTCCTAACAAGGTAATTAAATCCTCTAACAAGGTCACATCTAATAGTGTGTTTTGTAACCTTTTATCGGGTTGGCTCCTAACAGGGCATCACTTCAGAAGAGTGAAAAATAGTAACTAGTTACATTGGTGGTTTTTCCCATATTGGGTTTCCACGTTAAATCTAGTGTCTCTTGTGTTCATGTTATTTTCTTTATTCATGTATGTTAATCACTGATGAATGCTTAAGAATAGTTATAATTAATACTCACTGCAATAACCAAGTTTCAGCATTTCTCTGTATGTTTTCTGAATAACAGTAGCAAATGATTTAATAAGACATCTAGGGGATCTGTGGAAATAAAATTTATGGTTAACTGATTCACCCCCCCTCTCAGTTACTACATCTATATTTCCAACAATAATATTTGGAGGAGAAGATCACATCTGTAAGTCATTGGTTGATGAAATGAGAAGTGAATTTGAAATGTTTATGTTTGGAGAGATTAAGTTCATTTTGGGCTTGCAAGTGATTCATCAAAATGATGGTATATTCATCACACAATCTAAATATATAAAGGAAGTATGGAAGATATTTGGCATGGAAGATGCTAATCCTATGGGAACACTAATGGCTACTGGATGTAAACTGACTAAAGAAGATGGAACTACTGAGGTAAACCAGACACTGTATCGATCCATTATTGGTAAGTCAATGCATGTAGTTCATAGCAGGCCTAATATAGCACATACAGTTGAATAGTTTCTAGATTTTCTGCAAACCGTAGAGAATCACACATGGTTGCTACAAAGAGAATCTTAAGATACCTAAAGAAAACTAAAGATTATGGACTATGGTATCCTAAGGTAGGTAAGTTTGAACTTAAGGTATACACCGATGCTGATTGGGCTCGAAATGTGGATGATATAAAGAGTACCATTGGAGGAGCATTCTTCTTTGGTGAAAGCCTTGTTACATGGACAAGTAAGAAATAGTCTTGTATTTCCCATTCTATAGCTGAAGTAGAGTATGTTGCTATAGCTACTAACTATTCAAAGATTGCTTATATCAAGCAAGTGTTGGAAGATATGAATGAGGTAATCACTAATCCTATGATTATATATTGTGACAACACTAGTGCTATTAATATTTCAAAGAATCCAGTGATGCACTCTAAAACAAAGAACATATCTATTAAGTATCACTACTTAAGAGAACAAGTATAGGAGAAGCAAGTGAAGCTAGAATTTGTTACATCAAAAGACAACTTGATGATATTTTCACAAAGCCTCTACCGAAGGATACATATGAATACCTGAGGGCTAGAATTAGGGTCTGTCTCCTATCTACCGGTCACTAAGATGATCTAGAGGTTCCATCAGCCTAATCTTATCAATAGATCATACATGTTGATGCAGCAAAGTTCACACTTTGAATTTTTTTTTGTCTGAGGTTGTGAAAGATTGAAGCACTGGAATAGATTTTCACATTAGTATACTGAGATATAGAGAATGCACCAGACAATAGAGAGTTACATGGTTGCTATAGAGATGTATGTTTCTATTTCTCTTTGGCATTGCTATCAAAGAGAGAAAGATTTCAATATGAACTATAGGGACAAAATCCATGAAATACATGACAAAGGGAGAGAGATATGAAACAAAATGAAAAGGAGAGAATGTCATAGGGAGAGAGATCAAAGAGACATGAAGAACATTGAAGATTGAAGGTCAGTTACTCAGAACAATAGAAGACTTGAGAGATGACAAGATCATATTTGCAGAAGATAGTCTGCATTTGCAAATGATTTTATGTAACATAGTGATTAAACATATTAAGCTAGGGAGAGCTTGTTACAACATTTGTTGATAGAGTTGTAGAATACATGTTTGGTATGTGTTTGGCATATTTCATTTTCTTGTGTTGTCATCAATGCCAAAGGGAGAGATTGATGAACTACAATTGATTTGAATAAATTGTATGACTTGAACGATCTATGATTCGAGATCACTGAGTTGTTGATTAGATATGTAAGATGATTAAATCAGTAATATGTTGTCATTGATGTCAACTAGTTTTGATAGTACTTATCTTGTAGGTTACCATACCTAAATATCTGTAGAAAGAAGAAGAAAAGAGATGAAGAATAGATATATCTACATTGAGGAAGATGGATATGACAAATGAGGATAAGGAATAAATTGGGTAACCTATGGCTGAGTCTATGACCTTATGTTATTGACTTGATTATGTCACATTCATCTATGAGGAAGGATAGAGCAAAATGCACAAAGAAGTGTGGTCGGTTAAAGAAGCATTTCAGTACACACCGATGCAATGTAGTGTATAGCAATCAGAGTATAAATTAAGCTTGTTTTGATCAATGCATTTCTTTGTTAACTGAGAAGAAGAAAAGAGCTAAATGATCAGTTTAGCTGACAAAGATTGATGAGCTGGAAAGTACCTTGAAGAGTTGGAGATAATGTTTGTTATGGGGAGATATGTCTAGCATAATTCAAAGAAGATCTAAGGGATTGAAATAAAATGTGTTATTGACACATCAACCAAGGAAGGTTTAAGCAGCAAAATGGATGAAGGAGAATAAGCGGCAAAATCTGATGGATGGAATTAAAATGGTTTACTTGTCTACGTAAGAGACTAGGATTTCATAATGAAACAAATGCCAAAAGAAGGAGACTGCAAATATATCACATGAACAAGCTTCATGCATGCCTGATCAAACCGGTTAAGGAGAACCAAACTAAAAAGATTACCGAGCGTCAGAAAGCTTTAACCGAGAGACAATGAGTTACTAAATATTGATTGAAACAAAATTGATATATTGATCAAAGGATTTGAATGATCATAATATAGATCTTATAATCTACAATTGAAGTTGTGTTTTAATTAGATCAACTTAGGTTATAGTTTAACCATTATAAATAAATAAATCTCTTAATAGAGTGGACTAGAAAGTCTAGTAATGTCATTCATAGAGTGTACATTTGTTATTCTGTCAACCCCATAGTGAATGTTGGTTGGATGATAATGTTTAGTGTTAAATCCTCTAACAAGGTCACACCTCATAGTGTGTTTGTAACCTTTAATAGGGTTGGGTCTTCACCGACCTCACTTCAGAAGAGTGAATAATTTTTACGTTGCTAGTCCCAGGTGGTTTTTCCCTTAATAGGGTTTCCATGTTAAATCTCTTGTGTTATGTGTTGACTTTGATGATTGTTTATTGTCATAATTTACATGTTTCATATTGGATTTGATCAGTAATCACTATATGTTATTAATGGGTAATCGGTAAAAGCACATACCGAATACTATTTTATGTTACCGAGTTGCACAAGTTTTAGTAAATTGTTTTTGGATATACATTTTGTAATTGGGAATATGGATAACTAATTCACCCCCCTCTTAGTTATTCTAATAGCTATCACTAGGTATCCTACCACTGACAAGACAAAAGCACTTTGTAGTGCATCAAGGGTTGAAATTGAAACGAACATGGGAGCCAAGTGGGATAGCTAAGATATGAAGATAAACTCAATCAAAGACCCAGAGGTAAAATTCATATCTCATGTCTTTAGTTACAAGATCTATCAGTCGAGTAGATTGAATAGTGTACCATTTTGAGCCATTGACATAGCTTTCAAAATGGTCAAGAAAGGTTTTCAGTTGGACCTCGCCAAGCTTCTTTTGAAGTAGATTGAAGATAACATGAAGACAATCAAGTTGGAAAAGTAAAATACATGTAAGTTTGGATCACTACTAATTTTCATATTATTTTATGTGAAAATAATTTTCCCATTGGTCAAAATTATATAAAGGTCAACTGAAAACCTAGTCACAGTTCAAATTATAGATTTGATTAAGAACTTGGGAGATAAGTTTAACAATGTTGTAGATAACTATTTTGAGCAATTCAAAGGTAGAATAAATTCTCAGAGCATAATTCCAAGGCAACTAGTTAGGCTATGGAGCCAAGGAAAAATGGTTAGCCCCCATGGGATATGAAATAGATATTGATTTTTCTTCCAAATCAATGAAGGCTTTATTGGCTGAGCCTAAGCATCCTAATGCAAAAAGGTTTGGAACTTATGAAGAGGCCAAGACAAGAATCAAAATAGGCCTAGTCATCGCTAAAATACCAAAGAAGTCAAAGAAAATGATGAAAAATATGGTTAAGAAACTTGGTGATGATGTTGGATCATCTGAGAGTATCCTAGTTAAGGTAGCAACCAAAGGTTAGTTAGTTCTTTTTGACAAACCACATGAGAGTGAATAAATTGAGTCAGACAATGATTTAGATCCTACAACACTTTCTCCTTCCACCACTCCAAAGAAGAAGCACTTAGAAGTGCAGACAAGGGAACATACATGGTCAACAACTATAGATTCACCTCCACTAAAGAAAGGAGTTGTGAATATATCTAGGCCAATAGCAACAACACCGATGAAGACCTAAACAAAGAGAGGTATTAAATCTACTACTAAGGCCCCTAAGAAAAGGATGCTAATTAGAGGGAAAGATGATTTAGATGATGATGAAGAAGATAATGATAAATTTAAAATTATTGTAAATAAGAGTTGGTCAATTGACGAGGTTGTTGAAGAAATAATTGAAAATAGAGGATTAAGTGATCCTTAAATTGGTTAGTTTGAGCACTTGTCAATCGAAGTCCAGAACAAAATTGAAGAGGCTATCCTCCAGATGATGATTAGATTGAAGAGGGTACCAATAGAATTTGTCAAACATTTACCCAAGGCATTAGAAGAAATAATTTCATAGAAATGGAAATATGCCTTGAAAGTGGAGAAAAGAATGAGGGAACAATCCCTAGTTTTGGCTATACCAACATTGATAGTTCCTAAAATTGAGGAATTAATGAATAAGTATTCAAAGAGATTTCAAGTGAAGAACCAGGCACTAAAAATACTTGATGAGAATATGGTAGACATAGATGAGGATAGTTAACTCATTTGGACTTCAATTGTACAAGCCCATGAAGAGTCAGAAAAGTTGTCCTTAGCAATTATTCCCAAGAAGAAACTTAAGAGAAAAGGTAAGGGATTTCATACTAATGATGAAAACTTGGCACCAAATCACATAATTGACATATCAGATACTGAGGTACCTAATACAACAAATACCACTAAGGAGATGAGCTTAACTCAGGATACACCAGATCAAGTAGAAATACAAGGGATCAATAATAATTCACTTGATGTACTCATTCAGGACATCACAAATGGTGATCCCGATGACATGAAAGATGATGAGGATGTCACTATTGCTAGAGCTCAACCGCAAGAAGAGGGAACCATAATTAAGCTAATAGTAAGCTCTATATCAGGAAATCTTCCTATCCTGATGGAAGCAGTTGAAATTATTTCTGAGGAACTCGAAGGCTCAATTCCTAAGCAACCAAAGGAAAAATCAGGGGAACAAGGAAAAAGCACACTTGTAGAAACATAAAAGTCTAATGATAAAGAGGTGGATACATAGGGCCAAGATGACCCTAAGCCTAACGAGACAACACTGCCATACACTACATCCAAAGCTCCATCTCAATTAACTGACACATAGGTTACCGAAGAGCAGAATAAGGAAGATACTGTGTCTACTAGGCAAGAAACACTAAGTGTTGAGGTAAAGGATATCATTCCTTTTGTTAATACTTTACCCCAAGAGCCTAAAAAGAAGAAGAAAAATCATGGAAAGGGGTCAGTCACACTTGATGAAGTCATTGAAATACCTAACTATGACTTGAGGACTTTGGACCCAGAGGAATTAAGAAAATATGGGGAGCTATGCACAAGAAAGGTAGCTCAAGAGAAGTTGAGGAAAGAGTGCAAGAGCAAGTAGATTCTTGAAGATGTGAGAGACATCTTGCAGTAGGTTGTACCTAAGGTCTAGATTAATTAAGAAACACCTATAATGGACTAGATTTCCACTATTTCAAAAGAAATAAATCCCCTAGACATTGATGCTAAAAAGAGACATGAAGAAAGGGCAGAATCTAAGATTCAAGATAAATTGGCAGAAAAGATTAGCCAAGAAGTGGCAATAAAAAAAGTAAAGCTTTTTGAGATAATAAAAAATCTCCAATCTATTACTCAGAAAATAATTTAGATGTTATTTAAGATTTTCACTATGGATAGTTTCACTTCTGAGATCAGTGAAAAGATTAAGAAGTTGGATACCGAAATCCAAGCCAGTACAAATGCCTCCTTAACTGAGCCAGATGCTTTTCATAAGCATATACTCAAAGTTCTAGAGTTTTGGTAGTTAAGAGAAGATTTGAGGAAGAAGAAGGATAAGACATGTGTCCAAGTCATCGAGCTACAGGTAGAGCTACTTCCCTAATTAAAAATTATTAAGTGACATATTATCAAGGCACAAGCCTTAGTTGCAACATCAAAAATTTTAGTGTTGGAGAACATCTTCAACATGCATGCACAAGTCAGTCTTGAGCATATTGCTCTCACCAACTTGAAAGAGGAATGGGAAAACCTCTTAGACTCTCTCAAGAAAACCCATCTGCACATTTTTGATAGGATGTAAGTACACATTTTTGTTTATGGCATTAATCTCAAAAAGGGGTAAGTATAATGTATATGCCAATTGTATAAATATATGCTAAGTGTACTACACACATACTTGGATCATGCACCGAGGGGAAGTTTTGAGTAATTTTTGTCATATGGGTATGTGCAGGATCATGGTATACCAAACTATGGCCTTAAGTGGCAATGAAAAATCAAAAAATTAGGGTTAGTCAACTTGACGTAAAAGGTTGAACATCTTATGAACCTTATGTGAAAAAGTTGTAACAGTACAATCTGAAGGAAATTGAATGTAGTTTCTAAACTTCTAGCCCTTGTGTGAAATTATTTTTTTCTAATTGTTCAAAATTTTAGGGAAAAGATAAAGAGTACATGTATGTTTGACCACCTTAATCACAATCAAATGATGAAATATTTCCCAAGATTCTAGATATAAGTAGTAGACTCATCCCCGAATGTGACACATATTTTTTTGTAACTTTTGGTCAAATAAATAATTAATTATGAATTTTCTGCTACAACTTTTTCAGAATAAAGAACTCTTGTGTCTGACCACCTTAACTAATTCAAAATTTTACCAAATTCAAAACTTTTTTTTTCTTATAGTAACCGAAGCATAGAGTGTGATGCATGTTTCAAATTTCAAAAAGGTTAAACGGTTTTAAGTTATAGTTGTTTTTCAATCAGTATGTCAATTATGACTTTAAAGATAACTCAATTGAAAAATAAGTAATAATTACTTAATGAACTCAAAATTTGACAATAATTATATTGATGGAAAGTTGATAATGTCTTTAAGAAACCCTTTTCATTTCATCAATTTCACTTGAAAAAATAGTCGTCAGCTACATGGTCGAAGTCTCGGTATTAAGAACTATCTCCTAAAACATGCCTAAAGAGTTGACCACCCACGTTTGGTAATGCCCAAGAAAATACCAAGCCTAATCGGATATCTGATAATATCAAATATCCGAAAAAGCCCGCCAATTTTGAAATTTCAATTGCCCAACTTTTCCCAAATTCAAGTTTCATAATAAATGTATTTTTTTAATAGTAATATTAATTGTGTTATATTAAGTTGTATTTTTTTATGTTAATATTAATTCAAGTTTCATATTAAATTATATTATTGTTATTTTAATATTAATTTCATTTTAAATATTAATATTAAATAATAATAGCATAGCATAAATATTATAATATAAATTTTTATATTAGTATGTATTATATTATTTGATACACAAAATGATTTCAAAAAAATACCTATACAGTTGATCTGAGGACAGACAGTTTCAGTCCAAATCCTCTTGAAAGTATCCAACACAGGATTTTTCTACAAACTCCTTGTAATTAAGGTGGTCTGAGTATACTAAATAAGTAGATGTCAATGGCCTTCCCCTCGATTGAATACAATCAATTGATTTTTTAACTCTTGAAAAGAAATTTCACATAGATGTAGAACAACCGTATGCTCATCATCTATTCTAGAAACTAATAGTGGTATAAAAATTGATGTAAGAACATTTAAGGTACATTGTCTACAAAAAGGTATATGAAACCTTTAAATATACATTAAAAAGTGGAGGTGAAGGCTCTAGATCAGAGAGAGAGAGAGAGAGAGAGAGTCATCAGGGAATATATGTTTACAAAATAATTGAAATAACATTTAAACTTACCTATGTTGAACTTTCTTTAGGGATTGTTGGATGAGTCATCAACAATACAAACCCTTGTCATTCTGGCCCCCTCAAACAAGGAGTTGCCTACAAAAGTCAAACATATACTTCATATTGTCATAACTTGACCATATTAAATATACTTGATAGTAAAATACACACAAATAACTTTAGAAATATATGTACCATGGGGCTATCACTGCGAATGGATATGCCTATGACTCTATTGTGACAATAGGGTCTCACAGCATCGTCATATGCCACTCTCTATCAAATAAACCGTGTAAATTAAAAATGAGTACACACAACTGACAAGTATAGATGTATGCATAAAAAAATAAATTACTTAATTACATTTCCTTTATCAATGGCTAACACCTACACCCCCTCACATTGCCCCTTGGTGGCAACTGGTGACACCTGCATTAGTATGTAAAAGATGATCATAAAAATTAGAAAACAATGTACATATACTATTACCATAATTTAAAAGGAAACCAATGAGTACATTAAAATATATGTACCATGGAAATGTCAAGACCAAATGATATGGCTAAAAGGGTGGACCCCTCCACCTATGCCATCTCCTCCTCTATCATCAACTGAACATCAATGTAACACATAAAAAGACATAAGTGGGAAATTATTATAAGGAAATTCTACTAAAAATACAAACAATAAAATTTAAATAGAATGTAAAAAGTGAATAGTTTACCCTTACCGTAATAGTGGGAGTCCATGGCTCTATAGGCTCCTAATGCACATCTCCATGAGCTTCTTTAGTGCCTTTAGTGTGCTGTGTAGAATCATCCCCATCAAAGTTGAAATTATATGCATCACTATCAGTCAGGGGACCAAAGCATAGATTCTTGCATATAATGCAAGTGTGGGGCACACAAACATGTGAGATTGTGGAGGATGTGGAAGTGCTAGAAGCATCAGGACAAGGAGGCAACAATGTTGTGCTCTGTGTAACTAGCAGATCACTCAAGGTGTGAATGGCTTGAATATTCTGTGAGTTGACCTCAACAATAATGTCTGGATGTTGCACTTTGGGAGGTGGTGAAATCTCGAGAGGGGGGACATATGTGTGGGATTTCACCCATTGTGCCCGTGGCTTGTCTTGTGGAGTGCCTAAACCTACACCCTGGTTCAGTGTCATACTCCAATAATTCACCTTGTGACTAAGCACAAATTCAGCATACAAATTTTTAATAAAATAAAATGGGACATCCAAATTGTTGTGAGGTGGTCTATCAAAAACCATCCACCAACGGTCCCAAAATTTGTCATGTATTGCACTATTTGTGCACCATTTAATTGGAAACTTGGTTTTTTTAGGGTCTACTTTTAGACCGGTTTTAGGATCCAAAAAAAGATTAACTATGTCATATTTTGTTATATTTAGGTGAACATGACTTGATCATAATCAAGCCCATCGTCAAACTGGGTGTGCATGAAATTGTGCCAAAGAAGTGCAACACTATGTTGATGTGTAAGTTTCTCCATGTTTTTAATAATTGAGTTCAATGTCATAAACATGGGGTGTGATGTGGGGATATTTTCATATGTGGTTTGAAATGCTCTAAGTTCATTTAGATTATCTCCTATTAAATCTTCTAAATGGTGAGCATTTGTGACAGGTACATCTTTTGGAGGTGGGGGATTGTTGGGAGGTGGTTCTAGATTTTTTGCAAGATCATTAGGAGGGTTTTCTGATTCCATGTTTGATAACAATGAAAAAAAATAGATAATTACAATGAATTTTAAAAAACCATACAAAAACTCATTGCTACCCTAATTTTTATATAAAAAACTATATATTTCTATTAAAAAATAATAAAAACAATAAAAATTAGAAGCTTTCACTTACCTGGCAATTTAGGAAAAATCAGATAGGGGATTTGGGAGCTAATATTCGATAACCCTGGCTGCGTTCATGTTTTTACAATGAAAAAATGTTGAATGCGGCTGGGTACAAAGATATATATCTACTGGTAAATATCAGATATCTAATTAAGCCTTTAGCTTTGGCTTTTGGCTTGGCCAGGTGTACTGACACCTAGGCCTACTAAAAAGTCAACAAATCTATTTGTGCACTTTTGGATGAGTGAAAATAGGTTTTTTTCACATCACCACTTTTTGGCATACCATGATCCTACACATACCCATGTATATATGAAGTAAGGATAGTTTGAGATATATTAGTTTATATACATTACAAGTTTTGATACTAATGTCAAAGGGGGAGATTGTTATCTCTATTTGAGCATTAGATGTTTTCATTAGTATCAAATTGGATCAGTCGGTAAAAGAAAGAACTTCAATCTACAAAATGATAGTCAATTAAAAAAACAAACCTTCATATCGATTATTCACAAGGAAGTATCGAGAACTAAATGGAAACAAGTTTAACTGGGCACCAAAGTAGTTTTATCGAGCGTCAGTAAACACCAAGCACACTGGGCACTAAGCACCAACATATTCATTGAGTAGGACTAGTATATTCATCGAGAAGGAAAGGTTATGTTTACTGAGAAATCTAGGAAATGGCATAGTAATCAGTTATAGAACATTTATCTATGTAAACGGTTACACGGATTCATAAAATGTTTTACCAAGATTGGGGATTATTTATTGTAGATGTAATCATTGAATTTAATGATGATTCATATGTAATAGTAAGATTTCGGTTAATTTTGTATAACGTAGATCTTAGGTTTTCCTAAGATGATGTAAACCTAATTAGGTCATGGCCAAAATAGACCTGATTAATTACAAGTGCCAAAATAGACTGAATGTTGAAAGTACTATGTCCACTCTAAATTTCTCCAAACTAATACCAGATCTGGAAAGTAGACAAAAAATCATGCACTTTCAAAATAATTGCACTTGAAAATGTTTCAGTATGATCCTAAACGAAGCCTCTAAAGTTGTAAAAATAGGGATCAGATAGGTACAGTCACAAGAAACTACAATTTCTACAAAATCCATCCACCAAAACTAGAAAATAACTACACCACTAAAAAATTTAGGAGTTTCTACCCAAAATAAAAATAAAAAGTGCACTCAATTGGTAGCCTAGATGATCAAGTTATGGCCTCTCAAAGTTGGATAGCCAAATCAAAACTACATATTGTGAAGGGTCTAAACCTTCCAATAAATGATGACATTAGCAAATCCACAAACTTAAAATTGACGGTCAAATGACTATCAGAACAAAAAAATAAATGTCACAATTATGACAGTCAA
The DNA here is from genome assembly GCA_027943335.1 of Chamaecyparis obtusa. NCBI lineage: Eukaryota > Viridiplantae > Streptophyta > Pinopsida > Cupressales > Cupressaceae > Chamaecyparis > Chamaecyparis obtusa. The sequence continues at coordinate 307,496 of BSBK01005143.1, read as the reverse complement.
ACAACCATCAAAGTTAATATAGAAAAAATATGCAACTGTGACTTTAAAATTAATGGTCAAATCATTTTCAAACTAAAATAAAAATGCCTCCTATGATGTCTAGAAGGCGTCAAATATAAGATAGTAATATCACTGCAAAAGAAATTTTTTAACCAGACTATCAATTTGGGCACTGACATGGATTCTAGAGGGTTGATAGTTCTGCCATGTCTCTTGATTGAACTGGTGTGGATGATGAATATGTTGTTGTGTGTCCATGCTAGGCAAATCTATCTTCTTCAAAAAATGACATTTTAGCTAAGTTGGGAAAATAGAAACCCATCGCATGGAAACTCTGATTGTCAAGTTGGTGTGGGTGTATGTGCTTAGAAGAAAGCACCACAACTCAGGCTTGCTGGTGGTAGGTTGGGAACTACACCTCAGCTCGGATGGCTTGTAGGATCAATGAGAAAATTGGTGATGAAAGTTATACAAAACCTTTTGTTTTCTCACTGTGTTGACTAGATGTCATTGTTTCTTGAGCTAGGGATGTTGATCAGGGAGAAATGGACATCACATAGTCAGTGAGGATTGAGTTCCACATATTGTGTGCAGAGAATACACACCAAAGGATATGTAGGAAATTTTCATTGTGGTAGTTTCAGGTCATCTCATCCTAATGTTGGTCGATTATGGATCTCTGAGTGATAATGTGGTGTGAAGATGTTGGCTGAATAGTCACCTTGGTAGGGAGCTCAAGTCAAGGAGCTTGACATGACTTGAGCTCAATCTTTCCAAGCTCAGAGCTTGACAATCTCATCGATGATCATGAGAAAATAACAAAGAAAAATTCCCACATTGATGGGGATATATAATACACCCAAATTATATAAAATGTACCGCAAAGGAGTAGAAAAGAGAAATGGTCAGTGATATTGAACTTGGTCTGTGAATTTTTGTCAAATCTTGGTCATTTTGTTTCCCTGATTTGACAATTTGAGTATTCTCTCTTGTCTAAAATTTGTTGTCATAAAATGAAAATAATCATAGAATAATATTAATTAGATCTAGAAGCTCACTTGATAGAACAAGAGAGATACAAAAATTGATGATCAAATGATTGATTTAATATTGACCAATAAAAAAATATAATGAATAACATGCCTAATTCATGATGGCCAATTGATGAATTAAAAAGTAGATGTTCGTGAATATATAGGTGATGCATGATAACTAGGAGAGATGAAAATGATAACCTATCACCTAGACAAGGTGTAATCACATGTTCACCAAAGGTGGATCATCCTCCATTGTACAAAAAAGTATGTGCAACATGTTCAACAATGAGAAGATGATAATCAGATAATAGCACTAAAGGTGGATATCACACCTAAAGTGGAAATTCTCCTACACCATGTGCTAAAGTGAAAGGTAAACTCCTAGGTGTCTGAATTAAAAAATACTATGTAATGCATTATCCTAAGTAAACTTCAGTAAAGTCTAATTCATAATATTTAATTACACCAATAGATCCCAAAAATGATGAAGGCATATTTTTGGGTTATTCAAATAAGACAAAGACTTACAAATGTTTTATTAAAAGGATTGATAAAATGATTGAAAGTGTAATCTAAAGATTGATGAATTTCATGAGAAATCTGACAAAACAAGAAAAATGAGAGAGAAGATTATTGGGAATAGATTTTATTGAATCGGAAGAGCCTAGATTAGTAGAGAAGAACAATGAGGAAGAAGTAGTGCAACTAGTTGAAGAAGAAGGGCCTAGGTGTGAACCAGTAATTCCAAGGTATGTGAAAAGAAATCATTCTTTTGATCAAATAATTAACCACTAACCCAAGAGGATTTTTCATCATTTTAGCATAAAATGGGGCAAAAAATAAATATGTAGTTTAAGGGGTTTGAACCTGTGACCTCCCAAATATATAGATAAGATTTCTTACCACACACACTATGCGTGTTTTCTACATTTTCATTTTGTGGAGTTTATTTTGTTATATTTTAAAGGGTGTTTCATGAAAAGAGGGCCCAAGCCCATATCTTTATCACATGGTTATAACAATAATGAATTTGTGCAAACCCAAAAACCTTGAAAGGTCCAAAGGGTTTAGGTTAGTTGGTCGAAGCAATGAGTTCTCATTATGGAGACCCTAGTTCAAATCCCAAGAGGGACATCTTTGTGGAATTCTAAATTGTGACTATTGGTCTTCCAATTGTTGTTTCTAGTGTGGCTGCTCATAAGGAGCTCATAAACTTGTAAACTAATGTGATAAAAAATCTTTTTAAACTATCTCTAATTGTAGACTAGGATTTGAGCGTGCACCTAAACCTGTTTTGAAGGCCAAAGACAAACAAACGTCATAGCATATTATCAAATCAAATTTAATGGTAAACAAACTAAAATCAAAGCCACCTCAGTTTAAGCCTAAAACAGATGCGCCCATGCACCGTTTGATATGCTTGGATATAAATGGATGTGGGTGTGCAAACTCAAGCACTTGGAGCATGCAAGATAAATGATGATTTGAGGATCAAGAAGACCCAAAATGACACAAAATAGGTATGAGGAACCTATTTTGCCTCAAAAGGCCTCAAGAACACACAAATATGCAAAGCTAAATACATGAACTAAGATTGATAAGAAATGAATCTATGTTAATCCATTTAAGCTAATTTAGATGTGATTTAAGCTTGAAAATGATCTAAAATGAAGAGTTTATGCTTATGCTAGAATGAAAATGGCATTATAACTTTGCTATTGTGTTTGAGAGTTGAGAGATGATTTGCCTTAGGAAGTGAGGGTATTTATAGGATTTCTAAAGGCTTGGGGTAGGAGGAATGAATGGCCAGGATTGAAATCCTTAAGAGAGGCCAAGATTCACTCAAAGGGAAGCACATGGATTGTGCTAGTTCTCAGCCAATCAGGAGGTGACACATGTCACAAGATGAGTGGATGAAGGGAAGGGCAAAGAGGAGTCAACAAAGGGGGCTCTAAGCTCATAACTCTCCAAATAAATGCTTGTAAGAGCAATGAATGGGCTTTAAGAGGCTTTGAAGACTTTGGGGAAGCAATAAATGCTTTGTGGTTGAGATATTTGGAAGGAAAGACTTTGATTTGGTTTAGGAAAGTCTTAAGCTTGGTTAGGATTGCACAAAGGTTTAAGGGTAGGATTAGGATTAGATTAGGACAAAAAAAGGATTAGGATGGGTGAAGAGGGTGGATTTGAGAAGATTCTAGAAGAGTCTAGATTTCTCCTTAGTTTCATGGAATAAAAGTTATTCATTCCAAAAGCTTAAGTTTTAGGAATATTTATTAAAATATTTTCAATAAATATAAAAATTAAATATTTAACCTTAGTTAAATATTTAACCTTGGGATTAGGGTTAGAAAAGATGGGATTAGCCTTTTAATCGAAATTAAGAAGGGATTAGAAGATTTTGGAAGAGGTTAGTGGTCTTAAGGAAATTGGCCAAGTTTGGGATAAAAAAGAAATTAAAAATAAATTAATTTATTTTTGAAGTTTTTTGGTCAATTTATTAATTAAATAATTAATAAATTGGGGATAATGTCCAAATGACATTTTTAGGCTAGATTCCTTAATTAAAGATTTTTAATTAAGAGAGAGGGATTTAATGCCATAAAAATAAATTAATTAATTAAATAATTAATTAATTAATAAATGATGATGTCATCAAGGATTTTCAGAAAACAAAAATAATTTATTTTCTGAAGGATTTTTCGGTGTCTACATTTTGCCCCTCTTTGATGCGATGCCGCAAGTGGCATGGCGTCAAAGACAAGAAAACAAGATACCGAGGCTAGAATCAGAAGAAGAGGGTATGACGCCTGGGTGGACTAGGAGAAAGAGGAACATGCCCCTGTGGGACAAAATCATGGAAGATGCGCCCAGTGGGACAAGGAGAAAGAGGGATTACGCCCTGGGACAGAGTGTGCCCGACGGGATGAGGAAGGAAGAGGGGTTAGGAAGAAAGGGGAGATAAATAACCTCACTTCTAAGAACAAATATGGATGATATGCAAGATGAGATGGAAATGCAAGATGCAAGATGCAGCTATATGTAAAGATGCAAGATTAATCTATATGATAAATGCAAGGGACCAGATAGCTCCAAGTGCAAACGGGAGTGCACAACCTAGATTTAATATAGCTATGTTAGAGACCTGCCAAAGATACTGGGATCACGAGGCCTGTCAACAACGTCGCAGAGGACTGACGAGGACTGATGCTAAACAAACACACAGGGTTGCCCCAACATCACACATGAAGCACAGAGGTGACATGGCGGATCCGATGCTGAAGGAACCACAAACACACAATTGACTCACATGCAGAAGCGAAAGATCAAAAGACCTTGCCCTAGATTATCCGCACATGCAGCACACCGTGATATAAAGAATCGTGGTGACCCTGGTGGGATAAAGAGAAGCCAAAAAAGATTAACAAGACCCAAAGGACAAAAATTCAAGATCAAAATGATAACTCCAAAAAGACATCCTTTGCCAAGGAGAGAGATTAGGTTTGATTGATGGTGGGAAGATTGGTCGGACAGGAGGAATGATATATCCTCAAGGACCAGGATGGAAGATTAGGTCAGACAGGAGGAATGATATATCCTCAAGGACCCATGGGTTGGTGAGAGAATAAGTGTAGTTGTTCACTGGAAAAAGCTGAAGTCCAAGGAATAATCAGGATGAGCAAGGATAAGTCGACAATTGATGTTGCTGAAGCACAAGGCCCGAGTGGGACTACAAATTTTATGAGGCTGGGGATGGGATAAGATATTTCTAATCAAATGCTGCTGCAGGACAGACAAGGATTATGTACAACAAGGAGGAACGATATGCACAAGGGATATGTACAGAAGCTTAGGATTGGGGATAGGAAGATCACACTCAGCGGGACTCTCACTAGGACGGAGACAAGAAGGATAAATACAGGGAGGAATGCGCTGTACAGGAAAGGGAAAAGGATATGGTACAAGATATGGTACAAAGCTTTGGAATAGGATATGGATTGCAGATGGGTTGGAGCAAGATGGAAGCTGAATGCTTGGAAAATAGGGGAGATGGAACTGCTGGGAGATCTGTTATGGATGGAGGAAGAGGACGGTAGCTGAAAGGACAACTGAATAGATAAATAGCCCAGTTTACTATGTTGGTGCCTGTTTACTAGGTTTTCACCAACATACTTGTCCAAGGCACTTGAATTGCCAAGTTTTCACCGTTGGACGATTATTTTCTCTTTCTCTTTTGTTTTTTTGCTTTTTTTTGCTTTTTTGCTTTTTTGTTTTTTTGCTTTTTTTTGCTTTTTTGCTTTTTTGAATGTTTTTGGATTTTCTGATATATGCAGGATCAGGTTCAGGCATAGAACCTCTTCAGATGGATGATTTTGATAGGATCATTCAAGGGCTCACCTTTTGGTGTTGATAGCTGATAGGCTCCCGAGCCGAAGGATGCAGTGACAACATAGGGGCCCAACCAAGTAGACTCAAACTTGCCTTTCTTTTCTCTATTTGCTAGGACCTTCTGATTTTCTTTAAGGACCATGTCACCGACCTGGAATTGTCTAGGATGGACCTTTTTGTTATAACTCCTTTGAGTCGATTCTGGTATGCCACCAGGTGATCGTAAGCTTGCTGTCTCTTTTCATCTAGCAGATCTAGTTGTGTGAGCCGGGCCACACGATAGTCTTCATCAGTTGTATAGTTCTTCATGGAGACTCGCAAGGATGGGAGCTCAACCTCGATCGGTAGAACGGATTCAGCACCATATACAAGGGAGTATGGGGTGGTGCCTGTGGGAGTGCGATAAGAAGTGCGGTAGGCCCAAAGGGCGGGATTAATTTGGAGGTGCCAGTCACGACCAGAATCATTGACAACCTTCTTGAGGATTTTCAAGATAGTTTTGTTGGTTGCCTCAGCTTGGCCATTTCCTTGAGGGAAATATGGACTGGAGAAATGGTGATGGATGTGGAGCCTAGCACACAGATCATCCACATGCTGGTTTTCAAAAGGTGTGCCATGGTCTGTGAAAATGGTAGATGGTATGCCGAAGCGGCAGATGATATGGTAGAGGATGAACTTGGATATTTGGATGCCAGTAGTTAGCGTGAGCGGAATCGCTTCAACCCATTTGGTAAAGTACTCTGTGGCTGTTATGATATACTTGTGTCCATCCGAAGAGAGGGGGGTGATCAAGCCAACGAGGTCGAGGCCCCAACATGAAAAAGGCCATGGTGGTGCAATAGGCTGTAGATCCTGTGCTGGTGCATGTATCAAATTGGCATGTTGTTGACATGGGAGACATTTCTTGACAAATTCACACGCATCATGTTCCATTGTTGGCCAATAATATCCAACTCTAAGCAGCTGCTTTGCTAGAACCATGCCACTCGTGTGGGCACCGCAAATTCCAGCGTGAACTTTTTGTAAGGCCAGGATGGCCTCGTTTGAGTCTAAACATCTAGATAGGACATTGTGATACCCGCGACGATATAGGGTGTTGGCTACAAGAGTGTAGAGGGAAGCTCTGCGAATAAGGTTTTGGCATTGGTTATTGGTGAGATGGGGAGATATGATACCATTTTTTAGATATGCATGGATGTTGTGGTACCATGGGGATTGAGGACCAACCAAGACACACACCATGTCTGCATCTGCGTTCTCATAAGCTGGTGAATGTAGCTGCTCGACTAGAAATTCATACTGTGATGCGTCTCATGGTATTTCCAATAAGGATCTGATGGTTTCCATTGCATCTGCTGCTTTGTTTTGAAGCCTTGGGATCTGATTGAATTGTAGATGTAGGAAATGCTCTTTCAGTTTATCCACCAGTTGCTTGTAGGGTAGCAATTTGTCGTCCTTTGTCTGATATTCATCTAGGACTTGTTTGATAATCAGCTGTGAATCTCCAAATACTTGTAATTTTGTGATGTTCCATTGGATAGCTATTTTGAGACCTAAGATGAGTGCCTCATATTCTGCAATATTGTTGGTACAGGGGAATCCCAACTTGAATGATTTTGGAATATAGTCACCTTGAGGTGTGACGAATAGGATTCCTGCCCTAGAGCTATGGGATGTGTTGGAACCATCAAAGTATAGTTTCCACATGGGCTGCTCTTCAATCATGCATAAATGTTCATTGGGGAATTCCATGATTAGTGGATAGGCATCCACCAGTGGTGCTTCTGCTAGTTGATCGGCAATGACTTGCCCTTTGATTGCTTTGCGATCTACATACTGAATGTCAAATTTGCTGAGTAACATGACCCATTTTGCCATACAGCCTGTGAGGGTTGTCCTTGATAACAGATACTTAAGAGGGTCCACCTTTGATATGAGCTTGATTGTGTGGCTAAGCATGTAATGTCTAAGTTTTTGAGTGGCAAAGACCACCGCTAAGCATGCTTTCTCCATGGGTGAATAGTTAAGCTCATAGCCCACAAGATTACAACTGATGTAGTAGATAGCTCGTTCTCTATTTTCATCATCATGCTATGCTAGGAGTGCCCCTAGTGCTGTAGCTGTTGTTGAGATGTAAAGGATGAGTGGGCATCCCGGAACTGGTGGTACAAGGATCGGAGCGTTAGCTAGATACTCTTTGAGCTTATCAAAGCTTCTTTGACATATGGGATCCCACTTGAAGTTGGTTTCTTTGCATAAGAGATGTGAGAAGGGTTGGCACTTGTCTGCTAGTTGAGAGATGAATCGCCGAACTGATTGAAGCTTGCCTTGTAGGCTTCTGAGCTGTTTGAGATTTCTTGGTGGAGGCATCTCCGTTATTGCTTTTACCTTTTTAGGATCGATCTCTATGCCTCATCTAGAGACGATGAAGCCTAGAAGCTTGCCAGATGTAACACCAAAGACACATTTCTTAGCATTAAGCTTTAAGCCATAATGATTCAAACGATCAAACACACGTTCTAGGATGTTGAGGTGTTCATCCCTTGTTTTGGATTTTGCAAGGATATCATCCACATAGTCCTCAAGGATCTTGTGGATCATGTCATGGAAAATGGCTGTCATTGCTCTCTGATATGTGGCCCCTGCATTCTTTAGCCCAAATGGCATCATGTTGTAGCAAAAGGTACCCCATGGGGTTGTGAATGCTATTTTATGTTGATCTGCTTCTGCTATATGAATCTGATTGTAGCCTGAAAATCCATCCATGAGTGATAGCATTTCATGACCCGCTGTGAGGTCTACAAGCATGTCTATGTTTGGCAATGGGAAGTCATCCTTAGGACATGCCTTGTTCAAGTCCCTAAAATCAGTACAGATTCTGATGTCGCCAGAAGGCTTTGTGACTGGCACCATGTTAGAGATCCACTCTGAATAATCTATTGCTCTGATGATCTTAGCTTGGAGGAGCTTCTCAAGCTCTACTTTGACGAGCAATGCTACCTTTGGATGCATTTTCCTTAGCTTCTGCTTCACTGGCTTGACGTTTGGATCTACTGATAGATGATGAACAACAAGGTTTGGATCAAGCCCAGGCATATGGGCGTATGACCATGCAAAGTTGATAATGGATTCCTTGAGCAAGGCACTGAGAGCGATTTCTTCTCCTTCTGTTAGGTTGACTACAATGTAGGTGATCCTTGGACATTCTTCTATTCCCAAGTTGATTGGCTTGGTCTCCTCTATGATGATCGGCGACTGCTCTGGTCTATAATCTCGGATAGGGGGAAGAGGCAAGGCTTCATCTTCTAGCGCCTGAATTGCCAGGTTTTCACTAGAAGATACGCCCTTTATTTTTACTATTTTGGAATCAGAATGTGCCCCAAGGGGGTTTTCACATAAAGACTCATGATGTTCTTTTGCTATTTCATTTTTGTGACTAAAGCTTGCCTCTTCCCCAAAATATCCTTCTGGGTGAAGCTGATAGACAGAGGTTGATGTTGGATCCTGATTGCTTGCTGGACCTGATGCCCCCATGAATTCTAGGAGTGCTTGTGCACTTTGGAACTCGTCGATGTGTGCGATGCTTGGTTGGTCCCAATCTATGAGGTCAGGGTTTGTGAGGGGAAGATCTATGAGGTTAATGGAGAGTTGTTGGAGAACAGAAGTCCCCAGGAGGGTGTCGTCGGCAAAGATATCATCGTAGGATCGGATGTCTTTCTCTTCGGGGATGTCTTTGATTTCCACGAGGTCATCCCGGCTATTCAAAAAGTTCACATTGGTCATGTTAGTGTCCGCAGTTGTGGTATTGGGCTCTTGTTCAAGTAGGCGAGAGGTATTAAAGCCAAGTCCTTGCTGTTCTGGATTTTGGGATGGTATGATAGGAAACAAATTTCTGTCCTCTTGTGGTCCTAGACCACCACCTTGATAGTTATAGTGTTCTGTGACATTTTTGTAGGGGATTGGATATTTCTCTTTGAAGTACTCAAGAAGTTGTGTGTCACGTGATGGGGGATCTTTGTATAACCATTTGTTAATATCTGGATCCATTTCTTTGCTGTTGATGGTACCATGAGACTCAAAAGTCATGTTTCTGATTTGCTTGAGCTTATAATGTTCCTCAACAGGCTTGTTTTGACAACTTGGGCACCCTTGAGTATTTGGATCACGTGGAAGAGCCCCTACAGCAAATGCATCACTGAGGCTGTATTCGCCACAACCCTGGTTGTTGATCTTGACAGATGATAAGGTAGAAGAGAGGATGGTCTCTGGATCGCGATGGGATCGGGATGAACTAGCAATAGAAGTACCAATATCGGTTCCAGGACAATGAGTAGAATGAGGGAAAGATGCTTCCATCGCACGGCAGTATGCGAAGGGGTTAGGATCAGCGTGGATGGTAACCTCAGTGCCTTGATGTGGAAACTTGATGCACTGATGGTAAGTAGATGGTACAGCCCTAATGGAATGGATCCATGGGCGGCCGAGAAGAATATTAAATGGTAGGTCGAGATCAACAACGTGGCAGACAGTATCTTGCATTGCTAGGCCTAGCTGGATAGGCAAGGTGATAGTACCTTCAGAGGTACGCTCCAAGTTATCATATGCTTTGATGGTGATCATCTCATGTTGTATGTCGGCCTCCTTGAACCCGATCTTTTTGATGAATTTTAATGTGCACAAGTTGAGGGCTGAGCCATTATCTATTAAAACCCGTTTGATGGCAAAGTCTCTGACCATGATGGCAATGCGGAGAGGGAGAGTATGGTCAGGAGCGACATCTGGTATATTAGATTCTTTGAAGGATAAGGCACATGCTGCTGATAGGTGTCCCACAAGAGTTTCAAACTGAGTTGTGTTAATGTCCGTGGGGACATGGCCTTCTTTTAGAGCTTTGTCCAGGATCTCCTGATGGATGGGTGATGTGCGGAGCAAATCCAAGATAGATATTTGGGCTGGCATGTTCCCAAGATGCTCTATGATATTGTATTGTGCTCTTGGTGCATTATGCTGTGTTGCACGTGCATTTGATGCTGGCCTAGTGTTAGACTATGTTGTGGATGCAGTAGACGTTGGCCTTGGAGGAGCAGCTGACCTCGGAGGAGCACCGGCAACAGTTATCCTACCACTGCGGGTAGTTGCAGCACATTGTCGATCCGGCCCTCTGACGTGGATGGTATTAATGGTGGGCTCATCTTGGATGGGCTCAGCTTGAATTATGCATCCGACATACTTGTCATAGTTGATGTAGGCCGCTGTGTGATCTTCTTGCTTGCCTTTGCCATGATTTTGGGGCTGATTGGCGTTGGCTTGATTCTTCCCGGCATCGTGTTGAGGGAACACATTTTGATATATTTGCAAACCGACGTTGGGTGAAGCTTGAGCTGGTGCATCAACCTGGATCTCCTTGCGATCAATGAGATCCTAGATGTAGTTCTTAAGCTGCATGCACTTCAATGTTGTGTGCCCCTTCACACGATGGTAATCACAGTATTCATGTGCTTTATACCAATCAGACTTTGGTGCGTTTTCATCCTTCTATGGGATGGGCGGATATGTGATCATATTTGCCTTGGCTAGCCGATAAAAGATCTGATCCAGAGGCTCACCCAAAGGTGTGAAAGTCCTCTTTGGATTGTTCTGATTATTGGGCTTGTTCTGCCTTGGGGCAACGTTAACTGCGTTAACAGGATTGCCTTGACGTGCTAGCTGTTGCTGTTGGTATTGCTGCTGATACTGTTGCACAGGTGGTTGATGAGCTTGAGGAGGCTGCTGATAAATAGGTGCTTGATATGCGGGAGCTGGGGGTTGCTGATAGATGGGCGCTTGTGGCGGTTGGTATGTTTGAGCTGGTGTAGGACTAGCCACAATGAATTGTACATTTTTAGTGTCAGTGGCTCCATCTGTAACAACATTCTTGTTACGATTCCAGTAACGGGATTTATCATTGTTGGGTTTGTTCTTGGAATCATCCTTGAAGTGACGAATAGTGCCTTCGTCTAGGAGAGCTTTCTCGATGCCTATGCCTTTGCTCTTGATGTCTTGGTATGTCTGGAGGTAGTTCATTCGCATGTGATGGGATAGCTTTGGATGCAGGTTATCAATGAAGATCTTTGTTAGATGCTTCTCTGGCGGCTGATATGATAACCTGGTTGTAAGATTCTGCCATCTTTGCAAGTATTCTGCAAGGCTTTCTCCATCTTTCTGCTTTGAGTTGCATAGGTCTAGCAAGGACAACTCATTCTCCACATTATGGGCATAGTGTGTGATGAACTTCTCAGAGAGTTCAGCAAAAGTTTTTATTGTCCCATGTGGTATTTTGTAAAACCACTCAACAGCAGTTCCTCCCAAGCTTTTGGAAAATAGGCGCAGGAGATAGTTATCACTGTAAGCCACTTCTTGGCACGCCATGTAGAACTCTTTGATATGATTTACTGGATCTCCTTTCCCCCGATACTTGTCGAACTTGGGCATCTCAAAATTCTTGGGGAAAGGGATAGTTGCTATGGACCGATCGAAGGGATATGAGCACACCTCTTCGAACTTGTATGTTTTATTCTCTATTCCACTTTGTAGCTCCTTTAGAGCATTTTTCATTGCTTCCCACTCAGCATTGAGTGGCGAGGGAACTGGAACTTCTGCTTGTGATGGAAGCTGTGGATAAATGGGTTGGAATTGATTTTGGGGCAATGGTTGTTGGAGATATTGCTGGTGTGGCATAGGGGGATATTGATATGGGACCGCTTGATGTTGTTGGGCTACTTGCTGTTGTTGAACTAGCGGTTGTTGTGGGACTGCTTGCTGATATTGGACATTTGGAACTTGCTATTGTAACTGATGGGTGGGAACTTGTTGTTGCTGGGGGATGATAGGGATTTGTTGCTGGGGCTGATAGCAAGGGACTTGCTATTGTGGAGGAATGATGGGTGTTTGCTGAAAGGGGACATGTGGTTGCTGTGGGGGAGGCTGTTGGAATGATGCTGCTTGCGGGTATGATGGTGGTAGTTGCTGAGGTTGGCTTTGGGTTTGGCTGATATAAGCTGGGTGCATGCCTGCGTTACTTAGAGGTGGAACAGACGTGGGGAAGCTAGAAGCAAAGGGTGATGGGGTAAGATAGCTGGGGAAAGTTGGCTATTGAGGTGGTGGAACTTGCTGGAAGGTATTTGGGATTTGGGAGGAATAGCTTGAAGCCGGCGGTGTTTGGGGTAGTTGCTGCTGTGTTGCTTGGACGAAGGCGGTTTGTTGATTTGCAACCATAGATGTAGGGGACTGAGATGGGATCCCCCATGCCTTCATTTCTTCTTGTGTAAGGCCCCACTGAGAGCTTGTGTTAGGGTGCACTGCAGCGGATGATGGAATGGTAGGAGCAACAGGAGCTTGGGACACGAATGATGGTTGAGAGAAAGGAGCTTGTTGAGGTTGTGGTTGAGCGGATCCTTGTGAGGAGGAAAATAAAGGAAACACCCAAGAGAAAGATGAGGTTGGAATGGGGAGCGATTGCGCTAACCCCAAAGAAGAAGGTACAGGTGCTTGGGGGGTGAAGGGTGACGGTGCTCCTTTGATGGTGAAAGGCATTGCTTGACTTGCGGATGGTGGCGAAGCTTTTGGTGTAAAAGCTTGCGTGAGAGGTGGAAGCTGACTTTGGGTTTGGATTTGGGCTTGGGCAGCCATAGCAGATGATGAAGCAAAAGGGGTAGGAGATGGAGCGGATGGCGCTACAGCTTGTGTTACGGGACTAGCGAGGCTTCCTTGCAAGATGTTTGCATGATAGGATCGGGGAATGATTGGACAAACGGAGAATATGCTTGTGCTGGAACTTGGATTGTTTTGATGGGGATGCGTGGATAGAGAGATGGTGGGATGGAGGTACTTTCTGGCAGATAGTGGGCAAATGTGCTTTGCTAATGTTGCGGTACAAGGGCATTGGTCGCTGGTGGGCTTTCTGGAAGATTTACAAATGCTTGGTTTGCCAAGGGGGATGAAGGGATGTTTGGATCTTCACATGGGTTACTGGCTTGGATGTGGGGATTGTAGGTCATCATGGCGTTGGTGAAAAGTTTGGGATCAGATGAGGTTGTTGGTGGATAAGGATTCATGCTTCTTCTTTTCCGAGATCTGGTCTCAACAGGCATGGAGATGCAAGTGCTAAATGTATGCAAGATGTTTGGCTAAAAGATGTTGATGGATGCAAAGTTTGATGAACTTCTAAAGATGATGACTTCTAAGATGCAAATGCAAAGACAGGGATCAAGATGGCGATGATGGAAGCTGGATGGAACGGATATGGATCAAGACGGTGGAGGAAAGATAGGTTGCTGGTGGAAAGCTGGTGAAAGATTACTAAGTGGTCAACAAATGAGCTGCTATTTTTCCCAAATGGAGGATCACAGATATGATGGGGTCAACCTAAGATAGACTGATGATCTTCAGTCAACAAGTTTCTTTTCAATACACTCCAATCTCTTGCTCGAGATGATGGCTATGCAAGGACAAGGTTTGATTTCTTTATGACAACACGTTGTGTCAAAAAAGAGGATGATGGTCTCTGATCTTGGATATGGGATAGGAACAACTCAAAAGGTAGAACACTAAGTGTTGGTGGATCTCTAGATTTGGAACAAAAGATGATGGATCTGCCGGAAAGACATGGATAGCTGATGGGGGGATGCTGGTGGAAAAGGTTTTGAAGGGTGAAGGGACAATGCTCTAGAAGGATGATGCAAGTGCAAATGACAAGGACTGATTCTAAAATGCTGGTAGGAGGATGAATGCAAATGCAACTAAGGTTTTGATTAATGATGCAAAGATGAAAGCTAGAATGAAACTAAGATGCAAAGCTGTTTGAGACAAGATTTCAAGATCTGAAGATGGAACAAGACATGAACAAGGATTTGGCTAATCTTCTGGCTCAAGGTTGACAAAGTGATGGTTAACTCGGAAACGGAAGGCAAACTGTTTGATGCTGGCATTATGGGCAATGTTCTCAAGTCTGGTTTGGGACTTCTCCTCTACTTGGGTTGCTTGGATAATGGATTGATAGGTCTTGGTGTTCTTCTTGATAACTTTTCGCTCTTGATAGGCTTGGGATTTGGGCAACTTCGCTTTAGGATGTTTGTTCTTGCTGGGCATCACTTGGAAAAAAGAGGGTTCTGATTTTGAGACAAAGGTTTCCAATGGCAAAGGTTAATGTCAAAGCAATCTCCGCAAGGGACAAAGCAACCCTGCGGGATACAAAGAAAGACAACTGACTCTAATAAAGCTTTTGAAAGTGTATGTTTCAACAAGTGTTTTCACAGAGTCTTTGACTGTCAAGCACTTCAAACAGATCTACCTAAGGAATGTGAGTATCAAAATCGCTTGCCCACAGCTTGGTATCCCCTAGAAGGGAATACAAATGGTGAGTAATCTTGAGGCGACCCGGTAAACCCCTTGGAATCGGTCCTTGCACAAGGATTTTGATACTTTCGGATGTAGATAGGGTAGCCTCTATTTTATCAGTTTGCTAATGGTTCCGTGGTGTCTCCATACCCGGTTATGCTGATCATCCATGACTCACTTAAGAGCCTTGCCAATTATGCTGGGGGAGAGGAATGTTTACCATCCCCAGACATGTGTTTGGCACGAACGCCCGGCGATTAGGAGATGTAAGCGATTCTTTTGGTATTCGCTTATTTGTATACCGGCCGGGGGGGATACCGGTTTGAGGTCGTTCTCCGAGGAGGAAGCGCTTCTCCTTGGACAGGCCTCGCTAAAAGCAGAACAGATGAACTTGTCCAAGTTCAAATGTTCCACGTTACTTACTCTAACAAGGTTTATGCAAGAATTGAAAAACTCCTACATGCACATCAAGCAGATTTTGTTCATTTTCCCAAATTTGATTAAGTGATGTTTGAACTTTGAAATGAAGACACTTGTGATTAGATTTTGATTCGTTCCTTTCCTCAAAATGTAAATGAATTGAATGTTTGCAAGTTCTTTCCTTTTGTGCATTCAAGATTTGATTAGCGAGTTGATTTAAGAACTTTGAAAAAGCATTGTTTTATCCCTTAGATCATTCAAGATTGAATTTGTTTGCTTGCTTTAGAATTCGAAATGAGATAGGGAACAGAGTTATTCATTCCTTTTAGTGCATTCAAGATTTGGTTTGATTTTCAAATTGACAATGACACTCTAGGACCTAAGTTCATTTTCTTAATGTCATTCAAGATTTTATTTTTTGACCTTTGCTGTAAAAGAAAAGAAAAAACCAGTCCCAAGCAAAAATAAAAAGTGACACTGTCCAGCTTATAAGCGACGCTGGAAAGTGCAGAGGCGACATTTAATTCTTACAGGTGACATTCTGTACCTCAAAAGGCGACAGATAAATATGCAGAGGCATGATTTCTTTTGTTAGAGGCGTGATTTCTTTACAAACAGGCGACAGAAGAAGAATTCTGGGACGTAACAGAAGTTATTGATCACAGGAAAATCTCAGTTATGCAGGCGTGAAAATAGAGCTCATAGGCGTCATTTCTTTCCTCAAAGGCGTGATTTAATTGCATGAAGGTGTCACTGAATTCTTTGTAGGCGACATTTCTTTGTTTGAAGGCGACATTTAATTGCTGTAGACGTCATTTCTTTTCATGAAGGTGACATTTCTTTATTTCCTGCAAAATACAAGCATATAAAGTATAATTTCATCAAAATGATTATGGTTCCCTGTCCCACCGGGCGTGCCAGAATGTAGACTAGGATTTGAGCGTGCACCTAAACCTATTTTGAAGGCCAAAGACAAACAAACGTCATAGCATATTATCAAATCAAAATTAATGGTAAACAAACTAAAATCAAAGCCACCTCAGTTTAAGCCTAAAACGGATGCGCCCATACACCGTTTGATATGCTTGGATATAAATGGATGTGGCTGTGCAAACTCAAGCACTTGGAGCATGCAAGATAAATGATGATTTGAGGATCAAGAAGACCCAAAATGACACAAAATAGGTATGAGGAACCTATTTTGCCTCAAAAGGCCTCAAGAACACACAAATATGCAAAGCTAAATACATGAACTAAGATTGATAAGAAATGAATCTATGTTAATCCATTTAAGCTAATTTAGATGTGATTTAAGCTTGAAAATGATCTAAAATGAAGAGTTTATGCTTATGCTAGAATGAAAATGGCATTATAACTTTGCTATTGAGTTTGAGAGTTGAGAGATGATTTGCCTTAGGAAGTGAGGGTATTTATAGGATTTCTAAAGGCTTGGGGTAGGAGGAATGAATGGTCAGGATTGAAATCCTTAAGAGAGGCCAAGATTCACTCAAAGGGAAGCACATGGATTGTGCTAGTTCTCAGCCAATCAGGAGGTGACACATGTCACAAGATGAGTGGATGAAGGGAAGGGCAAAGAGGAGTCAACAAAGGGGGCTCTAAGCTCATAACTCTCCAAATAAATGCTTGTAAGAGCAATGAATGGGCTTTAAGAGGCTTTGAAGACTTTGGGGAAGCAATAAATGCTTTGTGGTTGAGATATTTGGAAGGAAAGACTTTGCTTTGGTTTAGGAAAGTCTTAAGCTTGGTTAGGATTGCACAAAGGTTTAAGGGTAGGATTAGGATTAGATTAGGACAAAAAAAGGATTAGGATGGGTGAAGAGGGTGGATTTGAGAAGATTCTAGAAGAGTCTAGATTTCTCCTTAGTTTCATGGAATAAAAGTTATTCATTCCAAAAGCTTAAGTTTTAGGAATATTTATTAAAATATTTTCAATAAATATAAAAATTAAATATTTAACCTTAGTTAAATATTTAACCTTGGGATTAGGGTTAGAAAAGATGGGATTAGCCTTTTAATCGAAATTAAGAAGGGATTAGAAGATTTTGGAAGAGGTTAGTGGTCTTAAGGAAATTGGCCAAGTTTGGGATAAAAAATAAATTAAAAATAAATTAATTTATTTTTGAAGTTTTTTGGTCAATTTATTAATTAAATAATTAATAAATTGGGGATAATGTCCAAATGACATTTTTAGGCTAGATTCCTTAATTAAAGATTTTTAATTAAGAGAGAGGGATTTAATGCCATAAAAATAAATAAATAAATTAAATAATTAATTAATTAATAAATGATGATGTCATCAAGGATTTTCAGAAAACAAAAATAATTTATTTTCTGAAGGATTTTTCGGTGTCTACACTAATATAAAAAAAAAAACCTTGAAAGAGGTTTTAAAATATTTTTATTTGATTTAAAATCTATGGGCTTATTATAGGTGATATGGGGAATAATCTGGTTAAACCTCAAATAGCATATGTAAATGTTTTAAAGAGGGGGAATTTCACTCTTGAAAATAATTTTCAAAGATAATTCTTAGGAATTATCAAGAGGAATATCTACAGAAGCCTTGGTTTAGGTTTGATGTCTTCATCTTTTCTTCTCATATTTTTTTTGAGAAAGGAGAGTTGCATTTTTATTTCTTTTGAAGCATTTTATTACAATTGGCAGATAATTGTGATCTAAAAAAGCCTTTTTTGAGCTTTGGATAAAGTTAATGGAGCAGCTTCACAATTGAGTGAGCCTAGAAACATAGCCCAAACATTGGGTGAGCTCCCTTAACAAACCAATTTCTATCTCTTTCTAGTTCTCTTTTTTATTCTACTTCATGTGTTAAATTAGTATTTCATTAAGTTGATAACCGATTAAATAAACCTAACTTTAATTTGAATAGAAAATGAACATAACCATGAAATACAATTGAGATTAGGAAAAAATGTAATTAGGGTTAAGTGCAAATTATTTTTGTAAGCCTTTAATTATAGATCATCTATCAACCACCTTTAATTCTTATACAACAAAAACATGCTAACTACATTATATGGATACATATTTTTGGGAAGATCTTCCATTTAAGAAGAAAATTTGAACCAAGTGGAGCTCCATCAAGTTATCTGTTGACCCTAAAAAATATGTAAGTTTGAGCTATATTCTTGAGCTCCGAGTCCTGAAATATTGAATCATAGAATTTTGAATTATTCAACCAGGATCTCTAAGAGATATGAAAAATGTCTATCATTATTTGATAACCACTAAAGGGTATAACTCTTGATCATTTACTTTGAAGCTCATTGGACAAAAATATATATTTATCTCAACACCAAATCTCAAACCCATCTCTAAAATGAATCTTCAAAATACATGTATTCTTCAAACTCATCAGCATCAAAAATAAAATCTAAAGTTATCAAGAAATAAAACTAAAGAAAAATCTTTGTCAAGTAAAACACCATCCCAAAATGAGAATTTAGCTTGAGATGATGGAAACTCCTCTATTATTTGATGCCTCTAATGTCCTAGCATGAAGGCTCAAACTACAAGCTTGCAATTTAGAGTGTGTAACATAAAATATTTGTATTGACAATAATAGGGTGTTCTAATAGGATTCCTAAATATGACATCAAACTAACCTTGGTTACATTGGAAAGAATATGAAGCATTAGGCTCAAGTAGGCTTAAGCACTGAGTTGTTGGTTTGTGGTGGCTAATCAGACAAGTACTATACACTTTTCATTTATCATGAGAATTTTTTATTTTTATTTTTTTTTGGGGGGGGAGTTAACTTGTCAAGTTTTTTGAGTTGACTCGTCAAATATTTTTTAAGGTTAACTTGTTAACAACCACAAGTATTTTTATAATGGCTTAGGATTAGGGTTTTTCTCTACATGAGAATTTCATAGCTTCTTGCAGTGGTATTGAGTTGTAAGGGATTGTGAATTGTAATAGGCAAAAATTACTAGATAATACTATTGGACCCTCTCTTTGGTGGATGTAACCCAAGATTGGGTGAACCACGTTAAATATTTGTGTCTTCTTGTTCTACTTATGTGTGCTTTATTCCTTTTCATTATTGATTATGTTTGCATGTAATTGTTAATTCTTTGTCTTCTAATCCTAACATGAGTGAATGTAATGATCCTTCACCGTAATCAAATTTTCTTATGATATTTCAATTGAAAAGTGCAAGATTGAAGGTTAGAAAGAGAGAAAAGATGATTTTTAGGATCTAAAGACTGAAAGAAAACATAGATACCAATTCTACAACTAGAAACAGATCTCAGAGTCTATAACTAACATGTGAATTCAATTTTGAGTTGTTTGAAGGGATTACACCAACTTTATCAACTTGTTCCCTAGTCTAGGTCAATTGGGTTGACTTCTTCATTTCACTTTCTAATGATTTTAGATTTAGACTGTAGCCAAGGTTCTAAAATTACCAAATCTTATCTTATAATTTACACCGTCTATTTTCGCACACAAAAAAGAGAGGAAATATTGTGTCAAAAGGGGTTTTCCTCAGTCAAACTATGGTTATGTTAATATGATTTAGAACAACAGAGAGGGGGGCTGAATTGGTTGCTCTCAGGTCCAGATGTATAAAAGAAACTTCCAAACTCTTCAACAAATCAGATCCAATAACCAATAGCTACTTAGTCATTACTAATTGCATATCAGAAACATATAATAGTGCAATCCACTTATCCAATAGTATCTAACTTGCAAAACTAAAAAATGTTCAAACCAAAACATTCACACAAGTATTAACACCAGGATTTATAGTTGAAACCCAATTTGTGAAAAACCACTTTGTAGCATGTTACTAGTATTTTCACTCTTTTGAAGTGAGCTCGGTGAAAAGCCAACCCTGTCAAAGGTTACAAACACACTGTCTAGTGTGACCCGGTTAAAGGATTTAAACCACTTTGTTAAAAGTGCACCTTATTATGGGACCTAAATACATTCCATTAGAATTCAACCTTATTCAAAGCATTTATACATATGACTGTTAGGTCAACCTCTATTAAAAGGATTTTGACTGATACAATAGTTAGAAAGTAACAGTAGTATTGATCTAAAAAATATAAAAATCACTATGCAAATATCAGATCCAATTCTGTACATGACATATGCTGGCTTACTAACTATGAACATTTTCCATCTCCATCACTTATCTGCTCAAAAATCCCTTCAAGAAATCACAACACTTCTCCTTCAGCCTTTCTGCTTATACAATCAATAACATCAACAATACTTCTAGCATCCATTTCTTTCTCCCACACTTCAATCTCATGCTTAAGTTTCCTTAATACTTTCTCAATTAGGTCAATCCATCTTTTGTTGCTTAATCTCCATCGTAGATCTTAGGGTTAGGTTAAATTCATCGAATCCTTCCAACTTTATGTTCTTCATCCATCCTTCTAGAAATATCTCAAATCTCCTTATAGATTTACAATAAACCATTTTATAGTGCATTAAATATTTTCATACAGTCAATAAATAAAGTCAACACATTTTACATAATCCTAGAATTCAACAATGTTGGCTGGAAATTTGAATTCTTCCTCAAATTTAAATTACTAACGCTTGGTCAATACAATGTTCAACTCCTTGGTCTTCATTAGAAAGCTCAGTCACCACAAAAATTGTTTCCTTGGCTAATATTGTCTTCCTCAACAATTAACTAATGTTCACTCAACACTAAATTTACTCGACATATACTAGCTCGATCGACACTAACATCACTCAACTTAAAATAGATTTCTTCACTTTTTCTCAGTTAAGCCTACTAGTTTAGTCTTCATTCTTACTTAGATAAACAATACATTATCTTATCATTATGCCACATAGTCAAGTACCCATTAAAGTATCAAGATAACTCAACCTTCCCTTAGGTACTATTGTTACCAAGCTTGCTCACAACCTTCACAATAATCAAATAGATATAGTACTTTCTTACATAGAAACAATCTTACTAGTTAAGGTTTGTCATCAATGACAATACAACAATTGCCTCAATTGCAGTTTCCAACAATCTCCCTCTTTGGCATTGATGGAAACACCATATGAATATCACATGGATCACCAACCAATCCAAAAATTATCTATCCATCAGAAATATTTATAATATCCTTAGCTTCATTTTGATACAGAATCAATTAGCCATCCTTGTATGACCATCTACTGAATTTCTCCCTCTTACTAATTAGCCATGCAATCTCACCATGTGTATTCATCTGTGATCATCTCACTCTTTGATGAAAATGCCAAAGTAACAACTAAAACATACATCCTATAGATGTAGATATCATCTTTTCAGATCAGTAATAGTATTTCTCCCTCTATCATCTTGCTTATGACTGATTCTTGGCTTTGCTATACTTTTCACAACTCTAGGCCGCTCCTAAAGTGTGACCTATCTCTGCATCAATTTTTCAAATAGTCTTTGTAGTACATTTGATGAAGTGGTCCTAGCTTGACTAGGTAGCCTCAGTTAGGGGAAGAAACCCTAATTGACTTCTTAGGTATTCATGATATTCTTTAGGTAAAGCTTTAGTGAATATGTCTGCTAGTTGTTCTTTTGTATTCACATATTCCATTCGGACCTCTTTATCTTGTACCAATTCTCTCAAGTAATGATACTTGATGGCAACATGTTTGTTCTTTACGTGCATAACTAGATTCTTAGAGATTTTGATAGCACTTGTGTTGTCACATAAAATAACAACTAGTTTAGTGATCTCTTCTTTCATGCCTACTGACAATTGCTTTATCCATACCAAGTTAGAATAGATCACTGCTGCAACCACATACTCAGCTTCAATAGTAGATTGGAAAATACAATTTTATTTCTTTGTTTTTGAAGAAACTATCTCTATCCAAGAAATAAATATTCACCACTAGTACTCTTTCTGTCATCCACATTTCCTACCCTATCAGCATCAGTATACACTCTTAGTTCAAACCTTTCATGCTTCTTGTAATACAATCCATAGTCAGTAGTCGCTTTCAAATATCTCATTATCCTTTTGATAGCCATCATGTGATTTTCCTTAGGATTAGTAGAGAATCATGCCACAATCCCAATAGCTAAAGCAATATCTGGTCTTCTATGTACAATATACTGCAGTTTTCCAATCATGGATCTATACAAAGTCTGGTTTACTTTGAAAGCATCATCATTTTTAGAAAACTTTTTTCCAGTGGCCATGGGAGTACTTACTGGCCTTGAATCTTCCATACCAAAGTTTTTCAATATCTCATGAACATATTTAGACTATTTAATGAAAATTCCTTTCTCCATCTAATATAGTTGTAAACCAACAAAAAATTTGATGTCCCCAAACATACTCATTTCAAATTTAGTTTGCATTTCATTTGAAAATTTATTACACAAGGAATCTTTTCCACCAAATATAATTTTTAGGAATGAATTTTGGATGTTGGCAGTCATTCTGTAGTAGTTGTTGTTGCATTCATGACTATGATTGTCATTGACGTCAACACAGTGATCTTCTGAAGACTAGCAGAGAAGAAAACAATGTTTTGATTAGCGCACATGGGATATTGTAGTTGGAGCTATGTGATGTTGAGGTTATACTCTTTGATATGTTATATGTCTATGGTTAAGAGCATAGACAGTAATTCATTGATTCATGAAAGTTATGAGCATTTTGGTAAAATAAGTATTCAGGCAGTGTTCTTGAGTAGTGGTTTGTGGAAATTGGATGATATCTCCTAATCGGGATGGAATATGGTTTTTCACAATTAAAGTGAAAGTTTGATACACATTTATGGTGACAGGGTTCATAGCACAAAATTTGAGGTCACACGAGTGAAGAGATATTGCATTTCGAAGCTGACAGTTTTTGTGTAATTTTGATGTAGCGTATGGAAACTTTTATTTTGTACTTGTGTGCTGACTCATTTGTAATTATTTGAGTGTGGTATAAAGGAAGGAATTTTTTTCCTTATTGTATGTAGTGGAAATATGAAAGAAGTGTGAGCATGGTTTGGTTGCATGCGAATGTAAGCATGAAGTGAGGAAAAGAGCCTAAGAGATAGTGAAAGTGAAATTGTGAAGGAAGACATGAAAAGTTTAGAGATCTGGAATTGAGATCTGATATAACTATGAGTGTGGTTTGGCATAGAGGAGGTAACATATTTCATATTATTCTACTAAATAATATTAAGGTTATTTGGATAGTGTGTTCAGTGATCTTACCCTGAAGCTGTTTGGGCAGTGGGTCCTTTTGTCTTCCATAACTCCTAACAGGGTTAGAATCTTTTAACAGGGATTCAAAATCTCCTAACAAGGATTTATATATATTGAATGTATTTCATAAGACTCTTAATAGAGTCCATCCTCTCACAAGGAATATTCATATTAGTGCATCTTTTGTGGGCATCATTCCCACCGGGGTTTACTCTTTGATCAATAGGTTCCCTAGTCAACATATCTTGTGTTATTGTGTCATTGTGTATGAATATCTTTGTATGGTTAGTAATTGCATTTCTTACATGGTTAAATGTTGTTGAAGATGTTAAAAGTTATAATTATCTGATAATTGATTCACCCCCCCACCCCCCCTCTCAGTTATCTTGGTGGACTTTACTTTCTAACAATAATATCATCTACAAAAATCTTAGCCAAGAAGATTCCTTTACCTTCATCTTTCATGTATAGATTAATTGTGTCATTTGTCCTTGAGAATCCAATCTATAGTAGGTAGTTGTGCAGTCTCTCATACCATGCTTTGGGAGCTTGCTTAAGTCCATACAGTGCTTTATTGAGTTTGCAAACCATGTGTCTTTTGTTTGGATCAACAAATCCTTTTGGTTGTTAAATGTACACTTCTTCTAATATACCATTTAAAAATGTAGACTTGACATCCATTTGGTATACCTTGAAATCTTTATAGGTAGTATATGCAAGTAAAGTTCTTACTCCTTCCAATCTAGCTACAAGGGAAAATATCTTCCCATAATCTATTCCTTTTTCTTTTGCGTAGCCTTTGCATTCTAGCCTAGCCTTGTTTCTTGTGATTTGACCATGCTCATTCAGCTTGTTTCGGAACACCCACTTTGTTCCAATGACATTTTTATTTTTTGGTCTCAGCACCAAAGTCCATATATCATTCTTGTCTACTTGGTCTGTCTCCTCATTCATAGCTTGTATCCAGTCTTCATTTTCTAATACCTCCCTTTTTGTCTTAGGCTCAAATTCACATAGTAAACATGTTCGATCTCTTGTCTTGCTTCTAGTTAGAACACTAGTATCTTTGTCTCCAATAATTTTTTTAGGCTTGTGATGTCTTCTTACATATTATGCTAAAATATGTTTTTCTCTCCTTTCATCTTGCTCTTTAGGTTCACCAACAAGATTGTCAGATTCAGCTTTTGAATGTTTGGCAACCTCTTCTCGATACTCGGTACCTTCCTCCTATCTCTTGGCATATTCTTCTTCTCTCTTGACATTATTTTTGTGATGCTCGACATTTCTTACCTGAGACTCGACGTCAGGTGAAAATCTATCACTTGCCTCTCCTTCTTCTATATACACTAATCTTCTAGTTCTCTTTTGTTGTTGGCTTCATTTTTCTCTGCATACTCATCAACTTTGACATTCACACTTTCCACAATTTTGGTAGTGTTAGAGTTCAAACACTTATAATCTTTACTTTGTGTGGAATAGCCTAGTAATATGCCCTCATCACTTTTAGCATTAAATTTTCCATTGCTATTGTCCTTTAGTATGTAGCATTTGCTTCCAAAAATTCTAAAATACTTTACATTAGGTGCATGCCCATGCCATAACTCATAAGGTGTCAGATTTACATACCTTTTTTGACCTATACTCATTTAAGAGTATAAACAGTTGTACTTATAGCTTATTTCCAATACTTTTGTGGAATATTATTTTCAATCATTAATGTCCTTGCACAATCCATGATATATCTATTTCTTCTCTCTATTATACCATTACATGGAGGAGTTCTAGGTCCAGACATCTATCTTCTGATTCCTCTATCATTGCAAAATAGATTAAATACATTAGATATAAATTCTCCACCTCAGTTAGATCTTAGACACTTCAGATTCATACTTGTCTCCTTTTCAACCTTAGCCAAATACCACTTAAAATTTGAAAAGCATCACATTTTTATTTTAAGAACATTACAGTCATCATTCTGGTATAATCATCAACAAAAAAAATAAAATATCTAGCAATATAATAGCTTTGTAGACCCATGGGTCCACAAAGGTTAGTATGAACCAAATCTAAAGCATTCTCAGAAGTAAAAGTCTTGCTCTTGAAACTAGACTTTGTCATCTTTCCCAACTGACATTGTTTGCACATTACATTCTCAGGTTTCTTCAATCTAGAAAGTCCTCTCACTTTCTTCTTCTTATTAATTTCTACCAGATTATCAAAATTAACATGACATAGCCACTTATGCCATAACAAAATATCATCAAGTTGTGTAATCACACATGTTTCTTCAGATAGGTCTAGATATTACAAATTACCTCTGGTTTATTCCCCACTTCCAATCAATGTTAGAATGTAAAGTCCACCAAGATAACTGAGAGGGGGGGGTGAATCAGTTATCAGATAATTATAAATTTTATCATCTTCAACAATATTTAACCATGTAAGTAATGAAATTACTAACCATAAAAAGATATTCATACACAATGACACAATAACACAAGATATGTTGACTAGGGAACCTCTTGATCAAAGAGTAAACCCCAGTGGGAATGATGCCCACAAAAGATGCACTAATATGAATATTCCTTGTGAAAGGATGGACTCTATTAGGAGAGTCTTATGAAATATATTCAGTACATATAAATCCCTGTTAGGAGATTTTGAATCCTTGTTAAAAGATTCTAACCTCGTTAAGAGTTATGGAAGACAAAACGACCAACTGCCCAAACAGCTTCAGGGTAAGATCACTGAACTCACTCTCCAAATAACCTTAATATTATTTAGTAGAATAATATGAAATATGTTACCTCCTTACTATGCCAAACCACACTCACTACTACATCAGATCTCAATTCTAGATCTTTTTACTTCGCATGTCTTCCTTCACAATATCACTTTCACAACCTCTTAGACTCTTTTCTTCACTTCATGCTTACATTCGCATGCAACCAAAACCATGCTCACACTTATTCATATTACTACTACATACAATAAGGAAAAAAATTTCTTCCTTTATACCACACTCAAATAATTACAAATGAGTTGGCACACAATTACAAAATAAAAGTTTCCATACGCTACATCAAAAGTACACAAAACTGTCAGCTTCCAGATGCAATAACTCTTCACTCATGCAACCTCAAAGTTTGCACTATTAACCACATCACCATCAATGTGTCTCAAACTTCCCTTTAACTAGACAAAACTAGATTCCATCCCGATTAGGAGATATCATCTGATTTCTACAAACCGCTACTCAGGAACACTACCTAAATACTGTTTTTACCAAAATACTCATAACTTTCATGAATCAATGAATTACTATCTACGCTCTTAACCATAGACAAATAAAATATCCAAGAGTATAACATCAACATCACATAGTTCCAACTGGAATATCCCACATGCGCTAATCAAAACACTATTTGCTTCTTTGCTAGTCTCCAAAAGATCATTGTGTTGACATCAATGAAAATCATAGTCATGAATGAAACAAAAACTACTACATAATGATTGCCGACATCCAGCATTTATTTCTAACAATCTTCCACATTGGCATTGATGGCAACATAGATGAAAAACATCCAATGTTCCAAAAATCCAATACTGTTGCACTGATACTCTGAAAGTTCTTCAAATCTTCTTCATCAATCAAATTTTTCTTCATTATCCTATTAAGTTCTCTCCATTAGATGGTACACAGGGTTTTTCATGTACACTTCTTCCCCATTGACATCAATGATAGAAATTTCATCACTATGTCAACAACAACTCAATGTCCAAAGACACTATTTCAGAAAATACATTCACAAGAGTCCTCATGACTCAGCTCAAATACACATACTCCCCCATAGAGGAAGTACCAACATCTAATCCAGAAAAATATAGGGCTCATATATCAATGGATGGATGCAACCAACTACATCATTACTCAAAAGTAGGCTGGGGCATAACCCCAAGCATACCTCTCAGATACTCAAATGTATCCTTAGGCAAAGGCTTTGTAAATATGTCTGCTATCTATTCTTTTGTGCTTATGTACTCTAGTCTGACTTCTTTCTTAGCTACTTTCTCTCTTACAACATGATATTTGATCTCTATATGCTTAGTCTTAGAATGTAAAATAGGATTCTTAGACATACTGACTATGCCGGTGTTGTCACAATGTATGACAATAGGCTCAAAAAACTTAGTTCCAATATCCTTCAGCATCTACTTCATCCAAATTATCTAGTTACAATTGTTTGCTGCTGCTAGATATTCTGCTTCTATTATACTCTATGAAATACAATTTTGCTTCTTTCTCAACTAGGAAACTAATCTTCATCCAAGAAAAAAGGCTCCACCACTGGTGCTTTTGTTATCATCAACACTACCTCCCCAATCAGCATCTATATATGCACATAGGGTGAAATCATCAAATTTTTCATACCACAATCCATAGTCCATTGTGCCTCTTAAATATCTGAATATCCTCTCTACTACTGCATAATGTGACTCTCTAGGTTTAGCTTGAAATCTTTCTACCATGCCAATTAAATGTTGTATATCCAGTCTAGTGTGTGTTAAGTACTGCAATTCTCCAATCATGGATCTTTATTTCTTCTGCTCAACTGCTAGTGTTTCATCTTTTCTTGATAGTTTGTGTCTTGTAACCATAGGTTTTCCAACTAGTTTACAGTTCTCCATTCCAAATCTTTTCAGCAAATCATTCAAGTACTTTTTCTAGCTAACAAAGATACCATCACTATTCTATGTTATCTATAATCCCAAAAAGTATTTCATCTCACCAATCATGCTCATTTCAAATTCTATCTTCATTTCATCAGCAAATTTGTCACTAGCTTCATCTTCTCCTCCAAAGATAATGTCATCAACAAAAATAACTATAAATAACATTCCATTTTCAATTTCTTTTATGTATAGATTACTATATTTTGTTCCTTTAGTAAATCCCAATTTCAACAAATACTTATCCAATCTAGAATACCAAGTTATAGGTGCTTGCTTTAGTCCATATAATGCTTTCTTCAATTTACATACCATATCTCCTTCTTGAGTCAAAGGAAAACCTTCAGGCTGCTCAATGTAGACTTCTTCTTCCAATTCACCATTCAGAAATGTGGACTTCACATCCATCTGATACACTTTGAATTTCTTAAAAGATGCATAAGACAAAAACATTCTTACTACTTCAAGTCTTGCTACTAGTGCAAAGGTTTCTTCATAGTCAATTCCTTCTTGCTGCAAGTATCCCTTACATACTAGTCTTGCTTTGTTTCTTACTACTCCTTGTTCATTCATCTTGTTTCTGAATACCCATTTAGTTCCAATCACATTCTTGTCTTTAGGTCTAGGAACCAATTCCCATGTCTTGTTATTTTCAATTTGATCTAGTTCTTCTTTCATAGCATTAATCCAATGTTCATCTTCACAAGCTTCATTAGTAGATTTAGGTTCAATTTGAGAAATCAAACATAAATGTACTGTATTTCTAGTCATAACTCCTCATTCCAAACTTCTAATAACTTGTTCAATAGGATGATGTCTAGATAAATACTTGTTCGATGTCATAGTCAGAGATCTTACTTCAACTGTAGATTCTTCTCTAGATTCTTCTCCGGTTTCTTCTCTTGTTTCTTTTGTAGTATGATTCTCATTCAACAATTCATTGTCAGTCTCATAGAATAATTCAGTAGTTTCAATGTTAGGCTAAGGATTAGCTTCTTCATCAGATTCATAATCAAGAATTCTTTCCTAAATTTTAAACTTCTCATCAACTTTAACATTTGGGCTCTCAACAATAGTCTTAGTTCTCTTATTGTAACATCTATATGCTTTTCTCTTAAAAGAATATCCAAGAAAAATACCTTCATCACTTCTAGGGTCAAACTTTCCAATATCATCATCTCTCTTTATATAACATTTTCTTCCAAAAATTCTAAAATACTTAACTGAGGGTGCATGTCCAAACCATAATTCATAAGGTGTCTTATTTGTGTTTGCTCTGATTTGTACTTTATTCATTGTATATATTGTTTTATTCACTGCTTCTCTCCAAAATGTATTCGCCAAGTCATTCTCAAATAACATAGCTCTTGTTGCTTCAATTACTGACCTATTTCTTCTTTCTACAATTCCATTTTGTTCAAGTGTTCTAGGGGCTGAAAACTATCTCTTAATATCATTCACTTCACAAAAAGTGTTAAACTCTGTAGAAGTAAATTCTCCACATATATCAGATCTCAAACATTTAATCTTCATTCCAGATTCATTCTCAACTTTACTCTTAATGATCTTAAACTTATTAAATGCTTTAGATTTTTCTTTTAGAAATTCAATCCACATCATTCTTGTAAAATCATCAACAAGAATCATAAAATACCTTTCTCTATAGAATCCTCTAGTCCTGGTAGGACCGCTCAAGTCTGTATGAACAATCTCCAACTTCTCTGTCGATGTGAACTTCTTACTAGGAAATGAACTTCTCTTCTACTTAGCCATCACACATTCTTTGCAAATCATGTTAGTAGGTTTCATAATTTTAGGCAAATCCCTTACTACAAGTGTAGTACTCACTTTCACAATATTATCAAAGTTTATATGACAAAACCTTCTATGCCCTAACCAACTATCATCAATTTTAGTATTCAAGCATGTCATCTCAGTAGGATTCAACTAAAATACATTACCTCTAGTTCTAGATCCAGTTCCAATTAGATTTCCATCTTTATCCTTTATCACACAAGTTTTCTCAATAAACCAAACTTGATATCCCTTATCCACTAACTTTTCAACACTCAAAATATTATGTTTCAATCCATCAACAAAGTAAACATCATCAGTATTAGTCTTTCCATCAAGAGTAATAGATCCTATACCTTTAATCAAACAAGGTGCATTGTTACCAACTTTAACAACTCCTCCATCATAATTGTTCAACTTTATGAACTTCATCATATCTCCAGTCATATGATGTGAACAACCATTGTTTATAAGCCAACCAACTTTCTTTGCAACTTGGGAAACTAATGTTTTTTCTTCTTTAACATTAGATTCATAATTTTCTTCTTTAATTGCTACAAATCCTATTTCATCATTATTCTCGGTATCACTTTCACTCAAAGTTCTTTCTATACTAGCTTCAAGATCTTCATCATTAGCATTATAACATTCCTTAGATCTTCTCGGCTTGAAATTATTTTTGTACTTCTTAACTCTCTTAGGACATTTAGATGCAAAATGACCATATTCTTGATAAGTCCAACATTTAAAAATTTTCTTACTGTCTGGTTCTCTTTTCACAAGCAAGGCAATACCTTCTTCAATCTTCTTATCTTCTTCATTTTTAGATTTACTGCTACTGGCATAATCTCCACTCACACTGGTACTTCTTGAAAAAGTAGGGTGAATACTAAGAGCACTGAATGCTGTCTCAATTCTAGGTAAGTCTCCTCATAATCTTAGGTTCACCTCTGCTGCTTCCAATCTCCAAGAAGAGTCTCTCTTGTAAAGTTTGTAGTACAAGGTATAACTTGTTCAATCATTTGTGTTGTCTTATTAAATATAGGAGTTAATGTCCTCAGAATTTTCTATATCACTTCATTCTCTGTCTTTGATCCTCCACAAGATTTTATCCCTACAACAATTTATGACATTCTACCAATATAGCTACTAATAGATTCATCTTCCATCATTATAATATCTTCAAATGCACATATCCAATTATGTAATCTAGCTCTTTTTGCATGTTCATCACCTTCAAAAGTAGATTGTAAAGCTTTCCAAATTTCATTAGATTTCTTAAAGCATTTTACTTGATTGTATTCATTCTCTAGAAGTGTTGTCAAGAGTTCTTCTCTTGTAAGTATGTTACACATGAATAGATCTAACTCATCTTTAGTACTTGTTTCAAGATTGTCTTCTTCAATTATAGTCCTTTCATTCTTTGTAATCAACCAATAGCCTGGTCCTAAAAACAATAGATGTGTCTTCATCTTTTCCTTCCAGCTGTCAAAATTTACTCCATTAAACTTAGGGATTTCTTTCCTGAAATTCACCATGGATCTCCTTAAGTTGTTATTAAACTTTCCTTTCAAGGACCTGCCGCTCTGATATCAATTGTTAGAAAGTAAAGTCCACCAAGATAACTAAGAGGGGGGGGCGATGAATCAGTTATCAGATAATTATAACTTTTATCATCTTCAATAGCATTTAACATGTAAGCAATGCAATTACTAACCATACAAAGATATTCATACACAATGACATAATAACACAAGATATGTTGACTAGGGAACCTCTTGATCAAAGAGTAAACCCCAGTGGGAATGATGCCCACAAAAGATGCACTAATATGAATATTCCTTGTGAAAGGATGGACTCTATTAGGAGTCTTATGAAATACATTTAGTACATATAAATCCTTGCTAGGAGATTTTGAATCCCTATTAAAAGATTCTAACCCTGTTAAGAGTTATGGAAGATAGAAGGACCCACTGCCCAAATAGGTTCAGGGTAAGATCACTGAACTCACTGTCCAAATAACCTTAATATTATTTATCAGAATAATATGAAATATGTTACCTCCTTACTATTCCAAACCACACTCACTGCTACATCAGATCTCAATTCCAGATCTCTATACTTCGCATGTCTTCCCTTGCAATATCACTTTCACAACCTCTTCAACTCTTTTCTTCACTTCATGCTTACATTCGCATGCAACCAAAACCATGCTCACACTTCTTCATATTACTACTACATAATATAAGGAAAAAAATTCCTTTCTTTATACCACACTCAAATAATTACAAATGAGTCAACACACAATTACAAAGTAAAAGTTTCCATATGCTACATCAAAATTACACAAAACTGTCAGCTTCCAGATGTAATAACTCTTCACTCATGTGACCTCAAAGTTTGTGCTATGAACCACATCACCAAAAATGTGTCTCAAACTTTCCTTTAACTATGAAAAACTAGATTCCATCTCGATTAGGAGATATCATCCGATTTTCACAAACCACTACTGAGGAACACTGCCTGAATACTGCTTTTACCAAAATACTCATAACTTTCATGAATTAATGAATTACTATCTATGCTCTTAACCATAGAAAAATAACATATCCAAGAGTACAACATCAACATCACATAGCTTCAACTACAATATCCCACGTGCGCTAATCACAACACTATCTGCTTCTCTGCTAGTCTCCAAAAGATCACTGTGTTGACATCAATGACAATCATAGTCATGAATGCAACAACAAATGCTATAGAATGACTTCAAACATCCAACATTCATTCCTAACAATGAATTCACTAGTGGCATCAAATATTTTAGCCTTCCTATGATGAAATTCCACTTGGCAGCCAGTGTTATTAAGTTGTGCAACACTTAGCAGATTATAGTTAAGACCCTCAACCCAATAAGCATTTTCATAAGTGATCTTATCAGTCAACTTAATTAATCCTTTTACTCTAACAAGACATGGTGCATCATTACCAAATTTCACACTTCTACCTTTATAATGATCTAAGGTATCAAACTTACTCTTGTCACCAATCATGTGATGTGAACAACCACTGTCAATAATCTATTTATCATTTTTGTTCACATAAGATATCAATGCATTTTTCTCATCCTCATCACACTCATCTTTCATTGCAATATAGACAACTTCAATTTCAAAATCATCACTATTAGTGTCAGTTTCTTCTTCGGCAATATAGCAGGATTTCTTGCCTTTTCCTTTGTAGTCCTTGTATCTTCGGTAACCTCTATCTTCTCTTTTATCTTTATAATTATTGTCTCTTTCTTCATCCTTATTATTCCTATTAGGACATCTAGTAGCTATATGACCAACTTTTTTACATGAAAAACATATAATAGGGAGTTTACCTTTATACTTTCCTTTTCCCCTTCTTAGTCTTCTAGCCATAAGAGCTTCTAGATCCTCAATTTTTTCATCAGATGTGTCATCTTAACTTTCACTTTCACTCTCACTGATGCATCTTTCTTTTTCCTTCTTTGACTTACTCAAAACCATTTGTGACTTAAAAGTAGATTCAACAGTTCCAATAATGAATTTATCATAGTTAGAAAGCTCAAAAGCAATAAGCTTACCAACTAAACTTTCCAAAGTAAGAGCATTGTTAGGGTTACATCTAGATTCTTGAATTGATAAAATTTTGATAGCATAAATAGGAGGTAGAGTTCTCAACACTTTTCCAATTACAATTTCATCATCAATAGTTCCATTTTCTCCTCTAATAGCATTTACAACTTCTTTTATTATACCACAATATTGTACAATATTCTCACCTTCTTGCATTCTCATTTCATCAAATTTACCTCTTAGGCTCTCAAATTTTTCTCTCAGTACATTTATGTCACTGCCATAGATGTTTGCAAGAGTATCCCACATTTTCTTTGCATTACTACAATCTTTGATGTCTTCAAATTCTAGATAACTTAGGGCAAAACAAATCTCCAACATTGCTTCGTTGTGCTCTTGTTTAGCTCTCATATCCTCTATAGTCAAAGGTGCAGAAGATGTCACATAACCATGCTCAACATAATACTTTGCAAAATCACCAATACTGGCCAGATGTAGCTTCATCAAACTTTCCCATGCAGGGAAGTTCACCTTATTTAGCTTCGGTACCTCCTTCTTATACATCCTAATCATTTTCTCAAATTACCTTTAAACTTGTTCTCTATAATCACCAACATCTCTGATGCCAATTGTTAATATGATTTAGAATAATAGAGAGGGGGGTGAATCAATTTTTCTCAGGTCTAGATGTATAAAAAAAGCTCTAAAAATCTTCAACAAATCAAATCCAATAACCAACATCTACTCAGTCATTACAGATTGCATAACAGAAACATATAATAGTGTAGTCCACTTATCCAATAGTATCTAACTTGCAAAACATAGAAATGTTCAAACTAAAACATCCACACAAGTATTAATACTAGGATTTATAGTGGAAACCCAATTTGGGAAAAACCACTTTGTAACATGTTACTATTATTTTCACTCTTCTGAAGTGAGCTTGGTGAAAAACCAACCCTGTCAAAGGTTACAAACACACTGTCAGGTGTGACCTGGTTAAATGATTAAAACCACTTTGTCAAAAGTGCACCTTGTTATGGGCCTTACATATATTCCATTAGAATTTGACCTTGTTCAAAGGATTTATACATATGATTGTTAGGTCAACCTCTATTAAAAGGATTTTGACTGATACAATGGTTAGAAAGTAATAGTAGTATTGATCTAAAAAAACATACAACTCACTTTGTATATATCAGATCCAATTTCGTAGACATATTCTAGCTTACTAACTGTGAACCTTTGCCATCTCCATCACTGATCTACTCGAAAATCCCTTCATGCAATCACAACACTTCTCCTTCAGCCTTTTCTACTTATACAGTCAATAACATCCACAATACTTCCAACATCCACTTCCTTCTCTGACACTTCAACCTCATGCTTAGGTTTCCTTAATACTTTCTCAGTTAGGTCAATACATCTTTTGCTACTTAATCTCCTTCGTAGATCTTAGGGTTAGGTCAGATTCATCGAATCCTTCCAATTTTATGTTCTTCATCCATCCTTATAGAAATATCTCAAATCTCCTTATAGATTTACAATAAAATGGTTTACAGTGCATTAAATTTTTTCTTAGAATCAATAAATAAAGTCAACACATTTTACATAATCCTAGAATTCAACAATGTTGGCTGGAAATCTGAATTCTTCCTCAAATATAAATTACTGACGCTTGGTCAATATAGTGTTCAACTCCTTTGTGTTCATTAGAAAGCTCAGTCACCACAAAAAAGTTTTCCTCGGCTAATACTGTCTTCCTCGACAATTAACTGATGTTCAGTCAACACTGAATTTAGTCGGTATATACTAGCTCAGTCGACACAAACATCACTCGGCTTAAACTAGATTTCTTCACTTTTTCTCAGTTAAGCCTACCAGTTTAGTCTTCATTCTTACTTAGATAAACAATACATTATCTTATCATTGTGCCACATAGTCAAGTACCCATTGAAGTATCAAGATAACTCAACCTTTCCTTAGGTGCTATTGTTACCAACCTTGCCCGCAACCTTCACAAAAATCAAATAGATATAGTACTTTCTTACATAGCAACAATCTTACCAATTAAGGTTTGACATCAATGACAATACAACAATTTCTTCAATTTTAGTTTCCAACAGGTTAAGGAATCAAAATTGAAATTGAAATGAAATATGTATGAAAGTATTACTTAAAGATGCAATTAAAATGCTAGATCTTAAATTTGTAAATTCTTGTACCTTGACAAAAAGACTTGAGGACATAATTTCTATGAAGATTCTTATATTTTTCTTGAATATTGTTTTAGAATCCTAAAATGTGAAGAAGAATCAAGGATGTATTTTAGAAAAGCGTAGAGATGTAAATACTCCTCAAATATGTAATGTTGTTATGCTTGATGACTCTTTCTTTACCAATGAATATATATGCATTCATATTCATGTATTTGAGAGAAGGATCTCCTTGCTTAATTGAGGTCTCCTCTACTTGAAGTTCATGAATGAGAGAAATTTTCTATAGTGGAGAAGATTGCCTTTAAAATATGCATTGGATGCTTGAAATATGCTTTAGAATGCTTGAGATGAAAAAAATTAGAAGAGAGATATTAATGTGAAGTCTATATTATCTCATGATATCCAAATGAGGAGAGGTGGGCCTTTTATATACCTCTCACAAACATTTCAAAGCTCAAAACACAAAGAGAGAAAATGGGATTTTAGATTTCCCTCTTAACCATTGAGACCAATTCTCGATTAAATTTTTGGGTAAAAGATTGGGTAATAGACCAAATAGGTCAACCCATTCCTAGGAATATGTCGACCAAGACACCCTATTCCCTCCCAAAAGTTTGGAAATTTGGCTCAGTGGTCCATATTATAGAGAGAATGTTAGAATGAAAAGAAGAATCAATGTTGGATCAAGAATAATGAACACAAAATCCTGAGAATTTACTAAAATGGGACTTAATTTAGCATATAATTGTAGGTGCTCAAAATTTAAGATGGTACATTTAGCTCCCACTTTTTTTGGATTATGAGATTTGTAAAAATTTTGATATCGCTTTGATACCATGTAATAATTTTGATATCACTCTAATACCATGTAAGAATTTTGATATCGCTCTGATACCATGTAAGAATTTGCCTAAGGCAAAGAATAAAAGCCAAGATCTAGAAGCTCAAGGGATAGCACAAGAGAGATAGGCAAAATGATCAAATAATTGATTATAGCCAATTGAATTGAATACAAAGTAGGAGTGCCTAAATATATAGGCAATGCAATAAGACTACATGATAAGGAGATGATAAGATATCACCCACACAAGGTGAAATCACATGTCCACCAAAG
Source organism: Chamaecyparis obtusa (assembly GCA_027943335.1). Classification (NCBI taxonomy): domain Eukaryota; kingdom Viridiplantae; phylum Streptophyta; class Pinopsida; order Cupressales; family Cupressaceae; genus Chamaecyparis; species Chamaecyparis obtusa. The sequence goes on along the minus strand of BSBK01005143.1, from coordinate 270,591 downwards.
GTGGATCATCCTCCATTGTACATGAAAGTATGTGAAGCATGTGCAATAATGAGAGGATGATAATGTGATAAGAGCACTAAAGGTGGATCTCACACACAAATAGGTATGTGATGACAACTATCACACCTAAAGTGGAAATTCTCCTAACCATGTGCTAAAATGAAATGCAAACTCCTAGGTGTCACAATGACAACTAATATACAAATACATTATCCTAAGTAAACTTAAGTAAAGTGTAATTAGTAAATATTTAATTACACCAACACCCCCCCTTAAGTGCAACTTAGGGGAATGCACTTAAGCTCACAATACAAGATGGGTCTCGACTACTTGGCCATGTTAGGTACCCATGTACAAAATGCAAGAACAATGCAATCTCTCATAAAGTGGAGAAAGAGGGAAAACCTCATGGGAAAAACCCTCCCCCCAAAAGAGAGATGAATACAAGATGCATGCATGGATGGAATAATCAAGACCCCCCTATTATGACATACATCATGCATATACAATAAAGAATCCCCCCAAAGGAAGGAAATAGGGAAGAGAGACAAAGTAGCCCCCCCTCAATGTTGAATCTCCTGCAAAGATGGTCCAAGATGTTGACCAATACTCCTCCATAGGAAGAAAATAGAGCCAATGCTGCACCAAGAATGTCAAAGTATGACAAATCAGGTACCAATGTCGATGTAGAATGACCGATGGAATGCCCATTAAGATATGATAGAGATGAGGCATGGAGACACCTGCAAGCACCAACTGGGTACTCTCAACTAATAGGTTGGTATACTTGAACTTGTGTTGTGCATCCATTGATTGGTTGGAGCATAACCTTCAAGAACCAAGTCCCATGATATTCCTAACCTACTAACATAGGGATTACATCAAATGTGTCATTAATGACAAGGTACAAATAAAAATGTGGCACTTTATGATAGTGCATGTACAACATTGCTCATGCAAGAGCATACAATATCAAATGCATTAAAGCTAGAAATATGAAGAAGATGAAGTCACCAAGGATGCCCTATCAAATGTTGCAAAAAAAATGTCCTCATATTGGCCTTGTGCTAGGAAGTCTTTGGGACAAAATTTGCCTCCCCCAGGTGGCTATCGGTTGGATGATGCTGCAAAACAGGTATACAAATGGCAAAGAAAAAAAAATTATGTTCCCAATTTTGCTTAAATATTTGGATTTTGTTTTCCAAAAACTCATTGAGTTTAAGAAAAACATTTATTAAAGAGCCCAAAAAAAACTTTATTAAAAATAAAGAAAAAAACACAATTTGGTTTTTTTAATTTTTAGATTTAAAAAAACTTTATTAAATACTTAATAAAGAAAAACATAAATATATTTTATTAAAAATAAAGCTTTTATTTTAAAAAAACTTATTAAAAAACATATTAAAAAAACATATAAATTTTTATTTATTTATCAAAAAAAACTTTCAAAAAAAACATATTAAAAATTTTTTTTAAAAAACTTTTTAAAAAAATTTAACCCCTTCCGGGGGCCGCACGTAGTGCGGGTACCGCACACAGTGTGGACAACACTACAGAGCAGTACCACACTGCAGTGCGTACTGCATTGTTAGTGTGGATGGCACTAGCAGTGTAGTACCACACTGCAGTGCGAATTGCACTGTCAGTGCGGCATTACCGCACTATGGTGTGGATAATGCAAAGGCCTGTAGACAATAAGAAAAAATAAATTTCTAAGAAATTTTTTAAAAAAATGAAACACCCCTCCCCAATATTTTTAATTTTTTAATTTTTCAATTTAAAAAAAAATGAAATAATAAAAAATGAAAATATTAAAATAATAAAATCATACTTGCTTGCAGATCCGTACAACGGGGTAGGGAGTGAGATTTTTCTTGAGACCAACGGTGTCCGATCTGGGCAAATGAATAGTTTATCTTGGGGTTTTTGGCCGCTCTGATCATAATGGAACTGTCAGATTTGGCCAAAAGTGCTCCAATTTTGTGAATCAGCCTTAGGTGTCCAATTTGCAAAAAAAAATTTCCTCAAATTTGACTTTTGCCCAATATAGGAAAATTTATAGTCAAAATTTATGGAAACAACCACCCAGATGCAATGGTGAGGTCTGATCTTGCTCAAAACACTCCCACAAAATGTTGATCCTGAATTTGAATCGTGGCCCTCCAAAAGTTGAAGCAATCAATGGCTCTCCAATGGCTATGCAATGAAAACTCCTTTGGGTCTAATACCATGTAAGAATTTTGATATCGCTCTGATACCATGTAAGAATTTGCCTAAGGTAAAGAATAAAAGCCAAGATCTAGAAGCTCAAGAGATAGCACAAGAGAGATAGGCAAAATGATCAAATAATTGATTATAGCCAATTGAATTGAATACAAAGTAGGAGTGCCTAAATATATAGGAAATGCAATAAGACTACATGATAAGGAGATGATAAGATATCACCCACACAAGGTGGAATCACATGTCCACCAAAGGTTGATCATCCTCCATTGTACATGAAAGTATGTGAAGCATGTGCAACAATGAGAGGATGATAATGTAATAAGAGCACTAACGGTGTATCTCACACACAAAGAGGTATGTGATGACAACTATCACACCTAAAGTGGAAATTCTCCTAACCACATGCTAAAATGAAATGCAAAATCCTAGGTGTCACAATGACAACTAATATGCAAATGCATTATCCTAAGTAAACTTAAGTAAAGTGTATTTAGTAAATATTTAATTACACCAACAAGATTACCTCATGCTCATGGTAAATTGGATCAAATCATTGGAAAAAATTTATCAAGGTTAGGGAGACAAGGAGACACCAAGGCCCTAAGTGACTTAGGCCCTCAACAACCCAAAGCAGAGATAAAAAGAAGAAACACTCAAAAATGGGAAAGGAGACATGACCAAGCTAGCATAGTACCCTAATCAGACATACTATGGGTCCTAAAACGAGGGAGATAGAAATGTTAAAAATAGGATTAGACCTAAGGAAAGTATTATATCCAAAGTAATACACTAAGGAAATTCCTATGGGCATGTTGTATTATGATGTAATGCATAGGGGAATGCATATGTTGTTTAATGTTCTAGAATGATTTTTATTTCAAGTTTCACTATTAGTGTGTGTAAAATATGAAACAAGTAGAAGAGTGCATGCCCACCCCCACATTAAAGTGAATGTGAATTCCATAATTGAAGTAATGACTTTAACAAAGAATATATACATCCCAAAGATGTTTCCACTATGATATGTCCAAGCATGGACAAACATAGGGAATTGAAGAGAACACAAAGGGATCTACTAACTTTAGGGTATGATCATATGATAAATCATGTATATCAAGAATTATGGAAAAATGAATGCACATCATCCCCCAAAGCTAGTAGAACTATGAGCATAAGGGAAGAATACGACATAAGAGATGAAAAAAGAAAGTCTTTTTGGGTCTATATTGTGGAGAAAAAACTAATATATGGCAGCTATTGCTTTGCATTGTACCTATTATACACTAAGTTTGCACCCTTGTTTCAAGCTCTTTTGGTCTTGATAACCTAATATAACATGATAATCATCTCCAGCTGTGGGACCTATGCTAACTAAGATGAGACCTCCAGGTTCTAGGCTAGTTCCTCTTGGATAATCACCTTAATTTGCTCTTTTTGACATGAAAGTAAATTTTTGAGGGAAAAGGGATAGAAGGAATCCATGAAAGGGAAATAACTAAAAGGAAACTATCCTACTAGGTGATACAATGAAATGAAATGAACACAAGACACTGACCAAACTAACATGAAAGCTCTCAGATGTAATAGAACACAATCTTTCTAAACAAGCTTGCATAAGTGTTTCACAGAGGGGTCTGAGCAAAAGACATAGACTATGACCTACAAGCAAACGTTCTCTTTAGAAAAAGGGCACATGAATGAGATAGAATGACAAAGGGCTAAAGTATACCCACAAACTAAAATCAAATCAGACACAGTAGTACACAAATAAGCTGAAAGAAAGAAAGGCCCTGGAACTCCAAGATTTCTCTAATAAAGCCAGTATATTATATTCAATAAGAGAAATATAGAAAAGGGAAAGACCAGAGGGTAGAACAATTACCACAAATAGCCTTTATTAAATCAGAGATTTCAATGAAAGGTTATAGTCTATAAGAGCCAGAGGGAAGAAAAAATGCCATGGAAAGCTCCTAAGAAAGAAGAAATCCTTTTACAAAATGTAAACTCTAAGCTTCAAAAGCTCAAAAAAACTAATATATACATCTCATTTTTTCACACATAGGTAGGAGTAAAAACCTAATTAGGGTTAAATAGATTTTCATAGAATAATGGAAACCCTAACTCTGTCAAGTTTGACCATAAATGCCTCACTAAAATATCTTGGCCGATCAAATATCTATACCTACATGTCCATTTCATCTCTATATCTACCTACAGGCAAGCCACCTTAATCCATCTACCTCTCTGCAACTCAGGCTCACCATAACTATTCAAGACTGGTACTTTAGATATTTTGAATTTTAAAATTGATTAAACGGTCATAGGTGGCACCAAGATTTCTTTATCAATGGCTAATATTTTAGCCTGATCTATCTTTTTAAACATAGTTGTTAGATCATCCATTTTAGCTGGGCACCACTTCAGATCTTAACCCTAACTCTGCCTTCACCTCAGGTTCTCTTTTCTCTTTAGTCACTGAATCTCCTAAACTTTTCTCTCTCACTTATTCTGGCATTTACGCAACAAGTTTTGATCCTTACTTGATATAATGGTGGTCACTGAGTCACTTGAGGTCTTCAGAATATTCCTTCCAATTGAGTGATTGCCCGACTGAAGAGAAATCTCATAGTCGCTAGATAGAAAGAATATTCTCCTTTTCATTAGGCGATCACCTGACTGAGCTACAAACCTAGGCCCATCTTTCCACTTGTCATGATATTATTTTCTTAACTTACAAACACCTAAGATTATCTGACATAGGACCCACCTAACAGGAGCGCTAAACTAGAGAGAGGATCGATGGTTGTCGCTATGCTGTGATGCTTAAAAAGGCATCATCTTCACCCAATGATATAATGATAGCCATAGATCATGCTTGAACCTTAACTACTTCAGACTTGAGACTACCAAACATAATAGTAACCACTTGCCAGATCACTGGATGTTAAGAACTTAACCGCTCGGAATGGAAGACCTCGCAAACACATAGTCACTTAGTCACTGAATAATGTCTTAACCACCTCAAAAACTAGAGACCTAGCGACTGCATCCTTGAAGAACTAGGCCCACCTTGCCAAGTGTCACTATGTTATTTTCTTTCGACTACCTCCTCAGCTCTGAAAACTACCAACTGTTCAACTTTAACTCAATTCTCTTTTGACCAGGGTATATCTGGCAAACGGTTGACTGAAAAAACTCAAAGTCCCATGAACCTTTACTAACCCTAGGTTAACTCTTGCGACCAAGTGACCGAAGGAAGAACTTAACCTGGTGTTGACACAAAATATGACTATAGTCAGGAGGAACACCTTAGTCATTGGATCTCTAAAAGGACTGGTGACCTTGGGTTACATTAAGAGATTACCTGACTAAAGGGACCATCTCCAAGAAACTGAATGAAAATAGAATATTCCATACAATTGGGATATCTTGTGAACAAAGGAGATCATGGGGTCAAGAGATAGAAAGGAATATTTTGCTTGGTCTTAGAGATCTTGCAACTAGCCTTAGAATATAAAGCACACATCAGAAATGGAGACTTAAGTGACCAAAAAGGGTAACGACAAATTAGAATAGGCCATAGGGTTTTTAGGGTTTTTGCCTCCAACAGTCACATTTTCAAATAAAAAGGGTTTCAGAATAGGGAGTTAAATAATTGTAGAGACCAGAGGAAAAGATGCAAGCCTATAAAAATTCTCAAGGTGCTCAATAGGGTTTAAAAATGCAAACCTCTGGATGAAGTCCAGCCTATGGCCAAAATTGAATAGATAGGAAATTTTGGGCAACATTTTGGTGATTTTTGTTGGATGTTAGCCTGCTATACATGGAAACCAGTGGCCTTGAGAAATTCATTGGGCATAGGAGTCATCTTCTAAATATAAAACTTGCTTGACAAAGAGAGACCTAGAATTGGGAGGAACAAAAAATGTGCACGAGCACTTCGTGAAAAGCAGGAAAAACTAACCTAGAAAGTAGGGATAGAAAGAAAGGAAACATATTTATAGAGATTTACAAGGAAGGATTGACCTCAAAGTAAGGCTTTAAATGAAATCCATTAACTGATATAGGCAAGGCATCTCCTTCAAGAGTTGATAGCTAAAAAGAAATAGGCCCCTTGCATTCTTTAATAACAAATGGTCCACCCCAAAAAGAATCAAACTTTCTATGTCTGCTAGGCTTTGATTTGAAATCATCCCATTTGAGAACTATATCTCCAATTTTGAAATTTCTAGCCCTGGCTCTTTTATCAAAACTTTTCCTTGTTTGGATCTGATGGAACTCCATATCTTTCATGGATTTATCTCTGAGTTCCTCTAACTCTATGAGTTGAGCATACCTGATTTGTAAGGGATCTCCTTCTTCAAACATGACATATTTAGTGGCCAAGTCCAAAGCTGGCCACTCAGTTGAAATGGACAACTTAGCCTCCCTACCATATACTAACACATAAGGATAATTCCCAATGATCTTCTTTGGGGTAATCTTGTCTAACCATAAGGCAGACTTCAACTTAGTATGCCAATCCCTCTAGTTATCTTGGAGAGTTTTCTTGATTATCCTAATCAAGTTTTTGTTAGTTGATTTTGCCAAACCATTTCCCTAAGGGTAGTAATTTGAACTTGTATTCAGATAAATGCCATTTATGATTTCCCATTCTGAAACTTTAAGGCCGATGAATGCCAATGCATTATCTAATATTATGGAGTCTGGAGTGCCAAATCTATGAATTATATCATCATAAAAACTCAAGACAACACTCTCATTTGATTCTTTCAAGGCATCTACCTCTATCCATCTGGTGAAATAATTAGTTGTAGTGATTATCCACTTGTGCCCTGCACTAGATGGAGGATTAATCATGCCAATAAATTCTATACCCCATCTCATGAAAGGTTTCTCTATTCTGATTGGTTGAAGGGGTAGAGCTACAAGCCTTTCTTTTCCTACAAACATAGCACATTTGATGCATTTTCTCACATACTCATGACTATCCTTGAAGATAGATGGCCAATAGTTTTCGGCCCTCATGATTTTAAAAGTAGTAGTCCTAGGAGAAAAGTGACCTCTAGAAGGTCCATCATGAAATTCAAATAGGACATCAGCTATCTTTACTAAATCAATACATCTTAAAAGGACACTATTGTGATCCTTTCTAAAAGAACTTCATCTATCAGCACAAGGGGAAGAAATTGTAACCTATAATATCTTCTCTTTTTTGAATCTAGGCCTATAGGACATTGTCCTATCTTCAAGTAATGAATCATGTTAGGCAACCAACCTGTTTCCTTGGCATGTTCCTCTATAGAATGCACAACCAAAGATGCATATGTTTGCTTTGATCTCTTTGAATTTTCATCCTCTGCCAAATTCTCACAAAGACCTCTTCCTCTAACCAGCTTGGTGGTTTGGATATCAACATCATACTCCATCACTTTGGTAATCCAACCAGCCCTTTTCTCATTTAGGTCCTTGGAAAGCAAAAATTCTTTGACACTTGGATGAGTAACCTTCACATGTACCTTGCTATGGGTTAATAAATATCTAAAATTTTAAAGGCTCCTTACCACAACAAGTACATGTTTCTCCACAAAAGAGTGCCTTTGTTCATACTCTTCTAAACCTTTGCTGAAAAAATAAATAGGCTGCTCCAACCCTTCTAAATTTTCTTGAGTCAACATAGTAGATATAGCATCATGACCTCCATAAGCATAAAGGATAAAATCCTTACTAAAAATTTGGTTAAATAGAGTAGGAGCCTCAGTCAAGGCCTCCTTGATGGCTTGGAAATTGGCCCTCCCTTCTTTAGTTTAGTTGAAAGTTAAATTCTTCTTTAACATGGTTGTCAGAGGCTTCAATAAATCTACAATATTAGGCAATAAATGCCTAACAAAATTAATCTTTCCTATGAAAGATTGGAGACTTTTCTTATGATGTGGCAATGGTAGCTCTAGGATGGCTACAATCCTCTCAGGGTCTATTGTAATTCCTTTCTTGGATACTATATATCCTATCAATTTTCCTTCATGAACTGCAAACACACATTTCTTGGGATTAAGAGATATCCCAAACTCTCTACACCTTTCAAAGATCTTCCTTAGATGTTTGATATGATATACTACATGTTTAGAATAGACAGTTATGTCATCTAAGTAGACCAGTACAAACTTGTACATGAGGCTTTTAAAGGCCATATCCATTTCCTTTTGAAAGGTAGCACCTACCTTTGACAAACCAAAGGGCATCTTTTGATAAGCCATGGTTCCCCACTTGGTTTTAAATGCAGTCTTGTATTGATCCTCTTCATTGACTAGGATCTGATTATATCCTGAATAGCCATCTAATAATGAAAATCGCTTAGATCCAGAGACACATTGTAAGATTTGTTCCATAGAGGGTAATGGATGGTGGTCTTTTAAAGAGGCCCTGTTAAGATCCCTGAAGTCAACACATAACCTCAACTCCCCATTCTTCTTCCTTACAGGACCAAGGTTGGAAACCCAATTGGTATGCTTGATGGGGTAGATGATACCACTTTCTATCAGTTTGAGCACCTCTTTATGCATAAGTGGCTCAAGCTTGGGATTAACAAGCCTTTGTTTTTGTCTCACTGGTTTGGCATTAGGCTCTAGTTCAATAGTGTGTTGAGTAAGGGCTAGATTAAAACCTTTAAGGTCTTCATATTGCCATGCAAAAACATCACTGAATTATTTGAATAATTGGGTATAAGCCTGCTTTTCTAAATCAGTATTTACTTTTCCAAATTGTAAACTTTTACCTAGTTCCAACTCTAATTCAACACAATGTTCTTGTTGAACTACCAAGAAAAATTTATTCTTCTTAACTTGATCATCTTTGTTGAAGATAGCTTCTAAGGTGATAAGACCTCTAGGCATTTTATTAGACTTAAGTTGTATTACTTGGTCACCATAATTTTGCAATAGCCTATCTTGCTTATGCTCTGAGAAGACATCCTCTTCAAACAGGAATTGCAGAATTTGCTCATCATTGTCAAACACTTGCCAATTAGTATCATTATTAGGGATAGAAGGTCTGACAATTACTTTGATATGTTGTTGGGTCTCCTCCTTTGAAATACTATTAGGAATTTCATACTGAGATCCAATAGAAGCTAATCTATCTGCATTTTGATTTAGCTTTCTAGGGATAGCAACAATGTTGAAAGCACAAAAGTCTTCAATTGCATCCCAAACTCTATGTTTGTATGCTTTCAAGGTGTCATTTTTGGTTGCACTTATCCCTCTCACTTGGCTGACTACTAACTCACTATCACCATAAACCTTCAAGGCTTTGAGCCCTTTTTTTCTAGCCCACTCTACTCCATTCACCGAACTTTCATATTCTGCAGTGTTGCTAGTGCAGGAGAAACTAAATCTAAAATCTATATAGTATCTTTCTCCTTTTTAGGATATTAGCACAACACCACCACCAGAATTGTGTCTACTTCTAGCTCCATCAAAAAATAATTCCCAAACCTAATTTCTCTAATTATCTGAATCAGTGTCCTCTTTGAGGAGGTTTGGCTCTATGGATCCACTTTCTTATATCAAATAACTTCCCAAACTAGCATCCCAAATAACACTTTCCTAGGCTTCAAAAACCTTTTCTGATTCTAGTTCATCCAATAAAATATCAGGGATATTTTCTGTCTTAGTGTTTTCTTCTCTGATAGTTGGGAAATCACTCCTATCAAATATAGGGTAGCTTGCATTGATGGTATTGGACACATATGGCTCTATATGGTGTGTTGCCAATGATTCAGATTTAATGGTAACCTTGGTACCATATCTTATGTGAAAAAGCATGTGAGACCAATCAGAAGAAAGGTAGCCTCCTATCTTGGATGTGAACTCCCTTGATAGACATATGGAAAATAAAGTAGGGAGATCTATGATATATATATCCAGTAGGATGGAGAAATTAGGACTAGCATGAAGGATTAGACTGGTATCCTTAGCCACACCTATAGTGTTAATTGAGGATCCATCAAGCTGTGTAACCTTCTTTTGGAGGGGTTCATATTTAAGTCCTAATTGGTCAGCCACCTTTTTGGGCATTACAGTGCTAGTAGCTCCACTATCTACCATACAATTATGAACTAAGGATTTTCCAATAATTAAAGATACATAAAAGGGAGGAGGTTTCAAATTCCTACCTTGAATGGTGTTGGCTTTGGAGTTACAACTTGGAACCTCCCTTTCTTGATCAGTGTTGACCAACACTGGCTTTGTAGTTTCTTTTGTAGGCTAAGGAGTTGTCATTTCAGTCATAGCTTTCTTCAAACTCAAGTTTCCCTAGAATGGCCAAAGAGTACCACATAGACATAGTAATATTCACCTTCTTCATGTTGTCTACAATGTTGAAAGGTGTCACAGTGTGTATCCTTTGTTGTGCTTTTACTATGATGGGTTTCACTTCTTTGAGAGTCTGGCCCTCTTTGCTTGTGATGGGAGGAACATTCTTGGATATGATGGGAGTAGCTTGTTGCATTAGTTCTGCAAAAGTAGTAGCTTTGGTCCCAGAATCTACTCACTCCATGTCTTGAGCTCTTCTCTTTGACCTTGCGTTGGCAGTAATGGAAGGCTCACCAATGAATCCATTGAAGTCTTATTTCTTCCAATTGAAAAGAGTAGTCTCATTATCTTGTGGTTCTTGTCAAGGAATTGATCCATTGGGAGAGGCCTCTGATTGAGTATATGAGGCATTTTGAACCATTAGGGCTTGGTTCATCCATCCATTTGAATAGGTAGCCTGATTATGAGGCTGATTACAAGGGAAACACCATTCATTGTCCAAGGCCATATTATTTTGACTAGGGACAATATCCCTAACTAGATTTATAGAATTGAGAGGTGCAGGGTTGTATTGTTGGAATGGTCTTTGATTAAAATTTTGCTTTTGGTGAGCCCCTTGATAACCTCCTTGGTATGGTGGCCTATTTTTCTGATAAGGTGGTCCCTGATTCTAATATTTTTTATTAGGACCTTGGCCTTGTGGCTGAAAGGGTGGTCTGATTCCTTGCGCTTGTCTCTTTAGGTTTGTGACCTCTTTAGTCAAAGTTTGTAGCAAATTCATCATCTATTGCTGACTAGTTTGTTGACTATTCTTCATCTCTTGCAGCTCTTGAGAGAAACTTGCTTTTAGCTCCTCACTTCTAATACTAGCCTGAGGTGCTAATATGGTGGGAAATGGGTAAATGGGGGTACTTGTAGAGGTGCAATGGGCTGAATATTAGGGAAGATGGGCATGGGTGGCCTTCTAGCTATCATACCTACTTGGATTAAACAATTTTCATCCCTGACAGCTATGTCAAAAGCTTCGGGTAGAGAGGTACCACCCATAGATTGGATCATGACAGAGATTTGACCATTCAAAATTTGCAAGAAGTATAAGAAAGCATGGTCAGTTGATGGCCTCACCAAGACTAGAATTATATTCCATGTCTTGAGGAATCTATTGTTATAATCTGTCATTTGTTCTTGAGGGTCTCTTTCAATGGTTGTCAGTTGTTCAACCAAAGACAAGTTTTCTAATTTATCTTCAAAATGTTTACTCAATGCATCCCCTAATCCATCCCATGAATTAATGGAACCAAAATTTAAATTTCTAAACCATTCAAGAGCCTTACATTTGAGAGAGGCTACTAATAAATTTGTGGCCACATCCTCTTGAGTTATATTATGTATACTGTAGATAGTGGTCACATCTCAAAAGCTGTAATTTGTCCTTCACCTATGAAATCAGGTAGAATCTTTAGTGCCACCAAGGGCACATCATGATGTTGAGAAAAATTTAATGGACTTCCCTGGTTCAAGGGTGTGAAAGAAAATTGTCTAGCTATTGTAGAAGCTAAAATTTGTTGAGTAGCAACTAAGTGCGAAGAATTATATGCTCAAAAGCTGTAGTTTGTCCTTCACCTATGAAATCAGGTAGAATCTTTAGTGCCACCAAGGGCACATTATGATGTTGAGAAAAATTTAATGGACTTCCCTGGTTCAAAGGTGCGAAAGCAAATTGTCTAGCTATTGTAGAAGCTAAAATTTGTTCAGTAGCAACTATGTGAGTTGTAGTTGACATTGGGTTTGAATCTTCCTCTAGATCTCTGGTTAGAGATCTTCCTCTTCTTCTGAGATGAAAGGGAAAAAGTCTCCTTTCTAAAGTATCAGGTGGTGTAGACAATACTCTCCTTGTAGGAGATGTTCTCTGGGTTGATCTACCTTTGTAGCCTCTTTTTGAGGGAAACTCTAAAAAATTCAGTAGGCTTTGAGCTTCTAGCCTCAACTTTTCTCATAAACTTTGAACAAGTTTAGCCTGGATCTGTGAAATCAGTGGAGTCACCAGATATACCTAATAGAAAAACTTCTAAAAGTCTATATCATGTGATCAGTATATTAGAGATAGCATAATCTTTCAAAGATGAACTTCTTTCCTAATAGTCAAAAATGTTATGCTCAAGGTGAGGTGTCTTTGAATCTCAATCTTTGGGCCTATAACAAAACCTTTGAACATAAATCTGAACTTAGTTCCACTAGGCATGCCAAAATTGTTATACACTAAGTTTGCACCCTTGTTTCAAGCTCTATTGGTCTTGATAACCTAGTATAACATGGGAATCATCTCCAGGTGTGGGACCTATGCTAACTGAGATGAGACCTCTAGGTTCTAGGCTAGTTCCTCTTAGACAATCACCTTAATTTTCTCTTTTTGAAATGAAAGTAAATGCTTGAGGGAAAAGGGATAGAAGGAATGCATGAAAGGGAAATAACTGAAAGCAAACTATCCTACTAGGTGATACACCGAAATGAAATGAACACAATACACTGACCAAACTAGCATGAAAACTCTTAGATCTAATAGAACATGATCTTTCTAAATAGGCTTGCATAAGTGTTTCATAGAGGGGTTTGAGAAAAAGACATAGACTATGACCTACAAGAAAACATTCTCTTCAACAAAAGGGAACATGAATGAGATAAAATGACAGGGGGTTGAAGTATACCCATAAACTCACTGAAATCAAATCAGATACAGTAGTACACAAATAAGATGAAAGAAAGAAGGGCCCTGAAACTCCAAGATTTCTCTAATAAAGCAAATATATTATATTCAATAATTGAAATACAGACAAGGGAAAGACTAGAGGGTAGAACAATTACCACATATAGCCTTTATTGAATCTAAGATTTCAATGAAAGGTTATAGTCTGTAAGATCTAGAGGGTAGAACAAATGTGACAGATAGCTCCTAAGAAGAAGAACTTTTACAAAATGTAAACTCTGAGCTTCAAAAGCTCCAAAAAAATAATATATACATCTCCTTTTTTTGCACATAGGTAGGAGTAAATACCTAATTAGAGTTACACATATTTTCATATAATAATGGAAACCATAACTTTGTCAAGTTTGACCATAAATTCCTCGCTAAAATATCTTGGCCGATCAGATTTTTGTACCTGCATGTCTATTTCATCTCTATATCTACCTTCAGACAAGCCACCTTGATCCATCTACCTCTCTGCAACTTAGGCTCACCATAACTATTCAAATCTAGTACTTTAGATATTTTGAATTCTAAAATTGGTTAAATGGTCACAGATGGCACCAAGATTTCTTTATCAATGGCTGATATTTAAACCTGATCTATGTTTTAAAACATAGTCATCAAATCATCCATTTTACTCGAGCACCACTTTAGATCTTAACCCTAACTCTGCCTTCACCTTAGGTTCTCTTTTCTCTTTAGTCACTGAATCTCCTAAACTTTTCTCTAACTCTGGCTTATTCTAGCAATTAAGTGACAAGCATTGATCCTTACTTGATCTGACAGTGGTCACTGAGTCACTTGAGGTCTTCAGAATATTCCTTCCAATTGAGTGATTGCCCGACTGAAGAGAAATCTCATAGTTGCTAGATAGAAAGAATATTCTCCTTTTCATTGGGTGATCACCTGATTGAGCTACAAACCTAGGCCCATCTTGCCACTTGTCATGATATTATTTGCTTGACTTACAGACACCTCAAATTATCTGGCATAGGACCCACCTGATAGGAGCAATAAGCTGGAGAGAGGATCACCGGTTGTCACTATACCACAACTCTTAAAAAGGCATCATCTTTACCCAATGGTATAATGATAGTCGTAGATCATGCTTGAACCTTAACTACTTCAGACTTGAGACTACCAAATGTAATAGTAATCACTCGCCAGATCGCTGGATGTTAAGAACTTAATTGCTGGGAATAGGAGACCTCGTGAACACATAGTCACTTAGTCATTGAATAATGTCTTAACCGCCTCAAAAATTGGAGACCTAGCTACTGCATCCTTGAAGAACTAGGCCCAGCTTGTCAAGTGTCACTATGTTATTTAATTTTGACTACCTCCTCAGCTCTGACAACTACCAACTATTCAACTTTAACTGAATTCTCTTTTGACCAGGGTATATCTGGTGAACGACTGACTGAAAACAATCAAAGTCGCGTGAACCTTTACTAACCCTGGGTTAACTCTTGCGACCAAGTGACTGAAGGAAGAACTTAACCTAGCATTGACACAAACTATGACTACAGTCAGGAGGAATGCCTTATTCGCTAGATTTTAGAAAGGACTGGTGACCTCGGGTTACATTAAGAGATTACCCAACTAAAGGGACCATCGCTAAGTCGCTGAATGAAAATGGAATATTCCATATGATTGGGAGATCTCGTGAACAAAGGAGATCACGGGGTCAAGAGATAGAAAGGAATATTCTACTGGGTCTTAGAGATCTTGTGACTAGCCTTAGAATATAAAGTGCACATGGGAAATGGAGACTTAAGTGACCGAAAAGGGTAATGGTAAATTAGAATAGGCCATAGGGTTTTTAGGGTTTTTGCCTCCAACGGTCACATTTTCAAATAAAAAGGGTTTCAAACTAGGGAGTTAAATAATTACAGAGACCAAAGGAAAAGATGCAAGCCTATACAAATTCTCAAGGTTCTCAATAAGGTTTAAAAATGTAGACCTCTAGATGGAGCCCAGCCTATGGCCAAAATTGAATAGATAGGAAATTTTGGGCAACATTACCTAATTAAACAACACATAGGAACATTTATTACAAAAGAACATGCACAAAATGATATGTACATGACATATAGAAACAATACCATAGAAATAGAAGCCTGCCATGATAGGTTGATTGCTTTGTCACCTTGCACCAATGGAGCAACAAGGGTCATCCAAAGAAATATAAAGATAAAATATAACAAGAAACACATATTAGGGGAAGCACATCATGAAGAGAAAAGCACGTAGAAGAATTCATTATACAAGAGGAACTAATCAAGTATACCACTTTCCATCCCATCTCGGTCATTACAATTTAAGGAAGGTAAGGAACATGCAAGGGGTTCAGCATTGAGGACAACAAATGGAGCCATCACAAGTTCCAAATAATGGCCATGCTCTAATGATGAATCACTTTGTTTGTTACTGGGAGCTAGAGATATCATTTCTATATTAGATAATTAGGTTATCTATATCATTTATTGTTCCAAAATGGTTATACCAACTCTTCTTCCCGATTGGAATATTTTTCCTTGACACTTGCATTATTTTCTTCCACTCCCTATTTTATCAGGACCGATGTTGTAAAACATAAGATTTATCATTCTCATTATTGCATTGTAGACATTTATTGATTAAATAGTTGTGGTTGCTTCTTACTGTCTTTGGTTTAGGTTTGTGGTTTTCCTTGTAGCATAGGCTCTTGGGTGCTTCAAAAATATATTTAGTGACTCCTACCAAATTTATCAAAATAGTTAAAAATAAAAATACTTAACTAATTTAGGCTTGAAGTATAACATATAAAAAAATCTGAAAAATTATAAAATTAATGGAAATGAAAACACTTAGCTAATTTCAACTCTTGATAAATAGTTGGTATAAGACATTGACATTCCCTATTCAGTTATACCAATAAAAGTATTTATGGGGTAACTATACATAAAGAAATAAAATAGACTTGTTTACCAAAATTAGATTAAATAAATATATCATTCAAAGTAATATATTTTTCATAAACTAGGTTTGAGATAGAATATGTAACAAAATTTACAAAATTAGAAATAAATAAAAATGAAAACGCTTAACTGATTTCAATTCTTGATAAATAGTTGTGGAGTGCTTTAATTCTAACTTTTGAATGGTAACATTAATATAATGACTTGTTCAATATAAAAATAAAAAACTAATATATATTGAACATAATCATTTTTTAATTTTAACAATATGATATGATTGATATTGATATATGTGAATCTAGAAATCATATTAAATCAATAAATAAGAAATTACAACTCAAAGCACAAAATTAAACTTATACTATAAATATATATTTTAAAGTCTTTTGCTATTTGAATCTAATAAAAAGGAAACAATATATAAATGTGAAGAAATTGACTAAACCACAAAGCTCATAATCTCCTTACATTCTCCTAATTGAATTGATTCTATTTTTACCATTAAACTAATATCTTATTTGGAAGGGTTTTGAGTTGCACTATTGTATCCATGGAAACCTACAATACTCAAGGAAATCTGTTGTGGAGGCTACAAACTAGAAAACTTGAGGTCAGTCAAAATTTATTACTTTGTTATTATTGAAAATGGTATTTTTTTGGGTACCCCAGCATACTAGTATTTCAAACTATGAATTATATTGACATATCTACATTGAGGCAAATAGCATTGACTATTATAGAGTAAGAAATTAATACTTTTTGAAACTGCACAGAGAATAGATTTAAAAGAGGTTTAGTAATTAATATATTTCTAGTCCTATGATTGAGATATATGTGTTGGAATGTTCTAGAAATATGTGGTAATTTATACCACTATAAATATAAAACTTTCAACTATTTCTAGATTGTTCTGTGAAAGTTTCTAGAAAAAATAATTTAAAAATCATAAGATAGCTATGACTAGTAGTTTCTAGAGGTTTATTAAGTCTTCTATATATAGAGACATTTTGTAAGCATTTAGACACTAGATTTTATCTAATCATTGTGGATCTTGAGTGGAAGCAGAATGTTGTAGCATTCTAAGATGTAATGGAGTTTATTAAGATGATTAATCAAAAACAATGTTGTAGCAGTTGGGTTTATAGATTTCTTTATGAGTTTCTATGTTTACTTCCACTCCATCCACCTCCTTCAATTGGTATCAGAGAAGATTTGAAGATCATTTGGAGATCCTGTCACCATTTGTTACAGATGTCAAGAAAGGGAGATCCTATCACCATTTGTGACAGATGTTAAGAGGGAGATCTTGTCACCATTTGTGACAGACCTCTAAAAGATCAGAAAGTTCTAAGGAGTTTCATAAGTGCCAAAGATAAGAGGAAAGTCAAGGTCTAAAGTTCTACTGATGAGAAAGTTATTCCTTGTGAAGGAGTGTTGAATGGTGTTGAGGAGTCTGATTTTATTGTGTCGTAACACACTAGTTTTTACTTCCACTCCATCCACCTCCTTCAATTGGTATTAGAGAAGATTTGAAGATCATTTGGAGATCCTGTCACCATTTGTTATAGACATCAAGAAAGGGAGATCCTGTCACCATTTGTGACAGACCTCTGAAAGATCAGAAAGTTCTAAGGAGTTTCATAAGTACCAAAGATAAGAGGCAAGTCAAGGTCTGAAGTTCTACTGATGAGGAAGTTATTCCCTATGAGGGAGTGTTGAATGGTGTTGAAGAGTCTGATTTTATTATGTCGTAACCCACTAGTTTTCAAGTGTTATGTCTCTTCCCACTTCACAGTGGTATCAGAGCAAGGGAAAAAGTTGGATTGTCACCATTTGTGATAGTAGAGGATTGGTGAAGGTTACTGATGAAAGGAAGCCAAAGTGCGAAAATGCTTCCAACTACTAATTATAACAGGAGAGATGATGCTGAAATTTATCTCACAAAACCTTAGACTATTGTAAGCTAAATAAACACATACAAAAAATGGATTCAACACATAAACACAACACTAGATATACGTGGGAAATCCTTATGGGAAAAAACCCACCACTCCAAAGCCAGACTCAATTGTATTATCAACAACAAAGTTACAATACAATATCCAGAGCCACAACTGTACAAGAGTAATCAGATGTGATATCTAAATCTAGAATAATTTTTGCAACATAACAACACTTTTCAAATAATTCTCTCTCTCTCTCTCTCAATTCTCTACAACAATTCCTTATACTTATAGAGTTTTCGTACAAGAGGAAATAGTTTCTAAAGCATCTACATTCAACACATCTACAAATTATTTTAGAAACTTTCTCTATGCACAACTCTTTCTTTACAAACAAAACAAAGAATAAATCAGAGAAAAAAGGAAACATTCTATTTTCTTCTCCAAGTCCATCCTAGTGGAATATTTTGTCTTCATTCAACATCTTTCCAAAAAGAATAAATAAAAAAATAAATCATGATAAGGCTGAGTCACCTTATCCCAACAATCTCCCACTTGACGAAGACCTTATATGAGTTACTATATCACAGCATAGGCCCCAAGGCCCATAGAACCAATACACCATATGAACTTTTTAGTGCTCACTGGCTTTATCAATGCATCTGCAACATTCTCCAAAGTAGCAACCTTTTCCAACTTCACCTTTCCATCTTCCACCATATCACAAACAAAATGATACTGTACATCAGTTTTCTTTGTTCTAGCATGGAAAGTAGCATTTTTTCTAAACAGATAGCACTCTGTCTATCACAATAGATAGTAATCTATCCTCCATCAAAAACAAAATCTCTTAAGCCAAATTGCCTCTTTGGAAGCATGAGTAGCTGCCATGTAGTCTGCTTCTATAGTGGACAAAGCAGCTATAGCCTACTGCTTGCTCATCCAACTAATTACACCACCAAACATCTGTTGGATTAGGAGAGATGGGTTATTGAGAGGGGAGGGATGAATCAGTGCCCTCAAATACTTTAACACTTAAATCTTTTAGATCTAAAATAGTAACCAATAGTAACCTTGAAAAATAACTTGTATCTAATTCATGTATCATTCATCCATTCAACTTGTAAAAGTAAATAACATGAAATCAACAATAAAACTATCCCATAACAAAAGTATTTTGGTAACGCTGAAACCCTTGTTATAAGGTAAAAACTGCGGTGGGGATGACACACACAAATTCTTCACTACTATAGATAGAAAAGGTTTGCCGTTAGGGAAATAAGTGTCGATCCCCTCTGGTGATCTTACCCTATTAGGAGTAACATATTAGATCAACTAGATCTACCTAGTGATAGTATTTTAACAACACTTCTCGAGTGTGTACTTGGTTAAGAGATTTACAAAAAACTATTAGGTCTACTCTATTAAGAGATTTTACCAAAATTCTATTACAATTATTAGAAAGCAATAGGTAAATATCTGCTAATGACAACTCAATTGTCTGATACAGATCAATAAAGTACTTGACTAAATATCACCTTTATTAAGATGAATCTCTTCTCTGAATTGCTTAGTTAGCCTACTCTGATTCTGCTCAATCTGATTACCTTTGTATATTGTTCTTCTCTGTCAACTGATAAACTTCAAGTTAGGCTAGTACTTCAAGTGCTTCTTTGTTCATACATTAGTTCACATCAAAATGATGTAAACATATAATTATATAGCATACTACTTTATGCCGCTTAACAAAATTAGGTTACACTATCTTAGACAAAACCCTAAGATCAATGGTGTATAAAAAAGACCTAGATCGAACATATACAAAAGATCTTGATTGCATTTAATGAATATCTTAACAATAAATGACCCTCAATCTTGATAAAATGTTTTCTAATTCCGTTGTAACCATTTCCATAGAAGGATGTGACATTCCTGATTACTATGCCATTTCTTGTGATCCTCGGTAAATAGTGTATAAACTAATTGGTGATTATATTGATGCTTAGTGTTTGTGGCCACTTGGTATTGATATCTGATGCTTGGTAAAATTGTTATGTGCTTGGTGTAAAGAGTAAACCAACTAGCTCATGATGCTTTCATTTACCGATTGAGTTAATATAAGTGACCGACCAATGTCTTTGATAACCTTTGATACTAATGACAACCTTAAATTCTCAAATAGAGATAACAATCTCCCCCTTTGGTATTAGTATCAAAACTAGAATGTGTATAGACCTTATGTCTCAAAACTTATATCTCTGCCATTTACATGTACTTATCAAAATTTCTATAAACTCCCCCTCGGTGTATGCTCCTAATAATGTGTAGTATACTTGCATTTTATGTACATATTTGGCATATACATTATTTTCCCCCATTTTAATAATAATGCCAAATAAGAAAATGTATACTTACAACTTGTCAAAAATGTGCTGATGGGTTTTCTTTAGTGACTCCAAGAGGTTTTCCCATTCCTCTTTCAAGTTTGTGAGAGAAATGTGCTCAAGACCGACTTGTGCATGCATATAAAAAATGTTGTCCAACAAAGAAATCTCTGGTGTTGCAACAAGTGTTTGTGCCCTTGCTATGTGCTTCTCAAAATCTTTCAAGTATGGAAGGAGTTATGTTTGTAGCTCAGTAACTTGATCATTGATCCACTCTTCTTGTTTCTTGAGATCTTCTATCAACCGCCTGAGTTCTTGAACTCTGATTATATGCTTTGAAAGAGCTTGTGGCTTGGTTGTAGCTGCATTTGCACTAACTATAATCTCATTCTCAAGTTTTTTTCTATCTTTTCACTGATCTCAACACTGAATGTTCTAAGAGTGCATAGCATCAACAACATTTGACATATGGATTTAGTAATAGAATGAACCTTATTTATTACCTCTAAAAGTTTTACCTTGTTAATTGCCACTTCTTGGCTAATTCTCTCAGAAAGTTTATCTTGAATCTTTGACTCAGCCCTCTCTCCAGTTCTCTTGTCAACATCAATATCTGGGGCATTTATCTTCTTGATAAGTTTTTCAAGTTGATCCATAATAGGGTTATCTTCATTAATGTTCACTTTAGGTACTACATGTTGTAAGATATCCCTTACATTCTCTAATATCTCCTTACCTTTATTCTCTTGTTTCAACTTTTCTTGTGTCATTTTTTGGTACATAGCTCCCTATATTTTCTTAATTCTTCAAGGCTAAGGGTCCTTGGGTCACACTTAGGTATCACAATAACTTCATCTAGGGTGACTGACCCTTTTCCTTTCTTTTTCTTTTTCTTTACTGGTTCCTGTGGTGAACTCTTGGCAATTGTTATAGTGGCTTTATCTTTTTCCCTCAATGTGTTCTTCTCGGTTGACACACTATCTTCCTTCTATGCTCCTTGGTAACCTATGTTTTGGTTGAATGAGGTGGAGCCTTAGATGTGGTGTTAAGTGGGGTGACCTCAATTTCCTTAGGCTCTTCTTGTGCCTTCATTTCTATTTTAGTGGCCTCTTTTCCTTCAGGCTTATTTGTATATGCAAGTATCTCAAGGTTGTGTTCCCCTATTGTGTCTTTAGGTTTCTCAGGGTTAGCACCTTTGATTAGTTCCTATGAAAGTATTTCAACTACTTTGGCAAGTACATGAATCTCACCCAATAATGATGGAAATGCACACTCAATAGCTTGTGCTTCATCCTGTGTAGAGTCAGGTGCAATATTCACATCATCATCATCATCTCTATCATTAGGATCACGATTTATGATGTCCTCAATGAGTACATCCTTATCATTTGTATCCTCAATTTGAATCACTACTAGATTTGATGTATCCAGTGCATTATCCTTGATTTCTTGTGCAATTTTTGTATCAATTACCTTGGTGACCAATACACCTATGTCCTTTAACTTCTCATTTATAGTATCATCAATATAGATACCTTTACCTTTGGACTTTAGTATCTTTTTAGATAGATTCATAAAAGCATTTTTCTCAGCTTGGACTTTAGTCTCTTTTTAATCTAGATTCATAAAATTGAAGTCTATAAGGCATAACTAGTCTCATCTAGATCTTCCATATTCTCATCCAAAATTAACATAGCTCAATTTTTCACTTTGAATATTTGATGATAATTTTCCATGTGTTCATTAATTTCTGCAAGGCTTAGATGTGGAGCAGCTCGGACTAGTCTCTCATTTCTTCTCATTGTCTAGTGCATAAGCCCATTTCTGATTTATTCTGTCATCCACTTCCTTCGGTAGTGAGAGTTCAAATTATAATGGAACCCTTTTAAATTTTATCATCATTTGGATGACTGCCTCCTTAATTTTGGTTTGATCCTAATTTGACATCTTGTCAAATTGGCTAAGTTCTGGATCAGCAAGATCTCCATTCTCAATTATATCTTCAATAATCTGATCAACATATCTTACCTTATTGCTGACCACCTTGAATTGATTATTGTCATCTTCAGTTTCTTCAACCTCAAGGTCTTCCTTACCTATTATTAACCTTCACCTTTTCTTTGGTACCACATTTATAGCCTTATTTTTTCTTTTTTCATAGGTCTTTGTCAGTGTAGCAGCTCTAGGCCTTGTGATTTTTACTGCTCTTTTCTTTTGTGGTGGTGAAGTTGTAGTTGATGATCTTGTAGTGTACATGTTTGTACTGGCAATTGCCTCTTCTTTTGAGCTTTAGTGGAATGAACCTGTGGAGTCTTTCTCCTTTCCTGACTTGGTTTCCTGACTATCATAGGGTTTTTCAGTCAATAGTAAATGACCTTCAGTTGCTGCCACAAATGGTAACTCTTGTGATGAGTTAAAAACATCTCCAAATTTCTCAGACCAAAATTTCTTCATTTTCTTTTCTTTCCTACTTATCTTACTGATGACATGATGAGTTTTAATTCTTGACTTTGCTTCTTCAAAGGTTCCAAACCTTTCAGCCTTTGTGTCCTTCAATAGTGCTAGCAGTGTTGTGATTGATTTCAAAATAAAATCATAATTTATTTCATAGCCCATTGGTGCTAGCCACTTTATCCTAGGTTCTACTGCTTTTATCATAGTGTGGTTGGTCTCTACCCAAAAAAAAATATCCATCTAAAATTTCTCAACCAATTCATTTGGAATCCTACTTCTCATATTCATCTTAGCTCTAAAATCTTTAAAATATTCATCTAAAACTTTGTTCATATCAACTCCCAAACTATTCAACAACTTAGAAATCTATACAGTTATCGGTTTATCTGTTGTCCAGTTCATTTTATCGACTCTAGGAAATTACTTTTATAGATAGAAAAACAAACAAACAAACAAGGAATGAACCAAACTTACATGTGTTTTTCTTCTGTGACCTTATTATCTTCATGTTCTCCTATAATTATGTCAAGAGTACCTTTGCAAGATCTACCTGGCGACCTTTCTTTATAATCTTGTATGCCATGTCGACTACACTACAGGCTACACTATTTAACCTACTCAACTAAAATATTTCATACCCAATTACATGTGATGCAAATTTTACTGCTGGGTCTTTTATTATTGAAATCTTCAATGCACAACCATCCCATGTTGCTCTGGTATTCTTCTAAAGATCAGCTTGGGATGAGCTCTGAAAAGATTTTTCTTTGTCGATTGTAGGATAACCAATAAATCTACTTATCATTTTCTTTGTGACCACAACTAGTTTATCCAACTAGAGCTTCCCATCATGGTATCGACTCAATACAATTCTAATCCATTATGTCCTGAATTTCTATGGAAAATGTATGGAGCACAACAGACCTATTTTCTCAATCTAGTTAAATTTTGGTTTTAGCTTCCCACCATTGCCACAAAATTGTTAAAATAAAAAAATAGTCTCAAAATAGCCTACTTCCCCAATCTCATAGTGAATGTATGATCATATTTCTTCAATTAACAAAACCTTAGGTGGGATGCTTAAAAAAGCATCTGTTGAATCCGTTTGAGATGCAATTTGGGGGTGTGGTTTGTACTTAGGTTCATCAAAATTTGTTGTAACTATCAGGTTTACCTCTTCCTCAACACTTTGTGATTTGTTTTTAGTTGATGTCGATGCCATAGCATGATTTAGGGTTTTGACAACAGAGTAAGTTAGGAATGTGTTCGGTAGCAAGTAAACCTACTCAAAATTAATGAAGAGTGATGTCGGTTTGATCTATAATAGCTTTGAATCATTATAAGAAATCTTTAGCTCAAACTCTCACTGTGAAATCTTTTCTCTTCTCAATCACTTTGTGAAAAATGATTAACCCTTATGCCTATTTATAGCTTTTTTGAATTCCCACTCAAAACTTTATGCAATAAATGCTTGACCTACTTCTTGGTATGTGATAGTTGTTAACTTGGTGACAACTATAAACTCTCATTAGCTTGCTTAACATGCAATTTCTTCCTTGGTTGATACGTATGCTCGGCTAACCTTGAATAGTGATTACCGACAGGTAACCAATTCTCGGTCTAGCTTTTACTGACTATATGACTTTATCAACTTATTACATATGCACCATAATACATCTTTATTCATGTGGATTTGGTATTTTATCATTATATTTAAGGAACTGTATGTATAGTATGCTTTATTAAAATGTCAGTTCCATACATTCCTATATCACCTTAGGTGGAAGTACCAATGTCACCCAATCCAGTGGACAAGGTTTCACTGATAGCATTGGTTGACTCAACATTCCCATTAGATGCTATTCTCCACATAGTGTTCCTTATTCTCATGATATTTGCCATGGTATTTCCACTCTCAAATATATGACCTTCTTCTGGTGCTCGGTCTCTGCAGTCCTTGCTTAAATGACTGACTTTATGACAATGGAAACATGCTATTCTAGTGCATGTCCAACTTCTTGATTGTCCAACCCATCTTTTCCTATTATAGTTTGCTGCAATGTGCCAATATCTACCACATGCAATACAGTTAGCCCATGCATTGTAATCCCAAACATAAGAATTACCTTGTCTCTTTGGTTGGTAATGCTTGCATTGTGTCTTCTTCTTAGGTGTCCAGACCTACTTCAATTTTTCCTTACATTCTCATGTAGTGTGTCCATGTTTATTAAAAGTGTAACATAATTTCTCCATAGTAGCTTTGTTAGCATTCTATTTAGCTCTAAATTCATAAGCTTGATGACCATACTTTCCACAATAGTAACAATATCCATTAAATTTTGGAGTGACAAGAGGTTTACCTTGTGCTTTGCTTCTACACACATTTGAAGTATGTCCTTGTTTACCATAGTGATAACATGTCAACACTTTAGGTCTTTGACTTTGACTATTTTTGGCTTGCTCAACTTGTTGTGATGATTCTACTTCACCGGTATAGCCTAGACTAGCTCTGCTTCCAAATCTTCTTAGAATTATCCTCAGCTAATTTCTTCATTTCATTGTGTTGCTATTGAATTTTCACTTCATTTTTCAGTTTCTCATTCTCTTGTTTAAGTCTTGCAACATCTTTAAGTCTTCTTTAAAATTCTACATTTACTTAGTTGACCTCTTAATTCACAGTCACCATCTGATTAGATATTTGAAAATGATGATTGGTGAGTCTCTGAATCTGACTTTCCTTTGCTTGAAGTTGATCAATTATTTATCTTCGGTCTTCAATAGCCAGATTCCTTTCTTGCTCAGCCTATCTATCATTGTTCATTATCTCTATCATTCTCACCATCTATGATTCCTAATCGATTTGCAGTGCTTTCACTTGTTTGGTTAAGTGAAGGTTCTTTTCAGAAAAATTAGAGATTATGCTTTCAGATCCATCAAAAACACTTCCAGAACTAGATCCAATCTAATCAAATAGATCCTCAATCGCTTCTTCATGGTATCCAATCTCATTTTTCATAATAGCTAGGTTCTTCCTTTCAACCAGTAATTTCTTCAGTCCTTCCTTGGCTTGCTTGTACTTCTCAACAAACATTTGCATCTGAATTTTTTGATTCTCAATGGTCTTATCTAACTTATACCTCTCCATGACTTAGATCTTTACCCTTCAGTGGTTAAAATGTCCAATAAGAGAACTAAGCTCTGATACCAATTGTTGGATTAGGAGAGATAGGGTATTAAGAGGGGAGGGGTGAATCAGTGCCCTCAAATACTTTAACACTTCAATCTTTCAGATCTGAAATAGTAACCAATAGTAACCTTGCAAAATAACTTGTATCTAATGCATGTATCATTGATCCATTCAACTTGTAAAAGTAAATAACATGAAATCAACAATAAAACTGTCCCATAACACAAGTATTTTGGTAACACAAAGACCCTTGTTAGAAGGTAAAAATTGTGGTGGGGATGACACCCACAAATTCTTCACTACTGCAAATAGAAAAGGTTTACCGATTAGGGCTACAAGTGTTGATCACTTCTGGTGATCTTACCCTATTAGGAGTAACATATTAGATCAGGTAGATCTACCTAGTGATAGGATTTTCACAACACTTCTTGAGTGTGTACTCGGTTAAGAGATTTACAAAAGACTGTTAGGTCTACTCTATTAAGAGATTTTACCAAAACTCTATTACAATTGTTAGAAATCAATAGGTAACTATCTTCTAATGACAACTCAATTGTCTGATATAGATCAATAAAGTACTTGACTAAATATCACCTTTATTGTGATGAATCTCTACTCTGAATTGCTCGGTTAGCCTACTCTGATTCTGCTCAATTTGATTACCTTTGTATATTGTTCTTCTTTGTCAACTAATAAACTTGAAGTTAGGCTAGTGCTTCAAGTGCTTCTTTGTTCATACATCAGTTCAAATCAAAATGATGTAAACATACAATTATATAACATACTACTTTATGCTGCTTAACAAAATTAGGTTAGAATATCTTAGACAAAACCCTAAGAGCAACGGTGTATAAAAATGACCTAGATCTAACATATACAAAAGATCTTTATTGAATTTAATGAATATCTTAACAATAAATAATACTTGATCTTGGTAAAATGTTTTCTAATTCCATTGTAACCATTTACATAGAAGGATGTGTCATTCCCGATTACTATGTCATTTCCTGTGAGCCTCAAAAAATATTGTATAAACTACTTGGTGATTATACTGATGCTCGGTGTTTACTGCCACTCGGTATCAATGTCTAATGCTCAGTAAAATTGTTATGTGCTTAGTAACCTTTGATACTAATGACAACCTTAAATGCTCAAATAGAGATATCAACATCATGAAAACATATCCACTGGAGGATCTTCATGTGTCAATATCACCTGCCCAATCTGTCACATATCCACGAATGCAAATAGAATGTCGCAATATAGTAGGATTACCATGAAAACATAAGAAATACTTAGATGTGCCCCTTAAATATCTCAACACTCTCTTAACTGCATCTCAATGCACCTTTCTAGGATTAGCCATATACCGACTAAGGATTCCCACTGCTTGAGCAATGTATGGCCTCATACAAACCATAACATACATAAAGCTACCAACAACACTCGCATAAGGTACTCTAGACATTTCATCTATCTTAATAGGAGATTTTGGACAATCCTCCATAGAAATCTTCATCTCGTGTAATATTGGAGCAACTAGATGCCTACAAGATGTGATGCAGGAGCATCCTGGGTGTAAGAGCAATCTTGCATCACCCAAAAATATTTCTATTTTTGTATTCAATAAGGGCTATCTTGTGTAGAGTTGCTATTTATGGAAACTTTCTATTTTTAGTAAGTTGGTCTTACGATCTTGGAATGTTCTAATTTTACATATGGAGGTTCATCTCAGTCATATCAGCCTGCCAGCAAAGTTTCATGGCTAGATCAGGTCTAGTTTTGAAGATATTGAAGATTTTCAGTATTGGCAGCAGGGTACAGAAACTTCAAACTCAATTTTGAAGGCTTTAGAGGCCCTGGATGAGGTTGAAAATTTGGGTGACGAGTGCTTTGCATTGGTCAAGCCTATAGAGAACTTCGTGGCATTTCCAAAATGGGTTTATAATAGCCAATTAGGTCAACGGGTGATGACTTATCATCTTCGGAAGTTGGGTCACCTGAAATGGCAGAAAATAATTTTTCTTCAAAATTTCTATTTGGCTTTCAAAACTCATTTTGAGCCGACTTTGATGTAATAAATTGTAAAATAAAATAATTCTAAGTTTGGTCGGCCCTAAGGGCTAAATTTCTAGAACCTTCTCGGGCGGTGGAAATTGCCTATATAAAGAAGGCCCGTAGTGTTGTCTAAGGCAGTTCTGGGTATTGATTCGAGGCTTTGTCCTACAGAATATTGTAAGGGAATGCCCATGTGGCTTTGCATATTGTAATTCAGAAAGTTTGTAATTCCACATTTGTGGAGATAATAAGAAGCCAATTTTCTATTCTTGCATAATATTGTTGTTGTTTCTCTATTTCTGTTATGTGTTTGTGGTATTAAGGGGAGCACCCTTCATCAAGATGTCATGTTGAATTTCTCCAACATGGAGTTAACATACTTCCTTTGGCTCATCCAAAGCTTTGTGCTAGCTCTATCTCCGATGATCTCAATCCCAAGAATATATCTAGCTGCACCTAGATCTTTCATTTCAAACTATGCTGCTAACTGAGACTTCAAATCTGAAATCATTCTTTTACCATTCCCAATAAACAACATATCATCTACATACAAGACTATGATAAGAATGTGACCATTTTCAGATTTATAATATACACAATGGTCATATTTAGATCTCAAAAATCCCAAAGATGACACATAGGTGTCAAACTTTTGATACCACATTCTAGGAGACTGTTTCAAACCATATAGAGATTTCTTCAACTTACAAACAAGGTTTTCTTTACCTTTCTCAATGAAATGCTCTGGCTGTGACATGTAAATTTCCTCCTCCAAATCACCATGAAGGAATGTTGTCTTCACATCCATTTTCTAAACTTTAAAGTCATAAGCTACTACAATTGATAACAAGAATTGAATGGATGTCATCTTAGCTACAGGAGAGACTATTTCACCATAATCAATTCCCTCCACCTATGAATACCTCTTTGTGACCAATCATGTCTGATACTTCTCAATGCTACCATCTAGACCCAATTTCTTTTTGAACACCCATTTACATCTAATAGGTTTCCATCCTTGAGGGAAAGGTACCAAATCCCATGTAGCATTCTTCTTCAATGCTACCATCTCTTCATTCATGGCTTCCATCTAGGAATCTGTATCATGCATACCCATAGCCTCTCTAACAATCCTAGGCTCATCAATGTTATAAATCAAAGAAAATATACAACTAGAATCCAACAAAGAATATCCAAACCTCTCAAGTGAACAACCAAATTTATCAAGTCATTGCCTATCATGAGTAGACCTCCTCAAAGTTTGAGTTTCAAGTTCTTGCTCTTCTTCATAAATTTTAGAGCTACTTAGGCTCTCCTCATTATCAAGTCCATTAGGAGCTCATAGTTCTTTTTCCTTAGAGGTAGTAGGAATATGAACTACTTCCTTTTTCTACTTCTCTTCCTTCTCTAGCTGCAAATCAATTGTGGAAGGTTTCAGCTCATGAAATATCATACTTCTACTATAGAGCACCTTCTCTGCAACTGGATCCTAAAGCTTGTAACCTTTCAAACCGACACCATAGCCAATGAAGATAAACTTAACTTCCTTGTTCTCCAAATTTTATCTTTTCTCACTTGGCACATGAGCATATACCTCACAACCAAATAATCTGATATGTCTCAAAGAGGGCTTCTTGCTAGACCATGCCTCCATGGGCATCTTCTCAACAAGTGCTGAAGTAGGAGACCTATTAATTAAATAACATGCAGTGGCTATAGCTTCATCCCAAAACTTTTTCTCAAGGCCAACACCACTCAGCATACTCCTAGCCCTCTCCATCAATGTTTTATTCATCCTCTCTACAACTCCATTTTGCTATGGAGTGTATGGAGTTGTTTTACATCTCTCAATTCCATGATCCTTACAGAACCTGTCAAAACCTGCTAAACAAAGCTCACTGCCATTATTAGTCCTCAAACACTTAATTTTTCTACTAGTCTAATTTTCAACCAAGGATTTAAATTACTTAAACTGACTAAAAACTTTAGATTTACTTATGAGAAAAATACACAAATGTCCTATAATCATCTATGAATGAGACAAAATACACAAATCTAGATATCGAAGGAACATTAACTGGACCAAACACATCTGAATGAATATAATCCAAAACCTCAGAAGACTTATGAGAATTGGAATAAAAGGAAACATGATGATGTTTACCATAAATACAATGTTCACAAAAGTCAAACTCCATATTACAATCATTAAGGCCTTCAACAAGGATCTTCTTTTTTCAGAGCTCTAAGGCCCTTCTCACCAATGTGAGAAAGTCTTTGGTGCCATAACATTGTCTTCTTAGTAGGGAGCTTCATCTCCAAACTATTAGTACCCTTAGGTACCTAGAAAGCACAACCATTAGATGTAGAAACAATGGTCTTCTTCTTTTCTTGATTTGCTTGTGAGATTGAAGAATCTAAAGCCCTTTTCTTGGACTTCATAGAAGAACTATTGCACTAAATCATGCATGCATCCATCCTATATAAGGTTCCCATCCTAACACCCTTAGCAAGCACCATAGAGCCTCTTGTCATCTTGCATCCAACACTCAAGAAAATAACCTGCACACCCACATCACCAAGCTTGCTGACTGAAAATAAGTTTCTTGCCAAACCAGGGATATGCAGTACACTATCAATCCCCTTTACTCTACCATCAGGGAATATTATCTTCACTCTACCACATCCAATAATATCCAGGTGAGAATTATCACCCAAATACACCTTTCCACCATCAAACTCTTCATACTTTGAAAACCAATCTCTGTGAGATGTCATGTGGAAAGAAGCACCTGAATCTATCAACCACACATCTTCTGATGCATGTGTTTCCAAGGCTGCAACAAAAACATCTACATCATCTTGAGAAGATTTATTAGTGTCAGAATCAAAGTAATCCTTTTTACCTTTCTTTTTCTTCTCCTCTTTGTAGGCTTTTCGAAGATGACCAGGTTTGCCACAATTCCAACATTTTGTCTTGGACTTTTTACAAGGAGACTTAGATCTCCCAGGAGACTTGGATTTTCCCTTCTTGTCCTTTTTCTCTCTTTTCTCCATTGTTCTACCATGAGCAACTAGGGCCTCCTTAGCTATTTCAGAAGATTTTCTTCACATCTCTTCAGATAACAGTGAACCAACCACATCCTCCAATTTGAAAGTGGTTGTTGTGCTTCCAATAGCCATAAAAAGGTGATCCCAAGAGTCTGGCAAAGAACATAATAGAACCATGCATTTATCTTGATCATCAATCTTATCACCAAAAAAATTCAGCTGAGTAATTAGCATATTATATGCATTCAAGTGATCAGCAACAAAACCTTCTTCCTCCATTCTCAAAGAATACAACTTCTTTCTTAGAAATAAATTATTTACCAAGGATTTCCCTTGATAAATATCACCAAGCTTCATCCAAAAACTGTTGTAGTCTTATCTTCATGAACATTCAGGAATACAAAATCAGCCAAATAGAGTCTTATCAGACCCTTGACTTTTTTATCCATCTTATCCTAATCTTCTTGTGATGTAGTTTGAGGTTTCATTGAAGAAATCACAACCCATAGATCTCTATCTACAAGCATGTCCTCCATTTTAAGTTTCCATAGCTCAAAATTGTTTCCATTAAACTTATCCATCTCTACTCTACTAAATGTGCTTGCCATATCTAACTTGCAATAAGATTATGAAAACAACTCCTCTAAAAAACTCCCACTGAAATTAGATCAGCACAAAAATTCCATCTACCCAACAACAATAAAAAAGCTAGCCAGGCTCTGATACTAATTGAAAGGAAGTCAAAGTTTAGAAACCCTTCCAAATGCTAATTCTAACAGGAGATATGATGTTGAAATTTATCTCACAAAACCTTAGACTATTACAAGCTAAATAAACACATACAAAAAATGGATTCAACACATAAAAACAACATTAGATATACATGGGAAACCCTTACAAGAAAAAGCCCACCACTCCAAGCCAGATTCAATTGTATTATTAGCAACAAAGTTACAATACAATCTCTAGAGCCACACATGTACATTAGTAGTCAGTTGTGATATCTAAATCTAGAATAATTTTGGCAGCATAACAACACTCTTCAAACAATTCTCTCTCTCTCTCTCTCTCTCTCTCTCAATTCTCTACAAAAATGCCTTGTACTTATAGAGTTTTCATACAAGAGGAAATAGTCTATAAAGTGTCTACATTCAACACATCTACAAATTATTTTAGAAACTTTCTCTATGCACAACTCCTGCTTTAAAAACAAAACAAAGAGAATAAATCAGAGAAAAAGGAAACATTCTATTTTCTTCTCCAAGTTCATCCTAGTAGAAGATTTTGTCTTCATTCAGCATCTTTCCAAAAAGAATAAATAAAACCATAAATCATGATAAGGTTGAGTCACCTTATCCCAACAATTGAAAGTCATTGCCTATAAAATTCACATAGCATTTGGAATCCTGAAGCCCTAAGGAGGTGTCGTAGACGTATTGAAAAAACATCAAACCATTGAAAGATATCACAAAGATTATAGAGGATAGAAGATTGTAGAAGGCTATAACCATGTACGCCCAGAGAAGAATCACTGATTATTATAGCAAGAAGACTAGAAGATTTGTAGACATCATATGAAAAATACAACCGTAACCGTTAAGTATGAGGAATTGAAAATGAGTAACTTTTAGATATATTCATTGATGCAATTAGGAATTAGTGGTAGAAATTAGGGGGGAGTGTTGGAATGTTTTAGAAATATATGGTAATTTCTATCACAATAAATATAAAACTTTCAACTAGTTCTAGATTGTTCTGTTGAAGTTTCTATAAAAAATAATTTAAAAATCATAAGACAACTATGACTAGTAGTTTCTAGAGGTTTCTTAAGTCCTCTATATATAGAGGCATTTTATAAGCATTTAGACATCAAATTTTATCTGATCATTGTGGATCTTGAGTGGAAGTAGAATGTTGTAGCATTCTAAGATGTAATGGAGTTTATTAAGATGATTAATGAAAAATAGTGTTGTAGCACTTGGGTTTATAGATTTATTTATGAGTTTCTATGTTTACTTCCACTCGATCCACCTCCAATATGTTCTCTCATATCTTACAAATAGGAAGAATCAGGAATTATTAGCCTTAAGTGCAAATGGATTCTGTATCCTTGTGATTGTGATTGTGTTAACAATGGAAAACATAACGAAATGGACATAGAAGCATTAAAAATAGATGACATAAAATTAAAGAATGATATTATAAAGAATTTTGTTATGAGTTAACAATCAATTTACAGAGAAGGATAAAATGATTCTTAAAATATAATATACAAATTAATATTAAAATATAGTTTATGGTGTGAAAATTGTAACAACTTGATTTTTTTTATTTTCTATTGAACTCTAATTGTTTAGTTTTAATTTTTATTTACATATAATCTGATTATGTTGGGTCCAGATTTCTCCCATTAGGATGGAAATTGAAAAATTGAAATATATATAAACACTAAGACACTTAACCAATTTAAAAGTTAAATGGTTCAAATATATTGTACTGAATCACAAGAAATATATTATTTTTCAACTATTCTACTAGTTGATTAATTTTTACCCTTACACTAACATTAAATTTCAAGAGTTATGAACAAGAGGGAAGATCCTTAGACAACTATGGCCTAGAGGTGTCAAAGAATTGAATCATAGGCTATTGATGGTGCATAAACAACACAAAAGATACTAACAAAAAAAAATATTAATAATAATAATCGACTTAGTACAAAGACTAGAAGATGACTGACAGGAGAATGATGGAGGTGCCCTAGCTTGGTTGAAGGTTTTCATGCATGGGTTTTGTGTTGGAGATTTTCCAGTAGGCCAATACTGACTATGTGTTTGTCATTGATGGCAACATATGGAAAGTAGCATGCATGGAAGTCTTATGTAGTAAGATTTCAATATATGTAGTATGGACATGATATTAAAATGATATCATGGGCCCAGAGGTTAACTGTTAGTACAGATAGTTATATAGCAACTTGCGTCAGTAGTGTTACTGACAGAGTAACAGACAGTGTCATACAGTTATCATGGAGGCTTGTGCCCTTGCATATGTGATGAAGACATGTTAGTGATGTTTCAATCATGGACACATAGTTTGATATTTAGTAGAAGTGAAGTTATGTAGTCTTTATTGGTTCCAGAGTTGCACCTATCCTTTGGGTATGCACCCTTTGAGTTAACCTTAGAGTAGAGTTATTGATGTTTGATGAACAACGCATGAAGTAATTCATCTTGAGGAGAAAGATCCATTTGTTTTGGTAGAGACGAAAGTGTGTAGCATGCATCTACAATTATCTTATTGGATAGGTCCCAGAATGTGTTGCATGCATAGTAGAGCTAATAGAATGTTTATCTAAGTTTTTTATGGTTTTTGTAATATGATTTCAAGGTGATTCTAATAGGCTAACTTGATTATATCATTTAGAGGAAAGATATTTATAGGCAGTCACTTGTGATTGCTCGAGTGTGGTTCATAGTTGAGCAGAGAAGAGTGTGCGAGTTGCTGAACCATCAGAGGAAGGCCTATGTGACCAAGTAGAGTATTTGTGCTATTCATTGGAACTGATCTAGACAACAAGTCTAAGCATAGTTCACCAAGATCCAGATATAGTGTGTATTTGTTATTCAGAAGGTTGTAGCATTTTCCCCTTTGAGCAGTGAGCTCTCAGACAGTGTGTCCTCTCCCCTAATAGGGACAATTGTAAAAGAATCCTAATAGGGTCTAACCCTTTACCAAGTCTACTGTACTAAATATATTTTAAAGTAACTCCTAACAGGGTTAATGATCTTCTAACAAGGATCATAATACACGAGTATAGAATATTAGTGGGTGTTAATTCCTACCAGGGCTTTTACCTATTTGGGTTTCCCCATAACCAAAATATTGGTGTTGTGTTCATGTGTTCTTTCATTTTTTTTATGCTTTATGTTTAAGTATTTAATTGGATAAATAATTAAAACATGTAGATAACTGATTCACCCCCCCCCCGCCCCCCATCTTAGTTATCTCTTGGGACTATTCCTAACAATTGGTATCAGAACCTGGTGCCTTGAAGAGAAATTTTAACAACTTGAGGTTGATCAGATGGCATTCTTTAGAAAAGAAAGTCCTAATTTCGATGGAGAGAATTATATTGATTGGAAGAACAAGATGGTGACACATTTTCAATGCATCGCTTTTGAATTTTTTAATGTAACTATCAAAGTAGCCAAGATTCCTACCTTGGAAGACCTTGCTAAGGATGATGCTACTGAAGAACAAAAAGAATTATTTCATCAAAATGCAATAGCCAAAGAAGCCCTTATCAGCACTCTCTCTGATAGTGAATTTTCAGAGATAAAGAAAGTAGATATCGCCCATAAGATATGGAAGAACTTAGAAGACATATTTGAAGGTGACAAACAAGAAAAGAATGCATGCAAAAAACATGGAAGAAAAGATACAATGCATTAGAGATACTTCCTGAAGAAAACATTAGAGCTTACAATCAAAGAATCCATGAGGTAGTTGTTGGAATCAAGAACAATGGTGGAGAGATCTCAGAGGAAGATATTATGGACAAGCTAATGACTACCCTCACTCTAGAATATGAAAACAAGATCAACATTCTTGATGAGACCATACAACCTACATCTAATTTCAAGAGAGAGACCTTGATTAGCAAAATATTAGCCTATGAGATTTCAAGATTGAAGACAGAACCTAAGAGTGAGAAAGCCTTCAAAGCAATAGTTCATGGTAAGAAATCTGCAAACACCTCTAGTAATTTTGATGATGCTGATGAAGAAAGAACTTTAGATGATTTTATTGCTATGATTTCTAAAAGAGAAAAGAAATGAAAAGGAAAATATGAAGGTCAATTACCATTTAAGTTCTTTTCATGTAATAAGATCAGTCACTTTGCATCTAAGTGTCCTACTAGAGCTAGAAAGTTCAATAAGGATTATAAGCCTAAGAACTCTAAGGAATGTTACTATGCTAGAGATGGAGTTTCAAATGATTAATCAGGTGAAGAAGAAATTGGATTCATTGCTATAATTGATCATGAAGATAAGAAAGAGGAAAAAAAGCTAGCATTAATCTCACCAGCTGATATAAGGATAGACTGGATCATAGATAGTGGATGTTCATATCACATGATAGGTGATAAAGATAGATTTGTTCATCTAGATAAATACAATGGTGGCATGGTTAGATTTGGAGACAACACTCCTAAACCCATAGTTGGTATAGGAGCCATCACCTTGGATGGAAAGAATAGTACTATGATGTTCTCTATGTTGATGGTTGGAAACATAACCTTCTCAGTGTTGGACAGTTACTTGGAAAAGGCTATTAGTTGGAGTTCAAAGATGACAAATGCATCATTAACAATAAGGATGGTGTTATGGTTGCATCAGGCTCAAAGACTAAGGTGATGTTTTCCAACTCAATTCAGAAGCATGTTGTTTTGTTGCTAAAGTTGATGATAGTTGGTTGTGGCATAAAAGACTATGTCATATCAATTTTGATAACATAGTAAAGATAATCAATGTAAAATTAGTAAGAGATCTACCTAGCATAGAAAAAGTAGTTGATACTATATGCAGGGAATGTGTGATGGGAAAGCATGTAAGAAATTCATTTAGGAGAAACACAATTCAATAGAGAACAAGTTGGATCTGATTCATACAGACCTATGTGGTCCAACTCAAACAAGATCATACTATGGTGAAAGGTATTTAATTTTATTTGATGATCACTATACAAGATGATGTGGGTTGTGTTCTTGAAAGACAAGTCAGAAGCATTTGAGAAGTTCAAAATATTCAAAGCTAAGGTTGAAAATTAATCTAGACTAAAGATAAAATGTTTGAGATCAGATAGAGGAGGGGAATTCACCTCTGAAAGATTCTATGAGTACTGTGAAGAACATGGCATAAAGAGACAATTGAGTGCACCTAGAACCCCTCAGCGGAATGGAATTGCAAAAAGAAGGAATAGGATCATCCTTGATATATCACATACTATTATGATAGAAGGAAAAGTTGCACACACCTATGGCAGAGATGCAGTCAATACAATAGTTTATACCATCAATAGAATACAATTAAGACTTGGTGCTGACAAAACACCCTATGAGATATGGTTTGGTAATGTTCCCACAATAAAATACTTAAGAATCTTTGGAAGCAAGTGCTACATCAAGAGGGATGAAGTAGTAGGCAAGTTTGATGCAAGAGGTGATGAAGGTATTTTCCTTGGTTACTCTACTAAAATTAAAGCTTATAGATGTTTCAATTTAAGATTGAAAAAGATCATTGAAAGTGCTCATGTTAAGATTGATGACAAGTTCATGGTTCAAGAAAGATATCATGATTACTCACCCGTGATTGAAAAGAACCTAGACCCTCCACTAATGAGACAGTTATTGAAGAAATGTTTGACAATATTGATGTGTTGTTCAATGACCCTGAGACAAGTGAAGAAGAAACTCCTATGGCTGATGAGTCAGCATCACCTAAAGTTCCAAAGTCTACATCGAGAAACCATTCCGAGAAATAAATCATTGGAGATTAGAGTGGAAAAGTCTTAAAAAGATCACAAGTAAATAACTCAGCTAGCAGTGAAGTGCTATGTTTACTATCTTAGATTGAGCCTTTAAGTGTTGAAGATGCTTGTAATGATTCAGATTGGCATGATGCTATGAAAGAAGAACTTGATCAGATTATTAATAATGACTCTTGGGAACTAGTCCCAAGACCTAGTGACAAGAATGTGATTGGAACAAAGTGGATATTCAGAAACAAGATGAATGAAGATGGTATAGTAGTAAGAAAAAAAGAAAGATTAGTATGTAAAGGATATGCACAAAGAGAAGGCATTGATTATTTAGACAATTTTGCACCTATGAGTAGATTAGAAGCTATTAAGTTGTTTCTAGCTTATGCTACCGTTAAAAAATTCAAATTTTATTAGATGCATGTTAAGTCAGCATTCCTGAGTGGATATTTGAAAGAAGATGTATAGATTGAGTAGCTAGAAGGATTCACCTTATTAGACAGACCTGATGTGGTATGTAGATTAAAGAAGGCCCTCTATGGACTTTAGCAAGCCCCTAGAGCATGGTATGAAAGACTAGATGGATATCTAACAAAGATTGGATTCAAGAAAGGAGTAGCAGATTGTAATCTATTCATAAGAGATACATAGGAAGGTTTACTACTTGTAGCTATATTTGTTGATGACATTATCTTTGGAGGTAATGACAAACTTAGTGCTAAATTTGCTAAGGAGATGCAAAATTAATTTGGGATGAGTATGAATTGCCCCATCAAATACTTTTTGGGATTGAATGTGCTATGGACAAAGAAAGGTATTTTCATTAATCAGTCCAAGTATATGAAGGAAATATTAAAGAAATTCAAAATCGATGATTGCAAGCTAGTAGGGACTCCCATATTTACTAGATGCCAGCTTACAAAAGAAGATGACTCACCAGTAGTAGATATAACCTTGTAGAAGTCTATGATTGGAAAACTTATTTATCTTACTCAGACTAGACCTGATATTTCAAATGCAGTTGGCATAGTTGGAAGATTTGTAGTAAAGCCTAAACAAAGTCACCTCATGGAAGTAAAAAAGATATTCAAATACCTGCAAGGTACTATAGACTATGGTCTATGGTATTCCAACTCAAAAAATGTTGAGATTCATGTATACATAGATGTAGATTGGGCAGGATGTGTTGGTGATAGAAAGAGTACTTCAGGTGGAGCAGTGTTTCTTGGTGATAGACTTGTCACTTGGACAAGAAAGAAACAAAATTGTATCTCCCATAGCAGAAGTGAAATATGTTGTAGTAGCCTTGAATTGTTCTACAATTTTTTGGATCAAGCAAATGATAAAGGATTTTTGAATTCGGATTGATTATCCTATTGTTATTCACTATGATAACACTAGCACTATCAATATTTCGAAGAACCATGTGATGCATGCAAAGACAAAGAACATTGAGATGAAGTATCACTTCCTAAGAGAGAAAGTGGTAGAGAAAGAAGTCAAGATATACTATGTGAGCACTAAAGATCATTTGGCAGACATATTTACAAAGCCCTTGCCAAAGGATACTTATGAGTATCTTAGGGAGAAGTTGGGAGTAATTCCCTTCCCTGATTCTACTTAGAAGAAAGAAGGAAAGGCTTCTGTCCTCAGAGACTGATGGAAGGTTGACTACTCTACCTTAGGAGTTGTACTAGTGCTTACAATGAATGACATCCCTTGCCATTGATGTCAAAGGGGGAGTAATATATAGTCATGAAAAATAGAAGTAAAAGGAGGATTGATATACTAAGGGGGAATAGTATTTAGTTATGATAGCAGTACAGTTGAGGAAATGGAGAATGTTGGAAAATATTATAGTAAATAAAGGATTCATCTTTGGGGGAGTTTTGAAGAGGAAATGGAGAAATTTATAAAAGATATGCTCATTTGGGTTAGTGGTGGTTTTTCATTCTACATGTTGCCATCAATGCCAAAGGGGGAGATTGTTGGAGATTTTCCAGTAGGCTAGTACTGACTATGTGTTTGTCATTGATGACATCATATGGAAAGTAGCATGCATGGAAGTCTTATGCAATGAGATTTTAGTATATGTAGTATGGACATGATATTAGCATGGTATCATGGGTGCAGAGGTTAATTGTTAGTACAAACAGTTATATAGCATCTTGTGTCAGCAGTGTTCTTGACAGAGTAACATACAGTGTTCTGAGTATAGTCATTCATACAATTTTCATGGAGCCTTGCACCCTTGGATATGTGATGAAGACATGTTAGTGATGTTTTAGTCATAGAGGCATAGTCTGATATTAAGTAGAAGTGAAGTTATGCAATTGCTATTTGCTAGTAGCAATTTCCTATATTTATTCAAAAGAGCTGACATAGATTTTATTGGTTTTGGAGTTGTGCCTATCCTTTGGGTATGAACCCTTGGAGTTAATCTTAGAGTAGAGTTATTGATGTTTGGTTAAGAGTGCATGAAGTAATTCAGCTTGAGGAGATGGATCCAGTTGTTTTGGTAGAGCCGACAGTGTGTAGTGTGCGTCTACAATTATCTTATTAGACAGGTCCCAAAATGTGTTGCGTGCATAGTAGAGCTGATAGAATATTTATCTAAGTCTGTTATAGTTTCTCTAATATGATTTCAAGGTGGTTCTAATAGGCTTACTTGATTATATCATTTAGAGGAAAGATATTTATAGGCAGTCACTTGTGATTACTGGAGTGTGGTTCATAGTTGAGTAGATTAGAGTGTGCGAGTTGCTGAACCATTAGAGGAAGGTCTATGTGACCAAGTAGAGTGTTTGTGCTATTCATTGGAATTGGTCTGGATAGTAGGTCTAAGCACAGATCACCAAGATCTAGATATAGTGTGTATCTATTATTTAGAAGGTTGTATCCTTCACCCCTTTGAGTAGTGAGCTCTCAGATAGTGTGTCCTCTCCCCTAATAGGGAAAATTGTAAACGACTCCTAATAGGGTCTGACCCTTGACCAGGTCTACTATACTAAATATATTGTAAAGAAACTCCTAACAGGGTTACGGATCTTCTAACAAGGATCATAATACACAAGTAAAAAATATTAGTGTGTGTCAATTCCCACCAACGTTTTTACCTATTTGGGTTTCTCCATAACCAAAATATTGGTGTTGTGTTCATGTGTTCTTTCATTTTTTAGTTTCCTGGTAGCTATTTTGGTTTTTGTTTGTTTTCCTGGCTTCAATCTTTACATGGCAGAGATTTTTGTGGCATTAGTTATAGATATTTCTCACATGGACAAGGCTCATAATGGGTCCTCTTCAAGCATGCCTACACAATGAGTAGATACATTTTATATGAGTGCTAGCCCTAATATGAAGAAGGTTAATGGGTGTCTTCCTAGAACCTAGGATCGCCCAGTTTTGATCATTTATCCTGATTTGGTGGAAGAAGATGTCTCATATTGGAGTAGACATGCTCTGATCTATAAGTTTCTCGACATTCACATTCCTTTTTCCACTCTAGAAGCTTGGATCCAGTGCTCCTCGTAGATTGAAAGAGATATGGAAATTATGCTTACAACAAATAGCTATTTTATGGTTATTTTCTTGAATATGGCAGATCACAATAGAGTTTTTGAAGGTGTGTGCTAAAATGTTGTCACACTTCTATGAATCCTTACATGCAAGAAAACTCAAGAATGAGCCCTCACAAATCGATCCATAGATCCCTAGGCATGGAGTGCAAGGGTTTTTAAGAATGGTCTCAGCTAGAGCTATTAAGCCTATAACCTTGCTAGTAAACCATGCAATGGGAGATTCAAGGAAGACAAGGGAAAGAATGCCAATATCTCCAATGAAGCCAAATGTATGCAATGCAAAAATGGATATTCTATACATATACATAAGGTATGTGAGGCCAAAATCCGTAGATGAGAAGAATCCAAAATCACACAGCCGGGGGGAGACGGTAACCCAAATCTCCTCCTTCACTTCTCAAAGGTATAAAGTTTTTTGAGGCTTAGCCAAGAGTGATATCAAACTCAATTCCCAAGAGAGGTGTCTTTTGATTCACCACCCACTATTTATACTCCATCGAAACACAGGAGTTAAGGTCGTCCCTTGAGGTGGTGTGTCCCCAAGCAGGCCTTCTAAACTAAAAGCTAAGTAATTCACTATCAAAAGTATTTAGAGCACTAAAGGTGGAACACTTAACTCTTCAAGTAAATGAAAAGTGAGTCCAAAAGTGGGACACTTAACCCTTCAAGTGAATGTGAAGTGAGTCCAAAAGTGGAACATTGAACTCTTCAAGAGAATGTGAAGCGAGTCCAAAAGTGGAACATTTAACTCTTCACACCAACTCAAAGTGAGTCCAAAAGTGGAACATTTAACTCTTCACATCAAATCAAAGTGAGCCCAAAAGTGGAACATTTAACTCCTCACAACAACTCAAAGTGAGTCCACACCTTAGAAAACAAGTGACTTCCAAAAAGCACAAAAGGGTTGCCTAGTGGAGCAATTAACGCTTCTTTCCTGTAGACCCCTCCCCTTTAATGTAGCGTTGATCTTGCAACTACGGGGTGGAAATGAGGGGCCAGTGGATTAGCGAGTCCAATAACCCAAGATAGCAATCTAGATCAATCACAAGTAATCTAAAGTTGCTTATCAATACTACTCACAAATGACAAAGGGTTGAATCAATGGAATATTTAACTTTCCAAGCAAACATAGAGTGAGTCCACAAAGTGGTGCATTTAACTCCCTATGTAAACAAATAATGAATCCATGCCCTCAATCACTCAATGAGATATTTTATATTGAAACAAAGAATTACTTAAGGTTTAAACACAAACATTCACTTACACAAACTTGTATGAAAGCAAATCTATGTTCATTCATTTCCCATTAAGAGCATCAATTGAAATGTGTTCTATGAAAGCATGTAAACACTCAAGCCAAACATATGAGAGATTCAATTTTAATCCCAAGATCCAAATGTTATAGAGTTGTAATAAAATACCTCAAGTCCAACACAACGCGCTTAGTAGATTTCACCCTTTTTTTGTTTGTTTTAAGCATTTTTCATGAAAGCAAGTCATGCACCTTCAAATGAACAAGACAAGAAAACAAGAAAACAAGATATGCAATGTATATCCAACTTATGCAAACCATAGGGTTAGATCTGAAAATCAATTGTTAGGAGCAATGATAACCAGCAAATAATCCAAATGATAACTCATATCATGCATTGAACAATGAAAAAATAAGTGCATACCCATCACAAAATTTTATTTTTTTTGCATTTGACCTAGTCAACAAGATCTGATTTTTACCACATGAATTTGGATCCTAAACCCAAAATGAAGAAAAGAGACCTCTATCAAAAAATAGAGAGCTTTCCAAAAATGTAAAAATTTCAGAAAAATCTCTTCATTTGTGCCCTAGAGACCTATTTTACCAAAACAGACCAGTTTTAATAAATTGACCAAATGAGCTATGATATGATTTCTAAATTAAAAACATAGTGAATGGACCCCCTATAGAATTCCAAGACCTTTCCAGAAATATAAATTTTTTTGAAAAATATACTGATTTGTGCCAAAAATTGATTTTTATGAAAAATCAAGAAAAAATCATAAAAAATACAAATCACCTCTAAAAATTCTAAAATTATTTTTGGAT
Organism: Chamaecyparis obtusa; assembly: GCA_027943335.1. Lineage (NCBI taxonomy): Eukaryota > Viridiplantae > Streptophyta > Pinopsida > Cupressales > Cupressaceae > Chamaecyparis > Chamaecyparis obtusa. Next base: position 227,066 of record BSBK01005143.1, on the reverse strand, counting down.
CTTTTCTAATATGTCAGCAACCTGAAAAAAAAAATTTAGACCAAAATACCAAGCTGTTTGGGAGATATGATCAAATCTTTCAAATCTAGGGTTTTTCCATCTCCAAACAAATCTGCACAAGGGGTAGCTTCAAAAATAATAAAAAACAAGCATGTAAAAGTGGGTTGCCCCACGGTGGGTGCCAAAAATGTGTGCTAAAATATTTTCACACTTCTATGAATCCTTGCATGCAAGAAAACTCAAGAATGAGCCCTCACAAATTGATCCATAGCTCCCTAGGCATGGAGTGCAAGGGTTTTTAAGAATGCTCTCAGCTAGAGCTATTAAGCCTATAACCTTGCTAGTAAACCATGCAATGGGAGAGTCAAGGAAGACAAGGGAAAGAATTCTAATATCTCCAATGAAGCCAAATGTATGCAATGCAAAGCAAATCTATATGACAATGCAAGTTAATCTATTGCATAAAAAGAAATCTAAGCTAAGAATGAAGCTATGAAAATGCAAATACTATGCATGAAAATGAAATCTAACTATGAAGCAAGAAAGCCATGATGATGCAAGAATGAAGATAAGAAGATAGAGTGTTGATGAAGATCCAAGATGAATGCCAACAATGCTCCAAATCTTCAAACCCTAGATGCAAGAATATCTCCAAAAGCTCCAAGATGACCTAGAAAACATGTAGCATAACAATAGCATAAAAATTTGTCTGTGTCCAAATGAGGAAGAGAGCTCTTCTTTTATAGGAGGTGAAAAATCAATGGACCATGGAGATTAAGAGGCAAAAGATTTAATCAATGGTGGAGAAAAAAAGAAGCTTGATCTTTGTGCACAAATATCCTCCAATAGGAAAATTAGAAGCATTTACTTTATGTTGAGCATTTACTTTATGTCCATGTGAGACAAAAAGTGCTTTTCTTTTATTTTTTATTTTATTTTTCTTTATAAATAAGAATTAAATGCTTTATTTGTGCAACTTAGGATAAGAAGAAAAGTGGGGCTTTTTATTTAATAAAAGGGGAGGAAATATTCCTTTTAATAAATAAAGACTTAGGATAAGATGGTTAGCCCATAGAAAATAATCAAATAAATGATAGGACTAGGATTTGATCAAGAACAAGCAATTGATGATTTAGCAAAAGGAGCTAATAGTCTAGATGACCATTTTTAGGTGTATACAGAAGGTGGCCCATATTTTTTATAATCAAGTTGGATTATTTATTAAACCATGGCATGCTGGTTTTAATTCAGCTGAAGAGATACCTTCTTGAGTTCCTATTTGGGTTCGTCTACCCTGCCTTCCCCTAAAGTTTTGGTGAGAAGACATCTTACATAAAATTTCTAGTCTCTTGGGAAAGCTTGCGATGGTTGCTACACAAACCCTTGATAAAAATGTGATTTCTTTTGCTTGGATTTGTGTTGAGATACATTTGAATAATCCCTTGTTAGATTTGATGGAAATTTGTTTGGGATCTTCATCATGGATTCAGTAGTTAGACTATGAATCTCTACCTTTTCGATGTCAATTTTGTCATGAGTATGGCCATATCCTATGACAATGCCCTAAAGTTTGTAAGGAAGCTCATTCCCCCTCTTCAGTACCTCCTCCTCTGGGTAAAGAGGACAAAGGGCAAGCTCCCATGATGGCTAAACCTCAAGTAAAGGACAAGGAAGGATTTGTACCAGTTAAAACTAAGGCTAAAGGATGAGGTTAGAAGAGGACATTCAAGGACAGATAGATAGATGGAAGCTTTAACAAGTTTGAGGTGCTAGATAATTTAGATTTGGAAGAAGGGGTCTCACATGTGGTCACTTCTAATAGTGTTGGGGTTAGTATGGAGGTTGTACCAGCTCTTGAATTAGAAACAATTAAGGCTATTCAGGGAAAACAAGTGGCTCAAGTAACTTTAAATAATTCCATAGAGGATGACATTGTTTTCATAGATTTAGCTAGAGAAGTTTTAGTTTCATCTCAAAATAAGGGTTCATCTCATAGATTGGGAGTGGAACAAAGACCCCTTAAGAAAGGTCCTATTAATAGCTCCTCAAAAGTGTGGAAGATAGACCTTGAGAAGATAAAAATGCCTGGAGATCTATTGATGGAATCTGGGTTTTTTAAACCTATTGATGCTCACTTTTCTCAAACCCCTCCATGATCATTCTCTCTTGGAATGTGAGGGGTTTGAATAACACTTTTCATCAAAAAGATATTCATGATTTGATTGCAATTCATTCTCTGGATTTCTTTTGTGTTCAAGAGACTAAGGTTTCTGTTGAGGTTTGCATCAACATGTTCCACACATTTGGTACACTGGTCACTATGAAATTATTGGTTCACAAGGGAATTCTAGAGGTTTGGCTCTTTTCTAGGACCCTCAAAAGATTTCTCCCCTTTGGTGGATTTCTATTTATTACTCAATCTCTATGGTGGCTACTACCTTGGACTCTCGCGAGACTATTCTTGTGACAAATTTTTATGTCCCTATTGACATTCGTGGGAAGATTCATGTCTGGGATCACATTAGGTATGTGTGTTCTTGTGCTCCTTATTTTCCTTGGATTTTAGGAGGCGATTTTAATTCTATTTTAAGTCTTGAGGAGAAAAGAGGAGGTTGGCCTAGGGTTGGCCCTACTTTTGATCTTTTTCAACCCCAGGTGGCTGTTCTTTTTGTTATTGATGTTAAGCCTTCAAATGGGGTTTTCACTTGGAATAATAGATAGAGTGGTTAGGAAGCTATCTCAGAATGTTTGGATAGGTTTCTTATTTCATGTTATTGGGTTGGCGGTGGCCTGATTATGAGTTCTGAAATTATTGATTGGAGAGGTTTTGATCATTGGCCGATTAAGTTCTCTTCTTCTCCTGTTGCACTCCCTAAGAACCCTTCTTTTAGATTCTAGCTTATGTGGCTTTGAGACTCGTCCCTTTATGATTTGGTGGCTAACTAGTGGAGAGAGGGTGGCCCAGCTTATGGCATGGCTATGTTTGTCTTTGAGAAGAAACTTAAATATGTCAAATATCATCTTAAGATATGGAATACTTGTCTGGCCTTACAGAGGCTCTTAGTAGGGTAGAATCCTAATCTATGCAAGATGTGGAAGAATGGGAACTTCGGGAAGAGATTTACTAGCAACAAAAGGCTCACATTGATTAGCTATAGGAAGGGGATAAAAATTCTACTTTTTTCATCATTCTGTTCAGGCTCATCATAATAAAGGGTATATTTCTTCTCATGTTACTACTGAAGGACTTTAGATTTCCTCTTAGTCTGCTATGACCAAGGAAGCCCTTCAATTTTATTCTACCCTTTTTGCTGAGGATTCTTAGCTTGTAGCTGAGGAGGAGAACTTGATTCTTTCATGCATTCCTTTTCTTATCACCAATGCAATGACTGATTCTCTTACTCATCCAATTTTGATGTCAAAAATTGAAGAGGTTGTGTTTGGGATGAATAAAGGTAAAGCTCCAGGCCCAGATGGCTTCCCTATGGAATTCTTTCAAGAATTTTGCGAAATTATTAATATGGATCTCTTGGAGGTGGTTAAGGAATCCCTTCGAAATAAGAAAATTCTTCATGCATTGAACTGTACTTTATTGACTCTTATTCCCAAGAAAGAAGGTGTTGACAATCTTAACTCCTTTCATCTCATTGCTTTTTGTTATGTTGTGTACAAAATTATCATCAAATTGATTGCTGACATACTCAAGATGTTCCTTCCAATTGTGATTTCAGAGGAACAAGGTATTTTTGTGGTTGGAAAGAAGATTCTTGATGGAATTCTTATTGCTTCTGAAGTTATTCATTCTATGCATACATCAAAAGAGAGAGATATGCTCATTAAGTTGGATATGGCTAAGGCTTATGACAGAGTCAAATGGAGTTTTCTCCAAAAGATCCTCTTGGCCTTTGGTTTCTGCCAACAATGGGTGAACTAGATTATGAGTTGTGTTACTTCAGCTTCTTTTTCTATTCTTGTGAATGGTGTTCCTTCAGAGCCCTTTGGTGCCTCTAGAGGACTTTTCCAAGGGGATCCTATTTCACCTTACCTCTTTATCATTCTGGCTGAGGGTTTGGGCCTCTTTCTTAAGCTTCATTCTCACCAGGGTTTGATTCATGGGTAGAAATGGGGCGTTGGCTTGCCTCCTCTTTCGCATCTTCAGTTTGTGGATGATACTTCATTTATGGGACATGGTCGTCTTCAAGAAGCTACTTCTTTTAGGCATGGTTTGGATGTGAATCTTGCAGCCTCAAGACAAAAAGTTAATAAGAAAAAATCCTCCATTTTTTTCTTCAATACCCCCTAGGCTATTTAAAGGCATATTGCTACTATTTTGAGGTTTCAGATTGGGTCTATTCCCTTTGTTTATTTGGGTATTCCTCTTACTGTTGGTAGACATCCTACATCTTCCTGGCAAGTTTTGCTTGATAAACTACAAAAAAAGGTTAATCATTGGACTCATCGATGGCTATCAACTACTACTTGCCTGACTCTATTAAAGTCAGTTATTCAAGCCCTTCCTATTTACAAGTTTTTTGTTCAGGCTGCTCCTATGTATTTTTTTTGGGAATTTGATGCTCTGTCCCATCAATTCTTTTGGAGTGGGAATCTTTCAACTTCTAAATGGAGTCTAGTTAAATGTAAAATAGTGTGTAGACCCCAAAAGGAGGATGGTCTTGGCTTACGATTAGCTATTTTAAATGGAAAGGTTCTCACTTTAAAGCTTTATTAGTGTTAGTGTACTAACTAGCATCAACTTTGGGCTTGTATTCTCACCCATAAGTATTTTCTAGATATTGATGTGGTTGAAGTTCACCAATTTCCTCTGGAAGGGAGAGGATCCATGATTTGGAATATGCTAAAGTTTGGAGCTTAGTAGGTTAAAGATGGTCTCTTTTGGATTTTTCATTCAGGATCACAAGCTTTATTTTGGCTTGACTCTTGGGATGGGCACCCTCCTATCCTTTCCACTCATCCTCAGCTACATGCCCTCTATCAAAATTCTAGTGCTGCTGGTTGGGGCACAATTGATTTTTATAAGATAAGGTGTGTTTGAGGTTTGACTCCTTCCTTTCATTGGAAACACCCTTCTGAATGGCCTTAGGGAGGATTTGAGGAGGATAGGAAGGAGTTGTTTCAGATTTTGCAGTCTCGTGAGTGTACTACTTTGGTTGGTAATGATGTTCTTTCTTGGGACAACAAGGATTTATCTGGGAAATTTTCAGTGTCTGCAAGATATGTTGAGCTTCTTCGATAGACATTGGGGGACATTCAAGTGCCTTGGTGGAAGTAAGTCTGGTACAAGTTTTCCTGGCCCAAACATAATTTTTTTATGGTTGGTGGTCCATAGTCGGTGCCTTATGTGGGATGATTTATGCAAAAATGGATTCCAAGGACCCTCAATATGTATCCTATGTCATACTAGTGAAGAAAATGTCTCTCATCTCTTTTTCCAATGCTCTTTCACTAGACATATTTGGCAGTCTTGGTGGAATGTGTGGAACCAATCCTGTTGGCATGTTTCCTCACTGGTAGAATTCTTTGCTCTCTGGTGTTACACTCCTATCAAGACTTCATTTCTTCAAGTTGCCTAGACTCTTGGACCCTCCTTTATTATTTGGCATATCTAGTTGGAAAAGAACCATCGTATCTTTAAGGATGAGTTTTTCGAGGTTCCTCACTTATGGTGGAAAATTCTCCATTCTTTGGGGGAAACTATTTCTGTAAAATGTGACACTTTTGAGGCCATGGAGCTAGGGGAGGATATTTTCAATAATTGCTTGAATATTCCCCCCTCACATGGAAAATTGCTAAGAAATATGTGTAGACATCCCTTGTGAAAGATAAATAGGGTGGGGAAGTTGAGTTCCCCTCCATAGGGTATTCTTAAAATCAACATGAATGGGTCTTCCAGGGGCAATCTAGGCCCTGTTGGTATTGGTGGTGTTGGTAGAGATAGTAAGGGGGATGTTCAATTTGTGTTTTCTATTTATAAAGGTCGTAACACTAACAACCTGATGGAGGCCATATCTATTTTGTATGCTGTGAAGAATGCTTGTGACCTTGGTTGGAGAAGGCTTATCTGTGAATCTGACTCACAAGTGGTGATATGTCTATTGATTAACAACATTTTGAATTTTTTAGTTAGAAGTTAGCTTTGATTTTAGACTAGATTCATAATTTGCGTACTTCTTTGGAGTCTATTACTTTCATTCATATTCCTAGGGAATGGAATGGTGCTGCTGATTGTCTGGCGAAGTGCACTTCTGACCATATGTGTAATTGGAACATTGTTGATAAGACTCAACTTTCGATGGGCTTGTCCCATCAACTTAATCACTTGGTTGATCTTGATAGGGTTGTTTGATGCCCTTTCTCTATTTGTTCATGTTTCTCTTTCAGTTTGAATAAATTTTCACCCCTCCTTTATTTCAAATTTCAAGTGTTACCATACACTCCTATTGGACTTGTGGAATGTTACAAAATACATTACAAATAGGTGGATACAACTTTTATTTGCATGGAAATGTACAACAAAATATGTTATGTGGGTGCCTCAAACTAGAAAACTTAAGGTCCATCAGAATTTATTCCATTGTAATTATTTAAAATGGTATCTTTTAAAAGGCCTGGATGTGCCAGCATTTTGAATTGTGTAATATATTGTAATGTCTGAATAGACACAAACATGACTGATTGTAATACAATACAAAATTATTATTTTTTTGGAAATCGCAGAGAGATTAGATAGCAAAGAATTTTCATAATAAATCTCTCCATCCTTAGAATTAAGATGTCTTCTCTCTAATATCTTGCATATTTGAGCATGGGTATTATTATTTGATAACACAAACATATTCTTAGATAAGATTCCCACTGTTTCTTAACCACCGGATGCATGTCATGAAAGCATTTATTAAATATATATATCCTTCTATAATTCAATTCCAATTATTTATTGATGATGTGTTACAGTACATTTTACTAAAATTAAATTTATAGACTATAAAAGTGACAGACTCAAGAATTCTTGAGATACAAAACTTGAGAAGAGAGCTCTTGATGTGAAGTCTATATTGTCTCATGATGTCCGAATGAGGAGAGGTGGGTTTCTTATATACCTCTCATAAGAATTTTATAGCTCAAAACACAAAAATATTCAATGGGATTTTGGATTTCCCTCTTAACTATTGAGACCCATTCTTGATTCAAATTTTGGGTAAAAGTTTGGGGAATTGATGCAGGAGCATCTCGGGCTTAGAGCAATCTTGCATCAACCAAAAACATTTCTTGTTTCCTTTTGTTTGAATTGTAATTATTTAATTTTTAAATTTAATGTTGTGTGAAGCTTACATGATGTTGAGGACCTATTTTGGAACCTTCTCCTAAGATCTCATAAGGATTGGATGGACCGTTTCAAAGTTGGAGTTGTTTTACTTGTCATCGGAGTCGTATTTTCCTGCAGTTTTGGTGCTGATTGCACATTGTGGTGACCTTGATCCTTTTTGAATCAGCCTTTCTTCTCCTAGGGACTTAAAGAGGACCTAAAATAATATGTTTTACCAAGGGCATGAGTCCTAATTCATTATGAGCAAAAATTTATGGCCATTTTTCTCGGGTACCTATTTTTTGGTAGTTTTCACGATAAATGTGTAGTGTTTCTTCTTGCACAGTTCCGTGTGATGAGATGGGGCCTTGCATAGTTAAGGAAATGTTATTGGGTCATGTGTGGACCTAAATTTAAAGGAACATTAATTTTTTTATCATTCTTAAATTATTTTTGGTTTCTCTTATTAGTCTAGACCTATATTGTAATTAAATGCCTGACTGGTCGACTTGTGGCTTAGCTGGCTATATATTGAGAGCTTGGGTAGATGTTTGGAAATATATTGGTAGTATTATGAGAGTATAAGCATAATTAGATCCTATGAGATCTTGTAGATCAGATTTTTTATCTGATATTCTAATAGCAGAGCTAGTGGTTTGCATACTTGGAGACAAGGAGATTGCTTGGAGGCTTGCGAGCTCAAGTTTAGATCTACCTTAGTGTTTCCATTAGTTGCTGATGTGTTTCAGAGCTGGACTAGCTAGGAGATAGTGGGATACATTATAATTTCATTGTATAAGGCCAAAAATTGAAAGGCCTTACAGCCGGGCATGTTGAATGAAATTATGTCTTGAAGCATTATATTATTGAATTCTGCTATGCTTGTGGTTGTTATAATCAGTAGTGTAGGTTTGGACCATCCATTATAGGATCCTCCATCCTTTCCCTACATCAAGTTGGTATCAGAGCTTGAAGATCTTGAGTGTGTGGATAGATTGCTGAGGTGAGGCTATCTACACCAGGACATTGGATTGAAGATGCCTCTAAGGAGAGCTCAAGAGATCTCAAAGGAAGAACCTCCTTGAGAATTCAATCTTGATGATTTCAGGGCTTTGTAGAAACAAGTGGAAGATCTACAAGAGGAATTGAAAAAGAAGACTACATTGAAGAATGACAGTGATGAGTCTAAAGAAGATCAATTTGAAGAAGCTATAGAAGAAGTCAAAGATCCAGAAGAAAGTAGAATCCTGAAACCTATGTCTAAAATTGGGAAGAGAGCTAAGATTGAAGTTTCTACATTTGCTGGAAGCCTTAGGCTAGAAGAGTTGATTGATTGGATTAATGAGATAGATGAATACTTTGAGTATGAAGAAATAGAAGATCCTGATAGAGTTCAATTTTCAAAGACTAAGTTGAAAGGTCATGCACACATTTGGTGGAGAGAAGTTCAATTGGAAAGAAGTAGGAGAGGAAAAGAGAAGATCACTAGATGGAACCGAATGGTTGAAAAGTTGAAAAAGAAATTCATTCTGGTGGATTATGAGTTAGAGATGTTCAAGAAGATGCAAGCCTTGAAACATACTAACAAAAAAATGCAATAGTATACTGAAGAGTTTTATAGAATCCTGATTAGGATCGGTCATTCCAAAGTTGATAAAGAGAAGGTTGCTTGGTATGTTTATGTCTTGAGACCTAGTATTCAAGAAGAGTTACTATTCGTATGCCAACTATAGGAGATGCTTATCACATGGCATTGAAGATTGAAGAAAAGTTGAACAAGAAGTTTGAAGGAAGACAACATAGTAGGAACAAAAGTGGAAAGACTGATGAAACAATTGCTGGAGGCAATCCTTAGAAGACTGATGAAGGATCTAGTAGTGGTCAAGATGCTAATAACTACAATGTTGGATAGAGAGGAAGAAGGATAAATGAGTTCAATTTTACTTTTTATCAAAGTGGTGAACAAGGTCATAGAAGTTTTGAATGTCTTAAAAAAAGAGTTGCACTAACTGCTGAAGAAAACATTAAGAATGTTGCAGAACAAGATGAATTTCTTCTCACTAGAAGGTTGGCTACATGTGTCCAGGAACCAATTCAAAGAAGAAATTTGTTTAGAACCAAATGTAAGTGCAAGGATAAGGTATGTAATGTCATAGCTAATGGTGGCAGTTCTGAGAAATTGGTTTTAGAAGAAATGGTTAGTAAGTTGAATTTGGAAAGAAGGAAACATCCTAATCCTTATCAGATTAGTTGGATACAAGATGTGTCTAAGGTTAGGAACAAAGAGAAATGCTTGGTTAATTTTCAGATTGGATCTTATCATGATGAAATATTATGTGATGTATTGCCCATGGATTCTTGTCATCTATTTCTTGGGAGACCTTGGAAATTTGATAGACATGTTTTCTTTGATGGTCATGCAAATACATATGTGGTAATGCATGGTGGATCTAGGGATAAGCTATTATGCTTGCAGGAAGTTGGAGCTAAGGGATGTGGAGTTATCAGGTGTTGTCCTTATGAAAAACATCAAGAGAAGAGAGTTGATGAACCTATTCCTATGGATGGAATGAAGCTAAGTTTGAAAGAAAAAGAGAATGACATAGTTGAGGAATTTATAGAGATTAAGAGGAAGATGAACTTTTTTTTAAATATAGTAAAACAAATGATGGCACTAGTGATAGAGAGGACTAAAAAAGATGTCAAATTGATTAGTAAGTCTGGAGAAGATGTGATTCACCAAAGTGCTGGTATAATAAAAATTGGAAAAGATGGTCAGAATCAATTTCATTCAGTAGCAGAAAGGAAAGATGAGAAAAGTTCAGGACAAGCTGATTTGCTGAGTGTGAGAGTGGATAAAGTAAAGACAACATGGAATGAATGACATGAGGAGATATGGGTTAAGAATAGATATGGAATACTTGTTCTGATTCCTTTCAAAAGTTCATGAGAACTTTATTTTATTTACCTGGGGTGTCTGATGTAGGAGCATCTCGGGCTTAGAGAAATCTTGCATCAACCAAAAACATTTCCTGTGTTTCTATTGTTTGCATTGTAATAATTTTATTTGTTGGTTTCATGTTGTGTGAAGCTTACATGATGTTGAGGAACTATTTTTTAACCTTCTCCTAAGATCTCATAATGATTGGATAGACCGTTTCAAAGTCAAAGTTGTTTTACTTACTGTCAGAGCCGTATTTTCCTGCAGTTTTGGTGTTGATTCCATGTCATGTAAACCTTGATCCTTAATGAATCAGCCTTTTCAAGCTTAGGGCCTTAAAGAGGATCTAAAATAATATATTTTCCCAAGAGCACAAGTCCTAATTCATTATGAGTAAAAATTTATGGCCATTTTTCTCAGGTACCTATTTTCTGGCAGTTATCACGCAAAATGTGGAGTGTTTCTTCTTGCGTTGTTCTGTGTGATGAGATGGGGCCTTGCATAGTTAAGGAAATGTTCTTGGGTCATGTGTAGACCTAAATGTAAAGATGCATTAATTTTTTATCATTCTTGCATTAGTTTTGGTTTCTCTTATTGGTCTGGACCTATATTGTAATTAAATGTCTGACTTGCCAACTTGTGGCTTAGCTGGCTATATATTGAGAGCTTGGGTAGATGTTTGGCAGTAGATTGGTGGTACATGGGTAGTAGTATGAGATTAGAAGGATAATTGGATCCTGAAAGATCTTTTAGATCAGATGTTTTATCTGATATTGTAATAACATAGCTAGTGGTTTGCATACTTGGAGACAAGGAGATTGCTTGGAGGCTTGTGAGCTCAAGTTTAGATTTCCCTTAGTGTTTCCATTAGTTTTTGATGTGTTTTAGAGCTGGAATATCTAGGAGATTGTGAGATACATTGTAATTTCAATGTATAAGGCTGAAACTTGGAAGGCCTTACAGCTGGGCATGATGAATGAAATTCTATCTTGAAGCATTGTACTATTGAATTCCAATGGGCTTGTGGTTTTTATAATCAGCAATGTAGGTTTGGACCATCCATTATAGGATCCTCCATCCCTACCCTATGTCAGGAATAGGAAAAATTAGTCAACCTATTCCTAGGAATAGGCCAACCGAGTCACCCTATTTCCCTGAAAAGTTTGTAAAACTCTCTCATGGGTGCATATTACAGAGAGAGTATCACAATGAGAAGAAGAATCTAGGTATGATCAATAATAATGAACATGGAATCTTGAGAATACTAAAATGGTACTTAATAAAGCATATAATTATAAGTGCTTATAATTTAGGATGGTACATTTAGCCCCCACTTTTTTTGGAGTATGATATTACCTCACACTCATGGAAAATTAGATCAAAGCATTGGAAAAAATTATCAATTTCTCGGAGACAAGGAGACACAAAACCTTGAAGTGTCTTAGGTCCTCATCAAATCCAAAGCCAAGATAAAAAGAAAAAACACTCGAAAAGGGGAAAGGAGACATGACCAAGCTAGCATAGTACCTTGATTTGACTTACTATGGGTCATAAAAAGAGGGATATAGACATGTCAAAAAGAGGATTAGACTTGAGAAAAGTATTTTCTCCAAAGGAATATGCTAAGATAATGCTTGGGGGCATGTTGTATTGTGATGTAATGCATATGGACATGCATATGTTGTTAAATGTTCTACAAATATTTTGATTGCAAGTCTAGTTGTCCAGTGTGTGCAAAATATGAAACAAGTAGAAGAGTGTATGCCCACCCGCACATTAAAGCGATTGCAAAAGCCTTAATGGGAGAAATGACTTTAACAAAGAATATATCCATCCCAATGATGTTTCCACTATGATATGTCCAAGAAAGGAAAAATAGAGGGAACTAAAGAAAAATACAATTTAAGAGAGCAAAAAGGATCTACTAACTTTGGGCTATGATCATATGATAACTTATGTATATCAAGAATTATAAAAAATGAATTGACATCATCTATCAAAGCTAGTAGAACTATGAGCATAATGGAAGAATATGACATAAGAGATGCAAAAAAAGTATGTTTGGGTCTATATTGTGGAGACCAAAAATAATATATGATGGCTACTACTTTGCATTGTACCCAATTAAACAACACAAAGAAATATTTATGAAAAAATAACATGCACAACATGACATGTACATGACATATAGAAAGAATGAGATACAAATAGAATAATACCATGATAGGTTGATATCTTTGTCACCTTGCACCAACAGGGAAGAATCCACCATACAAGAGGAACTAGTCAAGCATACCGCTTACCACCCCATCTGGGTCATTACAATTTAGGTAAGGTAAGAAACACACAAGCAAACCAACATTGAGGAAAATAAATGAAGCCATCACATGTTCCAAACACGGACCATTCTCTAATGATGAATCACTTTGTTTTTTACTAGGAGCTATAGATACCATTTGTATATTAGATAATAAGGTTAGCTATAGCATTTTTTGTTCCAAAGAGGTTATACCACCTCTTCTTCCTAATTGAAATATTTTTCCTTATCACTTGTATTATTTTCTTCCACTCTCTTCTTTATCTGCAAGGATGATGTACAACATAAGATATATCATTCTCATTATTGCATTGTGTACATTGATTCATGAAATAGTTTGTGGTTATTTCTTAATGTCTTTGGTTTAGGTTTGTTGTTTAGCTTGTAGCATAGGCTCTTGGGTGCTTCAAAAATATATTTAGTGACTCCTATCATTTTTATCAAAATAATTAAAAAGAAAAATCCATAACTAATTTAGGATTGATGTACAACATATAAAAAAATCTAAAAAATTCTAAAATTAAGATAGATGAAACACTTAGCTAATTTCAACTCTTGGTAAATAGTTGGGAAAAGACATTGATATTCCATGTTAACCATTACATCAATAAAAGTATTTATGGGGTAACTATTGTTAGAAAGTAAAGACCACCAAGATAACTCAGAGGGGGGGGGGGGGGGTGAGTCAGTTATCTAATAATTAAACCATTTATCAACATTAAATTCAATATCAACTTCAACATCTTTAAACCATATAACTAATGCAGTAACCAACCATAGAAAGATAATCATACACAATGACACAATAACACAAGATATGTTAACTAGGGAACCTCTTGATCAAAGAGTACACGCTGATGGGAATGATGCCCACAAAATGATGCACTAATATGAAAATTCCTTGTTAGAGGATGGACCCTATTAGGAGTCTTACGAAATACATTCAGTACATATGAATCTCTTTTAGGATATTTTGAATCCCTGTTAAAAGATTCTAACCTTGTTAGGAGTTATGGAAGACAGAAGGACCCACTGCCCAAACAGCTTCAAGGCAAGATCTCTGAACTCACTGTCCAATAGATCTTAGGATTATTCAAAAGTATAATATGAAATATGTTACCTCCTTCACACTATGCCAAAACTACACTCTCTGCTGCACAAGATCACAAATCCAAATCTCTATACTTCGGAAGTCTTCCTTCATCACTGAATTAGCTCTTTTTTCACTTCATGCATACATTCACATCACAAGTTGACAAGTTCATATCACAACTATTAAAATCCACACATAACAAGGGAAACATTCCTTCCTTTATATGACACTCAAATAATTACAAATGAGTCAGCATCCAAATACAAAATAATAATCTCAACACACTACATCAAAATTACATAAAACTATCAGTTTTTAGATACAATAACTTTCCAATCATGTAACCTAAAAGTTTTCACTATGAACCACATCACCACTAATGAGTCTCAAACTTCCCTTTAACTGCACATAATCAGATTCCATCCCAGTTAGGAGATATCCTCTGATTGCCAAAAACTGCTACCCAGGAATACTGCTTCCACCAAAATGATTATAACTTTCATGAATAAATGAATTTATTTTTGCACTCTTAACCATAGGCTAATAACACAACAAAGAACATATGATCAAATATGTATAACTCAATCTGCAATATAACATGTGCGCAAGACAAAATTGTGCCTGCTTTTCTGCTAAACTCCAGAATATCACTATGTTGACATCAATGACAATCATAGTCATGAATGCAACAACCACTGCTATAGAATGACTACCAAAGGCTTTAGCATTCATTCCTAACAATCTCCCCCATTGGTATTGATGGAAACATAGATGAAAAACATCTAATGTTCCAAAAATCCAATCACTGCTGCTCAACTACATTGTTGCTCATCATCAATCAAATCTTGCTTTGTTATACTATTCAATCTCTCCAAAAAATGTAGTTCCTTAATGTTTTTCATGATTCTCACCCCCATTGACATCAATGATAGAAATTCTATCACTACATCAAATAATAGCTCAATGTGAAAAGACACTATTCATAAAATACATTCACAAGAGTCCTCAATGACTCAACTCAGATACACATACTCCCCCATAGAGGAAGTACCAACATCCAATCCAGAAAATAGATAGGGCCATAAACCACTAGATGGATGTAACCAACTACATCATTACTAAAAAGTAGGTTGGGGCATAACCCCAAGCATACCTCTCAGATACTCAAATGTATCCTTAGGCAAAGGCTCAGTAAATATATCTGCTATCTGCTCATTTGTGCTTATGTACTCTAGTCTGACTTCTTTATCTGCAACTTTCTCTCTTACAACATGATACTTGATCTCTATATTCTTTGTATTAGAATGTAAAAACAGATTCTTAGACATACTAACTGTACTTGTATTGTCACAATATATGACAATAGGCTCATCAAACTTGATTTTAATGTCCATCAACATCTGCTTCATCCAAATTATCTGATTACAATTTTTTTCTGCTACTACATATTTTGCTTCTATTGTACTCTATGAGATACAATTCTACTTTTTCCTCAACCAAGAAACTAATCTTCCTCCAAGAAAAAAGGCTCCACCACTGCTACTTTTGTTATCGCCAATCAGCATCAGTATATGCACATAGGGTAAAATCATCAAAATTTTTATACCACAGTCCATAGTCCATTGTGCCTCTAAGATATCTCAATATCCTTTTTACTGCTGCATAATGTGACTCTCTAGGTTCAGCTTGAAATATTTCTACCATTTCAACTGAATGTTGTATATCTGGTCTAGTGTGTGTCAAGTACTGCAATCCACCAATCATAGATCTGTATTTCTTTTGCTCAACTTCTGGTGTTCATCTTTACTAGATAGTTTATGTCCTGTAACCATAGGTGTTCCAAATGGTTTACAAAATTCCATACCGAATCTTTTAAACAAATCATTCAAGTACTTTATCTGACTTATAAAGATACCATCTTTGTTTTGTGTTATCTGTAATCCCAAAAAGTATTTCATTTCTCCAATCATACTCATTTCAAATTCTATCTTCATTTCATCACCAAATTTGTCACTAGCTTCATCTTTTCCTCCAAAAATAATGTCATCAACAAAAATAACCAAAACTAACAATCCATTCTCAATTTCTTTTGTACATATAAGTTACTATCATTTGTTCCTTTTGTAAATCCCAATTTTAACAAATACTTATCTAATATAGCATACCAAGTTCTAGGTGCTTGCTTTAGTCCATACAATGCTTTCTTTAGTTTACATACCATGTCTCCTTCTTGAGTCAAAGGAAAACCTTCAAGTTGCTCAATTTAGACTTCTTCTTCTAATTCACCATTTAGAAATGCTAACCTCACATCCATCTGATACACTTTGAATTTCTTAAATGCTGCATAAGCCACAAGTATTCTTACCACTTCAAGTCTTGCCACAGGGGTAAAAATCTCTTCATAGTCAATTCCTTCTTGCTGTGAGTATCCCTTACATACTGATCTTGCTTTGTTTCTAATTACTTCTCCTTTTTCTTTCATCTTGTTCCTGAATACCCATTTAGTTCCAATCACATTTTTGTCTTTAGGTCTAGGGACCAATTCCCATGTCTTGTTCTTTTCAATCTGATCCAATTCTTCTTTCATAGCTTTAATCCAATGTTCATCTTCACAAGCTTCATTAGTAGACTTAGGTTCAATTTGAGAAATCAAACATAAATGTACCTTCTTTCTAGGCATAACTCCTCTATCCAAACTTCCAATAACTTGCTCAACAAGATGATGTCTTGATACATACCTGTTAGGTGTCATAGTCACTACTCTTTCTTCAACAGTAGATTCTTCTTGTTTAGGTGTTCTAGGGGCTAATAACTGTCTCTTAATACCATTTACTTCACAAAAAGTTTTAAACTCTTTATATGTAAATTCTCCACCTTTATCGGATCTCAAACATTTAATCCTCATTCCTGATCCATTCTCAACTTTATTCTTCATGACCTTAAACTTATCAAATGCTTCAGATTTTTCTTTCAAAAATGCAATCCACATCATTCTTATAAAATCATCAACAAGAATAATAAAATACCTTTCTCCATAGAATCCTCTAGTCCTAGTAGGACCGCTCAAGTCTGTATGAACAATCTCTAATTTTTCTATAGATGTGAACTTCTTGCTAGGAAATGAACTCCTTTTCTACTTAGCCATCACACATTTCTTGCAAATCATGTTAGTGGGCTTCATAATCTTAGGTAAATCTCTTACTGCAAGTGTAGAACTTACTTTCACAATATTATCAAAGTTTATATGACAAAACCTTCTATTTCATAACCAACTATCATCAATCTTAGTCATCAAGCATGTCATCTCAGTAGGGTTCAACTGAAATACATTACCTTTGGTTCTAGATCTAGTTCCAATTAGATTTCCATCTTTATCCTTTATCACACAAGTTTTCTCAGTAAACCAAAATTGATATCCCTTATCCACTAACTGTCCAACACTCAAAAGATTATGTTTCAATCCATCAAAAAAGTAAACATCATCAGTATTAGTCTTTCCATCAAGATTAATAGATCCTATACCTTTAATCAAACAAGGTGCATTGTTACCAACTCTAACAACTCCTCCATCATAATTGTTAAACTTTATGAATTTTACTTTATCACCAGTCATATTATGTGAACAACCACTGTCTATAATCCAATCAAATTTCTTTTCAACTTGGGAAACTAAGGCTTTTTCTTCTTTAATATCAAATTTAGAATTTTCTTCCTTAATTGCTACAAATCATATGTCATCAAAGTTATCATTATCACTATCACTCAAATGTCTTTCAATTCTTGTTCAATTTATTCATCATTAGCATAATAACATTCTTTAGATCTTCTAGGATTAAAATTATTTCTATACTTCTTAACTCTCTTAGGACACTTAGATGCAAAATGACCATATTCTTGACATGTCCAACATTTAAAGATTTTCTTACCATTTGGTTCTCTTTTCACAAGCAAGGCAATACCTTCTTCAATCTTCTTATCTTCATCAGATTTGGATCTACTACTGCTGGCATAATCTCCATTCACACTTGTACTTCTAGACAAAGTAGGTCTGATGCTAAGAGCACTGAATGTTGTCTCCACTCTAGGTAGTTCTCCTAATAATCTCAAATTCACCTCTGTTGCTTCCAATCTTCCAAGAAGGGTCTCTCTTGAAAAGTTTGGTGTACAAGGTATCACTTGTTTAATCATTTGTGTAGTCTTCCTGAATACCGGTGTTAATGTTCTCAAAATATTCCATATTACTTCATTCTCTATCTTTTCACCTCCACAAGACTTTATTCCTGCAACAATTTCTAAAATCCTACCAATATAGCTTCTAATAGATTCATCTTCCATCATTCTTATGTCTTCAAATGCATAAATCCAATTATGTAACCTAGCTTTCTTTGCATGTTCATCACCTTCAAAAGTAGAATGTAAATCTTTCCAAATATCATGAGATTTAGTTAAACCTTTTACCTGACTATATTCATTCTCTGAAAGTTCTGATAAAAGTGCTTCTCTTGCAAGTATGTTACACATAAATAGATCTACCTCATCTTTAGAACTTGTTTGAAGATTGTCTTTTGCAATTATAGTCCTTTCATTCTTTGTAATCAACCAATAACTTGGTCCTAAACACAAGAGATGTGTCTTCATCTTTTCTTTTCAGCTGTCAAAATTTACTCCATCAAATTTAGGGCTTTCTTTCCTAAAATTTTCCATAGATCTCCTTAAGTTGTTAAACTTCCCTTTCAAGGACCTGTCGCTCTGATACCAATTGTTAGAAAGTAAAGACCACCAATATAACTGAGAGGGGGGGGGGAGGGGGTGAATCAGTTATGTGATAATTAAACCATTTATCAACATTAACTTCAATATCAACTTCAACAGCTTTAAACCATATAACTAATGCAATAACCAACCATAGAAAGATAATGATACACAATGAGACAATAACACAAGATATGTTAACTAGGGAACCTCTTGATCAAAGAGTAAACCCCGGTGGGAATGATGCCCACAAAATGATGCACTAATATGAAAGTTCCTTGTTAGAGGATGGACCCTATTAGGAGTCTTATGAAATACATTCAGTACATATGAATCTCTGTTAGGAGATTTTGAATCCCTGTTAAAAGATTCTAACCCTGTTAGGAGTTATGGAAGATAGAAGGACCCACTGCCCAAACAACTTCAAGGCAAGATCTCTGAACTCACTGTCCAAAAGATCTTAGGATTATTCAATAGAATAATATGAAATAGGTTACCTCCTTCACACTATGCCAAAAAATATGTTACCTCCTTCACACTGTGCCAAAACCGCACTCTCTACTACACAAGATCACAAATCCAGATCTTTGTACTTCGCAAGTCTTCCTTCATCACTAAATTAGCTCTTTTCTTCACTTCATGCATACATTCACATCACAACTTTCACAACTTAATATCACAAATATTACAATCCACACATAACAAGGAAAATATTCCTTCCTTTATACCAAACTCAACTAATTACAAATGAGTCGGCATCCAAATACAAAATAATAATCTCAACACGCTACATCAAAATTACATAAAACTATTAGCTTCCAGATACAATAACTTTCCAATCATGTGACCTCAAAGTTTTTGCTATGAACCACATCACCACTAATGAGTCTCAAACTTCCTTTTAACTATGCAGAATTAGATTCCATCCCGGTTAGGAGATATCCTTCGATTACCAAAAACTGCTACACATGAATACCGCCAGAATACTGCTTCCACCAAAATGATTATAACTTTCATGAATAAATGAATTTAATTTTGTGCTCTTAACCATAGGATAATAACAAAACAAAGAACATACCATGAACTGTGCATAACTCAATCTGCAATATAACATGTGCGTAAGACAAAACTGTGCCTGCTTTTTTCCTAAACTCCAGAATATCACTGTGTTGACATCAATGACAATCATAGTCATGAATGCAACAACCACTACTACAGAATGACTACCAAAGGCTTCAACATTCATTCCTAACAACTATACATAAAGAAATAAAATAGAATTCTTTACTAAAATTAGATTAAAAAAATATAACATTCAAAGTAATCTAGTTTCCCTAAACTAGGGTTGAGGTAGAATACGTAACAAAATTTATAAAATTAGAAATAAATAAAAATGAAAACACTTAATAGATTTCAATTCTTGATAAATAGTTGTGGATTGTTCTAGTTCTAGCTTTTGAATAATAACATTAATCTTGTGACTTATTTTTGATAGATAAAGTAGCAAGAGGGCGCTGGCCCATGGAACAAAGGACTAGGAGCACATTAATAGCACATTAATGGAACTAGTTAGAGTAGATAAAATAGTTAACAACATAAACACCAAGTCTAACTCTACCCCTATCAAAAACATAAATCACAGTACTGATCAAAATGATTAAATCCAAGTACTTAAAATGTAGAGAAGTAGTTAAAGTAACATACATAAGCCATGCAGGGCTAAACAAAAAGCTATATAAACTAACATTAACCCCAGAAACAAAATAGGGGATTAGAGGACCATGCCCAACCAAAATTAACCAACAAATGGACAATAGACATTAGTTCTTCCCACCCAGCTACTTAGACAGCAGGGTCCTAGCCCATTCCTCTCCCAGAAACATGAAAAGATCCTTGTCCTTGTCCACTTCTAGACTGTCGCCTACCAACTTTTCCTTCACATTATAGAGGGTCGTAGCTGAAGCATGCATGACCTTCGGGGAAAATTTTTTGGTCATCATGAACTGGTGCTTCAGTTCCAGCATATTCTTTTTAATCTCTGCAATATCCTTGTCCATGTTAGAGAACCTCCTCTTGAGGGTGCCTTTAAATTTTTTTTTGTCAACTAGAGCCCTGATATTGTACTCAGAGATGGGGGGCTTACCCTATCGATGATGAACATGACTCAGGGGTAGGGTAGGGTTATTGGGGGGTTCCAGTTCCATGGTTTGCTGGAGGTTGGGTATGGGAGTGTTACCAGTCCTACGGGGACTCATATGATCATCCGAGGAACCTTTCATGGACTCAGTGGTGTGGGAGTCTTTTCCAGACAGGGATTGCTCTCTAGAGGCTGCTTCCATCAACCTGGTTTTACACTATTTCTTGGCAATTCTATTGGACCTCTAGTGACCTGAGCCACTTAAGTCCACCTCTAGATTAACCTAGCTCTCCATCATTCTCCAATTTTTGGGCCTACTATTAGTCTTAGGAGTACTGTCAGACTCCTTCCTATCTTTGTTCTCCATAGACTTAGAGACATAAGACTCCTCCTGACCCTCCTTCCTATTGAAAGGGATTTTAACACATTTTTTGTGGGTTACCCCTCTTTAGCACCAGCTCAGGCTCCTGGATAACTTGGACGGACTAGGAGGAGGAATGGGTGGGATTTTCAATTTTGGTTGGGGACTCCTCCTAGGTCATCTCCTAGATAATCGGGGGGGGGGGGGGGGGGGGGGGGGGGGGTTAGGGTGCCAGGTAGATAGCTTTGTGAAAATGGTAAATGCAAAGAAGGAGGCCCTGATGGAGGATAGAGATTGACTTATCAGGGTTGTCCTTAATATCTAGGATATTACTCTCTATCAAATGCGTAAGATAGAAGGGTATGGAAATTAAATCCTTATTTCTAATATGATTCAGGAATGGTAAGTGGTAGTAGTAAAATATAGTGAACTTACCTTCCAGTGTGAAATATTTCATCACAATGAGGCAAATTTTTGGCCAGAAGTCTGGCAGCACCTCCCTATTGAAACCCCCTTGTTTCTTCACCAGCTGCTCACCATCCTTGAAAAACTAGTTGAGGCTAGTAGGGTCGGGAGTCTAACTGGTCTTTTTGTATTTCCTCCCCACCATAGAGAGCCCCATCACCTTAGCTATGACCTCTTTGTTAAGCTGGAAGTGGATGCCCCCAACTGAGACACTCTTGTTGTTCCAGGATGAGATGAATTGTTTGGAAATTTGCTCATCATGCCCACCTTTCATTCTCTCCATAAAACCCTATATGCCACTTTCTTTGTACTAATGAGTCACCAACATATTAGAGGTGAAAGTCTCATCGATATTATCAGGTTCAATGCGGAGAGTGTTGCCTCCCATTTCAAAGCTATGCCCCTCTTGCCCAAATTATCCTGAAAACCTAAGAGCTGAGCGTTATTGCAAACCATAAAAAACCACTTGCTTTTGCAAGGCCTTTCCGATGCAATATTATACTTAAAATGTTGGCATTGGGTAAAATTTTGGAAGAAGGGCTCCATACAGCCAGATCTAACAGATCTCTAGGTGCCATTAATAGCAATAATGCCAAGGACACACTTGTTGTCCTTATTAGCCAAGTAAGCCCTCTAATTCAGATAGGTCTTACTCCACACGTTTGAAAGGTAATGATGATTCTTTATGGGGTTTTGGATTCTCCTTTCCATAGTCACAAAAATCACCAGAGCATGCTAGCACATGATCCAGTAAGGATTCGTAATGAATGTGACATCTTGACACATTTAAATAGTAATATTCATTTATCCTCCAATGAGTTGCTGAGTTGCCAAAGGTAAATCACTAACCACCCTCCAACTATTGAGATTGATTTTTTTTAGGCCAATTGCTGCCATCAAGTCAGCAACCGAATTTTCCTCTCTGTACGTGTGACCCATACTCGTGCACTGGAAGCTGTTGAGCAGCTCACTGATCTCAAGCATAATAGGTCTAACACACCACCCCGCACTAGTACCACTTTTGATAGCCTCAATAACCACTTTGGAATCTCCCTCAATTTCCAATAGCTTGATGTTCATTTGTTTTATGAATTTAATCCCTAAGAGCAGAGCCATTCCCTCCACCTGTGTGATAGTAATCTTGTGACTTGTTAAATATAAGAATAAAAAACTAATAAATCTTGAACATAATCATTTTTAAAAATTTACAATATGATATAATTGATATTGATATATGTAAATGTAAAAATTAGATTAAATCAATAAATAAGAAATTACAACTCAGTACAAAATTAAACTTATACTCTAAAAAATATATTTTAAAATAGCAAATTTTTAAAATCTTTTGCTATTTGAATCTAATAAAAAGTAAACAATATATAAACGTGAAGAAATTGACTAGACCAGAAAGCTCATAATCTCCTTACATTCCCCTAATTGAATTGATGCTATTTTTACCATTAAACTAACATACTATTTGCAAGAGTCTTGAGTTGCACTAATGTATCCATGGACACCTACAATACTCAATGAAATCTATTGTGGGGGCCGCAAACTAGAAAACTTGAGGTTTGTCAGAATTTATTGCTTTGTTATTATTGAAAATGGTATTAATTGGAGACCCCAACATACCAGTATTTAAAACTATGAAATATATTGACATATCTGCATTGAGGCAAATAACACTGAAAGTTATACAGTAAGAAATTAATATTTTTGGAAGCTGTTGAGAGAATAGATTGAAAAGAGGTTTACTAATTAATATCTTTTCAGTCCTATGATTAAGATATATGCTCTCTCATATCTTGCAACAGGAAGAATTGGGAATGATTAGTCTTAAGTGCAAATGGATTCTGTATCCTTGTGATTGCGATTGTGTTAACAGTGGAAAACATAATGCAATTAAAAATAGATGACATAAAATTAAAGAATCAGATTATGAAGAATTTTGTTTTGAATTAACAATCAATTTACAGACAAGGGATAAAATGATTCTTAAAATATAATATACAAATTAAAATTAAAACATAGTTTATAGTGTGAAAATTGTAACAACTTGATTTTTCTATTGAATTATAATTGTTTAATTTTAATTTTTATGTACATATTATCTGATATGTCAGGTCCAAATTTCTCCCATTAAGATCTAAATTAAAAAATTGAAAAATATATATACTTCAAAACACTTCACACAAAAAAGCTAATGAATGACATTATGGTGACTGTTGCAAGCTTCTGCAAATACACTAACGGTTACCATGAGGAGAAAAGATACCAGAGATGGAAGGGAAAATGGCCTTTAGAAAGGAAGAAGGAAATAGACCAAAGAAGTCGATGGCCTCACATCCAGAAGAAGAATTGGAATGCAGACCGCGACAAGTAGGGAATCTCCCAGGTACATCACTCTTGTCAATACATCAGAACTCAACCTTTCCAACATAATAAATTAGAGTTCCATCTGCATAGGGGATCCCATAATAAAAATGGGTCTTTTTTTAAGTTTTCAAAAAATGGGTTCAACCCTGCAACAGGGAGAGACAATACTCTGAATCCCAACTTAATATTGATATTCCCAACATCTTCAAGAGGCATTCTAATCAATCCTCCTCTGCCAAAAAAAGCTTGGATGGACACTTATTAGAAGATTCATAGAAGAAGACTTTCCCTATTAGGGAACCTGAACTGGAATCCCCAGAGTTGGGGAACTTCTAAAAAATGGTTTTAGATTTGGAGACCAATCCACAAGGAAGATACCTGAAAGGGATTTAACGAAGCTCCATTGGACCAGGATGGGGAAGGCAATAAGGTAGATTCTTTACATATTGCAATGGAGAAGCTACTATCAACAAGGAACCAAACTCCTTCGATCACCTTTCTAGAGGAAATGCTAGCAGAGAGGAAGGCATACCTCTTCAAATATGCAATCATTTGCAAATTCTAGGAAATCAACATGGAATATGGTGTATTCCATAGTTGGGTATCTACAAACTGGTCAAATTCTATCCAAATTTACTCTTTAGATAATGAACTAGGATATTTTCTAGTCATTTTTGAGGATAAACTATCTTGGGACAAGGTTTTCCAAAACAAAAAATTGTTCTAGAAATCACAGGGTCTACATATGCAATACTGGATGCCCAACTTCAACAGCAAGGATAATGTCATCAGGTTCATACCCAAGTGGATCACACTAAAAAACTTACCTATGGAATATAGAGGAAAAGAGATCATTCATATCCTAGCTAATAAAATAGGAATTTATCTCAACCATCACATAAACTACTCGTCTGCTTCTGTGAAGATATGTTTGCTTGCAAGTCTAGAATGGGAATTCCCTACTTCAATTAAAATTATTTCAAAACAAGGCAATTGGATTCAACTCATTACCCAAGGGGTTGAGAATCTTCCTATATCTGAGAAAAGACATCAGGACATGGAGGTGGATAAAATAATCAGGGAGTTCCATTCAGGTTTGGCAAGAGATCAAGAAGCTTATACCAATCTCTCATTTTCTCATCAAGATATGGAGATGGCTGGAGATTTACATTCAGAAGTTACAGAAGTTTTAGATCTGTCACGAAACCACAATGTTCAAGGAGGCCATTCAAGTTGGGAAGAGTCAATGGTCTTGGAGTCTTTTATCTGAGTGTTAGGTTGGGTCATGCACAGGTTTGTAAAACAACCCCATCAACATGGTCTTGCAATAACTTACCCAGACAAGGCTTCCAATAGTTACCAGGATACTCTTTCATTCAAGAGTCTTTAGGACTCAGTGCTATCTCATATTTCTCCCTTGATTCTAGGTTTTTGATGTTTTCCCGAAGCATCTTCACTTTTTCCCTTACATAAGACCATTTTCTTAAAGCCTTTCAGGTTCAATCCTTTAACTTTATAGCAAATCATTCTTCAATGGGTATCAAAAGTCCAATTGGATTTGATAAAGGAAATAGCAGATCAAGTAATGAGTGAGGAGGAATCTTCAGATCGACCCCTGCAGCCATTGGAGATGCTGTTGGAGAAGCCGGCATCCTCAAATGATTTGGAAAAGGAAAACTTAAATGCAAAAGAAGCAACAGAAGAAGATGACATTCTTAAGATTAAGTTATGTGACCTCAAAGCCTCAACCAAAACAAAAAGTCTGGCCACAACATCTTCTTCACCAACCTTTCAAGGGGTTAACCTTCAAACTCCTAATTCACCATCTTCTTCTTACTCGGGATGGAGAACATCTTACAGACTGAGACTCAAAGAACAAAAAGAGATGACTAAGTTGCTAACCCCTCAAATGGAGAAAACCTCATCCACATTTAGAGTCAAAGGAGGGTTAATTAATCTCAAACCATTAGAAGAAAATATGGATCACCTCAGAATTAATAATCTACAATTGGACAGAGGCATACTTTCTCAAGAGTATGAGGAAACACAGATCTCCCCAAAACTTCAGGCAGTTTATGATCTTTTTGGTGATACAACTTTAGATCAACCAATCTGGGATACTCAGAAGTTAGCATATTCAGAAAGGCTTCTAGATGAGGATTTTTTTAAGGATGAAGAAAGACTAATAGACATCTCAATTCTCACCCAAGAAGAATCAAAGGAAGATCACTGACAACATTTTTCACCAAAACGGAACAGCCTAGGACTAGTGCAATCTATTCTAGATTGTCACATGGATTGTGGAAAGATCAAAAAGCAGGGGAGAGGAAGGAAATCTAATGCATCACTTAGGAAGGAAGTTGGTGAGGAATCAGATCAAACCAAAATAACATCATACATTAATGTAGGGAAGGGGAAGTTCCTTCCCAAGTTGCAATGAGAATCATCTCCTGGAATGTTAGGGGACTTAATTCCCCTAACAAATAGCATTTGGTTAAACGCTGTATCATAACATCTAAACCAAAATTAGTTCTACTACAGGAAACAAAGATGGATAAAGAGCAATTGGAAATCTTCACCAAGAATTTAGGAGATTGGAAGGTTCATAGTGTTGATGCAATAGGATCCTCAGGTGGCTTATCGGTTCTATGGAATCCCAGGTTTTCTTCTTTCATTCCAATGGATCATGGTCCAAATTGGATAGCTGGGAACCTAATTAGCACCAAATCCAATTTAAATATTCATATAGTGAATGTATATGGTCCCATCTCACACAAGAAGAAGGCTGAATTATGGACATAAATCTCTAATTGCTTTTCTCAATGGCTAGAGGACAACTTTATAGTGGGGGATGATTTCAATGCTATAGTTCATGCATCAGATAAATTAGGGGGATCTCTAAGAACCTCTTAGTCATAGAATGATTTTAGAGATTGGTTGCAAAAAGAGAGTCTTATGGAGGTGGAGATGCAAAATGGCTCCTTCACACGGTCAAACCGAAGAATGGGCATATGCAACATCTCAGAAAAACTCTTTCATTTTCTATTTAAAGGAGACCTTACAGAATTCCCTTTTGACTTAAAATCCTCTATCACTCCAATTTCAGGATTTGATCACTTCCCTATTCAGCTTAACATTCTCGAGGCCAACAGACCCTTGGGATGTCCTTTTAAATTTGAAAATATGTGGCTTAAAGAGGAGAATTTCTTGGAGCTCATAGATGAATGGTGGAAGGATTTCAAAGTTGAAGGTTGTAAGTTATTTTGCTTTGTCTCCAAACTGAAATACATCAAGAAAAACCTTCTCATATGGAATAGAACTCATTTTAACGACATCTTTATATCAAAATTGGAGATTGAAAAAAAATTGGAGAATCTGAATCGAAAAATAATGCAATCGAGATTGGACCATGACAGTTACTTACAAGAAAAATCTCTCTTAAGGGATTGGGAAGATATCCTAGCTAAAGAAGAAATATACTGGAAACAAAAATCTAGAGAGTCTTGGCTAGCTGAAGGAGACAAGAATACAAAATTTTTTCACTCAAGTACAAAACAGAGGAGAGGCATTAATAGGATTTTTCAACTCAAGGATGTTGCTAGCTCTATATTGGAGGATCAGAAGGAGATCATTAAAGAAGTCACCAGATATCACTCATAGCTTCTCAATTGTTCTATCTCATCTCCCTTGAGGATTCAACAAGGGTTATTGGAAAACATCCCAAATATCATTACTGATGCAGATAATCATATGCTATCCAGACCCTTTCAAGAAGAAGAAATTTGGCATACTATCTCCCAAATGGCTCCAGGCAAAGCTCCAGGACCAGATGGCTTTCCTCCAAGCTTCTTCCTTCATTGTTGGAGCATTTTGGGAAAAGACCTCACTAATGCTTTGGAGGCCGCAAGAGCTTCAGGTAGATTTCTAACTAAAATCAACAATACTTTCATAATGTTGATACCTAAAAAAGAACAAGTCATTAATTTGGATGAATTCAGACCAATTGCCCTCTGTAACACAATTTACAAAATTCTCTCTAAAGCTCTAGCAAATAGACTAAAAAAGGTCTTAGTTAAACTAATTGGGGAGAAACAGACCGGTTTTGTCCTGGGAAGATCAATTCTAGATGGGATAATCATAGCCCAAGAAGTGATACATTCTATCCAACATAATAAGCAATCCAGCATGATTATAAAATTGGATATCAAGAAAGCCTATGACAAGGTCAACTGGAGATTCTTGATTAAATGTATGGAGCAATTTGGGTTTTCTAAAGCATGGATCAATTTGATATTTTATTGTATTTCAACTCCTAAATTCTTTATCTTGGTGAATGGATCACCACAAGCCTTCTTTGAAGGCTCTAATGGCATCAGACAAGGAGATCCATTATTGCCATTTTTATACATAATTATGGCTGAGGCATTAGGGAGAAGTATGATCAGTTTGTAGGATCAAAACCTAATCAATGACATTACAATATCCTCATCCATTCGACCAGTTACTCATCAACAATTTGTAGATGACATTATTCTCATGGGTCAGGGGAGTATCCAGGAAGCTAAGTAGATTTCCAAGATACTAGATCACTATGGACAAGCTTCAGGGAAACTAGTCAATAAAGAGAAATCAGTGGTCTTCTTATTCCACACAAAAAAGAAAATCCAACAGAAAATTGGAAAAATTATGGAATGTAAATCAGGCTCTCTCCCATGTCCATACCTAGGCATCCCAACTAACAAATCCCTCATAACAGCATCAGTTTGGAAACCTCTCAATGAAAAGATGGACAAGAAGATGGATAATTGGAAAACCAGATGGCTATCTTGGGCTGGAAGATTAGTCATGATCAAAGCAACATTATCAACAATACCAATATACCTAATGTCTTTCCTTTCACTTACCATAGAGGGATATATGGATATGGTGAAGAAACTTAGGAAATTTTTTTGGCAAGGTACAGATACTAAGAGGAAATTTGCATTAATCTCATGGGATAAACTATGTAAACTAAAATCTTCAGGTGGCACTGGCATTAAAAATCAATTATGGCAGAACCAAGCTCTAGGTGCAAAGCTTTATTAGAAAATAGTGAATAATCAGGATCTCAAATGGACTAGAATTCTCAGAGCTAAATATTTAGGAAACTTTAATAAGGAAGATATAGTCAAAATTAAAGAGTTCCCAAAAGGCTCAAGAATATGGAACTTCATAGCTAAGTCAAGACATATTATTGCCAATAACATATCTTGGAATATAAAAGATGGAAAGGAAGTGAGATTCTAGGAAGACTCTTGGGATGGTCATCCAACCATCAATTCACAGTTAGGCCCCAATTAGATCAGTCATATTTGTACTTCATCCTGGGGACCATATCTCAGTGACTATATCATCCCTTCATCCTCTGCTGCTATAGATGGTTCTTGGGAGTGGAAAGACTTCTCATCACTTCAATTAGATACAAGAGAGGTAGATAAGCTCAAAACATTGATCAAAGTTAGGCCCTTTCTTCTCAAACAAGGAAAATATGAAATCATTTGGAATGGGGCAAAGTCAGGATCCTACAGTGTCAAAGAGGGTTACAATCTAATAGCCAAATCATCCACATCCAAAATTGAAGAGATCCCAACACAATTATGTTGGAACAAGGTTGGACTCCCAAAAGTCAAGTTATTTATGTGGGTGGCATCCCAGGGTAGAATCTTAATTGTAGATAAATTTATTAAGATGGGATATCAGGGTCCATCCAGATGCATTATGTGTTTCAAGAATGAAGAGGACGTAAATCATCTATTATTATCCTATCCCTTTGCTAAAGATTGTTGGTACTGGCTTTATTCAAGATTAGGATGGTCATCAGCCCCCCCAAATAATTTACTCTAGCTTTTGATATCATGGCCACAAATCATGGGAGGAAGTTTATTCAGTAATCTATGGATGATCTCTCCATTAATTCTGATTTGGAAGATTTGGAAAGAAAGGAATAGAATATTATTCCAGGATAAATTTTTGAAATTTGAAACTATAATTAACAAATTGGAGGCAGCCATAGTTGAGGTAATGAATTCCTGGATTCAAACTCAATTAGCACAACACAAATTCTTTACTAGTTGGGATGATCAGATGAGAAAAAATTGGTTTGGGTTAAAAACTCCAATCACCATTGACAGAGGAAATAGAAGAAATCAAGAACTTAGGAAGGCATGTGTCTGGAAACCCCCCCCAATTGGATGGTACAAATTAAATTTTGATGGAGCTTCTAAAGGTAACCTAGGCCCCTCAGGAGTAGGATGCATCATACACTCTACAACTGGGAATGTGATTGCTAAACAAGCCGTACCATTACCCAAAGATACCAACAATATGGTAGAATTTAAAGCACTATTGTCTAGACTGATACTAGCTCGGGAAGTAGGGATCTCAAAGCTTGAAATTGAGGGAGACTCGCTGATTACCATTAATGCAATCAAAGTCAGATCAACCCCAAATTGGCATCTTATGGTAGTTTTAGAGGTAATCTTACAGTTAATGGATAATTTTGAATCGAAAACCATTAACCATACTTTCAGAGAAGGAAACACTAAAGTGGATGAGCTGGCTGACCTAGCAGCTAGAGGAACAAATTTGAAAATTCTATCTGATGTTAGTGGAGTTTCAACGGATCTCATTGAATCTAACCACTAAATCAAAATGGTCAAATCAGGTCCTGATATATTTTTGCCTCAGAAGTTGACAGAATAGCTCCTTGTGGTGATAAGATGGACATCTTCTCTCATAGCGCATAGTGAGTGTAGGAGTTTAGAACATTAAATGAGGAGTTGATTTAGGACAAGAGGAGTAGATACCTATTGTACATCGAAGAGTGACGACATCCAGACATGAGTTATCTTCTCGCGTCGAAAACCTTGGTTGTTTTTGGTCGTTCACCTCTGCGCAATTAAATCTCTGACACCAGCAATTCCTATGTGCACTACTACGATTGTGTGGGGCCCAATTTTTTTTATCATGTTAGCCGTCGCTAGGTCAGGGAATGAAGAAAGTCTATCCAGCGAATGGGAGTTTTCCTTTACTTCCAAAGCTCAAGGGTGGGGCTTGGTTTCAAGATAAGTCAGACGGTCCTCACATGTCAGAGCATCAACAGAGGTCACTAAAGCGCAAGGGATTTGTCAGAGCTATGTGAAATCATGCTGGCTATTGATTCTTCTTTGTGGTGTAGGGTTTCAAACTATGGGTCCATGGTGACATGTATGCATAAATGGTGCACCCCTATTGGCTGAAGGAAATTAAGAGGTGGAGTGTTGTCAACGGGGCTTGTGTTAGAGATTTTGATTGACGGCTGGTGTGTGATCACATGGAATATTCTCTCCCCATGTGATCATGTGTCCACTGTCTGATTAGATGTCATTGATTTTTCTGCAGTGGGACCACGTGATGATTCATCATCAAGGTGTTAGGTGGGGATTGGCTGAGCTGGTAAGGGAATGTCGATGGTCATCTTCTCTCATAGCACATAGCGAGGGTAGGAGTTTAGAATATTAAATGAGTTGGATTAGGACAAGAGGAGCAGATACCTATTGTACATCGAAGAGTGACAGCGTCTGGACATGTGTCATCTTCTAGTGTCAAAAACCTTGGTTGTTTTTAGTCGTTTGCCTCTGCGCAATTAAATCTCTGACACCAGCAATTCCTATGTGCGCTACTGTGATCGTGTGGGGCCCAATTTTTTATCATGTTAGCCATCGCTACGTAAGGGAATGAAGAAAGTCTATGCAATGAATGGGAGTTTTCCTTTACTGCCAAAGCTCAAGGGTGGGGCCTGGTTTTCGAATAAGTCAGACGGTCTTCACATGTCAGAGCATCAATGGTGGTCGCTAAAGTGCAAGGGATTTGTCAGAGCTTTATGAAATCACGTCGGTCGATGATTCATCTTTGTGATGTAGGGTTTCAAACTATGGGTCCATGGAGACATGTATGCATAAATGGCACACCCCTATTGGCTGAAGGAAATTAAGAGGTGGAGTGTTGTCATCGAGGCTTGTGTTAGAGATTTTGATTGATGGCTGGTGTGTGATCGCATGGAATATTCTCTCCCCATGTGATCATGCACCCACCGTCTGATTAGATGTCATTGGTTTTTCTGCAGTAGGGCCATGTAATGATTCATTATCAAGGTGTCAGGTGGGGATTGCCTGAGTTGGTAAGGGAATGTCATGCTCATCATCCGATAAGGAAAATATGAGGTGGAGTGTTGTTAGCAGGGTTGGGGTTTAAGATTTTGATCATCAGTCAGCATGTGATCACATGGAATATTCTCTCCCCATGTGATCATGTGCCCATCATCCGATTAGATGCCATTGGTTTGTCTATAGTAGGACCACGTGATGATTCACCATCGAGGCATCAGGTTGGGATTGGCTGAGCTGGTAAGGGAATGTTGACACATCGGGGGGCCCAAAATTTTTAGTGGGGTCATAGCATGGATGATCTGACGATGGGTGCATGTTCTGGTTGAGTCTTGGAGGTATACATGAAGATGCGACGACCGTCGATCTTCCGGATGTGGGCCCAGTCAAAGTTCTTGCCAGTTCATGGATAAAGCGGGCACTAAGGTTGGGGTGAGGGCTGGAGGCTTGTCACATGTTCACATGAGCCAGTTTAGTGTTATGTGATTATGCGACAAGCCCTTAGTGGAAACTTTATTAGGTGGCGGTTAACAGTGGTAAAGGGCTATGGTGTGTCGCATGTTCACATAGCCCTTTTCTCAGCTATGCGATCATGCGACAACTGTTGAAAGATGTTGTTGCAGAATTAATGGTGGGTCAGTGTGTCGATTCTTGCTGACATGTCCCTTTCTAATTGACCAGCAAGCGCTGAGATGGATATGTATCGTGGGTCCCATAGCCAAGGGAAAGTAACAGTGGTGAAGGTTTATGGGGTGTCACATGTTCGCATAAGCCATTTTCAATCTATGCGATCATGCGACAACCATCAAGGGAATGTCATGTGTATTTTGAATCTCAATAGTTTGATCTATGCTCTGGTATATTTTACTATTTTCATATAATATTCGGCCTCGGCCCCTTATCAATAAAAAAAACAAAAAAAGACTTCACTGATTTAAAAGTTAAAATAGTTCAAATATGC
Source organism: Chamaecyparis obtusa (assembly GCA_027943335.1). Taxonomy (NCBI): domain Eukaryota; kingdom Viridiplantae; phylum Streptophyta; class Pinopsida; order Cupressales; family Cupressaceae; genus Chamaecyparis; species Chamaecyparis obtusa. The sequence goes on along the minus strand of BSBK01005143.1, from coordinate 194,156 downwards.
TGTACTAACTCACAAGAAATATATTATTTTTCAACTATTCTCCTAATTCATAAATTTTGACCCTTACATTGAAATTAAATTTCAAGAGTTACCGTACATCCCCTATTGGACTTATGGAATGTTACAAAATACATTACAAATAGGTGGATACAACTTTCATTTGCACGGAAATGTACAATGAAATATGTTATGTGGGTGACTCAAACCAGAAAACTTGAGGTCCATCAGAATTTATTGCATTGTAATTAGTTAAAACAACATCTTTTTAAAGACCTGGGTGTGCCAGTATTTCGAATTATGTAATCTATTGTTATGTCTGAATAGATGCCAATAGGTCTGATTGTTATATAGTATGAAATTATTATTTTTTGGAAATTGTAGAGAGATTAGATAGCAAAGAAGTTTGGTAATAAATCTCTCCATCCTTAGGATTAAGATATATGGTCTCTGATATCTTGCAGATTTGAGCGTGGGTATTAATTATTTGATAACACAGACATGTTCTTAGATAAGATTCCCATTGTTTCTTAAATATCAGATGCATGTTGTCAGAGCATTTGTTAAATTTATATATCCTTCTATAATTCAATTCCAATTATTTATTGATGATGTGTTACAGTACATTTTACTAAAATTAAATTTATAGACTATAAAAGTGACAGAGTTCATAAATTTTCTTGATATGGAAGAACTATTTACTGATATTAAACATAGAGTCAATAGTGATTAATTATCAAATTTTAATTTTTTCTAAGATAAAAGTGTATTGTAGAGAGATGTGAATTAGTTGAAAAAAGGCATATATGATTTCATTCATCTTCTTCCTTTTCATTCATGGATAGACAAAAAGCATAAGACTGATCTCATTGTAAAATGTTTCTTGTGTAGACAATGATATCTATTGATCGAACATTTATAATTTAAACAAAATTTTATTTTTAGCATTCTGCACAGTTGTTATAGCTGATGCCCAATTTCCCCTTGTTGCTCTCTTCTTGACTACATGATTTCATAGATTCATTATTCTTAGGGAAAAAAACATATGAGCATAGATCTGAAGCAGTTGCTTCTCATGTCTAATGCCATTCTAATTGGCCTGTCTTGTCTCAAGCAATGCAACATTGAATTGGGGATTGAAGTTTGGGGAATGATGTAGTCGTGGACTGTGAATCCTGGGTAGAAGAAATTATATTTATATGTATATAAAGTGGAAGAGTATAGAAAGTGTGAAAATTAACTATTGCAATCACTGATTGTTAATTTCCTATCTTGAAAGATTATTTAACTGCCAAAACTAATTTACAGCTAACTATTGAATAACAACACAATTGTAACTTTACAAAAATAAATTTGAACACAATGACACAATATTTTCAGACAAAATTGTCCCTGGAAAAACCCCTAAGGGAAAACTATTTCTACAAATGAAAAATATATTAATCTTCAGCAATATAAGAGTTACAAAAGATTCCTTGCCTCTTTCTGGTAGAACTCCGATAAACTCCTAATATCTCCCCATTGCTATCCCAACACTATCACTGCACCCTTGCTCCCACTACAAGAATATTTTCTATCACTCCAAATACATTTGCTTTCACTGCAAATGATTTCTTCACAACTTGATGTTTCCCAAATGCCCCCTAGCCCCCCTTTTATACTACCCTCGCTAAAAAATCAATGGCTAAGATTGATCTCAATTAACGTCTGAGATTAAAAGGAACTCAACAACCAAAACTGAATTGGTTGTCAACAATTACCAATTAAATAAATATTTATTAACCTAATCATTCTCGGGAAAATAAATATTAATTAATTTGGTCAAATGGAAGCTTTCTCACTACATAACTAACACTCCCTCTTAGCGAGGAAGCTATTCTACATGCCACCCAACTTATCTCTAAAGAAGATAAATGTTGCCTTTCCCAAAGCCTTCGTCAGAATGTCTGCTACCTGCTCCTCTGTAGGTATGTATTGTAGCTGAACAATCTGTCTCTGTACACAATCTCTGATGAAGTGATATCTGATGTCTATATGTTTAGACCTATCATGAAACACTAGATTCTTAGACAACTTGATGCAACTCTAATTGTCACAGTGTATCACAGTAGTCTCAACTCTCTAACCAAACAAGGCTAATAGAAACTTCCAAAGCCAAATAACTTCACATGTTGCCATGCTAGCTGCTATGTATTCTGCTTCTATAGAAATCAAAGCCACAAACTTTTGCTTCTTGCTGAACTAAGAAACAACTCTTGATCCCAAACCAAAACAACACCCTAAAGTGCTTCTCTTGTCCATTGTACTACCTACCCGATCTACATCAGTATAGCCTATCAACTTGATACTTTCACTTCAAACATATCTAATCCCATACTCAACTATACCGCACAAGTAACACAAGACATGCTTAGCTGTTGTCCAATGCACTCTCTTTAGCTTTGATACCATGTGAAAATTAACTATTGCAATCACTGATTGCTAATCTCCTATCTTGAAAGATTATTTAATTGCCAAAACTAATTTACAGCCAAATATTGAATAACAACACAATTGCAACTTCACAAAAATAAATGTGGAAATTAATTTGAACACGATGACACAATATTTTTGGACAAAATTTTCCCTGGAAAAACCCCTAAGGAAAAACCAGTTCTATATATGGAAAATATATTAATCTTCAACAATATAAGAGTTACAAAAGATTCCTTGCCTCTTTTTGGTAGAACTTCGATAAACTCCTAATATCTCCTAGTGATATTCCCCACTACAAGAATATTTTCTATCATTGCAAATACATTTTCTATCACTGCAAATACATTTTCTTTCACTACAAATGATTTCTTCACAACTTGATGTTTTCCAAATGCCCCTAGCCCCACTTTTATACTACCCTCGCTGAAAAATCGATGGCCGAGATTGATCTCAATTAACGGCTGAGATTAAAAGGAACTCAATAAACAAAACTGAATTGGTTGTTAACAACTACCAATTAAATAAATATTTATTAACCTAAGCATTCTCAAAAAAACAAATATTAATTAATTTGGTCAAATGGAAGCTTTCTCGCTACATAACTAATAGAAAGTTCGTGATGTCTTCCCCGATTCAACATTTGTTCTTACTCTTTACATGAGTTTTGAGCTTAAGCTATGTCTGGGTGTGATGTACTCAATAATATAACAGAGAATTAATAAAATTCCTTGCTAAAAGTGGAAGTAGCCTTGTTGGGTGAACCACTATAATATATTGTGCCTTCTTTTCTATTTTTCTAATTGTTCAATCTTTTATCTATCTGTGTTTTTAATTAGTTAAACAAATAATAAGGATACTTTCTATGCATACTCAAATAGATTAGGTTAAGTGTAAATTAGGTTTACATAGTAATTTAGTAAAATAGTTGAATGCACCATAGTGAATTTTAATTTTAATTAGGAGGTATGCTTTAAATTATTCTAATTCGAATAAAATAATATAAGTGATAGAATAAACTCAACTTTGACGGAGCTTCAAAAAGAAACCCTAGGATTTCAGGGCAGGTTATGTCTTACTAGATTCTAATTCTTGAGTTATTCAGGCATCATGTTCCAAGATTCCTATTGGTTCTAATAACATTGTCGAGGCAAGGGATTTTCATTTGGGAATGTGTCTTGCAATTTCTAATGGCATTCAGAAAATCCACATAGAAGGGGATTCTCAAATTATAACCTCAACCATTACATCAGGTCATTCTGCTAGTTGGGAGATCCACTACATTCTTTAGGAGGTGAGTGCATCACTTCCAAATTTTGTAGAATACAAAATTTCACATTGCTTTAGGGAGGCTAACAGGTTAGCTGATTGGCTAGCCAATAAAGGGGCTTCTTTGGATAAAGGGTTGATTGATTGGGATTCAACATCATCAACCAGTTCATTGATAGTTGATAAAGGTTCGGAATGGGTGTTGGGAGAAGTCTCATCATTTAGTATCTTATAGATTGCTAGGGGGTTTTATGCTACTCACTTAGTATTTTGGTTTTGCATCTCCTTCCGATTTGATTTTTGGGTAGATTCTGGTTGTATCTCATTGAATATATATTGTTCATTTGACTGTGAATGGATGTTTTCTTCAGTACTTCTTTCCTAGTCGAGCCTCCTGAAGTAGTTTATAATAAAATATAATGGCTTCGACTATTTTTATAAAAAAAGAAATATAAGTGATAGAATGAAATGAATAAAGTTCTAATATTATTTTTTTGTTTTGAGCTTCAAGATAGGTGTGAGTTGATCCATGTGACATTAAGGTAATAAACAAATAGAAAATAAATGTTAAAATGTGATAAACAAATTAGTAATCATAACATATTAAAATATAATATTATATTTTTAGGTTAACATTATTTAATATAATTAAGAAACAACATAAATATTTTTTAAATTTATTATATTTTATTTTATAATAATTAATTCTTAACTCTAACCTTTTTCCTATCTCTAACCCATACCTTAACTTTATTCTTAAACTCTGATCTTAAATTAAATCTAACCTTAATTGAAGCTTTATGCTTACTCTATTTAAATCCTACTATATGAACCTTAATTCTCACCTTAACTCAAATATTTTTTCCATAAATCTAACTTAACCTTAATTCTAATTGAACATCCTAATTCCAATTGAAGTCTAACACTCTTGTAATTCTAATCTTAATGTTAAGTCTAACACCCTAATTGAACTCTAAATCTAATAAACTTTGAATTTGACTTTACTTATAACCCTAATTCTAATGCTAATCTTAAACTTCATCCTAAAGCTAATCCTAACCATAGTTCCACCATTCTTAATATTAAAACATAAAAACATATGCATTTTGAGTAAGCTTCACTTCTAAGCACAATGAAATGTAGACATTCTCGTGATAACTGAAATGGTACAGTTTGTGTAGTTCTAGTTAACACTTGAATATAAAAGGCTATTTTTAACTCCATTAATACAAGTTAAACAAGTGCCATGTAATGGCTAGTACTTGCCAGATTTGTAGTTGTAGATAAATTTAAATCTATTTTATTATATTTACTATAAATACTAAATATGTTTGAATTAATAGTTATTTAATAAAAATAGAATTAACAAATTAATTAAGTTGAAAATTATAATATAATTGATGTATTTAAATTAATTCTTAAATTATATGATAATAATTATATTAGTTTAAATAATTTTAGATGTAGCATTAAATAATTCTTTTTCATTATAATTATTTTAATAATTTCCAATCATTTTACATATAAATTAAAATTAAAATAATAATTAATTATATAACTAAATTCAAGTAACTATTATTGCTCTTATACTTCTATTGATAAATAATTACCCCTTTAAAAAAAATAAAACCACTAATTTTTATATGCATAATGTATGCACTGAGGAAAATCTGAGTAAATCAATGTATGTTTCCTAATTTTGAGGGTTTAATCGTGTATTCTTCTGTAACTATTTTGCAGAGATAATCTTTAGTGTAAAAATAAAGCAAATATAGTGTTTTCAAAAATCTATTATAATGTGTTAAATTAAAATTTGACTTTTGAAGAGAGAAAATATATATTTTTATATAATTACATGTAGAAATGCAGCGAGAATGATGGAGTATGGAGGTAAAATAACTTTCATAAAATATCATTTCACAATGCGAGAAATCTGGTATAACAGTTCAAGTAGATTCATCCAATGAGATGATAAAAAAATAATTTCTAGATATTATAAAGTTAAAAAGTTTAAATCTATATAATTGGAAGTGAAAAAATTATAATGAAATATAAAATAAATTTTTTTTTGATTGGTGCATAAGAGTTCATTGGATCACTAGTTAAAATAAAAAATTCAAAAACTGATACAATAGTACTTAGCCTACTGATAAATCTCCCACTCATTGTGTAGATTTTTTATTTTTAGTTTTTTCATCAAAGTTTATGATCATTTTTTAGGGATCAAAGTATGAGAAAACAAAAGTGATACTTTAATAAATCAATAAGAAAATAAACTAATAAAAATTGGATAATATTAATAGAATTAAATATAAAGAAAAATATTATAATAAAAGAAGACAAGTTTAACAATGTAATGAAGATTAAATATTGATTATATTATTTTTATTATATTATTAATCAATATGATATAAGGGGATGGGAAAATAAATTATAAATAAAAGTAATGAATGAAAATATTCTAGGTGAAGTTTACCATTAAATAAAAAAGTACATTAGAAAGTCAAACTAAAAATAATAAAAATGAACAAGTTAGTTAAACCTACAAACTTTAATATTTAATAAAATTAATGGTAAGAATGAATTAACAAAATGAAAATGTCACTATATCACATTAAAATTTTTATAAAAATTAAAGAAAAACTTAAATAGAAAGGTTAAAATAATAAAGCAATAAGACAATATTTATAAAGAACTTGAATATAACATAATAAATAAGTAGGAGAAATTTTGGGCAATGAAATTTCTATCAAGATTCAATTGTGTAGCTTTTGAGTCAAACTCATTGATGGATGTTTCATGATTAGTAGTTCCCATTTCTTATGAAAATTAATGGTACACATCATGCTCATAGAGGTGAAGAGTCAGGTGTTCCCAAGAGGTCACCCATCTCAACTCCAACTCAAGCACACTTAACCATGGAGTTTCCTCCAAGATTACGCCCACTTAGCTTGCTACCCCATTTGCAAAACCTTCTCTAAGTGTTGTTCCTTATGAACTATTCATTATAGATCCTCTTTATCTCATCAATTGATGAGAAGTACGATATTTATATTAGGACAACTATTTATTTTTGTGTCAAACTCATTGATGCATGTTTCAAGAGTAGTGGTTCAAAATAACCTATCACTCATGAGACTGAATGGTATACTTAGCACTCTTACATATTGGTGATGTTCATAGAAGTGAAGCATTGGGTTTTCTGAGGAGTTCACCTATCGTAGTTTCACTCCAACTCAAGAGTACATAACCATGGAGTTTTCTCCAAGATTAAGTCCACTAGCTTGCTACCCCATTTCAAAAAAATTTAGTAAGTGTTGTGTCTTATAAACCATTAATTATTGTTAGTGTAATTATTTCATTTACACATAGGCTTTTAATCCTAATTAGTTGTCCATCCACATTTGACACTTATATACACAAGTCATCACACTTCAGGAGTCTACTAGAGATGTGTTGATTTCATTTCGACATGTCATCCTAGTTTCTTGGGCCATTTTTCCACTTTCTAGTTCATCCCTCCTTTCGTGGTTGGACTCAATTGCATTATATGCCTATATGCAATCAACTTCTCTATTGAATCTATGGTCGACTATTGCACTCAATTTATTATTGTGTTTCTTTTTATCTCTCTAGATACTCAATTCTTTCATGGTAGCATAATGGTTTGATATTTTTTTAAGCCTATTATCTGTACTAGTCATCTCTTGGAAGGTTGAGAGCTTCGGTCTTTCATAGTTGTACCACTTATTCAAATAGTCCATCACTATGTGGTCCTCCTTTTCAATAGTGGCGACTTGTTTGTCCTATGTTTGTGGTTGGGTGACTGCTTTGTTCATCGCATTGACACTATTAATCCCAAAGGCACTTTTGGAGATGATGAAATAAGAAACTGGGGGGGGGGGTGATGATGTCAAGGAGGGTGGTGCAGTTTTTTTAAAGTTTATCCCTTGGTGACATGGTTTTTATGCCCCTAGTTCTTTCCTACCCCAAGGGCTTAACTTTGGGCCTTCTTTTTTATTCTTGCCAAATTAATTTTTGGGTGGAGATAAAATATTTTCAACAAAATTTATTTTTATGAAGGTTGATAATTTTGTAAAGAGGGAAAATTTGTTTTTCTCATAAATTTTTCTCCCTAACTTCAAATTGAGTTCTTTTTTTGCAAAAGTGCATGATTTTTCATCATGAATCCAACAAACGCACTCATGCACCATCATTATAAAGTTTTATTTTGAGTATTATTTGTGGGTTTGGTTACCAAACACTCCTTCTATGAAGTGTCAAAATAAGGGGGGAAAGATAATCAAGGGGGTGTTGTGTCTTTTCTATTTTTCACACTTCCTTACAAAGTTTTTTTTTGTATTATAAAAGTAACAATCTAAGTCTAGTATCATGGATCCTGATGCAACTATAGAACCTCTAAAACCTTTCAATTATCATGATTGGAAGTTAAAATTCATTATTTTACTAAAGAATAAAGGCTTTTATAGGGTAACAATGAGAATATAAAAAGAAACTAATGTACAACTAAGGATAAATAATTTTTTTTCAATAAGTGTTACAAGGTATTTGGCTTTCTATGTTTAAATTTATGTCCTAAACTAGTATTTCATGTTGAGAACTTGAAAATACCCAACTGAGTTTGGGAAGCTCTAAAAATAATATTTGGGATAATTGATGAACTTCAAAGTCATGAGTTGGAAAATCAACTCCCAGGTCTTAGTCCTACTTTTTCAACTTTAGAGGACATCTTCACTAAATTTAAATCTTTAAATTTGGAGTTAATAGATTATGGAATTGACAAGAAAGAGGATTAGTTAATCCTTTTTGTACTTTCAAAACTAAATTCTAAATTTTTTGCGTTCATCTCTACCTTCTATCGTACTAAAAGAGCACTTGGTACCTCATGGTCTATGTCTTCACTTGATATCTTCGTTGCAAATCTTTCAAGGGAGAAAGAAAAGATAATTCCAATGGGTACATTGAAATCTTTTAAGCCACAAGATCTAATTGTAGAAAATGAAAGGCATCAAAATGCTAAAGGAGAGAAAAAAAAAATACTAAAAAGGACAAAGAAGGGAAGAAAGAAGACATGATTGATAAATTCAAGAAGGATAACTCATCTATTGAGAGAGTTAAATTTTCATTTTGTAAAAAAATTGGTCATGAAGAGAATTAATGCATGAAGAAACAAATTGGGCACCTCACTTTTCTACTCAAAAAGAATAATATTGAAGTAACTGATTTTTTCAAAGTCTCTTCTTCAAATCAATAAATTACCAAGGACAAAGATAAATTAAAAGGTAGGGTCTTAGTTTCTTAAATGATTACATATTCTAGTGCTACACACCATGTGGACTCCCATTTGTATCCTCATTCTATTCCTTACAATTCAAATGATTCATTATATGATAGTCATATTCATGTAGATTAATCAACAACAACATCATCCTTTGGGGAGGTATTATAGGCTTCTTCTCTTATTATTTCTTTTTTGGAGGATATTTTTGTTCCCACTAAATTTTCCATCTTTCTCCTTTTATGAGAGATTGCATTGTACATGGGTACCTAACATGGCTAGTTTTCATCCTAAATTATTCTTAAGGAGATGTTAGTGTAATTATTTAATTTACACATAGGATTTTAATCCTAATTAGTAATCCATTCACGTTTGACACTTATCTATCAAATTTTTCATGCTTTAGGATTCTACTAGAGATGTGTTGATTTTATTTCGACACATTGAATCCTAGTTTCTTAGGCATCTTTTCCACCACTCCAATTCATCTCTACTTTAATGGTTTGAATCAATTGCATTCTATGCCTATATGTACTTGACTTATCCATTTGATCAACTATTGAACTCATATTGTTATTGTGTTTCTTTTTGTTAGGAATGAATACTAAATATATCCTATGGGGGAGTATTTGGAGCCATTCTGTAGCAATTGTAGTTGCATTCATGACTACATGATTATAATTAATGTCAACACAGTGATCTACTGGAGATTAGTAGAGAGGAAAGTGTTTGGATTCACGCATGTGGAGTATTGCAGATCAAGCTATGTGGAGTTGAGAACTTACCTTATATTGTGTCTTGAGATCATGTTCAAGAGTGCATACAAAAATTCAATTATTCAAGAAAGTTATGTGTAATTCAGTGGAAGCAGTATTCGGATAGAGTTCCTGAGAAGTGGTTTGTGGTAAATAGATGATATCTCCTAATTGGGATAGAATATAGGCATGGAAAGTTGTACAGTTGATGAAGACTCTTTGGCGGTGACCTGGATGAGACAGTGCGGTTAGAGGTCACATGTGTGAATATTTATTCTGTTAGCCCATTTTCCAGTCATAGCAAAATCTTATGAAAATGGCCTATTTTCTTGCAAATTTTCTTGAGTGCCTTTGGCCTTGTGTTCTTCAATGTGTTACCTTGCCCCAGTCTAAACACACGTCCTGAATCATAAGCCCAGAGAGATATCCGAGTTTTAGGGTCTGCAGGAAACATAATTTCAAAATCTACCTAAGTGTCGAAAACCCACAATGTTTTTGAAAATCCATGATGTTTTCAGTCTGTGTTTTTGATCTTTTACTGATAATCTATGTTGTTTTCGACCTTGTGCTTCCTATTTTGTCCACTTGTCTTCTGGCATCGAAAACTCTATGTGTTTTTTATCTTTCTCTGTGTCAAAAATCTTGTGTGTTTTTGACCTTGGTCCTAACTGCGCAGGTGCGATGTCTGGTGGGGCCCAGTCCTTGCATGTTCTATATTACTGATTCTCCATGTTTTCTAGCAGTTACATCTCCTATCCAGCGACTTGGTGACTATGTTGTCATGTTATCTCCGGATATCTGGCGGTTTATGGCTAGCATCCAGTGACTCGGCAGGCGGTTTGTCGCATTGTCGCTGAATACTTTGTGGTCTTATGGATTTGTCACATGATCACAAGGGCTAGTTCTGTGGCTTGCGATCATGCAACCAATTCACATGTATCTACCGTGGTGAGGTGGCGATTGATTGGTGGGCCCAGTTCTTCTTAGTTGCCTGGTGCAGTTAAAGTTCGGAGAGGATCAGCAGTTGTCGTATGTTCATGTGGAAAAGATGCAAGATGTTTAGCCTTTGTGCTTTTGTGATGGCCGTTGGATTTTTTTGTGTCAGCATGAAGTGAGCTCCTCCTGATTGGTTGTTGTATGGCCGCATGTCAGAGTTTCCTGACATGCGATCATGCGACCGCCTGCCACTTGTTCATGTGGGTCCCAGTTTTTCCTATTGTTCCACTTGATTGCCAGTTAATTTCTCATTCCGCAACCTCACGACTAACTGTTATCTCCTTGTCACTTGATTCTAGCAGTTATTCCCTTAGAACTTAGTGACTTGGCTAGTGGTTTTCTATGCTTCAATCATGATGTCATGTAATGGTGGCGGTCTTGTGGCCTTGTCACATGATTGCAAGGGTCATTTTCACAGCTTGCGATCATGCGACAAGGTTCTTCCTTACTAAGGCCCGGTGGCAGGTGGTGATGTGGTAGTTCATCAGTGGGCCTGGTTGTCAGAGCCCTTTCAATCCTACGGTTGCCGCATGACCACAAGGAATATTTTTTCCCCTTGCGATCACGCGACAACCGTTTGATCTAGCAGTGTTTAAAAGAGTTGACGGGCAGTGGATCCATTTGCTGGGTGAGGTGATGTGCTTGATTTTCATTGGCTGGAAAGTGCTAAGGTGGATGTGCCTAGTGGGACCGTTACTTAGTGGCAGGTTGCAGCAGCGGTTATGCTGGCGGTTGTAGGTCTGTGGGTTGTCACATGTTTGCATAACCTATCTCCATGCTATGCAATCATGCGACAACTATTGATATCACAATTGCAGAATTAGCCCGAGGTGCCTGGATGGTTAGTGTTGTGAAGCTTGGGAAAGATAAAGATCAGATGGTGGGGATATAAAGCTAGTAAATGTTTAAATCATGACCGTTGATGAGCTGGGTGCCAAGGATGTAGCCGTTTGATTTCAAATTCAAATTTTTTGAGGGTTTCTAGCAACCAGAAAGGACTGGTTTTAAATGTTTTTGTGGCCTGATTGGATTTGTTTGGTGTTGCGATGTGGTCTAGGGTTTATGCGGTTGATTGTAGAGGTTGATTTGGTACCTGGTGAAGGACAGTCTTGGCTCGAGGTATATTTGCAGTGAATTTTGTGACTATTTAAGCAGGTTGGGTGGGTGAAACCCTAGCCCTAGTTGTCCGTAGCTTGTTGCATTCTCTCTAAGAATTCCAAGGTAGCTAGGGGTATATGTAGTTGAGTTTTTGACTTTGTGTGGGTTCTCAATTTTGTCAGTTCTAGTGAAGGGTTCTGTTCTATAGATTTCTCCTTCTCTCTACATATAGAGTGTTCCCCTTTCTCCTGTTGGCTCAGAGAATATAATGCATGCTGCAGCAGATTTGTCTTATGTATGAGGACTTAATGTACTCAAACTGTCACTAACCTATCTCTATTTGAATTTTGAATCATTAATCATACATCAAGGGTGTGTGATTTTTTTGTTTTCATTGCCTAAGTGTTTGCAAGTGGAGTTGTCTTCGCAGGGATAACTGGTTCAGAGTTAGTGTTCATATATGTATCAGCTGAGGTGTTAAGGATATTTGAGGCTTGTCTTCTAGTGGATGCTGGTTAATGTGTTATCTATTCATAGGTCTCTTCTAAGGGGAGGGTCAAAATCCTTTGATGGATAATAACATATTTGAATGCACAGGTGGGTACTAAGTTGAGGTTTGGTCATGGTGTGTGATCAATGTCATGCATCAACACATTGAGCATATTGTATTCTTGTTTCATAACTATCTCTTGTAGTAGGGTATTTGAATTTGTAGCCCATTGGATAAGGCACTGGTCTATCAGAAACTTAGGGCATCTCAGGGGACCTTTCAATCATTTTGAAATCATTTCCTTCCAGTTCCACCCTTTCCCTTTATTATTGTTAGGATAGATCTCTGGTTTTCATACTCACTCCATGCAAGTAGGGCTATTTCATGAGATATTGGCTTCATTAGGGTACATGATACCTAGGAGTCTGAGAACTATTCCACAGTAATGCATCTACAGGCCTTTTGTTCATCAAATCAACAAGTTGTATGAGTGTGTAGATGAGGTATACCTGCCTAAGTGAATGTGGAGCTCAAAGAAGAAGGAGGATTTCTATCTATCCTCATCAATTGGTTTATTTTCCTTGTCAAACTTGAGTGTCTAACTAAGATAGAAGCCCAACTATTTGATTCAAGCTTGGTCCTGCAAGGAGAAGATCCAAAAAAATGGCAACTCTATTGGGGAAGAAGTAAATGATAGAAAGCTTCCTTGCTTGGCTGGATCATCCCAGAGTCTTGTTGTTTTCAGTTTGGGGAAGAGTCTTATATGCTTTCCAATCTAAGAATTGCTTTTTAGATTTGCAGTGTGTTACCTAGATTTGTTGATTGATTTACATGTGGCTTTGCTATGGGAGTGCTCAGAGTCTATTGAAGTTTCAAGACAGATCATTAAGTTTGTGTCCTTTGAAGAGAGGTGGCGACTCTATGCTAAAGAACCTGAGTTGTGCAATTTCGTTGGGACTGCATTTGGTTGAGAGGAAGGCAGCAGCATTCAAGAGGTGTTCCAGGTATTTCTCCTTTTTCTAAGTGTGTAATGGTTTCAAAGGAAGTTTTCAAAGTTAGTTGCAAAAATTTCAATGGTAAATGGTTTTACTCTTTTGAAAAGATTTGTTAAGTCATGGGTATTAAAGGAAATTTTTTCTTAAGAGGTTACCTGGCTATGAATTTTGTTGGTATACCTAGTTACCCAAACTCCATTCCCCTAAATGTTATAAAATTTTTACCGAAGTTTAGTGGGGAAAACTTTGAGTCTGCCTATCAACATGCTAGAATTTTTTTAGATTTGATGTGTGATTATGGTGTTGAACATGAAGATGTGATAATGAGATTATTCATTTGGTCACTGATAGGAAATGCAAGGGATTGGCTCTCATGTTTGCCAGATAATGACATCTCTTCATGGAATGATTTAGTTGCAAGTTTCTTAGTCCAATTTGTTAAAAGGGTGAATGACTTTGACATGCTTAAGGCCCTTGTGGATATACAAATGGAGGAAGATGAATTGGTTCCTAGTTTCAATGCCAGATTTATTAAGACATGGGAAAATATCCCTGGGAAGTGCAGGCCAAGTGATGATATCTGTTTGATCATCTACTTGAATTCTTTTGATAAGAATTTGAATTTTGACTTAAGGGATAAGGAACCACTAACTTTGTATCAGGCTTTTCAGTTTGCAATGGATATTGAATCTAATTGGAGATATCATGTTGTAAGAAGACCACATGTGGCTACTAATTTTCATTCTTAGAATGTGGTAGATAATAGGAAAAGGGATGCACTGAAAGGTTTAGAGCCATATCGGCATATTCTTGTCCCTGTTAGTGATGTGCCTCAATTTTCTAGGTAGGATATGATCCATGATCATGTAGAGGAAAGTAACTTACAACTACATCTTGCATCACTTGAAGAGGAAGATTGCATTGTAACTGAAGCTTGTGTGGATGATGAACTTATTGCTGATGTATGTCCAGTTGAAACTCAATATGATGAATGATTGTATCCATGGCACTTGCAATAAATTGAGGAACTAGAGTTAGCTCTTGCCATTAATGGTAAGAAACTTGAAGAACTAGAGATGCGTAGAGCCATGGATAGAGAACTTGCTCAGTCCAATGAATGTGTACCTTTAGATTATGACAATGAACCAGATAGCTATCTATCAAAAGAGGGTTATGCTGAAAGTGTATCAGATGAAGGTATGATTAGTAATGTTTGTAATCAGTCTTTTGTTGATGATGAATGTTCATCTGATGAAGTGGGTAGTTCTGGTTCGGATGATGATAGTCGGGTATCATTTTTGCATGAATTGAATGAAGATAGGTGGTATCAATGTGAGTATGATTCTTTTGATACCAATCATGAGTCTACAAGTGTGATGAATTTGAACCAGCAAGGGTTTGCTGATAAACATCACTCAAGTTGTGAATCTAAAGGTAAGTTTCTTTTTGAAGATAAGAACATGTATGGAGATGTTAGTATGATCCCACTTTCAGATTTATATGTGCTAATGATTGAAGGTTTTTTAGTGGAGACCTATGGAGATATGGAAGAATAAATCAATATTTTGATTTAGCTAGATAAGAAAGAACTAGACTGTAAAGTGAATGTAACTACTGCTTATCTAGTTGATTCAAATCCAGGCCTGCATTGGAGGGTGAAGAGGAAAGAGGAAGTGATTTTCCTTTTGAAATGTGTTTTCTAGATTTGGAAACAGTGAAGAGATATGATGTTTTGAAAATGCACTGCACTTTGTTTCTAGAGCTTTTTCAACTAGAATGTGTCTACTTTCAACAGGATCTGGCTAGTGATGAAAAGGATGTTTGTGATAGTCTGCTAGTTTCTAATGAGCTTGAAGACATGCCTTACTATGAAAGTTTTTCTTTTCATAGTTGCTACAGTAAATATTTGTAGGGTGCTGATTTTATTTTTGAGTTGGATGGATGTGAGTATGAAGATTTTAGTTTTGAATTGAGTTCAAGTGCTGAACATGGTGATAAAGATGATGGTAATTCTCAGCTAGTAAGTGTACTCACATTTCATGATGATTAGCCTTACATCAGCTTGCAAGATGTAATGGGAAAAGGTTACAAAGTTTTTCTACAAGCTAATTTTACTCTTGATTCTAAGGAGTGTATGTGTGAGGTAGTCTGGTATGATAAGATAGATTTTGATCCTCATACACTGGGCAAAGATGAATACACGTATTACATTCTTGTGGATTTTCCTATCAAGATTTTTCATGAGTTTGACCATGTACATGAAAGGAAAAATTCCAGGGTCATCTCTATGCAAAGGGATGAGGACCAAGTGTTTGATAGAGGTAAATGAGTGACAGGGCATAGAGGTTCCAGTTGATGTAAATATGTACAGTTGTTCCCCTTCAGCGGTAGTGTTAGTTGGAATTAAGACCCAGCTTTCAAGAGCCTTGGAATTTTGAGTTTTAAAATTTTTGGAGTGATAAGGAATGTGATTGTGGATTGGTCTGCTTCTTCCCAGAGATCTGGATCCTTGCAATGCCTACAGGAAGCATACATCCCCAACCAGA
This sequence comes from Chamaecyparis obtusa, assembly GCA_027943335.1. Taxonomy (NCBI): domain Eukaryota; kingdom Viridiplantae; phylum Streptophyta; class Pinopsida; order Cupressales; family Cupressaceae; genus Chamaecyparis; species Chamaecyparis obtusa. The sequence continues at coordinate 178,239 of BSBK01005143.1, read as the reverse complement.
GCCACTGTTAGCCCATTTTCCAGTCATAGCAAAATCTTATGAAAATGGCCTATTTTCTTGAAAATTTTCTTGAGTGCCCTTGGCCTTGTGTTCTTCAATGTGTCACCTTGCCCCAGTCCAAACGCACATGCTGAATCATAAGCCTAGAGAGATATCCAAGTTTTAGGGTCTACAGGAAACATAATTTCATAATCTGCCTAAGTGTCGAAAACCCACAATATTTTTGAAAATCCACGATGTTTTTAGTCTATGTGTTTTCAATCTTTTACTAATAATCTACGTTGTTTTTGACCCTATGCTTCCTATTTTGTGCACTTCTCTGCTGGCATCGAAAAATCTGTGTTTTCGGTCTTTCTCTATGTGAAAAATCTTATCTATTTTCGACCTTGGTCCTAACTGCGCAGGTGCGATGTCTAGTGGGGCCCAGTCCTTGCATGTTCTATGTTGTTGATTCTCTAGGTTTTCTAGCAGTTACATCTCCTATCCAGCGACCTGGTGACTATGTTGTCACATTATCTCTGGATATCTGGCGGTTTGTGGCTAGCATCCAGTGACTCGATGGGCGGTTTGTCACATTGTCACTGAATGCTTGGTGGTCTTATGGATTTTTTGCATGATCGCAAGGGCCAGTTCTGTGGCTTGCAATCATGCGACCAGTTGACACATGTCTATCATGGTGAGGTGGTGATCGATTGGTGGGCTGAGTTATTCTTGATTTCCCGGTGTGGTTAAAGTTTGGAGAGGATTGGTGGTTTTCATATGTTCACGTGGAAAAGATGCAAGATGTTTAGCCTTTTCACTTTTGCAACGGCTGTTAGATTTTTCTGTGTGGGCGTGAACTGAGCTCCTCCTGATTGGTTGTCACATGGCTGCATGTTAGAGTTTCTTGACATGCGATCATGTGACCGCCTACCACTTATCCACGTGGGTCCTAGTTCTTCCTATTGTTCCCCTTGCTTGGTGGTTAATTTCTCATTCCGTGACCTGGTGACTAACTGTTATCTCCTTGTCACTTGATTCTGGTGGTTATTCCCTTAGCACTCAGTGACTTGGCTAGTGGTTTTCTATGCTTCAGTCACAATGTTGCATAATGGTGGCAATCTTGTGGCCTTGTTGCATGATCACAACGGTCATTTTCATGGCTTGCAATCATGTGACAAGATTCTTCCTTGCTAAGGCCTAGTGGCAGGTGGTGATGTGGTAGTTCATCAATGGGCCCAGTTGTTAGAGCCCTTTCAATCCTACGGTTGCCGCATGACCGCAAGGAATATTCTTTCCCCTTGCGATCATGCGACAACTATCTGATCTAGTAGTGTTTAAAAGAGTTGATGGGCGGTGGATCCATTTGTCGGGTGAGGTGATGTGCTTGATTTTCATTTGCTAGCAAGTGCTGAGGTGGATGTGCCTGGCGGGACCGTTACTTAGTGGCAGGTTGCAGCGGTAGTTATGCTGGCGGTTATAGGTTTGCAGGTTGTCGCATGTTCACGTAGCCTGTCTCCATGCTATGTGATCATGTGACAACTATTGATATTGTAGTTGCGAAGTTAGCCTGAGGTGCCTGGATGGTTAGTGTTGCGAAGCCTGGGAAAGATAAAGATGGGACAGTGGGGATATAAAGCTACTAAAGGTTTAAATCATGACTGCTGATGAACTGGGCACCAAGGATGTAGCCATTTGATTTCAAATTCAAATTTTATGAGGGTTTCCAGCAACCAAAAAGGACTGGTTTTAAATTTTTTTGTGGCCTGATTGGATTTTTTTGGTGTTGCGATGTGGTCCAAGGTTTATGCGGTTGATTACAGAGGTTGATTTGGTACGTGGTGAAGGACAATCTTGGCTCGAGGTGTATTTGCAGTGAATTTTGTGACTGTTTAAGCAGGTTGGGTGGGTGAAACCCTAGCCCTAGTTGTCCGTAGCTTGTTGCATTCTCTCTGAGAATTCCAAGGCAGTAGGGGTATATGTAGTTGAGTTTTTTACTTTGTGTGGGTTCTAAATTTTGTCAGTTCCAGTGAAGGGTTCTATTCTGTAGATTTCTCCTTCTCTCTGCATATAGAGTGTTCCTCTTTCTCCTATTGGCTCAGAGAATACAATGCATGTTGTAGTAGATTTGTCTTATGTATGAGGACTTAATGTATTATTATTGTCACTAAGCTATCTCCATTTGAATTTTGAATCATTAATCATACATCAAGGGTGTGTGATTTGTCTGTTTGCATTGCCTAAGTGTTTGCAAGTGGAGTTGTCTTCACAGGGATAACTGGTTCAGAGTTAGTGTTCATGTATGTATGAGCTGAGGTTTTAAGGATATTTTAGGCTTATCTTCCAGTGGATGCTTGTTAATGTGTTATCTGTTCATAGGTCTCTTCTAAGGGTAGGGTCAAAATCCTTTGATGGATAATAACATATTTGAATGCACAGGTGGGTACTAAGTTGAGGTTTGGTCATGGTGTGTGATTGATGTTAGGCATCAACACATTGAGCATATTGTATTCTTGTTTCATAACTATCTCTTGCAATAGGGTATTTGGCTCTGTGGCTCATTGGATAAGGCACTGGTCTATCAGAGACTTAGGGCATCTCATGGGACCTATCAATCATTTTAAAATCATTTCCTTCCAATTCCACCCTTTCCCTTTCTTATTGTTAGGATAGGTCTCTGATTTTCATACTCACTCCATGCAAGTAGGGCTATTGCATGAGATATTGGCTTCATTGGGGTACAAGATACCTAGGAGTCTGAGAACTATTCCATAGTAATGCATCTATAGGCCTTTTGTTCATCAACTCAACAAGTTGTATGAGTGTGTAGATGAGGTATACCCGCCTGAGTGAATGTGGAGCTCAAAGAAGAAGGAAGATTTCTCTCTATCCTAATCAATTGGTTTGTTTTCCTTGTCAAACTTGAGTGTCTAACTGAGATCTAAGCCCAACTATTTGATTCAAGCTTGGTCCTGCAAGGAGAAGATCCAACATATTCTATTAAGAAGTCGACAGTCTTATGTAATTGTGAAAATTTTATGTAACGTGTAAAGGTTTATAGTTTGTAATTATAAAGAAAATGATTAAGTTTAAGAAGATAGTTTTGGAACTTTAAATAGTCATTCCAAATAATGTTTGGAACATTCTAGATTCTTTGAAGACACTAGCTATAGAAGAATATTTCAAAATAAGGGAAAAGACTTTAGATGATAACCTCCCTATATGTTCAGTTGAAGAGAAAATATTGAGAACCAAACTGAGAACTCTACAAATAATGAACAAGGATTATGAGTTGGTAGAGAAGGATACTGACAAAGTGTTTGAGAAGGTATTCTTGGATAGACACATGTATCCTCCTAGTATGCCTACAACCTAAGTTTCCTCTGAGTAAGTAAAAGCAGCTAAGATTCCCAATGCACCGATGAGAGGTCCATAGGATTTTGTGTCCATAGTGCCAGAACCTACATAAGCAATGGAACAAAAAGAAGACACTATAGTGATTGATAATGTTGAAATATGAATGGCGGACACAGATAAAGACCTAGATAATTTTGAGGAAGCCTTTGTGAGAAAAGAAGAGGCTGAGATACTATGTGTTGATGACACACCTATGTAGCAAGAAGAAGTTCAGATTGAAGACTTAACTAGACAGGAAGAAGAAAAGGAAGATGAACCTGTAGATGAGCCCTTTGTTGAAATACCAGTGAAGGTAAAAAGTGAAGTTATGGATAGCACACTCCTTGCCCCTAATCTCTCAATCTCATTGTTGTCAAGTTTGACCCCTGATAGAACTAGTCTAGACTCTTGGAGAGAAGAAGATTTGATAAAAATAAGTGTGATAGAAATGGTAAAAATGAAGGAGAAACAAGTAATGAGGAATCCATTATTTGTTGAATTAGTAAGAATTCTAAACAACCTATTGCCTAAGGAAAAGAAAGCATCAAGTATACATTTAGTAGATGATGTCAACACCATCTTGACATGCTTCAAAGAAAATTTGTCAAGTCTTGAGGAATCAACATCCAAGATTGTAGAAGAGAAATATCTCAAGAAGAGGCTAAGTGAATTAATTGGTAACTTCACACTTGACCTCAATTCTCTTAAGGTTGGTCAAGCTATGCTGAAGGAGATAACAACAAAAGGAAGAAAAATAATTGCTAACTATATGAACAAAGACAAACTTACATCAGATCTTTCCAAGAAAATTTAGGAAGTTGAATCCATGATGGAAGCTATGATAAAATCATTAGAAGACCCCTCCCAACATTTAAACATATGTAATAATGTCTATCAAGGATAGTTAGACAAAATTGAGAAGGCAGAAAAAGAAATGGCTAAGATAAGGGCTAGGCAAACTTAGTTAAGGAATGCACTTGCACCCTCCTTAGATGTGTTGAATCAAAATATGAAGGAGATAGATGCCACTATTATGATATATGATCAAGGTCCCAGAAAACATCTAGAAAAGATGGAAAATTTAACTTATGCATTATGCGCCCATCTCTAGACAGTAGATGCACTCAAGACATTTTGGCAGCAAGAGATCCAAAACCTCAAGATTGCATACTCGGATGTACTCACTGTGTAAGTACTTGAAGTTTGATTTTTGAGCACCTTTGTCATTATGTCAAAGGGGGAGTAGATTAATAAGGAGCATTAGAAGGATAGAGTAATATGGAGTAGTAGAAGGGAGATATAAGATAGATTATAGGATGTACGGAAAAAGATAAGGATATATGTTAGAATTTTTTTTGTAAAGATGTAGTTTAGCAACTTCACCATATTCCTTTGTTGCCATTAATAATAAAGGAGGATATTGTTGGAAAGTTGACTATACTAGTGTATATGACTAAGATTAGTGCTTTCATTGTGGCAACAAAGTCAGATAGAGTTTTGGTGTCAGTGCACTTACTTAGAAGATCAAAATTTGGCTAAGTATGGAAGACAAAGCAGATTGTTAAGTACCTGATGAACAAAGCATCAATGTACATGCGTATGATCAGGTTTTGGTATGCACCCTTGAAGATAATATTTTGAATATGTAATCATGCTAATTCTAAGAATGCATTGTCATATGAGTTAGTATGAAGAAGTTGTAGTGAGTTGAAGTGTCACAGTCAGTGAGTGGTAGAATAGAATAGAACATGCAGTCGATAGACAAGATTTTGATTAGAGGCTATTATTTTGTTTTGTAAAGGCTATGGACCTATTGTATTTATGTTATAGACTTTTTAATATCATTATATGTAAACACACTTGATCCAATTCATTTGGAAGTGTTGTATGTCATAGGTTATAGGCCGACCTAGTGAATAGTTTTGTTTGCACCTACAAATAAGACATGTACCTTTGTATTTGAGCATGGCATGAGATATAGAGTTGATAGAAGAAGAAAAGAAGTGTGAAAAGAAAATTTGGTATGATATAGAGCTTTACAAGAGGTTAAAGCATTAGCACACAAAAGGAATGGATCAGACAAGCAGTGTCATAGCAGTAGTTCACCATTGCAGATATAGTGTGTATCTGATATCCAGGAGGTTGCAGCCTTCCTTATTGAGCAGTGAGCTTTGGCACTGAGCCAACCACCCCTAACAGGGTTTGTTACTTCAAGACTCCTAATAGGGTCTAACCCTTGACAAGGTCATTGTAATCAGCTTTGTAAAGACTTCTCCTAACAGGGCAAAGGAACATTAACAAGTTCATAATACACAAGTACAATTATTAGTGGGTATTAATTCCCACTAGGTTTTTTCCTTTGGCCAAGGTTTCCCCGTAATCATATCTGGTGTTATTTGTTATGGTTGGAAAGTTGGAAATTAATCACAAACTAATTTATGAAACAATATTGGTAGGGAGTTCTAATTTGAAAGTGGATTATGGTGGACATCAAACCTCAATATTTATGTTTGAACACTTGTATTTATTGGGTTATGAATCTCAATGGTCACATCACCATTTTCTTTGTATAAATGACTCTATGCAATCTATGTATTGATTTTATTATGGATTAGATTAATATAAACTAATCCCCTCCTTGAGAAAAAATGTAGGCAATTGTTAAACCACTATAAATATTGTGTTTTTTCTTCTTTGTTTCTATTTTATTTTAGATCTCTTCCTTTTTCTAAAAAAATGGAATTAGTATTAGGCCCAAGGAGAGGTTGATAAAAGATGGAAAAAGATAAAAGTTATTATGTCATCGATGAATTTCTTGAAAATTTAGGCTTGGTAGAGAATGATGTTGTGCATGCAAAAAATAAAATAATTTGCAATGTGCGTTGGTGGGAAGGCTAGGAAATCAAGCCTGAACCTAAACTATAAGAAGTTTTCAAGATCTCAAATTTGATATTAGTGCAATTATTGAACACAAGGTGATGTGCAACATATGAAAGCCATCCTGAAAGAGTTACAAAAGAGTGTAAAGGTAGAAAAGATTGAAAATTCTATAAAAGCCCTAATATTGGTCAATTATAAAATGGTTTCTATTACTTCTATCTTCAACAGCGATGATCCAAATACTTTTTCTTCTAGAGTTCATAGGATTTTGTAGCTGTGTTACTCTATAGAGATCAATTCTATAAAAAAAGAGCCTACCCCTAGGGAACAAAAGTCTATGAGACATGAGAATTTCACCATGGAATAAAATGAAGGGGCAGATGAAGACGAAGAGAATTTTCTGATAGAGTTGATGACCAAGACCAAAGATGAATCCAATGACAAGGTTAAGGAAGTGAAGATCATGACTACCCAAACATCTATTGTTGCTTCTCTAGAAGAGATAGTCCACAAGTTTTCATAACCACCAAGGATATTGGGGGCAATGAGATCGATGGTGGATAGAAACCATAGGCTTTTGGAATACGATAAGAGAAAGAGACAAGAAAAGGATTCAAATTTTATGAGGGTGGCCTCTATTTGGAATAGGGATGAGGCATTTGGACTTCCAACAAGTTTTTTTCTTGAAAAAGATTGGGAAAATTTCCTAGAAGAGGATTTGAAAGGCCAAGCCATTCAGGTTCTAGATCAGGGTGTTTTGAAGGAGACATTCTTCAATCCTCACAACTCTATGGAGCCTTTACATGTCGAAGGTGATTATGAGTTCCCATGAAGGTCTTTGGACTTTAATAACAAATGCACCTATTATCCCTTGTCTCTTCTTCCCATGATCTTCTCTCACCACTCAGGGTAGACTTCCATGTCAATGCATCCTAGTCCATGGTGGATATTGTACAACTACAATTGGGTCATCCACATGATGACATAACCGTAGGGATTTTGAAGGTAAAAAATAATTTTCTACACTATCATACATAGACTATGATCAATGCAGTATTGCTTATAGCTCAATCTATAGAAAAAATGAATTCAGTTCATTCAAGTGATAAAGGAATATTTGTTGATAGCTTGGGGTCCCTATTGTTGTTCATTTCTCAAGTAATAATTTTGATTGTAAAATAAAATATATTCCAACCCTTTTGGAGGATACGTAGGATAGTTACATAAAACATTTCAATCACAATAAATAGACAAGATGCATGAGTACCTATGATAGTAGGTTCGGTTGTCCTAATAATGTATATGGTAAGGGGAAATCCTTTGATTTACATATGACTATATTTATCATTCGCATAGAGATAATGATGTTAGTTAGAACATAGATGCTTTACAATCGGTTCAAAGTGGTCTACATAATTTCCCTCATGATGTTGATCAACAAAGTCAAGTTACTAAATTATGAAGATCCACAAAATAGAGGAGAATTTTGAGTTTTGTTGGGTGGATTGATCTACATGATGGAAGGTATGATACATAGTAATATTCTCTATTTAGGACTTTGAATTATGTTCATCATGATGATTTCCATCATCCCAATTTACCTAGTGCATCCATTGAGAAAGGATGGCCTGTTAGTAATGAATGCTAGATGTTGGTAGTCATTCTGTAGCATTTGTTGTTGCATTCATGACTATGATTGTCATTTATGTCAACACAGTGATCTTCTGGAGACTAGCAGAGAAGTAGACAGTGTTTTGATTAGCACACATGGGATATTGTAGTTGGAGCTATGTGATGCTGAGGTTATAGTCTTTGATATGTTATATGTCTATGGTTAAGAGTGTAGATAGTAATTCATTGATTCATGAAAGTTATGAGCATTTTGGTAAAAGCAGTATTCAGGCAGTGTTCCTGAGTAGCGGTTTGTGGAAATCGGATGATATCTCCTAATAGGGATGGAATCTAGTTTTGCGTAGTTAAAGGTAAGTTTGAAACACATTGATGGTGACGTGGTTCACAGTGAAAACTTTGAGGTTGTACGAGTGAAGATATATTGCATTTAGAAGCTGACAGTTTTGTGTAATTTTTATTTTGTAATTGTGTGCCAACTCATTTGTAATTATTTGAGTGTGGTATAAAGGAAGGAATGTTTTTCCTTATTGTATGTAGTGAAAATATTAAAGAAGTGTGAGCATGGTTTGGTTGCATGCAAATGTAAGCATGAAGTGAAGAAAAGAGCCTAAGAGATTATGAAAGTGAAATTGTGAAGGAAGACATGTGAAGTACAGAGATCTGGAATTGAGATATGGTGTAGCAGTGAGTGTGGTTTAGCACAGTAAAGAGGTAACATATTTCATATTATTTTTCTAAATAATATTAAGGTTATTTGGACAGTGTTTTCAGTGATCTTACCCTAAAGTTGTTTGGGCAGTGGGTCCTTCTGTCTTCCATAACTCTTAACACAGTTAGAATCTTTTAACAGGGATTCAAAATCTCCTAATAGGGATTTATATGTATTGAATGCATTTCATAAGACTCATAATAGAGTCCATCCTCTCACAAATAATATTCATATTAGTGCATCTTTTGTGGGCATCATTCCCACTGGGGTTTACTCTTTGATCAAGAGGTTCCCTAGTCAACATATCTTGTGTTATTGTGTCATTGTGTATGAATATCTTTGTATGGTTAGTAATTGCATTTCTTACATGGTTAAATGTTGTTGAAGATGTTAAAAGCTATAATTATCTAATAACTAATTCACCCCCACCCCCCCCCTCTCAGTTATCTTGGTGCACTTTACTTTCTAACAAATGGTATCAGAGCAGCAGGTCCTTGAAAGGAAAGTTTAACAGCTTAAGGAGATCCATGGTGAATTTTAGGAAAGAAAGCCCTAAGTTTGATGGAGCAAATTTTGACAGCTAGAAGGAAAAGGTGAGGACACATCTATTGTGTTTAGGACCAAGCTATTGGTTGATTACAAAGAATGAAAGGACTATAATTGAAGAAGACAGTCTTGAAACAAGTTCTAAAGATGAGGTAGATCTATTTATGGGTAACATACTTGCAAGAGAAGCACTCTTGACAGCACTTCCAGAGAAGGAATACAGTCAGGTAAAATGTTTTAATAAATCTAATGAAATTTGGAAAGCTTTACACTCTAGTTTTGAAGGTGATGAACATACAAAAAGAGCTAGATTACATAATTGGATATGTGCATTTGAAGATATTAGAATGATGGAAGATGAATCTATTAGGAGCTATATTGGTAGAATGTTAGAAATTATTGTAGGGATAAAATCTTGTGGAGGATCAAAGATAGAGAATGAAGTGATATAGAAAATTCTGAGGACATTGACTCCTGTATTTAAGTAGACAACATAGATGATTGAATAAGTTATACCTTGTACTACAAACTTTACAAGAGAGACTCTTCTTGGAAGATTAGAAGAAGTAGAGATGAACCTGAGGTTATCAGGAGACTTACCTAGAATGGAGATAGCATTCAGTGCTCTTAGTATTCATCCTACTTTGTCAAGAAGTACCAGTGTGAGTGGAGATTATGCTAGCGGTAGCAGATCTAGAAATGAAGAAGATATGAAGATTGAAGAAGGTATTGCCTTGCTTGTGAAAAGAGAACCAGACGGTAAGAAAATTTTTAATTGTTGGACTTGTCAATAATATGGTCATTTTGCATCTAAATGTCCTAAGAGAGTTAAGAAGTACATAAATAATTTCAAGCCTAGAAGATCTAAAGAATGTTATTATGCTAATGATGAAGATCTTGAAGCTAGGATAGAAAGAACTTTGAGTGAAAGTGATACTGAGAATAATGATGAAATAGGATTTGTAGCAATTAAAGAAGAAAATTTTGAATTTAATTTTAAAGAAGAAAAAGCATTAGTTTCCCAAGTTGAAAAGAAAGATGATTAGATTATAGATAGTGGTTGTTCACATCATATGACTGGAGATATGAAGAAGTTCATAAAGTTTAACAATTATGATGGAGGAGTTGTTAGAGTTGGTAACAATGCACCTTATTTGATTAAAGGTATAGGATCTATTACTCTTGATGGAAAGACTAATACTGATGATGTTTAATTTGTTGATGGATTGAAACATAATCTTTTGAGTGTTGGACAGTTAGTGGATAAAGGATATCAAGTTTGGTTTACTGAGAAAACTTGTGTGATAAAGGATAAAGATGGAAATCTAATTGAAACTAGATCTAGAACTAGAGGTAATGTATTTTAGTTGAATCCTAATGAGATGACATGCTTGATTACTAAAATTGATGATAGTTGGTTATGGCATAGAAGGTTTTGTCATATAAACTTTGATAACATTGTGAAAGTGAGTACTACACTTGTAGTAAGGGATTTTCTTAAAATTATGAAACCTACTAAGATGATTTGCAAAAAATGTGTGATGGCTAAGCAGAAGAGAAGTTCATTTCATAGTAAGAAGTTCACATCGGTAGAGAAGTTGGAGATTGTTCATACAGACTTGAGCAGTCCTACCAAGACTAGAGGATTCTATGGAGAAAGGTATTTTATGATTCTTGTTGATGATTTTACAAGAATGATGTGGATTGCATTTCTGAAAGAAAAATCTAAAGCATTTGATAAGTTTAAGATCATTAAGAATAAAGTTGAGAATGAATTTGGAATGAAGATTAAATGTTTGAGATTTGATAGAGGTGGAGAATTTACTTCTAGAGAATTTAGCACCTTTTGTGAAGTGAATGGTATTAAGAGAGAGTTTTCAGCCCCTAGAACACCTGAACAAAATGGTATTGCAGAAAGAAGAAATAGGTCAGTAACTGAAGCAACAAGAGCTATGTTATTTGAGAATGACTTGGCGAAGACATTTTGGAGAGAAGCAATTTATACAACAGTATATACAATAAATAGAGTACAAATCAAAGTAGACACATATAAGACACCTTATGAATTATGGTTTGGACATGCACCCTCAGTTTAGTATTTTAGAATTTTTGGAAGCAAATGTTATATAAAGAGAGATGATGATATTGGAAAGTTTGATCCTAGAAGTGATGATGGTATTTTTCTTGGATATTCTTTGAAGAGAAAAGCATATAGATGTTACAATAAGAGAACTAAAACTATTGTTGAGAGTGAAAATGTTAAAGTTGATGAGAAGTTTAAAATTTAGGAAAGAATGCTTGATTATGAATCTAATGAAAAAGCTAATCCTCAGCCTAGCATTAAAATTACTGAAATATTCTATGAGACTGACAGTGAATTGTTGAATGAGAATCATACTGTAGAAGAAACCAAAGAAGAAACTAGAGAAGAATCTAAAGAAGAATCTACAATTGAAGCAAGATCTGTGACTATGACACTGAATAGGTATCTATCTAGACATCATCCTGTTGAACATGTTATTGGAAGTTTGGACTAAGGATTTATGACTAGAAATAAGGTACATTTATGTTTGATTTCTCAAATTGAACCTAAATCTACTAATGAAGCTTGTGAAGATGAACATTGGATTAATGCTATGAAAGAAGAACTAGATCAAATTGAAAAGAACAAGACATGGGAATTGGTTCCTAGACCTAAAGACAAGAATGTGATTGGAACTAAATGGGTATTCAGAAACAAGATGAATGAACAAGGAGAAGTAGTAAGAAACAAAGCAAGATTAGTATGTAAAGGATACTCGTAGCAAGAAGGAATTGACTATGAAGAAACCTTTGCAGCAGTAGCAAGACTTGAAGTAGTAAGAATGATTTTGGCTTATGCAGCTTTTAAAAAATTCAAAGTGTATCAGATGGATGTGAAGTTCACATTTCTGAATGGTGAATTGGAAGAAGTCTACATTGAGAAGCCTGAAGGTTTTCCTTTGACTCGAGAAGGAGATATGGTATGTAAACTAAAGAAAGCATTATATGGACTAAAGCAAGAACCTAGAACTTGGTATGCTAGATTGGATAAGTACTTGTTAAAATTGGGATTTACTAAAGGAACAATAGATAGTAATTTGTACACAAAATAAATTGAAAATGGATTGTTACTTACAGTTATTTTTGTTGATGACATTATCTTTGGAGGAGAAGATGAAGCTAGTGACAAATTTGCTGATGAAGTGAAGACTGAATTTGAAATGAGCATGATTGGTGAGATGAAATACTTTTTGAGATTACAGATAACATAGAACAATGATGGTATCTTTGTTAACTAGATAAAGTACTTTAATGATTTTCTAAAAAGATTTGGAATGGAGAACTATAAAATAGTTGGAACACCTATGGTTATAGGACACAAACTATCGAGCAAAGATGAAACACCAGCAGTTGAGTAGAAGAAATACAGATCCATGATTGGAGTATTGCAGTACTTAACACACACTAGACCGAATATACAACATTCAGTTGGAATGGTAGTAAGATTTCAAGCTGAACTTAGAGAGTCACATTATGCAGTAGTAAAGTGGATATTGAGATATTTAAGAGGCACAATGGACTATGGATTGTGGTATGAAAAATATGATGATTTCACCCTATTTGCATATACAAATGCTGATTGGGTAGGTAGTGTTGATGATAAGAAAAGCACCAATGGTGGAGCCTTTTTTCTTGGAGGAAGATTGGTTTCCTACTTGAGCAAGAAGCAGAATTGTATTTCATAGAGTACAATAGAAGCAGAATATGTAGTAGTAGCAAAAAATTGTAACCAAATAATTTGGATGAAGCAGATGCTGAAGGATATTGGAATTAAGTTTGTTGAGCCTATTGTCATACATTGTAACAACACTAGCACAGTTAGTATGTCTAAGAATCATGTATTGCATTCTAAAACTAAGCATATAGAGATCAAGTATCATGTTGTAAGAGAGAAAGTAGTTGAGAAAGAATTCAGACTAGAGTACATAAGCACAAAGGAACATATAGTAGACATATTTACAAAGCCTTTGCCTAAGGATACATTTGAGTATCTAAGAGGTATGCTTGGGGTTATTCCCTAGCCTACTTTTGAGTAATGATGCAGTTGATTGCATCCGTCTAGTGGTATATGAGCCCTATCATTTTCTGGATTGGATTTTGGTACTTCCTCTATGGGGGAGTATGTGTATCTGAGCTGAGTCATGAGGACTCTTAAGAATGTATTTTCTGAAATAGTTTCTTTTGACATTGAGTTGTTGTTGACATAGTGATGAAATTTCTGTCATTGATGTCAATGGGGGAGAAGTGTACATGAAAAACCCTATGTACCATTTGTTGGAGAGAACTGAATAGGATAAAAAAGAAAGATTTGATTGATGAAGAGGATTTGAAGATTTTCAGAGCATCAGTGCAGCAGTGTTGCAGTATTGGATTTTTGGAACACTGGATGTTTTTCATCTATGTTGCCACCAATACCAATGGGGGAGATTGTTAGGAGTGAATGCTAGATGTTGGTAGTCATTCTATAGTAGTTGTTGCATTCATGACTATGATTGTTATTGATGTCAACACAGTGATCTTCTGGAGACTAGCAAAGAAGTAGATAGTGTTTTGATTAGCGCACATGTGATATTGTAGTTGGAGCTATGTGATGTTGAGGTTATACTCTTTGATATGTTATATTTCTATGGTTAAGAGTGCATATAGTAATTCATTGATTCATGAAAGTTATGAGCATTTTGGTAAAAGCAATATTCAGGGAGTGTTCCTGAGTAGCGGTTTGTGGAAATTGGATGATATCTCCTAATCAAGATGGAATCTGGTTTTGTGCAGTTAAAGGGAAGTTTGAGACACATTGATGGTGATGTGGTTCACAACACAAAATTTGAGGTTGCACGTGTAACACCCCGCCAGGCAACCCAAGAGGACAAGACATAAAACCTCTATAAAATGAAAGTAGTGAATTTTTTTTAATTTATTTATTTATTTTAACTAGAATAATATTCATCATTACACTTCATATTTCTAAAAGAAGAAATAATTTTCTACTACTTGAATGTAAGATTTATACAACTTAAGTCCTCCCGGGTTCCCTAACGTCGCTACCTAAGCAACATCATATAAACCATTTACATGCATAAGATATTCACAGAATCATGAGCTTAAAAGATTTACATTCATTTTAATGCACCAAGTTAAATGTCCCTAACTTATTTCTTTTATTAAACATAGGTTAATCATCCAACATCATTATTCCTTTTATCAACTCATTCCATAAATTCATATTGATTTCATCTACATCTACTATCCTTTATATCACTTTTCTCTAATAATTTAGGTAAAAGATTAATATTCATTAAGGTAGGCATTATCCTAGGTATTTCATTAACATGAACCAAGTATTAACATTATAATCAAGTTACTATTTTATTGCATTGTTTCATAACCATTCATTGTTAATAATTCCAATCACTAACCTATCATTTCTCAATAATTTTCTTGGATCCTTTCATCAAGAGAGAATACATTATTTTTGTGATACATCATTATATATAACTATATTTAAGATTATTTCCTTTACATATGGACAACATAAGAGGATAGGAGAAATAACATAAACACTTTCTTTTAATGCTAGTAACATGTCTAATATTCCACATTATTTTCCCTTTCTTTTACCTAAAACTACCCATTCCCTTATGCATTGCTTTGAATTGAGATTACATCAATACTACAAGACTCCTTTTAGGAGATTAAAAATTACATGAATTCAAATACATAAGTACATCTCAACATATTAAAATATCTAATAAGAAATCTTCAACTGCAGATCTGGAAAGGAATATGTGCTAGGATCATCCAGAGAATCATGAACAATACCTCGATATAAATATTAACCACCCAACCACGTGGAACCAATAGGCCCACTCCCCCGAGCTAGGAGATAGAACCAAAGGCCCATACAAGAGGTAACAACTAGAAAATTCCTAAGGTGGTGATAAAAGTTCACCAAAGTCACAACAAAAAGGAAAAGACAAGAAGACCACAAGGAATACCAGAGGCATGATCAAATTTGATAGAGACTCTAAGCTACAAGCTAGGTGAGTGTCATCGCATAGCCCTCACCCCTTGGGTTGTCCTGGTACTAGCCACTCTTGGCCCCGGCCCCCAAGTAGGCACATGCGGAACCGAATGTCTCTTGTACAGACAAGGTCATTCAGTTGTACCTACGCATAGGTACCTTCTACCACTCCCATCCTTAGTCTTTACTAGCACTAAAGGCATGGGCGAGGCACAATTAATTTTGATTAATGTGTAATTTCCCATTCCAATAATCTCCCATTCCCAATTCATTTATTTAGGTTATCACTTGATTAAATAACTCATAGTAGGTTATCCCGGTACTAGCCACTTAGGGCCTCGGCCCCTCACTATGAGCCACTCACCTAGTGTACTTAGGTTCCCTAACATACATATAAAAATAATAAGAACATAATAGATTCATCATCAAGAATTCATATCAATTCCATAACAACATTTGATTGAGTTTAGGAAAACATATGTTGTCCCTAGTCCACTTGACAACCCTAAACCCAATATGGCATTCAGAATGTTCCAAACATATAAGAAGACATCCAAGTGATATTATAAACATATTTAGAGTATACATAGATCCAATTAACCAAAAACAAATTCTAATAGCCTCTGGTAACCATACGAAACCTTAAAATTTAATGATGTTCTTAAATTGAATTATTTCAAGCAAGGATTAAATGCAAAGAATAGTTATCATAGAACAGTCATCCATATCTTTCAAAAAACATAAAATAAAGGAAATCTCTTCGGTGGAGATTTAGATAACATAATTATGGACTCTCAATTTTATTTTTAGGAAGATCCAACGGTGGGAAAGAAAGTTATGACTTTTGGTTTAAAATAGAAAATTCTGGTTAGGGTTCAGACCTGCCTTCACTAAAACGGTTGTAATTTTCATAAAACATAATTAAAATTCACCAAACCAATTAGAAATGAAAGATAAGACTTAAGAGAATCTCTGATATCAAATTTAGACTTTTATATAACCATATCAGCCTGTAGCATACGAATACATTTGACAGAAAATTCGGAATCAAGAATGGACAGGCATAGTCTGCCAAAATGTCAAAAATAAAGTATTAATTTGACCCTAAAAATAAAATCAGAGAGATACCCATTTGAGATCTGTGAATTTTACTTCCATAAAATCAATTTAGTAAAACCATAGATGCAATTTAAATTGTTATAATAATAGATCTCCAAAAATGGGTTGCTAAAAACCTTAGGAAAACACATGCCAATTCTTACAAACAAAAACTCAAAACTTTAAAATAACCATACAAATGAAAAGTACAGATATAATAAATAATGATAATATATAAATAGATCTATAATCTATCAGATACATCAAGTAACTAAAATATTCAATCCATACCTCATGTCCTACGAAGGTTGAATCGAAGAAGGAAGGAAACAAAAGAGAAGACAAATCCAAACTTGAGATGCATCCTTCAAACCCTATCCACTTTCATAAATCTCCATGAAAGAAAGAAATAATTCCACAACAAAGAATCCCTCTCTCAACTACTGAAATTCTCACAAAAATGTCTCTCTCCCAAAAGCAAAGATAACCAAAAATTCTTAAAGACATATGCTTACAAACTCTCCTTCACATCTCCAAGTTTTCTCTCCAAAATCTCCATAAAAAGTAAGGCCATCCTCTCCTCAATGCTTCAGCCCCAAAATCCCCTCCCTTCAAATGAGAAAGTAGTGCATATAAATAGATTTCCAAAGGTTGAGAGGAAAAGTAACCAATTCCCAACTAACTCTTAACTAAAGGGTATTATAAAATAGCTTAATATCATACAACTATATTACTCAAATATACAATAAAAGATTATTTGTATTCATTCATACACACATGTAATATTATCCTAACATATATGCATATGCCATCATTAATTACATCAATATCTATATATATAACCTATCCTCATTATTAATAATTAACAATTGAGAATAATATACCTCGCATTATTTAATATTTAATTATTAATAATATTATACTTTACATTAATCCCGAAATATACACCATCAACAATATCTACAATAATTAACATATAATCACATATAAATTATATATATATAAATACATATATGTGTGCACCCATATATATATTTCCATATATATATATATATATATATATATATATATATATATATGCCAAATACCAAACACTATAATCTATAAGATTATGAAGTAATAGATCACAATATTATTACCTATTTATAATTACTATAGGATATAACACTGAGGTAGAATAAAATCACATGCCTCAAAATAAATCTAATCATCGAAAGAGGCCATAAAAATTAACTATGAAACATATTGAGAAAACTATAAGATCAAACAAGGTCAACCAGAGTCAACAAGGAAAGTCAAGCCAAACTCCTGAAACACAACATAGAAAGATTAACTAAGAATCATACCAAGAAGGAGAAATAAATAAAATGAGTAAACAATTCATACAACCAAATGGATTCAAGTGGCCACAAGGCACTAACTACAACCATGCCCAACCGGGTGCGTTGGATCTGGGTTTTTGACCCAAAGGTTGACTGACAAAGAAGGAACCCTAATATTTCCAAATTGGAATAATGACAAAGGAAGACTCATGTAGGGGCCTTAGTACTATCTCCTTAACAACAACCATCAAGGATTTGAGGGCATGCTCAGACCTGTGAAGCCAGGTGAAGTCGATGCCCGGTACCTGCAAGCCTGCATCACAAAGAAGAAATACATATGCACGGATATACGTATAAAAGAAAACATTGCAGACAGATGACCAGGATCGATACATCGTGTGGACCTCAGCTATGTGAGTAACTACGACTTCATCCTGAATCATGAAAACACATCATGTATATATATATACACTCAAAGCATGTAGCATCATCATAACGAAGGTTAGAATCTCAAGCATTGTGTTAGTCTCTTATCAATACTAATAATAAATCAACATAATCAAATCATCAAGTGAGATACAAGATTCATCCAATGTAACCTTAATAGAAGAAAATATAAATAACCACTTATATATATCTATCAAGTACATATCATATAACATCCTAACTATGTTCATAAAGGTCTTGTAGGTACTCAATACATACATGGAGATAAATACATACAAAAGTGATACCTTTAGATAGTATGTCTGATATTAGAATCATTGAGTACTAGCTTATGAAATTATTATAAAAAACTATAGGAATAGATCAAACAAGTATCATGTACAACTTAAGCTGTAAGAAAACATTGAAGGATCTTAATTCTTTCAAAAACACAAAACTTATATTAGGGTTAGAGGGGTATTACAGCACGAGTGAAGAGATATTGCATTTGGAAGCTGACAATTTTGTGTAATTTTGATGTAGCGTATGGAAATTTTTATTTTGTAATTGTGTGCCAATTCATTTGTAATTATTTGAGTGTGGTATAAAGGAAGGAATGTTTTTCCTTATTGTATGTAGTGAAAATATGAAAGAAGTGTGAGCATGGTTTGGTTGCATGAGAATTTAAGCATGAAGTGAAGAAAAGAGCCTAAGAGATTGTGAAAGTGAAATTGTGAAGGAAGACATGTGAAGTACAGAGATATGGAATTGAGATCTGGTGTAGCAGTGAGTGTGGTTTCACATAGTAAGGAGGTAACATATTTCATATTATTCTTCTGAATAATATTAAGGTTATTTGGACAGTGTGTTCAATGATCTTACCCTGAAGCTATTTGGGCAGTGGGTCCTTCTGTCTTCCATAACTCTTAATAGGGTTAGAATCTTTTAACAGGGATTCAAAATCTCCTAATAGGGATTTATATGTACTGAATGTATTTCTTAAGACTCCTAATAGAGTCCATCCTCTCACAAGGAATATTCATATTAGTGCATCTTTTGTGGGCATCATTCCCACTAGGGTTTACTCTTTGATCAAGAGGTTCCCTAGTCAACATGTCTTGTGTTATTGTGTCATTATGTATGAATATCTTTGTATGGTTAGTAATTGCATTGCTTACATGGTTAAATGTTTTTGAAGATGTTAAAAGTTATAATTATCTGATAACTGATTCACCCCCCCCTCTCAGCTATCTGGGTGGACTTTACTTTCTAACATAGCCT
The DNA here is from genome assembly GCA_027943335.1 of Chamaecyparis obtusa. Lineage (NCBI taxonomy): Eukaryota > Viridiplantae > Streptophyta > Pinopsida > Cupressales > Cupressaceae > Chamaecyparis > Chamaecyparis obtusa. Next base: position 158,867 of record BSBK01005143.1, on the reverse strand, counting down.
AGGGAGCCTTCACATGATATTCATTCCAAACTTGAAGGATCAATTCCTTGGGATGTGTTGTTTAACTTCAAGAAGTGATGGAGAAATAAAGGGGGAAATTTTTTTCTCTTTGACATACTAAGTATTGATGACATCATTCATCCTCCACTTGTAACTTATGAGGTAAATCAAGAAGCATGATATGTTCTTCTATTTAGATCCTTTGACAAAGGAGCTACATTTGAGTTTCCAAACATAGCGAAAGTATTATCAGCAAAAGGACTGGTTATTGGAAAAGATAATATCATATATTAGAGCATTCAATATTCTTATATATCAATTCCATCCATTGGGAAAAATATTACTAGATCTTCCCAGCAATGACTAAAAATGGAAATGTTGTCCTAAATGAAAAAATGATAAGAATGTTGCAAACTATGTGAGCAATGGCTTTCATTACCAAGGAGAAGATATTTTTGACTTTGATCTAACTTGGAGAAGACACATTCAGAGTGTGCTAGAACAAAATCTGACAAAGTTGAGATAATCTCAAGGAATAGTTATTCTTCAAGATTCAAAATAGATAGCAGGGGATGCCACACTATATGGTTGTTCCAGTTGGACTTCATGGGGGAGATTTTTGGGATGTGAAGCCCAATGCTCACATGATTGTGTTGGGAATATTCTTAAAACTATGAGATTTTTTGTCCATTCTGATGGGTTAATCCTCTGGTTTGTAAAGTTTCCTAGGTCCAGGTGTCGGAGTTCTTCAAAAAATTGACATAACCTTATTTCAAAATCTTTACTCTAGGTCCTGTCCTTGAAAAATGTTGAATTCATGCAAAAATCCTCATGTTTGGCCTCTTATTTTTCTTTTATTGTTACCTTTTTAAGTCACTTGAGTGGATTAAGTTGTGCACGTGCTTAAATTTTGTGTTCGCTGAATCGAAAAAGGTCATAGCATGTCTCATGTATTATTCGGTGATTCAGCGAACAAGTCAATCCTATGTTAAGCGCCAGTTTAGTCACGTGGTCTCCAAGTATCCCGGTTAACACCTCAGTTATTAAGTGAAGTGGAGAATGTGTTAAAAGTGTTAAGTGTCATCTTTGTTCGCGTAGTCTCCAAGTATCCGGTGGTTATCAGAAAACATCTGGTGATTCAGCGAATGTATTATCTCCAATTCGCATATTCCTTGGCGGTTCTTTGCAAATGTTTCAGCGACTTGGCGACAACGGTTATTGCTCATTCTCTGAATCTAGCAGTTAAAGGCAAAATAACTGTGCAACTTGGCGAATACCATAGATCATTGTCAGGATCGACGGTAGTGGTTTAATCTTAGGTATTGTTGGGTCCTACATGTTTCATTTGGTGAATAAGCGAATGAATGAAGACTTCAAAGTTTGGCAGCCCCGACAGTTTGATATGAAGAATTTCGTGGAATGGATGTTTTAAAGTGCTCGCTTGTTCTTGGAATAAGTTAGTCAGAAGCTAAATGATTTAGCGATTCAGCGAGTCATGTGGTCGTGGGTTCTCTAAAAGGAAAAGGTAAAGGGCATAATCATTTGGCGAATGCACGAATAAAGGGATTGGCTAAGTTTTTGAGTTTTCAGTCGCTTAATCGCGGATTGAGATATTTAGTGTTTAATATAATTTGGCGATTCAACGCGCCCTTTTTTTGCTGAATCTCATAATCAAATGACCAATGATCAAATGTTTCAGTGAACTGGCGATGGCCGTAGATCATCAACAAGATCAATGGTTCATTCAGAATCTCAGAGTTAAAGGTGATGGTTAAGAAAGATTCAGCGATTTAGAGATTGAAGGTTTCGCCAGTTCTCCAAGTATTTTAGTGGTTAGGTGATCCATTTAGCGAATGTGCGAACCCTTTGTTCACTGAATCTCCAAAAGATTTAATAGTTAGCCGCGACATTAAGAGAATACGAGATGGTTTTGTTTGCTGGTTCGCTGAATAATAACTACAGTCAAGTGCTCGAAGGGTGTTGCTGTGTTCACTGATTCATGAAAAGTATCATGAGTTAAGGGTTGCATTTCAAGAACCTACGAAGGCTTTGGTCGCTAGTTCTCTAAATATATGCTAGGGTTAGCATTGCATTCAGTGATCATGAGAAGCTTTCAGTCGCGGATTCGCTACATGGGCCCAGTTGGAAAAGGTAATAAAAAAGGGGAAAGGGACTGTTGCCTGCGTGGATAAAGTACAACATCAAGTTGGAAAGTGAACTAATGAGCCATCCAATCAGTTTCAAAGGAAGATTGTATGACGTAAAAAGGTCTAAAGTATAGGATCTTAATCATTTGCCTCTTTGCCTTGTTTTCAAGTTTTTTTTCAAAATCTATCTGTCAACATCTGTACATCGGCTAGCTCCACTTTAAAAATTGGTGACATGTGAAATTGAATGCGGGAGTAGTTAAGGAGATTTACAATGATTGTGGTAGTTGTACAAGCTTGTCTGCATTGATAAATAAGTTAAGCCTCATTGTTTCCTATGTCCAAAATCATTCGAAGAGAATTGTGTCATTCTGAAGTGATTTTCGAAGGCCAAGTGAATCCATTTTGCAGAGATTGAAGGTAATTCTGAAGCCAGGATGAGTCAACCTGAGAGAAGCGTAGCATCTTCCAGCAGTGAAGCAAAGGCTAAAAGTGGTGAAGATAAGAGCAAGCCTAATTATTCAGATGAGTTTTTGAAGTTGCTACCTGGTTCCAATCAAAACAAAAGAGCTCTTGATGATGTTTTTGAAGATGTTCTAGGGTTTTGCAGAGATCCTATCACACCAAACACAACAGGTTATACTATCTTCAATTTCTTTTATAAAAATAGAGATAGTCATATACCTATATGTAATGGTTAGGCTTTGGGGTTAGGGAAATTAGTAGTGCCTGATGTATTCCTGGATGCGGATTTAATTGTTTCTCTAGCTAGGCGCTATGAATCTATTTCTAAGACTATTAGGAAAGAGGACCAGTCAGCTTTGGTTACTCTTGATAGGGGTTCATTCATGAAGGCTTTTAATGTTTATACATCCACGTCTACTGAAATTGATTTGAGCAAAGAAAAGGAGAGGTATAAGAAGAATATAGGGATAGTGAAGGACCAAATAACGAAGCATATCCCGAAACAGGATAAGTATATAGCTCCCCTCCCTGCTCACATGAATGCCCCTTACAAATTTAAGTCCCTTCAGCATTACATGAAACAAACTTGTTATGGGTTGTGTAGGGTTTTGGGAATTGATGGAGATGCAGAGTTTTTACCAGCTGACCTTTTGATGATTATCCTGGACATCCAGAATTCCCTGGTTAACACTGACTATGATTATATCTAGTACATCATTGATAGAATGCATGAGGGTCTAATTTCTTTCAAGGACAGTAAGAGCCCAATCAAGTTCATGCATTATTCTTTGCTAATGCATTTAATTTTGTTCTTCAATGATAGTAGTTTTGATTCAAACATGCTAAAGCCAAGGCTCAACTTTGAAGGCCAGTATAATCCAGTGCAGTTATGGGTGAGGATGTGGAATTCTACTTCCAATGAGGGGAATTTTTGTCTCTTTCAAAATTTCATTGTGTATCCTCTCGTAAGGATGTTAGGGATCAACACTACAAGGATATCCCCAAGGGTCCTCAGGCTCCTACGACTAGTGCAATTTGTAAACAATTGGGAGGGAGATCACAATTGGGGTGATTTTTACTTAGGGGAGAATGCTACAATTTTGAGAGTCTACAGTTGCCCCCAGCCCCCACATCTATTACCAAAGTATGTGCCTCCAAGGGTTGCTTGTTTGGAATTTGTGTGGCAGTTAATGTGGACAGATAGGGAAATTCTAGCCCCTCACAGGAAGGGTACATTTACACCTAGGCAATTCAAAATAGGTGACTTCCTGGTAGGAAAGAGGGCATTTCCTCAGATTACTACATGGTTAAATCAGTTCAAAATGGCTACTGGTGCTTGTAGGCATGTAGATCCTGAGGGCTTTATCAAAATTGCCAGGATGCTGTATATCCCAAACATTGGTGTGAACAGAGAACATGAAGGCTTGGACGAGGAAGATGTAGTCAGAAATATCATCGATGATGATGAGGTCAAGAGGAGATGGAACAGGTACTTTGATTTAATAGACTTGTCAAAACAAGTAAAGGCAGTCCAGCTTCCTTTTAAGGGTTTCTTCCTTAACCTTCCATATTTGAAAAGAATTGACAGGATGATAGAGATGCATGACACTCTATCAAATCAGTTGGAGAAGTTGATTGACCAGAGTCAACCAAAGAAAACAAAAGAGTATTCATCTTTTGATCAAGAGGATTTTTCTGATGAATCACAGTAAGGAGACAACTTGCCACAAATGGAAGATGTACAAAGTGTTAGGCCTTTTGAAGACCAACCAGAAATAGGGGATATTCCAGAGCCACCCTTGAAGAGATAGAGGCTTGAGGTGGGAGAGCCTTCAAGGTAGGAAAAATAGAGGAGAACAATTGATAGAGCATCTGCTCTAGTGCCAGGTGACAGGGTTTACCATCACCAATTGAGAAAGGCAATAAGAGAAGGAAAGAAGGTGGCCTCTGATGAAGCAGATAAGGAACAGTCCTTGTGGTCAGAAAGGGATATCAGAGAGGTCTACCAGGAGGAATTTTTGAGTGATGACCAGTTTATTAAAATTGATGAATTCAAGAGTTTTCTTATTTGGAATAAGCAGCAAGAAGTGAGGAAAGTTCTGCCTGAAGGTATGGAGCCAAGTGAAGAGACTTTGAGAGCATTAAATTCATATGATCCTAGCCTTGATCCTATAACTACAGATGAGGCTAGACAATTGGTCAAGTCAAGTGGAATGCTATTGACTCCAGGATGGGATCTGACCTCTGCTTTCATCATAGATCAAATAAGAAAGCAACCGCTGGGTAGCCTGTCATATGAGGTTCACATTGGTGATATGATAAGAGGAAGTGGCTATGACCCTAAATCTCAAGCTTTTGCAATGTGGTCCATGGCCCCTAGGACTCAAAAGCCATCCCTATTAAGTATTGAAGATAAAATGGAAGGGAATCAAATTATTTGGACTGTGCAGAATACAACAGACCTTGAAGTTTCTAAGGCAGTGACTCATTGGGCTAACCTGAATGAGGCAAAAATAGTTTAATTATCTAAAAGGTACTCAAAGTTGTTTGAAAGTGCAAACCTGGTAGCCAAGGATAGAGATTTAAAGATGATGAAGATCAAGCAACTGGAAGATGAATTGGCAGAGATCAGAGTTAAGCTAGAGGAAGCTTCGAAGGTGGTTGTTGTTCCCCCTGTGTAGATTGAGGTCCCAATTCAAATTGATGAAGAAGTACCTGAGGGACCTAATGAAGATTCAAATAAGGTAAGGATAGAGGCATCTTTGGACACCATGTCAAAGATTATACCATATAGGTGAGATAAAATAATAGACAAAATGGATACAGTTTATCAGTCAGTCAGCCAATTACACTAGACAAATAGAAAGATAAATGAATCATTGGCTGCTTTGGAGCCACTTCATAGTGTTTGTCGGGAAGAAATTTGTTGTTTGATAAACTTGATAGCTTACAAGAGCATATGCCTGAGATCCCTAGAGTAGTTACAAAAGTTTTTGAGAAGATTGGCTTAATCAATGTTGTTTCAAAGTTTTTTAAAGGTAAGTCTAACCAGGTAAGGGTTAAGTTGTTAATGTTTGATAAACATTATAGCAAGTATTTGCTTGCGGTATGTGATGACAATGGAAACCTGATCAAGTTGGAAGAATGGAAGCTGTCAATGGATCAGTTGGTGATTACATAAGATGTTTTCCTTAATAATGACAATACTCTGGATTTTGAAAGGTGTAATAACATCATTGATAGTTTATTTAAAATTGAAAATGATTGCATACGATTTGTGGCAGAAGCCAAGAATGTAACTAATTCCATGTGGGACAAGCAAGTTAGCTTGTTACAAGAATTGCAGACTTACAACTGGCTAGCAGATGATGAAGTAGCGGTTTGGGAGAAGCTGACAGTAAAGAAGAAAAAGAGGCCAGTTGTCCAACTTATCAAGGAAGAGGAGGAATAGAATTGCAGATGGCATCTGATCTGGTAAATGAGGGAGAGAAAGATTCAAAAAAAGGATGATGTAAATTAGCCGGATGGTGGTCATCATTCATGCAGCAAATTCAGCAACTGCTCTGAAATATCTTTGGACAAAGATGCCACCTGTGGATTTGTTTGAAAAAAGATCTTTGTAATGTGTTGTTACAATCTGTTTGTCAGTTTGTAATCTTGTCTCTAGTATAGGATCTTTTCTAGCCATCCCAAGCTTGTTGCATCCTTTCGAGGATTCCAAGATGGCTATGTTATAAATATTAAGTCTTTTGTTCATTCAGAGGAGGTTGAGAAATATGCGGTAGAGGCTTAACGCCATTGTTGAAATCTTAGAATATTTAATCAGATTTTGAAGTGTATTAATGCAGTGAGATTTTATTGGAATATAAAAGAATTCCCTTGCATGATTTCAATTGTCTTCTTGTTTGAATTATATGGCTTTTGTGTATTGAATCTATAAGGTAGTTTTGATATACCATTTACAAGGTATCTGTGATTTTAATCTCTAGCTCCTTTCAACGAAAGGGTAATGTCTTTAGGTTAATTTCTGAGAGCTTAGGAATTTAGTAAGAATTTGATGATCAAACGTGTTCAAGAGAAGATGAATTGTAAGGCACTTCATCTGGGATTTATTTGTGTTTCATTTAGAAGATTTCTGTAGGTATACATTTCACTGTTTGACTCTATAACCCAAAGATAAGGCACTGGTCTATCCTCGATTTGCAGAGATCTCACCCTCAACAATTTTCAAATAATAATTTACTTTCGTGTATATTTTGAGTGACTGAAAAGATAAAGTTTATATCAAGAATATAAACTATTGTTGTGATCCTTTCAAGAAGTAGATCTAAAAGGGGTTAACCTACTTGAGTTCAAAGCTCGAAAAGAAGGAGTTTATCCTTGTCACACTTGCCATTTTCTACAAATAAACATCTGCTTCCATTAATATATCATCATGGAGCATTAAGTCTGAATATAGGTACACCCACCTGGGTCTATGGAGCCCGAAGTAGAAGAAGGATGTGGTCCTTATCAATTAGCCTTTTCCCTGTGAGAATCCAGAGTTGAGAACCCGTGAGTCAAGTTTGAAAACTGTATTGGCAATTCTACATGAAAATGAGCTAACAAATTGGTGACTCTACTGGGGAATAACTTTCTGAATAGCGTGCAAAAGGTTAGTGCAAATCTTGTCTTTTGTACATTTGTAGACCAGTATAAAATATTTTCATTCCCGCATAAAAGTGGGTGGCGACTCTAAACTCTATGCTACTAGTTGCTAAATTGTTGTAAACTTTGCTAATATTGCTATACCATGAGTCGACCAAAGTACACTAGGTCTTACTACAAGAATCACCCCGAAGAGAATATGGGTGATGAGCTCCATACGCCAAGTAGAAAACAATGGTCTAGGAGAGGTCAACATACTGCTAGTTCCCAAGGCCCTTCTTGAGAAAGATCTTATGTCCCACTCCCTCATGAATCTTCATCTTCTTCTGATGATCCCAAACATGTCAAGCCTTTCACCTTGGACAAACTTTACTTGGACCGGTTCCCAATCAAGTTCCCATCATAGCTAGTGGTACAGTGGGAACTATACCCTGTCAAAATGTTGCAACTACCCCTTTGAATCAACCAACTATCCAAAGACAACTAGTTCATTTGGATAGATATAGGCCTTTATTTTTTGATGGTATTCCTGGCCAACCTAATGCTATCCCCAATGAAATCAGAAAGAAGATCCCATTATTTAATGGGAATAATGTTATTACCTGTGAAGAGCATCTAAAGTTTTTTACAGATAAAGTCAATGATTATGAAATTGAACATGAAGATGTCATAATGAAGCTCTTTGTTCAATCATTGATTGAGGATGCCAGGGATTGGTATAGGGGGTTACCTGAGAACAGTATTGCATCTTGGGAAGAATTTATCAGATGTTTTAAGGAGCAATATGCAGAACATGTGAACTCTAGTTACATGCTCAATGAGTTCAATAATATCAAGAAACATTACAATGAGAGCATGTCAGAGTTTAATAGCCGATTCCAAAAAGCTATACATATAAACTATTCCAAGTATTGAGGCTAGATGATGTGGTCTGCATGACAACTTATTTCAATTCTATGGATGGTAAGATGTCTTACCTTTTGAGAGATAAGAATCCCCATACCCTTAGAGATGCTTTCAAGTTAGCTATAAATATTGAAAGTAACCGAAAGGCATCTAGCCAAATGTATAAAAGGGATGAAAGTCGATTGTGGAAAGAAACCAGGCCACAACCTGCAAGGCCATCCAAGGAGGAGGATAGAATGGACAAAGGGCCTGGTAACAATAAAGATTTCCCAGCAAGGTTTGATAAAGGTGGTAGAAAATTTCAAGATGTGAGACCTCCTTATCAAAGGTAGGACAAAGCCCCTAATCTAAGAGATATGCCTTACAAAACAAACTGGAAAGATGGGAGGCCTGTTCCTGACAACAATGAACCCCAAAAGGGAAGGGATACACCAGATCCTTTAAAGAAAAATATAGCACATAATCTGGAAAGTACCCCTTGGTGTGTGGCCTGTAGTATGCCTCACTCACTGTTCCAGTGTGTTGTTGCTCAGGCTCTGGGAGAAGAGGCCACTGACTCATATGCAGGAGATTATGAAGGATCTGAAAAGCCTGCTATTAACATGTTTACTATTGAACTAATGAAGGATCTTGAGTCCTCAGATGATGAATTTATTTGCCCTGATGTTGATCATAAGAGGAAGATTTTCTCTGATTATGAACAACAAATATTTACTCAGTCTAATCAGGAAGAGTTTGATAATGATTACTATAAGACTCATATGGTAGAATCCAGATCAGATGAAAGACAATGGAGAAAGCCCAGTGAAGAAGAAATTAAGAGTTTAACTGTGGCTACTATTACACAAGAAAAATCCTCATACAATTTGAGGAACAGAAAGGTAGGTGGTGATCAGGGAGTCCCTAGATCAGTGTTTGTCAAAAGTAATCCTCAGAATAAGGACTCCCCAAATCCTAATATTGTGAACAATAAAGATGAAGGGTTTGAAGCTGAAAAGAAAGGGAAACAAGAAGTTACTGCCGACAAGGTGAAAAAGAAATTTGGTAAGTCAAAAGATCACCCTGATTTTGGTACTAATTCCCCTACTTTTGATATGAGACATGCTTTGTCCCAAATGAAGGTTTCCATTCCTCTGCTTGAAATGTTGAAAAGAGAAGAGCACAAATCAGCAGACCTGGCTCTCATAAGTGAGCAGAGAACTACTCCTATTCTACAAGATGAAGGGAAATCCCTAGACAAGCCAATCATAATTGATGACATCTCTGATGTATGTGTTGGGACAATTGTGACACAGGAACCCTCTTCTATCAATCCTTTCTATGTCACTTTGCTTGTAAATAATTTTTTGCTAAAAAATTGTATGATTGACTCTGGTGCTACTACAACTATAATGCCTTACAAAGTAATGAAGGAGTTAGGATTGCAAGTTGATACATCCAAGGGAAGGTGTTATGCCATGGACAACAGGGCAGTGCCTATTGTAGGGAGCCTGATTGGAATAGAGGTGAAAATTGCTGCATTCCCAGAAGCCACATATAAAATGGATGTGGTGGTTGTTGATACAAAACCTCACTATGGCATGTTATTGTCAAGACAATGGGCTATAGTAGTGGGTGGAAAATTGCAACTCGATTTATCTTATGCTACCATCCCAATAAATGGAACTGAGGTAAAGTTGTATAGGGAGCCCCGTTCTTCAGTCATGATTGAAGTGGTTGCTTCAGAGCATCTAAATTACTTTGTAGATATTGACATGAGCAATTTTGTGATTGAAGAAACAGTACCTCAGTTAAAAAACACAGACCCAATTGTGGATGAGTTGTTTTTTTAGCAAGATGGGCTTTGGAAAATGTTCTTTGATGGTGGGTGCTCTAAGGAAGGATCAGGAGCTGGTGTGGTGTTCATTTCCCCATCAGGTATTACATTTAAATACTCTTTCTTGTTAACTTTTGAGTGTACAAATAACACTGCTGAGTATGAAGCTTTGATACTGGGGTTAGATGTGGCCATAAAACATGGTATTAAATCTTTAAAGGTTCATGGTGATTCCCAGTTGATTATAGCCCAAGTGAGATCTCAATATGCCTCTAAAGATGAGAAACTAAAATTGTATAAACATGCTGTTTGGGATAGGCTAGAATTTTTTGATGCTTTCAATCTGCTTTGGGTAGAAAGATCCAATAATATCATGGCAGATTTTCTTGCAAATGTTGCCCTTAAAAGTGAAGATATAACCCTCACTGGTGTGTCTATGTTAGAAGTCAAATCTAGGCCTGCAGTGCCTGACAATGTATATAATTGGCAAGTTTTTGAGGATGACTTAGATATCCTTAGGTTCCTTCAAGGCCTTGATCAATATGATGGTCAGCAAATAGATCTCAATGAGATACAATAGTGTGTTGAGGGAAAAGAATGCATCATGGGGAATGAGATAGTGCAGTTGCCATCCAACCACATACCTAAAGGGTTAGTAGAATTGGAAGGAATGTTTAAAATAAATTATGGTTTTTTGTCTCAGAAGTCTAACACTAAAATGGAGGACTTAGAGGAAATAAACCTGGGTTCAAAAAACTCCCCCCAAATGGTATACATTGGCAAGAAGCTGAGTAGAGAGATCAGAGGAAATCTGATAAGACTTCTGAAAAAATACAAGCATGTATTTTCTTGGTCCTATGATGATCTCAAAGCTTATAGGGCTGACTTGTTTCAGCATGAGATTCCTTTAAAAGAAGAAACCAGGCCTTTTAGACAAAAGAAGAGACCCGTTAACCCTCTATTGGCTACCAAGATGCAAGTTGAGTTGACAAAACTGAGAGATGCTGGTATTATTGAACCAATTAGGCACTCAACTTGGGTCTCGAATCTTGTGCTAGTAAGGAAAAAGAACAGAGATATTAGGCTCTGTGTTGATTTTAGGAACCTGAATGTAGCTTCACTTAAGGATAACTATCGATTGCCCAATATGGAGGCTATGCTGCATAGGGTGACTGGATGTAAACTCTTGTCAATGATGGATGGTTTGTCCGGGTATAATCAAGTGCTGGTCAAAGAATCAGAACAATTCAAGACAGCCTTTACAACCCCATGGGGAACATATGTATATGTTCGCATGCCTTTTGGTTTAAAAAATGCTGGAGCAACATTTCAGAGAGCCATGGATGTTGCATTTGAGGAATTGATAAATTTGTTAATGGTTGTTTATCAAGATGATCTCACTTCTTATTCCAAGAGAGCTGAGGATCATTGTTCCCATTTGGAGAAGGTCATTCTTAAGGCCCTAGAATTTGGTGTGTCTTTGAATCCCAAAAAGTGTCAGTTTGCTGTGATAGAGGGGAAGTTACTTGGGCACATAGTTTCAAAAGAAGGAGTCAGGATTGATCCTGAAAGAGTAGAAGCAATTCAAAAGGTCCCTCCACCAAAGAACATAAAAGGTGTCCAGTCATTTTTGGGACAGATTAATTTTGTAAGAAGATTTATTGCCAACTTTGTAGAATTGGTCAAGCCCATAGTGAAGTTCCTGAAGAAGGATGTGAAGTTTGATTGGAACCTTGAAGCTGAGCAAGCTTTTGCACAAATCAAAAAAGCAATTCAAGACGCCTCGGTTTTGGTATCCCCTGATTATTTAAAACCATTTTCTCTGTTTTCCTTTGCATCTTTTCATACTATTGCAGCTATCCTTTTGCAAAAGGATCAAGAAGGGTATGAGCACCCTATAGCAAGTACATGTTCAACTTGCATTGTGAGAACCTTAGAACTGACTTCATACCCCATAGGGTAGCACCATTTATTCTTAGGCTCAACTGCCTCAAAGCACACACAATCAGTTTCAACCATGAAACAAACTGTGTCTTTATATTTTTCAACTATTTTCTTAGGTATCTTGTACCTCTCCTTCATTTTCCTCTAAGGATTTTGGTCATTGCAAATAGCTCTCCATCTACCTAATTTTTGTTTTGTCTTTTGTAGCTCTCAGAGATTTGAATACCAGTAGGTACATCATTCTTCCAAGCTCTAGGGTGCATTCCAGGAAAATTGTGTACAATGTGGATGTACATATGAACCAAAAGTTAACCAAACATGAATGCCTTTGACTTATCTTTCTTGATAACCTTCACATTTTCCAACAATTATTGTGATAGAAATTTGCATAGGTTATATTTGTTATTTTACTTAACCATTTTTTATGCCATCATAACTACTCTAGCTAATATAGAGTTAGCTCTGCTAGTACGGAACATCTTGTAACCTAAAATCTGTTGGCATTAAGCAGAATTGCCACTAGTGACAACACTTATTTGCATTCTGGATACAAACCGAGCAGACAGTGCAAACCGAGCAGACAGTGCAAACCGAGCAGACAGTGCAAACCGAGCAGACAGTGGAAACCGAGCAGATAGTGCAAACCGAGCAGACAGTGCAAACCGAGCAGATAGTGGAAACCGAGCAGACAGTGGAAACCGAGCAAACCGAACAGGACAGTGTAAACCAAGTAACATCATGTCTACCGAGTCACTAGTACTTACCGAGTTCAAAACCTACCGAGTGATCAGTATGAACCGTGCCTTCACTTCTACCGAGTGCATGACGATGCTGAGTAATGCAGTGGACGCCGAGTATCAGAAAGTCACCGAGTCAGTTTGTAGGAACCGTGTAACCATACTTGGGCCGACTTAGTAGCACTTATGTTTACTTGTCAAGCCGACTATGTAATTATAATTGTAGTTAATTGTTTAAGACTTGTGATTGAAAATGAAAAGCTAGATCTGGAAATGGCCATAGCTAAACTCAAAGAAGCAAAAGAACATCTTTCCCAATCCCTAAGAAGAAGGAAGGAACTTGCAAATCAGATGAATGATCAGAATTACATTGAAGAAAAGATTGAAGATCTTCTTCCCTCAAATAACTCAGATGAAGCAAACAATGCTGTCAAAGAACTCCTAGAAAAGAATGGATCTCTGCAGGAAGAAGTGAGAAAATTGAAAAGAGAACAAGAGCTACACTCTACAAGATTCTGTGAGATCTTGGAACAGAGAAACAAGTTGAAAGATGAATTAGATGGAAGAAACATTGAAGCCCAAAAAAAAACCCTTCAGCTAGAAAACCTAATTGATCAGATCTCTCATACAAATGAAGAAATTCTAAATCTAAGATCAGAAATAGAAAACACAAGAGAAGAACTAAGATCTGAAAAGGAAATCAATCTAAGATTGGTGGATGACCTAAACGCTGAAAAACAAATCAATGAAGGAATGCTGAAAAGTCAAGAAGACTTGAATCAGCTGTATGAGCGAAATCTTCATAGGCAAAAAGGAAAAGCAGGACTTGGATACAAAGAAGAAGGCGAATCCTCTAAGCAAGGTACTCAAAGAAATCAAAAACCTACTTGTAATCATTGTGGTAAAATAGGACATACTTCAAATAAATGTTGGAACAATGAAAAAGCAGAATTCAATGGAAAATGTTACAGCTGCAATCAACCTGGTCACAAAGCAAATGAATGCAGGGAAAAACCTAGATTCAGAGGTAATTGTCACAAGTGCAACAAACAAGGTCACAAGGCATCCGAGTGCAGATCCAAGACATTTAATCCAGCAGAACAAATTGTGAAAGCAATGTTTGGATGGGACTACAACACCTGGTGTAGATGTCATTACTGTGGAGAATATGGACACATTGGCATGAATTGCATAAAACATCATCTAAGGAAAAGAGATACTACCATAAGATGTTTCAAATGCACTAAACTCGGTCACATAGCCAGAAACTGCATGAATGCTAGTGGAATTGAAGAAGGAAAGAAGAATGAAGCAACTAAGGTCAGGAAACAGGTGAGACAAAAATGGATTCCTAAAGCTACCGAGAAATCCACTCCAAGTAATGGAATGGATGGCTCTACCGACTCAAACTAAATTTCCAAGGAAGCACTGGAACTGTATTCTCATAGATCAATCTCAATCAGTTCCAGAACCGAAATTAAAAGAAAGATCTAAATCAGCATGCAAGATGCAGTGAGATCACAGGGAGGTCGGTATCAGTCTTCACCGAGCAAGGTCGGTACCTGTCTTTACCGAGCGAGGTCGGAGCATTATGAATTCTCGAGTTCACCGAGTTGCGAAGTCTTTTCCGAGCAATTAATTCTTAGTGGGTGACAGTCTGTCAGAACTCATACCCTAATTTGAAATGAGCATTAATGACAGAGTTGTAAACAAAAAGCAAGTAATCAAACTCATTCTTCACCGTGAATCTTTAGCACTTTGGGAGCAGAAAATTTCAAAAGCAACCCGGCGATTTAATACTTTTGCGAAAGGGATTTTCTGTGAGCTACCATGGCATCATCCAGCACTTCAGCGAAGAAAGGATCTGATATGTTAGTCCAAGGGGAGTGGAAAGCACCAGATTTTAAGATCGTGCCCGCAATTGCAGCAGCCCTAGATCCGAACGGAGCTCAATCTCAGATTCCTCCTAAGGTACTGCTTATTAACGATATCCGCAATCATTTTAACTGTTCAATTCATGAAATGGGAAACCTAGAACTAGACATTGTGCGTGAGGAACTATGTGTGGATGGTATTCTGAAACCCGAGCACAAACATCTGGAAGATAAAGGTTTAGTTCACATTGCACATCTACCTCGAAACTTTTGAGATAAATGGGTTAGATATATTCTCAGCCGTGTACATGATGGCAAGATTTGGCTTGAGAAACCTATTGAGATCACAAAGAAAATGATTCAACAAGTCACCGGTCTTCCCATGTTGAACAAAGCTAAAACTACCAAAACCCTAGGTCGGACGGAACTAGAGAAGAAAACCCTAGCCGAGTGGGACGGTAGAGGCATGAAAGTTAGTAGCATTACCGACGCTGAACTGAAGTTTGGTACACACATCATTGCCCATAAGATTTACAGTTCTAGTCGACAGAACAGTGTCTCCTGTGAAGCTATTGACCTAGCATACAAAGTGGTCAAGAATAACTTGACATTTGACCTAGCAGACTTATTGTTGAAATAGTTTAACAAAAACATGGAAAGCATTAAAACTTCCAAAAACAATCCATGTAAGTTTGGATCCTTGTTGGTCTGTTTATTCTTCTATGTTCAGAAATTCTTCCCTTCTAAAGGAAAAGTTGTATGGAGAAAAGATGTGCCAGTCCTCTATGAAATAAATGAATACATTTCAGAAATGGGTGAAAACTTTGAAAGCATCATGGATAATTATTTCGAGTCTTTCAAAGAGAAAATGAATGACAGATTCTGGATTCCACAGAAGTTGGTGGAAGATTACAAAGATGACATCTGTTTTATGGTAGATTGTGATAATGTGTATATTCAAGCAGTTAAACCAAGAACTGTATATGTAAAACCTCTTCCTTATGAGGTAAATATTGATGAAACCAAGAATATCATTGAAGCTCTTCTCAATCAGCCTGTCAATCCCAAAGCTCCATATTTTGGAACATATGATGAAGCTAAGGTGAGAATTGAACTAAGCATAAAGCTTCCACAGGTGGTAAACAAAGGAAAAAAGAGGATAGCCAAAATGCAAATGATAACCGAGGACAAAGAAGAAATAGATGAAAAAGAAGAGGAAAAGGATGAGAAAACAGAGGATCCAGAACCTGCAAAGAAGAAAGGAAAATTTTTCATCACTAAGGCACCTGTGCCTCCCACTACTGTGTTTACAAGGAGAAATACAAGAGGCAAGGCAGACAAGGCAGAAAAGGCAGATAAAGACATAGTATTCAAAAGGCCTCCTCTAAGCCTTCAAGAAAAGCTCAAACTCTTTAGAGATGGATCAGGATCTGGAGTAAGTAACATAAAATCCTTGAGATATGAAACCAGATCAGAAGCAGAACAGAAGGAAATAGAAGATGCTGTTGTTGAGAAGATGGGGCAATGGAAATACTCTCCTGAAGAAATTGCCCCATAGGTTCCAGCAGTTCAATTGAATCCAATAAAAATAAGATGGAGCAATGCAAGGCAAACTGTGATAGACATATTTGATCAAAACCTGAGACAGTTGATGCCGAGCTTGAATAATGATGAAGTAAAGAAGGCATTAAAAGAAAATGAAAATAAGATGACATTGAAATTCAATACTTGTTTGATTTTGATCAACAATATTGAATCGGTTGTGAAGGCTGCAAATGCCACATGGAAGAACATATACCACCTTCACCAACCGAGCATTGAAACTATAATAATAAAAGATATTGAAGATGACAGTGATGAACAAGAAGAAGACACTGAGGTAGATGATACTGTAAGGATAGCAGCAGAAGTCATTGCATCCCTTCCTACCTCTCTAGTGAAAGTCTCTACATCCAGCCTGGAGACACCTTCAAGCATGGTTGTGACAACTTCCACATTTGTCCAATCATCCCTAGCAACATCAGAAGCAGCTACCATTTCTTCTACCGAGCTACAGTCTCCTGCACCATCAAGTTTTCCAGCAGTAAGTTTTCCAGCTTTTGAATCTTCAAGTGTAAATATTTTAAGTTCTCCAGTAGAAAGTATGCCAGTATCTATAGCCAGCCCTACTTTATCTACTGTCACTACTACCAAAGCATTAAGTACAGATAAGCCTAAGGCTCTACCGAGTATAAAATTTTTGGGTAAAAATATAGTAGAGGATATAGACCTAGATGAAGAGATAGAGATTCCTACATTAGATTTTGTAAATCTCTCAGCGGACCAAATGCATAATATAGGTGAGATCCTCCAAAGGAAAGCAAAACAAAAGAAGCTTAAAGAGGAGAGAGACAAGGAGTATCAAATCATCAAGGATGCTAAGGACATTTTGTCTGATGCATTAGGCATTAAAGTAGACTCCTCCCAGCATGTTTTGTTACAATTAGCAGAAGCAGTTGAGAAATACAATGAGGACTCATCCGGGACAGAAAAGTTAGATGAAAGAGCCGAGAAGAGATTCAACAATAAAGTGCTTGAGCACATTGCTCAGCACATAGCTATTAACCAAGTAGAATTGTCTTCAGTTTTGTCTAACATAGAATCTATCTATTCGAATGCTACCTCTCTTTTGGCCAGACTGTGCAATATTGCCGAGTTCACAAAGGATGTTAAAGATAAAATGAATAAAATGGATGAGGATATGAAGGTTAGCATATAGAAGCTGCAACTTGAACCAAGTTCAAGCTCTGCTCATCACATGAAAATTTCACACCTATCTAATATGCAGTCTGATCTACTGAAAGAAGACTCAAGGATCCGGTCCACACTGCTAGACATCCAACACATGATCCTTCCCATCATGAATACAATGTATAAGCACATTGAACATTCCAAAACATTGATTCATGACAATCAGTTCTCTATAGCAGATCACATGATTGAACTCTCTGCAGAAGTCCAAATTGCTATACAAACATGTAAGATTCTGCAAGAAAGTTGGGACAGAACCCTGGCACTAATAATGAAGGTCCATTCTGATTTCCTATCAAATTTTGGATTCTCTCTGTAAATAACTTGTATATGCACCTTTGGCATTATCGTCAAAAAGGGGGAGATATGTATAGAAAGAGAGATATGTATACTATATAGATTTGTATAAGAAACAGTTAGCACATTGAAAGGGGGAGACAATGTATAAAGCCCTATAACAAAGACAAATTTTGAAAAATCAAAATAAAACTCAGCATGATTCGTGTATATAAATTTTGGCCAATAAGTGTTTTTGTCACTAATGCCAAAGGGGGAGATTGTTGGCATTAAGCAGAATTGCCACTAGTGACAACACTTATTTGCATTCTGGATACAAACCGAGCAGACAGTGCAAACCGAGCAGATAGTGCAAACCGAGCAGACAGTGCAAACTGAGCAAACCGAACAGGATAGTGTAAACCGAGTAACATCATGTCTACCGAGTCACTAGTACTTACCGAGTTCAAAACCTACCGAGTGATCAGTATGAACCGTGCCTTCACTTCTACCAAGTGCATGACGATGCCGAGTAATGCAGTGGACACCGAGTATCAGAAAGTCACCGAGTCAGTTTGCAGGAACCGTGTAACCATACTTGGGCCGACTTAGTAGCACTTATGTTTACTTGTCAAGCCGACTGTGTAATTATAATTGTAGTTAATTGTTTAAGACTTGTATATAAACAATGTTGTAAAAATAAAAAGATGTAATGAAAAATATGAATGAATAAAACATATGTGAAAGAGAAAGAAAGGCAGAGATAAGCGAATTACAGAAGGCTTCAGAAGTATAAGGTATAGCAAAGACAAATTCATCACAGAAGGTGATCAGTACATCAGCGAATCTCAAATCAGCAATCTAGTTGCAAAGCAGAGATCTACTTTTTCATTCTAACAGGTGAATCAGTACTAAATCCTTTAACAGGGTAGACCTAACAGTCTTTGTAAAATCTCTTTACCGAGTGCATACTTCATTGTATGTTTGTAAATCCTTTAACAGGGTGGATTTAGCAATCCTTATTGCTCCTAACAGGGCAGATCATCAGAAGTGATCAAATTGTAAGCCTTAACCGGCCAACTTTATTCTGCAGTATTAAAGCTTTGTGGGTTTCATCCCCACCCCAGTTTTACTTTCTTTTGGAAGGTTTCTGGGTAACCAAATCTATGTGTCATTATTGTAAATGTTTTTAAGTTTCATGCTTTCTGTATGCAAAGGTTAAAAAGTAAATTACATGTTAAAATTGTAAGAAAATTTGGAGTTACTGATTCACCCCTCCCCTCTCAGTAACTCAGTTAATTCCTGAATATTTCCAACAAAATCATTGCCACCAATCTCACATCTTGCTGAAAGATGTCATTTACTGTCATTTCTCTCTTATCCCACTTAGAATGGGTTAGGGTTTCTGCTTATTTTCTGATGTTTTTCTCAGCTACTTGGAGGGCTCTAGTATTATCCAATTTAGTTATCTCATGAATCATTTGTCCACATATCTTAACTGGTTGGTCTCTAATCCATATAAACTAGTCATGGATTCTTCTTAGGATTATCTTGAACCATTCAGTTTCATGGAACTCATTCAGAAGGGTTAACTTAATAATGGATTGATATTCCAAATGTTTAAACTCTTCTATCATATTTCCATCTTCTTCTATCATCCCATCTAATTCACTATCGATATCAACATTTCCTATCATATCATATTTGTAGTGTATATAAGCCCTAACGTCTTCAATGTGTAACATGTCATAAGGGGTTTTTGAAAATGCTTTGTTTGGATTATCCTCACAAGACTTAAATAGATGTTTATTAAACTTATACCTTGGTCTATCAGCAACATGAAAAATCATAGGTGCATCCATATCTTATTGAAGAGTATAAAGTCTAAATACCTTTGATATGCTAAATTCTGGAACTTCTTCTCAAATCGATCACGTGATATATCTTCTAGATGGGTGAAATGCTTCTTCACACTTCTCTCCTTGGTCTTTGATTATCAAACAGTGTAGAAATGATATATTTCAAGCTCTTTTATCCATCACAGGTTGAGTAAGTGCATTAATCATAGGTAGCTCAACTTCACATGCTATTCAGTCAAACAAAATCTCACGAACACAAGATATGAATCTCTAAGTGTTGTGATCACAAACATAGACTCCATAGTGTCTGTACACACCATATCTAAGATCACATGAGCTCATTCCACATAATCAGGGGCTATATATAATCCGTTATCTGCATATAATGCTCCCACTAAGGCCATGCAGCCATCTAGGTCAATGTATTAATGTACTCATCATGTGAAGACATAGTAGCATCTATTGTCTCTCCTTGAACCAATCCATTATTGAACTCTTTTATCTTCCATATCTTCTCATCCTCTTCATTTGAAGATTTATTGAAATGATTCTCAAAGTCATCCATGTACTTAGTAAGACTTTTATCAGTATCACCAACATTCTTCTTTATAAACACTGGAGGTGGTCCTCTTGGTCCTCTTCTATTTTCCTCTCCATTGTATCTCCAAAAATTCTCTATGTGTCCTAGGTTGTTGCATTTTTAACATGTAGGTGGTCTCCTTCTATCTTTATTTGCCTACAACTTACAATACCTTGTAGTATGTCCAAATTTATTGCATTTGTGGCATCTGATCTTGGTTGCTGACTCTTCTACGATGTAATCTTGTTTATATCTAGACTGATCAAGTTTTCAACATTCTTCTTTCTTATGTCCATATTCATAATAGTTATGATAATAACTGAAAAAGGGTTTGAAGGAGTTGTTACCTCTGCAATCTCTTTTCATTTGTCCAAGTTTGTTGCATCCAAAGCATCTACCTCTGAAAGGTCTGATCTGATCTCTAGATCTCTCAAGAGTAATTCTTTCTTCAGTCTTCACCTCATGTGTTTCTTCATTAGTCTTCGAACATTCTTCTTCATTGAATCCAACTCTAGTAATGTCTCCTTTAGGTTTATGTCTTTCTGTTTGTTCATCAATCTTATCACTACTCATGTGCAACTTCTCAATATGCAATTTGGATTGAGTGAGTTCACCTTTTATGATCTGATTGTACTTATCCAATTATTGACACTTATCCTTGTAGTGATCAAGTTCAGTCTTCATTTTTCCTATCTGCACATTTTATTCTTTTAGTGACTCTTCAACTTTGTCTCTTGCATATTTTTCATGTTGAATCTCTTTAATCATCAGAAGACTGATTTTCTCTTTTTCCTTCTCTAGCTTCTTTACTTGGTCTAATGTATCATTTTCTGAATCCTCTTTGATTGTATCCATAAGGTATTGTTTTTGACTTCTTGAAATTTCAAGTTGTTCCTTTAGTTTTTTGATGAAACCTTCTACTCTTCTCAATTTGAATTTTAATTCACCATTTTTAGCCTTTTCTTTGTCCAAGTCATCAAGTGTTGCTTCAAAGTTCTCTTGCAAACATTCTAAATCCATTTTGATCTTTCTTAAGTTGTTAGGCTTTCTCTCCAAGTGCCAATAGATCTAATACTAATTGTTAGGATTAAGTAATACTGAGAGGGGGGATTAATCAGTATTACAACACTTTAATTTAAACTTCAACCAATTTTAAATAAACCATATGAATGTAAAAATGAAAAGAACATAAGTACACAACACATAACTCATAACACCATGATTTGTTTTCGAGGAAACCCTTGCCAAGGGTAAACCCCGGTGGGGATGGTACCCACAACTATGCACTAAAATATATATCCTTGTTAGGATATCTAGCCTAGTTAGGACTTGATTATTACATAGTACATTTCCTTGTTACAGGAATACAAAACCCTGTTAAAGGTGGTGAGCTTATAGCTCTTAAAATCAAAATACTATCACAAAAGTGTTCTTAAAAAATGAACTACATAGGCATCTTCTATGCTTTTATAGTTCAATTTATAGCTATGTCAAAAATTGATCTCACATCTTCTCTCTGCTCTCAAATTCACATCCATCACATCATCATCACAATCACACTTATCACTTCCACAAAATACTCTATACTTATATTAATTCTACCATCCAGTCGACTCTCAAAATACATTACAAAACATAATAATTACTTATGCAAATGATCAACATAGAGTCAACAATCTTATATTACCAAAGTGTTGGCAATATAAAACATTCATTTGACTTAGGACGTTACCATACCAACTAACCTTCCCCCAATCATCACGACTGTTCATATGCCATGTTTCACTAATTCTCTATCTTTGCATACTTCATAATACTATATCTTCTTGATATCAACTCCAAAACATGTGCGACCTTAACTGAAGGTTTCACATATCCCAAAATGTCTTCCTTTATCTTTGCAAGCCATAATACATCATATATTGTCTTTGCTGATCAAAACAATAATGCAGTATACTATTGTATCATCTTAAAATGGAAGCACTTCCATGTTAAGAGAGTTTAGCCCTTTGAGTGAGTGGTCTGGGGCCATGTCAAGGACCTTGATTGGGTTTTTTATCAAATCTAGCTTTCTCCTCTTGTTCTTCTTCTATTTGTCCCTGTTTTCAGTATATTTATGTATTTCCTAGCATTCTGGATTGAGGTCCTAGGTTTTTTGACCTCAAGGTCAAAGATGATCTTGAGGGTCAATGACAACCTAGACCCTAACCTAGGCCAGGGATGACCTCGACCCTGACTTAAGGTGGAATCTACCTCATCTTTGACCCAGGGTTCAAATTTTAGGATCCCATGATTTCCAGATGTCGGGTTTCAGAAATATTTGTTTTCCCACTTCCGGGTCAGTCATTTCGGGTTTTGGAATGGTAAATCCTTAAATGCAATTTTTAGGGGTTAAGTGTAATTGGGATTTAATTCCCCAATGTTGGCATTCTCTAGAGGATTGTGCCCTAGTTCACTATAAAAGGAAGCCTTCCTCATTTTGACATCCACAATCAAGCAATTGACATCCATATCTCTCAATCAAGTTTTGGCAATCAAGTTTTCATGATCAAGAGCTCTCAAGGAGATATTCACATTCAAGAAAGCATTCGTTCAAGCAATCATCCATTCAAGTTCCTTATTGAAGATCAAGGATTCATGGATTCAAGCCATTGAAGGGATTTGGTTCAAGTATGCAAGATTCATCATTCAAACCCTAGATCTAGCCATCATGGTGGTGTGATCTTCCTTCAAGATCCTTTGTGCATCTTCTAGATCCATTCATTCTTCTATGAAGGTGGATTCCAAGCATACAATCATGAAGGTTTTGATTTAAATTTGTTAGTGTTGTGTTCAAGCTTTCATATCAAGATACTTGTTTACATTCGAAATACAATTGCATATCTATTGAATTGCATAGCTTCATTGTTAGATCTACTTCTACTACTTGCTAGCACTTCTACTTCAATTTTAATATTAAGGTTGATTCCAAACCGGGGTTTGACCAAGGCCAACCCCCCAAACAAACAACAAAAAATCTCTTTTTCTTGCAGGTACAGGTGCAGAATTATGGATCTAAGCTTGGATTTGGATACCCTTTTTGGTGAACTTTTGAGATCTGTGAACAAAATCAAAGTCGACCTTCAAAATCCCAAAGTAGTCCTTGACCTTTTATCGGGGTCAAAGACTACCTTCTATTAGAAACATAAAAGTTTTTTGGGTTTTCTTTGCCTCGGCATTTCCAGTCCAAAATAGGTTGTAGAATTGCTCGAAACTACACACAGACACCAGAAATCAACATTTTCCAGATCTGCCCTACTTTGAAGTTAGTATTTTCCTTTTAATTATTTCATATTTCAAACACACATTTCTTCATAGGGAAATATTAGGTTTTCTCCTTCATTCACATTCTCCATAGATTGATTCAATTGTGCATTGACCTTTTGGTTGATCAATTTGGATCTCTCCTTTGGGAATTTGGATTTAGTAGTTGATCCCATATTTCCCCCATTGAATAAGGTTAAACACATCATTCCATACTTTATCATCATTCATTTTGGTGGACTAACATTTTAACTCTATTCAATTGTTATTCTGACTCTGTACTTAGTCATTTTCATGACTGAGTTTCCAATACCAAAACTCTCTGCATGTGATCACTCCAACATAAGTGTTTCCATAAATGACAACCCTTAAGTGATTCCTAGTTCTCCTAAAACATCACTTGCCAACATAAATAACCACTTTTAAACTATTGTGTAAGTAACAACTCATCCCACTATCACCATAAGTACGTAGAAGTTGAAATAATAATTTATAGTTCTTATATCACATACAAAAATTCCAAAAATAGTATAGATACCCAATGGATCATTTAGAAACTTAGGATGCATAAAATGAAGGTGGATGAATACTAGGGTCTCCACCCGAATCAAATTTATACAACTATTTAATAATCAAAATGTCTTACTATTATATAACTTTAAATAGACAACCATCAACACATTCGTATGAAAACCCACTTAAATATCATTGATGGTGAGAGACACCACCCTAGAATAAATATACAAGTGGACAAAAGCCATGCATTGACAAGATCATATAAAATAACTTTAAACAATTTTTTTTTTTTTTATATAAGTGAAAAGGTGCACTATACAAGATTCTCCAATTCTATACCTCCTTGGATTCTATCACCTTCACACACATTCTTAGGGAGTGGAATGGTGTTGTGGATTTTTTGGCTAAATAAAGTTCAGATCATATGTAGAATTGGAATCTAGTGGATTAGAGACAATTGTGTCATGATATATCTAATTTGTTTGATCAGTTAGTGGATAGTGATAGGTTTATCTAGTGCCCTTTCTGCTAGAAACATAGCTTGTTTTGTATCTCTTTCGTGTTTGAATAAATTTGTACCCCTCTTCTAGTAAAACTATTAAAGTAAAATGGTGAACTATTAAATGAATTAAGTTGCACACCCATGTCTTGGAAAATGGTCATGCCATCTAAAACTCTAACATATGTGAAAGGAAATATTATAAGCAATTTACCTTTTGGGAAGTTTTGGAGTCTGGGCTTGACAATTTTACATGTATGGATTGATTGTGGGCATTTTGATTAAGTGAAAAATTTGGTCATTTAAAAAGGATTTATGTTTAAAAAACAAGATTTATAATATTGATTCGTGATTGCTAGTATCATATAGAGCTTATTTGGGAAATTTCTCTGCTGCTCAAATCATTGCAAATTATAGAAATGACGAGTCAATACATAGTTGGATTATTAGAGGAGGAGACCATTGAAACATGAATATGGTCACCTTCACACACATTCTTAGAGAGTCAAATGGTGTTGTGGATTATTTGGCTAAATGAGCTTTAGATTATATGTAGAATTCGAATCTAGTGGATTAGAGGAAATTGCCTCCTGATATGTCTCCTATGTTTGATCTATTAGTGCATAGTGACATGGTTATGTACTGCCTTTTCTAATTGAAACTCAACGTTCTTTTTCTCCGTTTCATGTTTGAATAAATTTGTACCCCTCTTTTAGTAAAATTATTAGAGTAAAAGAGTGAACTATACAATAGTCTCTTGCAATATTAGTTATTTGAATGTTTTTTTTAACACATTTTGTGATGCCATTTTTATGTTATATTAAATGAATGAATTTGAAGACTTGTATCTTGGAAAATAGTCTTACCATATGAAACTCTAACGTACATTAAAGGAAATAATATAAGCAATTTCAATTTTGGAAAATTTTGTGTCTGGGGTTGACAATTTTACCTATTTGGACTGATTATAGGCATTTTGATTAAGTGAAGAAGTTGGTTGTTTAAAAAGGATTTGTGTTTCAACAATATTTATAATATTGATTGGTGATTTCTAGTATCATATAGAACTAATTTGGAAAACTTTTGTGATGCTCAACTCATTGCAATTTGTAGAAATGATAAGTCAAAAAGTAGTAGGAATATTAGAGGAGACCATTTGCAATTATAGCCAATTGCTAGACTTTCAATAACCAGATTATATAGTTTCAAAACTAACCCATTTGCATGTTTGGAAAGAAGAGAGTATGTCAAAATGGTAATACACTCTAAAATTTCAAGTTCTTTTATACTAATTTAAACATATATAACCAAGAAGAAAATCTTCCAAGCTTTTTTCCTTTAAACATTTGTGAAATATATTTCCCTTGATCTAACTATAGTTAATATTTTGGTTGTTGGCAAGTTTGAAATTAATTACAAATAGCTTTACAAAACAATATTGGTGGGGATTTATAATTTGAAAGTGGATGATGGCGGACATCAAACCTCAATATTCATGTTTAAAAAATTATATTTATTGGGATGCAAACCCCAATAGTCACATGACCATTTGTTTTCCCCCATATCTTTGTATTCAAAGATATTTGTAGAAATGACTCTGTGTAATCTATGTATTGAGTTTATTGTGGATTAGATTAATATAAACCGATTCCCTACTTGAGAATGGATGTAGGCAATTGTCAAACCACTATAAATATTGTGTTTTTTCTTTGTTTCTATTTTATTTTAGATCTCTTCTTTTTTTTTAAAAATTACAATTTGTATCAGATTAAAGGTGAGGTTGAGAAATTATAGAAAAAGATGAACTTTATTATGTCATCAATGAATTTTGTGAAAATTTAGGCTTGGCAGAGAATGATGTTGTGCCCGCAAAAAAATAATAGAATTCGCCATGTGTGTTGGTGTGATGGCTAGGAAATCAAGTTTGAACTTCAACTATAAGAAGATTTAGAAGATCTCAAATTTGAGCTTAGTGCAATTCTTGAACACACAGATGATGTGCAACATAATAAAGCTATCATGAAAGAGTTGCAAAAGAGGGTTAAGGAAAAAAAAAAAGAAGAAAAAGAAAAGAAACTGACAAGTCTGTAAAAGACCTGGTGTTGGTCATTTATGAAATGGTTTATCTTAGTTCTATCTTCAACATCTATGATCTAAATACTTTTTATTCCAAAGTTCATATGATGCTGTAGCTGGGTTACTCTGTAGAGCTCAACTCTAACAAAGAGGCACCTGCCCCTGGAGAACGAAACTTTGTGAAAGATGAGAAGTTCGTTGTCGAAGAAGATGAAGGGGCGGATAAAAGAGGAATGGAATTTTCTAATAGAAACGATGACCAAGACCAAAGATAAATCCACTGAGAAGGTTAAGGAAGTGAAGATCATGACTACTGAGACATCTGTCGCTAGTTCTCTAGAAGAGATAGTCTACAAATATGTGGAACCACCAAAGCTACTACGAGCTACGTGACCGATGATGGACATGAACCATAGGTTTTTGGCAGAGGAAGAGAGAAAGTGACAAGACAAGGATTCGGATGTCAGGACGGTGGCCTCTATTTGGCATAGGGCTGAGGTGTTTGGGCTTCCAACAAGTTGTGTTCTTGACGAAGAGTGGGAAAGTGTCCGAAAGAGGATTTGAAAGACCAGGCTGTTAAGGGTCAAGATCAATGTATTTTGGAGGATACATTCTACAATCCTCAAGATTCTATGGAGCCTTCTGATTCCGAAGGTGATCAGGACTGCCCACGCAAGTCTTTGGCCTCTAATAAAAAATGCACCCACGATGCCTTCTCTCTTCCTCCCATGATCTACTCTCACCACTCGGGGTAGACTTCTTCCATGTCAACACAACCTAGTCCCATGGCTGATGTTGTGCGGCTAGAATTGAGTTCTCCAAATGATAACATAACCGTAGGAAGTTTGAAGTTCCAAACTAATGGTCCACACTATCATACACAACCTGCGATCAATACAACACTACTTATAGCTCAATCTATAGACATATTGATTTTAATTCAGTCAAGCGATAAAGGAAGAGTTGTTGATAGCTTGGAGGCCCCTACTACTGGTTATCGCTCAAGTGATAATGTTTATTGTAGAATAAAATATGTTCCATCACCTTTGGAATATATGCAGGATAGTTCCAAACAATATTTCAATCACCATGAACAGACAGGATGCACGGACACCTGTGATCGTAGGTTTGGTTGTCCTAATAATGTAGATGGTAAGGGAAAATCCTTTGATTTTCATAATGACTATATTTGTCATTTGCATAGAGATAATGATGTTAGGTAGAACATAGATACTTTGCAATCGGTTCAAGGTAGTCTACATAATTTCCCTCATGATGTTGATCAACAAAGTCAGGTTACTAAATTATGAAGATCCACAAAATAGAGGAGAATTTTGAGTTTTGTTGGGGTGATTGATCTATGTGATAGAATATATGATACGTAGTTCCATTCTCTATTTAGGACTCATCATGATGTTCATCGTGATGATTTCTATCATCCCAATTTACTTGGTGCAGCCACTGAGAAAGGAGGGCCTAGGGACCCTTGGCATAATATTCATTCTAAACTTGAAGGATCAATTTCTTGGGATATGTTTTTAAACTTCGAGTAATGATGGAGAGAGAAACAGGGCAAGTTTTTTCTCTTGGACATAATAAGTATTGATGACATCATTCCTCCTCTACGTGTAACTTATGAGGAAGATCAAGAAGAATGGCATGTTCATCTATTTAGATCCATTGATGGAGGAGCTGCGTTCAGTTTCTAGACACATCAAATGTAGTAGTAATAGGACTGCTTAGTGGAAAGGATAATATCATAGATTAGAGCATTGAAGCTTCTTATATCAATGCCATCCATTGGGAAAAGGGTAGCCATATCTTTTCAGTAATTACTGACAATGAAAATGTTGTTCTAGATGAGAAGAACGATAACAATGTTGCAAACTATGTGAGCGATGGGTTACAGTACCAAGGAGAAGATATTTTTGATTCCGATCTTTCTTGGAGAAGACTCATTTAGAGTGTGCTAGAACAAAGTCTGACAAAGTTGGGATCTTTTTAAGGCATAGTTGTTCTTTGAGATTCAAAATAGGTAGTAGGGGATGCCACACTATATGGCTGTATCAGTTAGACTTCATGGGGATATTGTTGGGATGTGTAATCTAATGGTCACATGACTCTTTGTTTTCCCCAATCTCTTTGTATTCAAAGAGCTTTATATAAATGACTTTGTGCAGTCTATGTATTGAGTGTATTTTAGATTAGATTAATATAAACAAATACCTTGCTTGAAAGTGGATGTAGGAAATTGTCAAACCACTATAAATATTGTATTTTGTCTTCTTTGTTTCTGTTATATTTTGGTTCTCTTCTTATTTTAAAATTTACATTAGTATGTCTCAATAAATAAATGTCTTGGATCATGTAAAATAATTTCTTTTATGGTATATTTTTTAGGGATGAAATATTTTATTATACTCTCATTTCAATTTCCTAGTTTTCTTTTAATCTTATCTTTAGTGATCATGATTAGTATTTCTTGCAGGTATAATGATTAGTATTTCTTGAAGCCAAAATGATGGAAGATGAATATGTTAGAAGTTATATTTACATAATATCAGATATTGTTGCAGGCATCAACGCTTGTGAAGGAAATAAGGATGAAGATGAAATCATATGTAGGAACTTGAAAACCCCAACTCTAGCATTTAAGAAGACATGGCAGATGATTGAACAATTCATACCTTGTACTGAGAAGTTTACAAGAGAGACTATTCTTGGATGATTGGAAGCAACAGAGATAAGTCTAAAACAATCTAGAGATTTGCCTAGGATTGAAACCACCTTCAGCGCACTTAGTATTCGCCCTACTTTGTCAAGGAGTATCAGTGTTAATGGATATTATGCTAGCAGCAACAGATCTAAATCTGAAGAAGACACAAAGATTGAATAAGGAATTGCCTTGCTTGTAAAAAGAGAACCAAAAGGTAAGAAAATCTTTAAATGTTGGACTTGTTAAGAATATGGTCATTTTTCTTATAAATGTCCTAAGAGAATGAAGAAATATAAGAAGAAACTTAAGCCTAGAAGACCTAAAGAATGTTATTATGCTAATGATGAAGAATTTGAAGCTAGTATTGAGAAATTCTTAAGTGATAGTGACACTGAATGTGATGATATAGGATTTTCTACAATAAAAGAATAAAATTTTGAAATGGAAGTCAAAGAAGAAAAACTTTTGGTGTCACAAGTTGAAATGAAAACTAATTGGATCATAGATAGTGGTTGTCCACATCATATGACTGGTGATATGAAAAAGTTTATCAAGTTTAATAACTATGATGGGTGAATTGTTAGAGTTGGGAACAATGCACCTTGCCGCATAAAAGGAATATGATCTATTACTCTAGATGGAAAGACTAACACTAATTTTTTTTACTTTGTGGATGGATTAAAACATAATATTTTAAGTGTTGGACAATTAGTTGATAAGGGATATCAGGTTTGGTTTACTAAAAAGACTTGTATGATCAAGGATAAGATTGGTAAGATGATTGGAACAGGAGCAAGAACCATAGGTAATGTATTTCAGTTGAATCCTACTGACATGACATGTTTTATTGTAAAATTTGTTGACAGTTTCTTATCACACAAAAGGTTTTGTCACATAAACTTTGATAACATTGTGAAAGCAAGCACTACATTTTTCTTAAAATTGTGAAACCTACTAACATGGTGTCCAAGGAATGTGTTAAGGAAAAACATAAGAGAAGTTCACCACAACAAAAAAATTGGAGATTTTTCATACAGATCTAAGTGGTCCTACAAGAACAAGAGGATTCTATGGTGAAAGGTATTTTATGATTCTTGTTAATGACTTTACTAGGATGATGTGGGTAGCATTTCTTAAAGAAAAGTTAGAAGCATTTCGAAAGTTTAGATTGCTTAAGAATAGATTTGAGAATGAATCAGGAATGAAGATTAAATGTTTAAGAATTGATAGAGGTGGAGAATTTACTTAAAATGAATTTAGTACTTTTTTATGAATCTAATGGCACTAAGAGATAGATTTCAGCCCCTAAAACACTTGAGAAAAATGGTATTGCTGAAAGAAGAAATAGGTTGGTAACTGAGGTAACGAGAGCTATGTTGTTTGAGAATGACATGGAAAAAATATTTTTGAGAGAAGGAGTAAACACAATAGTACATACAATAAATAGAGTGCATGTCTGGGAAGACACAGCCAAGACTCCTTATGAATTATGGTTTGGACATGCACCATCAGTAAAATACTTCAAAATCTTTGGAAGTAAGTGTTGCATTAAGAGAGATGATGACATTGGTAAGTTTGATCTGAGAAGTGATGAAGGTATGTTCCTTTGTTATTCATTGAAAAGTAAAGCTTCTATATGTTTTAATAAGAGAACTAAGACTATTTTTGAGACTACAAACATTAGAGTGGATGAAAAGTTCAGAATTTAGGAATGAGTACTTGATTATGATTCAAATGGAGAAGCCTATCCTAAAACTAATCCATAAAATGTTGAGTTTTTGTATTAAACTAACAATGATTTTTAGAATGAGATTCATGATGAGGAACGAAGAGAAGAATCAAGATCTGAACCTAGAATTGAAGGAAGAACCCCTAATAAGAACTTCATAAGGAATCATCTTGTTGATAAGATTATTGGGAGAAAAGACAAAGGAATTATGACAAGAAATAAGGTACATGAAGAAATATTTTTGATTTCTCAGATTGAACCTAAGAATACTGATGAAGCTTGTAAAGATGATAATTGGATTCAAGTAATGAAGGAAGACTTGGATCAAATCCAAAATAATAACACTTGGGAATTGATTCCTAGACCTAAGGACAAAAATGTTATTGGAACTAAATGGGTTTTTAGAAACAAGATGAATGAGCAAGGTGAAGTTGTAAGAAACAATGTAAGACTAATATGTAAAGGATACTCATAGCAAGAATGTATAGATTATGAAGAAAAATTTGCACCTATTGTAGTAATTGAAGCAATAGGGATACTTTTGGCCTATGCAGCTTATAAGAAATTCAAAGTGTATGAGATGGATGCGAAGTCAACATTTATGAATGGTGAATTAGAAAAAGAAGTCTACATTGAGCATCCTAGTGGTTTTCCTTTGAATCAAGAGGGAGATATGGTTTACAAGTTGAACAAAGAACAATATGGACTAAAGAAAGCACCTAGAACCTGGTATGCAAGGTTGGATAAATATTTGGAAAAATTGGGATTTACTAAAGGTAATACAGATAGTAACTTATATCTAAAATAAATAGAGAATGGTCTATTGATTGTTGTTATTTTTGTGGATGATATAATCTTTGGAGGAGAAGATGAGGCAAGTGATAAATTTTTTGGAGAAATGAAAGAATTTGAAATTCATCCATGAGCATGATTGGAGAAATGAAATTTTTCTTAGGTTTACAGATTGTGCAGAATAATGATGGTATTTTCTTATCTCAAACTAAATATTTGGAAGAATTATTGTAGAGATTTGGTTTGGAAAATTGTAAACCTATTGGTACACCTATGGTAACTGGTCATAAGTTATCTAGCAAAGATGAGACTCCCATAGTTGAACAAAGGAAGTATAGATCTATGATTGGAGGTTTTTTATTATCTAACTCACATAAGGCTAGATATGCTAATACAGTTGGAATTGTTGTGAGATTTCATGATCATCCTAAGGGATCACATTACACAAGAGTAAAGAGGATATTTAGATATTTGAAATCTACAACTAATTTTCGGTTGTGGTATGAAAAATCAAATGAATTTACCCTATTTGTGTATACAGATGTGGATTAGGGAGGTAGTGTGGATGATAAAAAGAGTACAAGTGGTGGAGCATTCTGATGCAGGAGCATCCTGGGTGTAAGAGCAATCTTGCATCACCCAAAAATATTTCTATTTTTGTATTCAATAAGGGCTATCTTGTGCTGAGTTGCTATTTGTGGAAACTTGCTATTTTTAGTAAGTTGGTCCTACGATCTTAGAATGTCTGATTTTACATATGGAGGTTCATCTCAGTCATATCAGCCTACCAGCAAAGTTTCATGGCTAGGTCAGGTGTAGTTTTGAAGATATTGAAGATTTTCGGTATTGGCAGTAGGGTACAAAAACTTCAAACTTAGTTTTGAAGGCTTTAGAGGCCCCAGATGAGGTTGAAAATTTGGGTGATGGGCACTTTGCATTGATTTAGCCTGTAGAGCGCTTCGTGGCATTTCCAGAATGGGGTTATAATAGCCAATCGGGTCAATGGGCGATGACTTATGGTCTTCGAAAGTTGGGTCACCTGAAATGGCGAAAAATAATTTTTCTTCAAAATTTTTGTTTGGGTTTCAAAACTCATTTTGAGCCGACTTTGATGTAATAAATTGTAAAATAAAATAATTCTAAGTTTGGTCGGCCCTAAGGGCTAAATTTATAGAACCTTCTCGGGCGGTGGAAATTGCCTATATAAAGAAGGCCCGTAGTGTTGTCTAGGGCAGTTCTGGGTAGTAGATCTGGGTATTGATTTGAGGCTTTGTCCTATAGAATATTGTAAGGGAATGCCCATGTGGCTTTGCATATTGTAATTCTGAAAGTTTGTAATTCCACATTTGTGGAGATAATAAGAAGCCAATTTTCTGTTCTTGCATATTATTGTTGTTGTTTCTCTATTTCTGTTATGTGCTTGTGGTATTAACGGGAGCACCCTTCATCAAGTGGTATCAGAGCAGGATTTCTTGAGTGTGTAAACAGATCACCGACTGTGAGGCAGTTTGCACCAAGACCGTGGTTAGGGTTTCGGGACGCATCACGAAAATGCCTCCACGAAGAGAACATGGCGGAAGAGCTGGTGCTGTGACACCTGAGGTTAGAGAGCTACAGAGACAAGTGCGAGCATTGCAAGAGGAGATTCGCAAAGGAATGAATCTTAATGTCAAAGATGAAAGCGAGGATGAAGCCGAAGAAAAATATCAAGAAGGAGAAGTTGAAATTGTGAACCAGGAGGAAGAAAGACTTTTTCGGGCGATTTCCAAGATTGGAAAAAGACCTAAGATTGAAGTTCTTACATTTTTTGGAAATCTTAACCCAGAGGAATTGATCGATTGGATCAATGAATGTGAGGAATATTTTGAGTATGAAGATGTTGAGGATCCTAATAGGGTCAAATTTGCGAAGGCCAGATTGAAAGGTCATGCGAAGATCTGGTGGCAAGAAATTCAATTGGAGTGAAATAGAAGAGGGAAAGATAAAATCACAAGATGGGATCAGATGGTGGATAAATTGAAGTGACAGTTCATTCCTGTTGATTATGAGCTTGACCTACTAAAGAAAATGCAAAGTTTGAAGCAAGCAGGAAGATCTGTTCAAGAGTATATAGAGGAGTTCTATCGACTCCTCATCAGAACAGGCCATGCAAAAGCTGATAAGGAGAAAGTTGCCTGATACTTTAATGGGTTAAGGCCAAGCATTCAGGAGGAGTTGAATTTGGTTCGAATGAACAGTATTGAGGAGGCATACCAGTTTGCCCTAAAAGTAGAGGAAAAGCTGAACAAGAAGTTTGAGAGCAGACAAAATGGAAGAGGTCGTGGTGGAAGATCTGGTGGATGGTCATATGGTGGCCGAAATGAAGATCCGAAAAAGAAGGATGAGGCCAGTAGCAGTCAGAATCAGAGAGGAAATAATTCCAATCATTTCCAGGATCAAAGTAATAGAGATCAGAGAGGAAGAGGAAGAGGACAAAGATCTGGAAGAGGAGGCTTCTGTGGAACATGTTTTCACTATGGAGAAGAAGGTCATAGGGCATTTGAATGTCCTCAGCGCCAAGGCAAAATAGACAGGAGAAATGAAGGCCAGGCTAGAGTTGCACATGTAGATGAAGATGCTAGATCATCAAATTCTGAAGATGCTGAAAGAGGAGAAACACTAATTAACAGAAGAGTCTTGCTGAGTGGTGAGAATGAACCTGAACAAAGGAGGAGCTTGTTTCGCACTAGATGCAAGTGTGAGGGTAAATGCTGTGATGTGATTATCGATAGTGGAAGCATTGACAATTTGGTGTCAGAAGAGATGGTGACAAAGTTGAAGCTCAAGAGATAGAAACACCCACATCCATATCAGATTGCCTGGGTGCAGGATGACCACAAGGTCATGGTCAGTGAAGAGTGCTTGGTAAAGTTCAAGATCGGCGAGTACCAAGATGAGGTACTATGTGATATCATCTCTATGGATGCATGTCATATGTTGTTGGGTAGACCGTGGCAGTTTGACAGATGTGTTGTACACGAGGGTCATGCAAATACCTATTCCCTGACAAAGGATGGAGTGTGACATAAGCTAAAGCCATTGAAAGAGACCGAAGGAAAGGTATGTGGTAATGCAAGAATAATATTTGTTGATGGAAGGAAATTCCTAGATGGTATGAGGCATGAGCATATGTGTTTTGCTTTAATTCCAAAAGTTGGTAAAGAAGAAGTAGAGAATGTACCTGTAGAGGTTGCAGATTTGTTGAATGAGTTTCAAGATATTGTATCTGATAATGTACCTGATGGATTACCATCGGTAAGGAAGATCAGTCATCAGATGGATTTGATTCCAGGAACCAGTTTTCCAAACAAGGTAGCACACAGAATTACACCAGCAGAAAGTGAAGAGTTGAACAGACAAGTACACGAGTTATTGCAGAAGGGGTTGATTCGAGAGAGTCTGAGTCCCTATGCTATACTAGCGGTATTAGAACCAAAGAAGAATGGAGAGTGGAGGATGTGTACAGATTCTAGAGCAATAAACAAGATCACAATCAAGTATAGGTTTCCATTGCCACGAATGGATGATATTATGGATTGTTTGAGTGGGGCAGTGTATTTCTCAAAGATAGATCTGAAGAGTGGATATCACCAGATTCGGATCAGAGAAGGACATGAATGGAAGACTACCTTCAAGACAAAGGAAGGACTGTATGAGTGGTTAGTCATGCCTTTTGGGCTAACCAATGCACCGAGCACTTTCATGCGGCTCATGAACGAGGTTCTGAAAGAATTTCTGGGTAAGTTTTTCATTGTTTACCTAGATGATATTTTGATTTTTAGCAAGACATTGGAGGAACATATGATGCATATTCATATGGTGTTTGAGAATTTGAGAGATGAGAAATTGTTGATTAAATTGAAGAAGTGCAGTTTTGTGAAGAAAGAGTTAGTGTATTTGGGATTTGTATTTTCAGCAAAAGGTCTAAAAATAGACCCAGAGAAGGTACAGGCTATCCTTGAATGGCCTACTCTAAAGAGTGCTACTGAGGTAAGATCTTTTCATGGTTTGGCTAGCTTTTACAGAAAGTTTATCATAAATTTTAGCAGTATTTGTGGACCCTTGACTGAAACAATGAGAGGGGATAGAAAAGAGTTTAAGTGGACTAATGGGGCAGAAAAGAGTTTTCAATTGTTGAAACAAAAAGTTATAGAACAACCTGTTTTAGCACTTCTAGATTTTAATAAGGTGTTTCAAGTAGATTGTGATGCTAGTGGTACTGCAATAGGAGCTGTTATGAGCCAATAAGGTAAACCTGTTGCTTATTTCAGTGAGAAGTTAAATGATGCCAAGAGAAAATATTCTGTCTATGATCAGGAATTTTATGCTATAGTTCAGGCATTAAAGAAGTGGAGACATTATCTTCTTCTTAAGGAGTTTTTTTTGTATACTGATCATCAAGCGTTGCAATATTTGAATAGTCAAGAAAAGTTGAATCAGAGGCATTTGAAATGGGTTGAGTTTTTGTAGAGTTATACATTTGTTTCGAAACATAGGAGTGGAAAGTCTAATAGGGTTGCAGATGCTCTTAGCAGAAGGCAACTATTACTGACAAAGATGTGGATTGAAGTGGTTGGGTTCAAGGAACTCAAGAATTTGTATCTAGAGGATCCTAATTTTGGTGAAGCTTGGAAAGCTTGTACAAAACCTGTTACTCTAGACAGGATGAAATAGCTAGATTTTATCATCCAAGATGATATGCTATTCAGAGGGAGTCAGTTGTGCATTCCATGAAGTTCTATGAGGGAGAATCTCATCAAGGAGAAGCATAGTGGAGGATTGGCTGGACATTTTGGTCGTGATAAAACCCTTGCTTTGGTTGGTGAGAATTATTATTGGCCACAATTGCAGCAAGATGTGAAGAAGTCTGTACAGAGTTGCAGAGTATGTCAGATGGTGAAAGGAGTGAAGAAAAATATAGGGTTGTATCAGTCATTACCTGTACCAGAGAAGCCTTAGGAGGATATCAGTATGGACTTTGTTCTTGGTTTACCGAGGACACAGTGGGGACATGATTCAATTTTTGTAGTAGTTGACAGATTTTTAAAGATGGCACATTTCATTCCCTACAAGAAGACTAATAATGTTGTTCATGTAGCAGAATTGTTTTTCAGAGAAGTGGTGAGACTACATGGTTTGCCAAAGACCATAGTTTCAGATCGAGATACTAAGTTTGTTGGATATTTCTGGCGGACATTGTGGAAGAAGTTGAAGACATATTTGAAGTTTAGTTCATCACATCATCCACAGACTGATGGATAGACAGAGGTGGTGAATAGAAGTTTGGGAAATTTGTTGAGATGTTTGGTTGGAGATAAGCCAATAGGATGGGATTTGATTTTACCACAGGTAGAATTTGCATACAATAATTCTATCAATAGGAGCACTGGTAAATCACCATTCCAGATTGTATATGGAAGTAGTCCAAGAAATGCATCTGAGTTGAGAAAGATAGAGAAAGGAGAAATAAGTAGTGCTAAAGCTAAGGATTTTACAGAACATTTGAAGAACATCCATGAGGAGGTGAGGAAGCATATTACCAAGATGAATGTGTAGTATAAGACTAAGGCAAATGAGAAAAGGAGGCATAAAGAATTTCAGGTTGGGGATGAAGTCATGGTTCATTTGCGGAAGGAGCAGTTTCCACTTGGTACATATAACAAGCCGAAAATGAAGAAGTTTGGACCATGTAAGATACTGAAGAAGCATGATTCAGGAAATGCATATGAGGTAAGATTGCCTACTGAGCTAAATATTTCACCAGTGTTTAACATTTCAGATTTGACAGAGTATCGTGAAGGAGGTGTTGAAGATGAGGTTGCAGCAGCACAGTGGAGTATTCTAGCAACCAGTTCAGATATCATGGAGATTGAAGACATACTGGACAGTCGTGTTGGCAAAAGCACAAGGAATAGGACATATGAAGAGTATTTGGTCAAATGGAAAGGATGACCTGTTGAAGATTCATCATGGCTAACAAAGGAGGAGGTTAACCATCTTGGTTTTCCTCTGCACACCTGAGTCGTGACAGGGTCACTTCTCAAATTACCCCAGGTGTCTGATGCAGGAGCATCCTGGGTGTAAGAGCAATCTTGCATCACCCAAAAATATTTCTATTTTTGTATTCAATAAGGGCTATCTTGTGCAGAGTTGCTATTTGTGGAAACTTGCTATTTTTAGTAAGTTGGTCCTACGATCTCGGAATGTCTATTTTACATATGGAGGTTCATCTCAATCATATCAGCCTGCCAGCAAAGTTTCATGGCTAGGTCAGGTGTAGTTTTGAAGATATTGAAGATTTTCGGTATTGGCAGCAGGGTACAGAAACTTTGAACTCAGTTTTGAAGGCTTTAGAGGCCCTGGATGAGGTTGAAAATTTTGGTGACAGGCGCGTTGCGCCAGTCAAGCCTACAGAGTGCTTTGTGGCATTTCCAGAATGGGGTTATAATAGCCAATCGGGTCAACGGGCGATGACTTATGGTCTTCGAAAGTTGGGTCACCTGAAATGGCGAAAAATAATTTTTCTTCAAAATTTTTGTTTGGGTTTCAAAACTTATTTTGAGCTGACTTTGATGTAATAAATTGTAAAATAAAATAATTCTAAGTTTGGTCGGCCCTAAGGGCTAAATTTCTAGAACCTTCTCGGGCAGTGGAAATTGCCTATATAAAGAAGGCCCGTAGTGTTGTCTAGGGAAGTTCTAGGTAGTAGATCTGGGTATTGATTCGAGGCTTTTTCCTATAGAATATTGTAAGGGAATGCCCATGTGGCTTTGCATATTGTAATTTTGAAAGTTTGTAATTCCAGATTTGTGGAGATAATAAGAAGCCAATTTTCTATTCTTGTATATTATTGTTGTTGTTTCTCTATTTCTGTTATGTGCTTGTGGTATTAAGGGGAGCACCCTTCATCACATTCTTTCTTAGAGGAAAATTGATTTCTTGGCTAAGAAAGAAACAAAATTGTATTTCATAGAGTACAACAGAAGTAGAATATTTAGTAGAAACAAATAATTGTAATAAGATAATATGGATGAAAAAAATGGTGAATGATATTTGAATTGAGTTTGATGAACCTGTTATCATACATTGTGATAACACAAGTACAGTAAGTATGTCTAAGAATCCTGTGTTACATTCAAAAATAAAACACATAGAGATAAAGTATCATGTTGTAAGAGAGAAAGTTGCAGAGAAGGAATTTAGACTTGAGTATGTTAGAAATAGGGGATACTAAGAGGGGGAGGGGGGGGGCGCGTGAATTAGTATTCCACAAAATTTTACTTTTGCCCAATTATGGATATAATAGATTATCTTGATACATGGATAATAGAGTAAACTAAAGAAAATGCATAATAGTAAAGCAAAATAACTCATAACACATTATTTTTTCTTGAGGAAACCCTGCCCAAGGGAAAACCTTAGTGGGGATGGTACCCACAAAGATCTACTAATCAAAAGTATCTTGTTAAGGATGTTGACCCTGTTAGTAGCTTGTTACATATGTATAGTGTCTCAATCCCAATTAAGGGACTCTAGGCCTTGTTAGAAGCCTCAACCCTGCTAAGAGTTTGTAGTACTAATTACAAATGAATACAAGATGATCCCACTACCCAAACAAGTAATGTTCAATGATTACTGATTACAAAATAGGGAAAGGTACATAACCTTATACTTCTTACTTTTCTTTCACAACTTCACATCAATACCTTTCACATATATGTTCACTATATCATCTATCATCAATACCTTGAGCTATGTAAAAGTAGAGTGCTCTTTGAAGGCAAAGAGTGGATAACAGAGAAGATAGGAAGAACTCTTGAGGGTGGGAAGGAATTGAATCTTTCCTAGTGTTTGAGGGTGGATTGACGAAGCTCTAGGAGGTCCTAAATGTGACTTAAGAAGAGTTCAAGACAACTCAAGGTGAATTAGAGTCTCTCCCTATTAGAGTGGTATCAAAGCAAGGTAAAAGATTTGGGAAAAGTAGTGTTGCAGACAATGAATATGACAACCCATCAAATCAAGTGGAGAATCAATTTCATCTAGCAGGATGGTGACTAATGCTAGACTAGCTAAGAAGGCTAAAGAGAAGGAGGAGGATAACTGACTGCTAAGAGAGAGATTGGCTCAATTAGAGAAGCTCTTGGGTGAAGTCCAACATAAGACAAATAGAGTGAAGGACAAGGTAGACCAAAAAGAAAAGAAAGAAGCTAAGGAGAAGGAGATAGACTTGGAGGAAGAAGCTCCAACTCCTAATCCTATCATACTAGAGGAACCCTTATTGAAGGCACTCAAGGCCTTAAGTGGGAAAGCATTGGAGGGTGTGCCACTTTTTATTGGACAAGTGGATCCTGATCTAGTTATGGACTTGATTGATAGCATTGAAAATCACTTTGAATGTGATGGCATAACAAAGGCACAAAAATTTAAAGTGGCTAAGTCTAGGTTGAGGGGACCTGCACTCACCTGGTGGAAGTATGTTCAAACTGAGAGAGAAAAAGAGGGAAAGAGTCCTATTGCCACATGGAAATGCATGTTGCTAAAGTTGAAACAAGCCTATTTACTAGATGACTATGAGGTTCAACTGCATAGAAGGAGGCAAAATCTCAGGCAGAAGGACTTAGATGTCCAAACATACACTGAAGAGTTTTAGAAATTGTGTCTAAGGTCTAAGATAGTAGAGGATGAGAGAATAAGATTGGCTAGATACCAAAATGGACTCAAATGGTCTATCCAAGAAGACATGAGCCTTGCTACCTTTAGTAATGTGAGACAATGTTACCAAATGGCTTTGAAAATAGAGGAGAAAAGTAAGAAGAAACATGATCAGTCATCTAAAAGAAGAGGTAGAGGAAAAGAAAATAGGGGACATAGAGGTAGCTTTGCAGGAAGGGGTAGTGAATTTAGAGCTCAAGGGGAGTCCAAACTGACAGAGATTGTCAATGAAACTAGTGGGAGAGGAAGTATGAGTAGAGGCAGGGGATTCCAAGGTGGAGGAAGAGGCAGATTTGGAAGTGCAAGAAGAGCATCACACTTTGCAACCATGAAGTACTTCTATTGCAACCAACTTGGTCATCCAACCTATAGATGCCTTGAGAAGGATTCTAGCTCACATGGTGAGAAAAGGGTGAACTACATAGCCCAAGAAGAGACTAGTAGTATCAAATCCCCTGAAATCAACCTTGATTTAGAAAGTGGGGAGAATCTTATGATTAGGAGGATTCTTATTAAGGAACCTGTCAAAGAGGAAGCTAAACAAAGGAGGGCAATTTTTAGAGTGAAGTGAAAAATACTTGGCAAAGTTTGCAAGATGATTATAGACTCAGGGTCTACATACAATATCATCTCAGAGGAGGTAGTTAGAAAACTTGGATTAACCAAAATCCCTCACACAAACCCCTATAGGGTCACTTGGCTAA
The DNA here is from genome assembly GCA_027943335.1 of Chamaecyparis obtusa. NCBI lineage: Eukaryota > Viridiplantae > Streptophyta > Pinopsida > Cupressales > Cupressaceae > Chamaecyparis > Chamaecyparis obtusa. The sequence goes on along the minus strand of BSBK01005143.1, from coordinate 117,740 downwards.
ATAGAGGGCAGCATGTCCTTGTAAATGAGGAGGCATGGGTTGATTTCTCAAGAGGGAAATATGTGGATAAAGTCTTATGTAACATACTCCCAATGGATTCATGCCACCTAATCTTAGGTAGGCCATGGCAATATGACCGAAAAAAAATACATGATGCATAGAGGAAATCCTATTCCTTCAAGAAAGATGGGGTCACCTATAGGATTTAGGAACTCATGGATGATGAGGGGTCTACATCAGTAGGACCTAATATCTTGTTGCAAGGGGGTAAGGAATACATTCAAGGTATGAAAGATCGAGAAGGGACACACTTTTCCATCATGGTGAAGCCTAGTGAAGAGATGAAGGTGGAACATGTGCCATTGCCTAAGGAAGTGTGGGAGCTTTTGAAAGATTTTAAAAACATAGTTAGTGATGGGTCACCTACCATGTTACCACCACCTAGAGCTTTAAGTCATCAAATTGACTTCATACTAGGAGAATCTCTTCCCAAAAAAGAAGCATACAAGATGACTCCTGATCAAAACAAGGAGATAGCTAGACAAGTGCAAGAACTTTTGGACCAAGGACTAATCAAGAAAAGCATTAGCCCATGTGCAGTGCTAGTAGTCCTAGCATAAAAGAAGGGAGGTAAGTGGAGGCTTTGTACAGACTCAAGAGAAATTAATAGGATCACTATAAGGTACATATTTCCCATTCCAAGGATTGAAGATCTTATGGACTATTTGGGAGGAGCAAGGTACTACACCAAGTTGGATTTGAAAAGTGGGTACCATTAGATAAGGATTGAGCAAGGAGATGAATGGAAGACTATAGTCAAGACCATAGAAGGGCTCTATGAATGGTTACTCATGCCCTTTGGGCTTAGTAATGCTCCAAGAACCTTCATGAGGTCAATGAATGAGGTGTTGAAAGACTACATAGGCAGATTTGTGGTAGTGTACTTGGATGACATCCTAATTTTTAGCAAGACTAAAGAGGAACACCTCCAACATTTGTAGATTGTGATGAAGAGACTCCATGAGGAGAAGTTGTCCATTAATTTGGAAAATTTTTAATTTATGATGCAAGAGTTGATCTATCTTGGTTTTGTGGTGTCTCAAGGAACCTTGAAGATGGATCCTAGCAAGGTGGAAGTGATACTCAATTGGCCTACACCTACAAGCAGCACTGAGGTAAGGAGTTTTCATGGACTTGCCCAATTTTATAGGAAGTTCATTAAAGGTTTTAGTGAAATATGTGCACCAGTCTTAGAGACTACTAAGGGTGGAGTAAAAAATAAGTTTAAGTGGACTCTAGAGGCTAGTAAGGGTTTTGAGTTATTGAAAAAGAGAGTGGCTACACAACCTATATTAGTTTTACAAAATTTTGATAACTTGTTCAATTTAGAGTGTGATGCAAGTGGCATAGTAGTTGGGGTAGTGCTGAATCAAGAGAATAGATGAGTGGCATTCTATAGTGAGAAGTTGAATGAGGCTAAGAAGAGGTATTCTTCTTATGATCTAGAGTTATATGCATTGGTGCAATCCTTGAGAAAATGGAGGAACTATTTTCTGCCTAAAGAATTTGTGGTGTATACTGATAACAAGGCTTTGAGTTTCATCAATTCATAGGAGAAGTTGAGCAATAGACATCTCAAATGGATGGAATATTTGCAATCCGATACCTTCACCATAAAGCATAAGAAAGGACAGTTGAACAAGGTGGTTGATGCCTTGAGTAGGAGATTTTTGACAGTCCAAGAAGTGCAGCTCCAAAGCATAGGGATAGAGAGCTTTAAAGAGCTATATGAAGGAGATGAAGACTTTGTAGAAGCATACAAGGTTTGTAAAGACTTTAAGAATCATTTCCATAGTCAATTTGTAGACTATACAGTTCAAAATGATCTATTGTTTAGGGGTGGACATTTGTGTGTACCTAAAGGATCTATGAGGGAGAATTTGATACAAGAGAAGCACAATGGGAGCTTGAGTGGGCATTTTTGTCTAAACAAAATGCTATAACTTGTGCAAAGGTTCTATTACTGGCCTAGGATGTAGAAGGACATCAAAATTTATGTGGAACAATTCTTGGTTTGCCAAAAAGCTAAAGGCACTTCATCTATGTAGGTTTGTATCAACCTTTACCCATTCCTAGTAGGCCTTGGGAATGCATTAGCATGGATTTCATAGTTGGATTCCTAGAACCAAGACTAGTTTAGATAGTATATTTGTGGTTGTAGATAGGTTTAGCAAGATGTGTCACTTTATTACTTGCAAGAGCACTCATGATGCCAGTCATATTGTACATTTTTTCTTTAAGGAAGTGGTACGGATTCATGGTTTTCCACTAAGCATAGTCTCTGACAGAGATGTCAAGTTTATGGGCCATTTTTGGAAGACCCTGTGGAAGAGGTTAGGTACTAACCTATCATTTCAATCAGCCAACCATCCCCAAACTAATGGGTAGACTAAGGTTATAAACAAATTTCTTGGTAATCTCCTTAGATGCTTGACAAAGGAGTATGGAGTGATGTGGGATTAATTATTATGATAGGAAGAGTATGCCTATAATGATAGTTTGAATAGAACAATAGGGAAAAGCCCTTTTGAAGTTGTCTATGGACTACATCGTAGAGGTGTGTGTGAGCTAAGGCAACTACCAAATGAAGAAGGAAGGAGTTCATATGCATAAGACTTCACTCAATCCATGAAGGAGGTTCATGATCAAGTGAAGAGGCAGCTCCAAGAGGCTACACAAAAGATGAAAGCCAAAGTTGATGAAGGAAGGAAAAACCTTTAGTTTTTTGTGGGAGAGATTTTAATGGTTGATCTTAATAATTCTAGATTGCAAAAGGGCATTCCCACTAAAATTTAAATGAGAAGAATAGGTCCCTGCAAGGTACTTGCAAAATATGGGCAGAATGCTTATAAAATAGACTTTCCATTAGATTTGGAAATGTCTCCTATGTCCAATGTCTAGGACTTAGTACTATATAGAGGCCCTACACCAGTACCTTCAAAGTCTCAGTCAACGAGTGAAGCAATCAACAAGGATGTTTAGATTTCTCCCACACCACAATCGGTAGAAGAGAAGATTCTGACCTCTATAGTCAAGAAAAATACCAGTCAGGGCACATACATGGACCATTTGATTTAGTGGAAAGGAAATTTATCCACTGAAGCTACTTGGGTAGCTGATAATGCCTTCAAAAGACAAGGAGTTGATCCTAAACTCCTGTCACCAGAGGTGACTTAAGTTCTTGATTTTGGTAGCATAGTGCAAGAGAACCCTTAGTAGACCAATTGGTTGTCCTATTTTTCTTTGGAAAGACCCTCTTGAAGGGAATTGTATTTAGATAAGGTCATGTGACTAGGAGTGGTGTGGTTTGAGTCTAAGTTGAGTGTTTAAGTTCTACTTTTGAGTTCATTTTGTCTTTATGACATTCTTGTACCTAATGATGTCAGGAAGTAAAGAATGTTATTTTAGTGTTTCTAGGGTCTTAGGTGATCTAGGAAGTCTAATTAAGGTTAGGAAATCTTGGGTGGAGTTAGAATACATTGAAGATTGACAAGTTCTAAAATTTGTCAAAATATTGTCGAGCAACATTTGCAACTTTGAAAAGTTGCTATGACAAGAAAACCTAACTTTAAGGGTTTCGGTCTTCATGAGGTTTATAAACTCCTAATAGGCCAAAACACATGGGATAGGGACATATATGTATGAAAAACCCTAATTTAGAGTTGGTAGACTCATTGTGTACGGACTGACTTACTATAGAAATAAGTTTTTACAGAGAATAGAGAAAGGACTTGAGGAACAGAGTTAACTTTTAGTTTATATGGATTGAATCATCAAATATAGATATTGGAATCTAGTGTTCATTATGTTATAGTGTAATTAAATTTTTTAATTTTTTCATTAGCTAGGTTTCTTTTGTATTTTGTTAATTCATTTTGTTTTCGCAGTTCACTGTCCAATTTTGACAATGTGTATAAAATGTAAGTCTAGCTCCATTTCCCATCATAGTACCTGTAAAACCTTTTGGGAATCAAGAATAGGGTTTTTAAGCTTCATGATGCCTCAAGTCTGGGCTTTGAAGATGCATGCAAGTATTTTTAAGGTGTTTCCCTAGGCGAGCTAAGTGTAAAAGCTCGGCTAGGATGACCTAGTGTTTGTATCGAAATATTGTAGGAGGGTTTGTGTCAAGAGCCAAGAAGGTCTTGAATGTGATTTATAATGATCTATAGGTATTCCATGAACAAGAGGAGTGTATAAGAGATCAGTTTGCCAAATTTGGAGATCAAAGAACAAAGACATGTCAAAACCTTACGAAAAGGCCCTAATCCTTAAATAGGGTGTACGGACGGTGTCAGGACCCCAAACCAAGAAAATATGAAAGGTCTTACAGAATATATGTGAACTTCCAATAAAAATTTTGGGGTTCTTTAAGAAGGTTTGATAGTGGAAGAAGAATCCTAGATTTGAGGAGGCCTAATAGGGAAAAAAGGCTACAAGGCCTAAATCTTAGGAATTCAGAGAGTGATGGGAAAATGGCTAAACTTGGTAATCAAATACCCAAAGTAGGAGTCAAAATTAGATTTCAAAGAAGCCCTTATCCTCTTGCAATCAAAACCATAGGTTGGGGCTTGTGAGATATGAAAAAGCAGAGTGCTCTTTGAAGGCAAAGAGTGGGTAACAGAGAAGATAGGAAGAACTCTTGAGGGTGGGAAGGAATTGAATATTTCCTAGTGTTTGAGGGTGGATTAAGGAAGCCCTAGGAGGTCCTAAATGTGACCTAAGAAGATTTCAAGACAACTCAAGGTGAATTGGAGTCTCTCCCTATCACCGATTAAGGGACTCTAGGCCTTGTTAGAAGCCTCAACCCTGCTAAGAGTTGGTAGTACTAATTAAAAATGATTACAAGATGAGCCCACTACCTAAACAAGTAATGTAAAATGATTACTAATTACAAAATAGGGAAAGATACATAACCTCATACTTCTTTCTTGTCTTTCACAACTTTGCATCAATACCTTTCGCATATATGTTCACTATATTATCTATCTCATTACTCTTTCTTCATATTCCATGTCTTACATTTAGACAAGTTATTAGGGATAATAACTTTTACAGTCGGCTTTACTAAACATAAAGAACTTTTCAAAATATATTTTAGTATACGCTGCCCAAGGGTTAATCTAGGATGTCATCCCTTCATATGATTAAGACATTATTTTGATAAATAAAATAATCCCTTAAATCTTTACCAATTAAGTCCTTTCAGCTTTAACATTGTTCATGTAATACTGCAATAACTACTTTCGTACATGTCGTACAGACTTATGCTCTTAGGTGAGTCTTCAATATGCATCATAGTATCCATTTTCAAGTGTGCAAGCACTGAACTTACTTCAATCGATGCCACCAATCAAAACTATCTTAGGTTATACTAGGAAAATACTGCTTATACTTAGATAATTTTGCTCTATGCTCTATCATACTTGCTCTCTATCATCTCCATTCTTCACATAGATCATATGTTTCCATAATGAAAACATCTAGATATCTAACTTAGCCAAATTGCCAATGGAGTATATTAGAAAAAATGAGCAAATAAAAGATATCTTTACAAAGCCTTTAACTAAGGATACATTTGAGTATTTGAGAGGTATGTTTGGGGTTATGCCCCATCTTACTTTTGAGTAATGATGTAGAAAGTTGCATCAGTCTAGTGGTACATAGCACTATTTTTCTGGACCGTATGATGATGATTCTTGTATGGGGGAGTATCTGTATTTTGAGTTGAGTCATGAAGGACTCTTAGTAAAAGGTATTTTCATATAATGTCTTTCGACACTTGAGCTAGATAAAAATTTTGAGTAGTAAGATTGTTCTGACATAATGATGCCTTTGTCATCGATGTCAATGGAGGAGAAGAATACATAAAAAATATTTCCTATGATTGAGAAAGAGGATTTGATATGATTGAGGAAGAGAATTTGATATGATTGATGAAGAGGATTTGAAATGATTGATGAAGAGGATTTGAAAAGTCAAGACAAGAGAAAAAAAGTTACATTTTGGTATTCATGGAACTTGGATGATTTGTATCTATGTTGCCATCATTTCCAAAGGGGGAGATTGCTAAAATGATTGATGAATATGTCTAATGGGGGAGTATTCTAGCATTACTAGAGAAGTCACATGTTGCATTTATGACTATGTTTGTCATTGATGTCAACATGGTACTATTTATACTGAAGATTAGAAGAGCAGCAGATAGAGTTTGAATTAGCACACATAGAGAATTGTAGATGAGGTTATGTGGAGCTAAGGACATATTTATTATATTGTCCTGATAACATGGTTAAGAGAGCATATGGAAATTCAAGTATTTGCATCAGTTATGATCTAGTGGAAATTGTATTCTGATAGAGTTCCTGAGAAGCGGTTTTTTATTATCGGATTATATCTCCTAATAGGGATATAATCTTGAGAAGCGAAGTTATGCAAAGGTTGAAGACATTGTGAAGGAAACCTAGATAAGTCAACATAGTTAGAGGTTTCACATGTGAAGATTTATTAAGTCTATGAGTTGACAGTTTTGTGTAATTATGGAAATATTATGTAACGTGTGATGTTTTATATTTTTTAATTAGCAAATCCTAATTAGTCGACTCAATTATGAAATATTGAGTGTGGTATAAAGGAAGGATTATTTTCGTTGATTATAGTTTTTCGATGTGAAAAACAAGTTGTGAAGTGCAAAATAATGTGAGTAAGTGATTGTGTGTAGATCTAGTGTTGAGATCTAGAAAGCATTTGGTGCGACATAGGAATGGTTAGAGGAGAAAATAATTTTTTTTGAGATTATTTATATTTGGTATTATTCTATTTGGATAATATAGAGATCAATTGGACAGTGTGTTTGGTGGTCTTACCCTTGAAGCTATTTGGATAGTGGGTCCTTCTGTCTTCTTCAAGTCCTAACAAGGTTGGAATTGTTGGCACTTTGGATGAAGTGAGTACATAGATGTTGTCATTATGGAAAAATATGATCCACATGAAGATCACATAGGTCTGAGAGCAAGTATAGTAGACCACATTGCAAACTTGTCTAAGTGTAAGATAGTGATTTCACCAATGCACTAGGATACAATTTTTGTTTGCGATGTTGACTGGAGTAAGTTCAGTGCTTGTGCACTTGAACATAGACTCTATGATGACTAGTGATGACCTATCTCAGAGCACAAGTTAGTATAACATGTACAGAATTAGTTATGATAATTTTACCGAAGACAGTGTTAAGCCGACAAGACAGAATATGAAGGCAGAATTGGTAAAGAGTTAACGGATTATTTTGTTTATCAAAATAATGACTTAACAATATAAAGGGATGACATCCTAGATGTTAAATCTTGGATAAAGATATATGGAAGCCGACCATGTAAAGTTATTATCTTTAATAACTTGTATATATGTAATATGTTATTGCAAGAAGAAGAACAGAGAGATATGGTAATATTGTAATGATATGATGGGTGAACCCACAATAGTGGGTTACACTTTTTTGCTTGAACAGACACCAAACTCTACATTTTGAAAAAAAAAATCAAATTTGGATGCATATAGTGATTAAACTGTTTGAAATCAGAAGATGAAGTAAATTAGAGTCTTTTAGTATTTTCTATGTAGACTCTAAATATATTTTTTATTTTTATTTTTCAATTGATTTGAATGGTTTTTTCATTCTCCCATGAAAACTAGTATGTTCCTAAAAATGTCATTTTTAAAGAGTTACATTATTTTCATAGAGCATAACTTATTTTATAAAATAGATATCAATGTGCTTCTTTCAAATTTAGTTCTGTAACATCCATATGGAGGGCATGCAATTGGTTTGATGATATTATCATGATTAATGCATATTTTATTAACATTTGAAGTTGACTAAAGCATAATTTTGACATACCTTGACTACATAGCTTATAACTTCTTGTGTATTTGTCCAATTTAATTTTTATTTTTTTTAATAGAAAGATAACTTCAATACCTAGGGCATAGATATTTTTTAGAATTTTTTTCTCTCATTTACTAATTTTCCATAAGCATCAAACATAGCGGTAGACATACGATGAAATATCTATGTTTAGTAAAACTAAAAATGCAAAGTCATAATAAAATTAATATATATTAACATTATAATCATTGGAAAGATTTTTCTCAGTAGTACCTTACTACATAGATAGTTTTTTCAAATGGATTCATTTGATCTACCAAAAGATAAAGTCAAAGTGATTTTTTATCAACATTTTAATAGGTGCGAAGGAGACTCCATTGTAGGTATGAATGAGGAGTATAGATGTTATATCAATGTTTTTTTTTATCTAAGAGGATTTGAGGTAACCATTTGTAATTTATTCTTTCAAATGGAACCTCTCAAAGCTTAAATCATCATATTTTATTAAAAATATGATATTTCAACAAAATCAGTATGTCTAAAAAAGTGTAACCCACTATTGTGGGGTTACCTTGATGCGAATGTAAGAGCAGTGAAAAGACATTGATGCAAGCAGCATAAGGTTATATACCTTAATCCATTTTTGTAATAAGTATACATTGTACATTACTTGTTTGGGTAGTGGCTCATCTGGTAATCAAATTTTGTATTGACAACTCCTAACAGGGTTGAGGCTTCTAACAAGGCCTATAGTCCTTTAATCAGGAATGATACACTATATGTTTGTAATAGACTCCTATCAAGGTCAACATCCTTAATAGGATACTTTTTATTAGTGGATCTTTTTGGGTACCATCCCCACCGGGGTTTTCCCTTGTCCAGGGTTTCCTCGAGAACATATCATGTGTTGTGAGTTCTTTATTTCCATTGCTATGCATATTGTTTAGCTTCTTATGTTATGCATGTGTAAATATAATCTGTTATATCCATAATTGGGCAAAAGATAAATTTTGTAGAATACTGATTCACCCCCCCCTCTCAGTATTCCCTATTTCTAACAATTAGTATCAGAGCCTAGTTACTCGGAGAAGAATCATTCAAGGAAAGCCTAGTAGCTTGAGTAAGATCTTTGTGGATATGGATCAACTACAAAAAAATCTTGAAGAAGCTCTTGAATAGATTGATATGCTTACTGATGAAAGAAACACTCTGAAAAGGAAATATGATGATATAAAGAACCTTATTGAGATACTAAAAAATAAGATAGAATATCTGAAATCTGAAAAGGAATCCAAAATTCTTATTGAAGATTATGGTGACAATTTAGAAAAAGAAAATGTGATCCTTAAGCATGAACTGAAGATAGCAAATCTAAAGCTTAGTTTGAAAGATGGAAATGACAAAAATGAAGCAAATCTGAGATCTGAGAATGAAAGGTTGAAGATTGAGAATGAAAAATTAAAATCTAAACTTGGCAAAGTAACATCTAAATTTGACAAAGTAAACTTGCAGCATGTAGAACTTGAGAAATACAATAAGATTGTGAAAGGTGAATTGATTCAATCCAAACAACAACTTGAAAGGCTATATTCAAATAGTGAGAAGATCAATGAACAAGTATCTTATGGAAAACCATCCTATGATAAGACTAGACTTGGATTTAATATATTTAGAACAAATGATGAAAGCAAGGAACTAGATCTAAAAGAATCTGAAAGCATAGATAGGAAAAAGTCAGATGAGATCAACAAATCTGAAGACACACCTAAAGGAGAAGAACCACCTAAAGAAGAATAACCACCATACCAATAAGAATCACCCAAAGGTATGCAAAGAGAATTCAAAGGTAGATGTTTTGGTTGTAATACTATTGGTCACATGAAGAGAGATTGCACAGGTAAACAATTTAAACCTCTTAATGGTTATTGTTATAATTGTCATGGTTTTGGACATAGAGCTATTGAATGTAGAAGACCTAAAGTTATTGAGAATAATTATGGTAGTAGAATGTTTAGAAATACTAAAAATGTAGATAAAAGATCTACTGAAGATATGAACAGAAGAAATGAAGTAGTATGTTATAGATGCAACAAGATTGGACACGTTGCTAGAAACTACCTATCACAAATCAAACAACAAGGACCAAGATATGGGAACAATGGAATTGTTTATTAGATATGTAACAAAATTGGACATACAACAAGGTTTTGCAGAATGAACAATGAAAATTTTCATCCTAACCCTAACCCTAGAAATCATGCACGAAGAAATGAAGATGCAGGTAACAAACATAAAGGTTGTTGTAGTAATGTAGATGAAGTGAAATTTATTAAAAGCATAGATCAAGGAAACATATTCAACATTAAAGGTAATCAGAAAGGTGAAGTATCAAGTGGTAAGAATGAATCCTTACCTGACCTAACTCAAAGCACTTAATTTATGATAATTACAGTAGATTAGGAACTTACAATTAGTGTAGAAGTAGATTTTTGATGAATTAAGTCTTGTGCAGTTAATGTAAGGTAGTTTATGATGTACTAATGCTATGGTTAAGAGTGCAAAAGAAAATATTATGTTTTACGAGATTGCAAGAAGTTTTAAGTTTTGCAGGATAACCGAAATAGCTTTTTGGAAAGAAGTGGCAAAATAATTGAATGCGATGTCAAATCTAAGTGAGATTGAAGTATTAAAAGGTTATGATCAATGTTATTTGATTATCAAAGTGAATTGAAGTGTTTAGGAGAGAAAAGAATAGATATTGGAAGCATTTTGCAGTGATTTGGTGAAAGATTTGAGTGCCGAATCTACAAAAGCCCTAAAATCATGAACTTAAGGTATTTATCTTGACAAGATCTTTGAATCGGTATAAGGAATTTAAAGTAGCCATGGATGTATCCTTAATTCACAATATCAGAGATAAGAATAGACCTAGAATGAAGAGGGAACTAGTAGAACCCTTGGAAGAAGATGATCCTAGGTTAGCATTATCATCTGTACCAGACAGAGTTTTGCATTTAGAAAATGTGAGAAGTTATCTTGGATGAAAGTTAGAAACTGTTACTGATAGTGATTTTACCTATGAACATATGAACATTTACAATCAAGATATGTCACTAAAACAAGGATATGAACATTTGAAAGATAATGAGATTTTTCAGTATGCTTTGAAGTATGAGTTTGATAATGAAGAATGCACTAAGATTATTCTGAGAAGAATTCACAATGGGAAGTTTTGGCTAGAGGATAGAGTGATAGACATTATAGCTGACTTGATTCATGAAGTCATAGGTTTATCTAAAGTTGGTGCTATTCCTTTAAATGAGAAAAATATGAGAAAATAGTCATAGACAACACAGGTTCATCCTACAATGGTAGAGGAATTGTGATTAGCAAGATCAAACAACATGATGTTAGATATTTGTGCAAGTACCTAACAACTAAGTTTTGTACAAATTCTAAAGAAGATGATATGGTAGCTGGAATGGTGCATATTGCCTATTTAATGTGTGTTGACAAAGTACCAGTTGACATCTGTGAAATTCTAAGAATTCAACTGTTTGAAAACTTGGAAAAGATAAAGAAATCTAAGTATGCACAATTTAGATTTTCATCCTTAATCACTTACATGTTTTTCCACTCATTGAGAAGATTTCCATACACCATTGCACATGATTGGAATGATGGAAAAACTGCTATGGAAAGCATAAATACAATATATTTGAAACATGTTATTGACAAAGTAAATGAGAGTGCTATGTTAGTAATGAAGACATTTCAGAACATGGTAACTAGCAGATCAAGAATTCTACAATCACTTGTGAAGAAGTATAAGAATGATATATGTTTTATGGTTGACACTGACTTTACCTATATTGAAGCAGTGGAACCTAGAATTGAGTTCATAGACCCTCTTGGCTATGAGATATCTGAGGCTGAAATTGAAGAATATGTTGGCAGATTACTTAAAACTAAATTGGACACTCAGTGTAGTAGATTTGGAACTTTTGAAGAGAAATTCAACTCAAAAAAAGCTATAATTGAAGAGAAGCTATCTAAGAAGAGAGTTGATAGCACTATCAGGAGAATACTGAAAGATATAGGAATTTCATAACAATAATTCTTAATAGAAAAATAGACAGCAGCAACAATTAGGGATATTGGATAGAAAGAAGTCTTGACTGTACCACCCTTGTCATCCAGTGCAGTACAACAAGAACCTACATAAGTCAAGGTGAAAGTAGAGGAACTCGAAAAGGAACAAGTAGCAACTAGATCCACTTCCTCCACAGCTAGCCAAAGAACGAAAGAAATTGCTACTAGACTAGGAAAGAGACTAAAGACTTTAGTTCAACCAGTACCAAGAGTAATTGCAAAAATAAAAGATGATGACACTACAGTTAAGAAGAAAGCTTGGAAACCTAAAGTTGAAAAGCTTAATGAGCAGATTATTGAAAATGGAGACTTTACCAAAATGAACAAATACTATAGTCTTTATGATTATTCAGACAGACTTAATTTGGAGAATTCTATTGTGAAGCATATGATTTTGGCAAACAAGAAATTTGATTCTATTCAAGGTCAAATACTTGATGATTTGTACACCAAACTGCTAAATAGAAAGCAGAGCACAACTGAAGAAGACACCAATATTAGAAAGAATCTTGTGAAGAAGCTCTGTGAAGTGAGAGATGATGAACACTTGAAGTAGATATTGAAGGCCTTAAGCACCCATTTGAGAACAAAAAGGAGAACCATTTTGATTATGGGAGGTAGATATGAAGAATTTAATTTAGATACAAAGGATGCAATAATCAAGGTCATGTCAGAAAACATTGGAGAGCCATCAGTTGCAGCAGAGCAAGTAGTTGAAGCTGAACAAGAGAATATTCCTTCTCCTTCAACTATTAACATTGAAGATGAAACTATGAATATAGAAGGTACTAAGGTCACCTTGGATACTGATGACAATGTATTCAAGAACTTAGCAAACATTGTTGAAAATTTGGCTCTTGATGAACTAGATAGAACTGAAGAAGTAGAGAAGACTCAATCTATCAGTGAAGAACCTAAGAAGACTAAGATTCAAGCACCCACTCCTACCACAAAAGACATCAATCTTACTCCTGAGACTGGAAAGAAGAAAGTAATTGGATCTTTGTTTGAAGATTTAGGAAAGGAAGTTGATGATGATGATCAATTGGAACTGATCACTTCTTTGAATAAAATCATTGGCAAGAACAAGAAAGTGAAAAATCTTGAAAGGAGTCTGAAGGACCTTACTAAGAAGTTACAAAGCATTGTAACTACACAAATCACAGAGGTAGACCCTTTGGAGAAAGCTAAGAAAGTAATGAGCACTTTTGACAATGAATTCACTGACCTATTTGATATTGCAAAAGTGAGAGCTCAAGCAGCTTATGAAGCTGAAATGCTTTTGAACATAAGTCAAAATATGAGGAATGATATTAGTAGTCTTGATATTTGTATCAAGAACTTGAGGAAACATTTGGAGATAGGAAAATCATTGTACATACAGTGTACAAAATTAGAGATTTTGACAGCAGAAGAGGAATAGAAGATCAAGTTGAAGGAAGCTGAGATTCGGAATGAATGTAACCTTCTTTCTAGACCTAATGTGAAGGTATGTGATGCTGAAAAGAAAGTTCAGAAGCTTTATGATGAAATAAGAATATTGCAAGATGAGAGGAACAAAAAAATGAGGAGACTCACTCTTTTGAGAGAACACATCTCTATGAAGTTGAGTATCATTGAAGAGCAGTTAGAAGAATGTCTTGTAGCTAAGACATCCTTTTAGAAATTCAAATTTGACAACCTCCAAGCTTGTCAAATGGCAGCTTATGGACCGAGCACTTTACTAAATGTGGTAGATTCCATCAAGAATTCATGCGAAAAGGAGATAGAAGCTATGAAAGCTGATTTTGTAGATTGTGTTGCAAGCCTAATAGCTTTGCAATAAGAAAATAAAGGTATAATATTTTTTGGGATACAATTTTGTAATCCTCCCTACCTTATTTTGTCATTGTTATCAAAGGGGGAGAGATATTAGAGTAGAAAATTGATATATTTGATAAGGATTGATACTCTTAGGGGGAGCATTGTATTAGAGTTTATATTTTGAGGAGTTATAAGGATAGTATACATATTCTATACTATGGCCACAATTTTGATACAATTTTGAGATTTTGACTTGTACACTTAGACAATTTTCTCATATGTTTCCACCAATGACAAAGGGGGAGATTGTTGGCAATTTGGCTGAAGTGAGTACATAGTTGTTGTCATTATAGAAACATATGATCCACATGAAGATCACATATGTCTGAGAGCAAGTATAGTAGAGCGCATTGCAAACTTGTCAAAGTGTAAGATAGTGCTTTCACCAGTGCACCAGGATATAGTTTTTGTTTGCGACATTGACTGGAGTAAGTTTAGTGCTTGCACACTTTAACATAGAATCTATGATGACTATTGATTACCCATCTTAGAGTGCAAGTCAATACATCATGTATGGAATTAGTTATGACAGTTTTACCGAAGACAGTGGTAAGCCGACAAGATAGAATATGAAGGCAAAATTGGTAAAGAGTTAAGGGATTATTTTGTTTATCAAAATAATGACTTAATAATATAAAGGGATGACATCCTAGATGTTAACTCTTGGATAAAGATATATGAAATTTGACCATGTAAAGTTATTATCTTTAATAACTTGTATATATGTAATATGTTATTGCAAGAAGAAGAGTAGACAGATATGGTAATATTGTAATGATATGATGTGAATGTAAGAGTAGTGAAAAGAAATTGATGCAAGCAACATAAGGTTATATACCTTTATCCATTTTTGTAATAAGTATACATTGTACATTATTTGTTTGGGCAGTGGGCTCATCTAGTAATCAAATTTTGCATTGACAACTCCTAACAAGGTTGAGGCTTTTAACAAGGCCTATAGTCCCTTAATCAGGACTAATACACTATATGTTTGTAATAGAATCCTAACAGGGTCAACATCCTTAACAAGATACTTTTGATTAGTGGATCTTTGTGAGTACCATCCCCACCGGTGTTTTCCCTTGGCCAGGGTTTCCTTGAGAACATATCATGTGTTATGAGTTCTTTATTTCCATTGCTATGCATATTTTTTAGCTTCTTATGTTATGCATGTGTAATGATAATTTTTTATATCCATAATTGGGAAAAAGATAAATTTTTTAGAATACTGATTCACCCCCCCTCTTAGTATTCCCTATTTCTAACAGGAATCTCCTCACAAGGATTAAAATTGTCCTAACATGGATTGATATGTTCTTAATGTATTTCATAGACTCCTAATAGGGTCCATCATCTCACAAGGAATTCTCATATTAGTACATCTTTTGTGGGTACCATCCCCAACAGGGTTTACTCTCTGATCACTTGAGCTTCCCTAGTTAAAAAATCTAGTGTTATTGTCTATGATTATCCTTTTATGGTTGTTGTTTATGTTAATCACATGTTTCAGATCTAATAAAGTTAATCAAAGTTTTTTTATCAGATAATTGATTCAACCCCCCTCTCATTTATCTTGTTGGACTTTACTTTCTAACAATATTAACATGAAGATGAGATGTATGAGAAAGATATATATATGGTATTCATTGGGTAACTTATTGATGAATCTATGATATTTTGTTAGTGACTTGATTATATTACATGATTTCGTTAAGAATTCAAGATCAAGAATATACAATTTTATCCTTGATATATTGTCCATATTTAGGCTTATCCTTACAAACACTAGTTGTACATCTCGAAGACAAATGATGAACCTTACTACAATTAAAGCATTTCATGGGTAAATTTGATTCAAACATACATTGCCCCTTTATTTATTTTCTTGCAATCAAGGCTAACACCTTCTCATCCACACTGTTTTAAATTTTTCCAATCTCTTTCCATTCATCAACATAATCTTGTAACTCTTTGCTATACTTGATTTACTAGCACTTGCAAAAAAATTTCCTAAATCTCTATTTTTGTGCACTGTTGCCTTGAAAGTTTTCTCCACCTTAGGCAAGGAATCCTTAAGCTTTGTAATCTCAAATGTATTATTTTGAAAACTAATCTTTCCCTTTTGAAACCTTTGGTCAATAGTATGATCTCCTCTATGGAATGTACTTTAGTTTTGTATGTTGGTGTCAAATATCTCAAAATTGTTGCAATGACCTCATCCTTAGTGTAGGTTCCTCTCTTCTTCCTAATTTATAGTACACATTTTGTAACCATTTGAACAAATATCCTTACCTTTTCATCTTCTTTCATCTAAAGTGTCTCCATCCTCTCTCTCCAATTCAAAAGTTTGACTCCTTTAGTGTTTGTATCTCCTTCATATAGTGCTGACAACCTTTCCCATATATCATGTGCCTTGTACAGAGAATTCACCATTAGATAATGCACTTATCAATGTTTCTCTAGCTATCATGTTGTATTGAAACCTAATCTTTTCCTCATTAGTTGTGACAAGGTCTTACAACTCATCTTCAATATTAAGCACTACATCTTTCTTGGTTACCATCCAATAATATAAGGCAAAACAAAAAAAAAGAGTCTTCATCTTGTCTTTCCATGCAACAAAATTTACTACATCAAGATTGGGACTTACTTTCTTGAAGTAAGACATCCTGGATCTTTTCCTCAAGTGGTCAAGCTTTCCCTCTAATGATGAATAGCTCTGATACCAATTATTAGGATAACAATTTCTCAAGCAACTGACAGGGGGTGGGACTGAATCAATTGTTAACAATTTTATCAAACTCAACAAAAAATATAATCTTACAAAAAATAGAATGAAAAACCACATCACATCATTGAACACAAGTGACACAAATATTTATTCTTGAAGAAAACCATGTTAAGGTAAATCCTCAGTGGGGATGACACCCTCAAATATTTGCACTAGATGATTGAAACCCTGTTAGGACTTCTAGCTTTGTTAGGATCTAATTAATACAATAGTGTTAGATAACTGAGAGGGGAGTGAATCATTTATGTTCATTTATCCTACAATCCCAAATTCCTCGCTTATGTATAATACCAACTTCAACAATTAAACTAAATAGCTTATTAAAAACTGGACTATGTCGTATTGATTAATTTTATATACCAATCAAACTAGTTACTATAATGTGTAAAGTGAAATATCAAAATATCACATGCATACACATTTAACACTTGATTTTTAACATGGAAACCCTATTAAGGGAAAAACCACCTGGGACCAGTAACCCAAAATATTTTCACTCTTCTGAATGGAGCTCAGTTGAGAACCAACCCTATTAAAGGTTACAAAACAAACTATAAGGTGTGAAATTGTTAGAGGATTTATCACTAACAATTCTCTATGACCATACATTCACTTGGGTCAACAATAAAACAAGTAACATTCATAGTTTTTCAAGAAAGAAATAAAAAGATGGTTAAGTCTCACTCAGTTAAGAGATTTTGTCTGTAGAAATTGTTAGAAAGCAATAGTATATGATCTGATTAAAATGAAACTTCCTTTGTTCATTTTTAGATCTATGCTAAGCTCTATAACTCTAGTCATTATAATCTCTACAATTTTCTTCTTCCTTTAACTTTGTTCTACTTAGTTATCCCCTTCTCTTACTCGGTTAGGTCTGTAGAATCACTTAGTTCTTACTTCAACCTATCTCACCAACTTCATATGTATGCAATATTTTTCCCATGTGTGATTCTCTCTTTGAATTTGTTGTCTCCTTCTATAGACATGATAAACCATTTTCTTTTCAGCCATATGTTTTTCCTCTTAATCTCCATCGTTGATTTTTCCTCTTCAACCTTCCTCACAAATTGTGCCTTAAAATTTTTTCAATCTTCATCATCTGATCAACCTTGAATTTTTTCAGTCATCGATATTCATAACTAGCTTTTCCTTGATCCTTGGAATCTTCTACATTCATCCAGCTCATCATCTCATGTTGGAAATCACATGTTCCTATTTATTTCTTCTGCTCAGTCAATATCGTGGTGTTAGTTTCTTCTTGCTCGGTTAATACTGCACTTGGTATACATTGCATCTTCTTAGTGTTCACTATATCTGCTTGGTGTACACTAAGTTCTTCTTATTCTGACCATAGTAACTTGTACATTCTTGATCTTCAACAATTAACAAAATGATGTAATATAATCAAATCACTATCATACTATCATAGACTCATCAATAAGCTACCCAATGAATACCTTATTCATAACTTACTCATACATATCATCTTCATGCTAATATCTCCTTTCCTTCACCAACATTACTTTCTTCGAATATTTCTAACTATCATGATAAGTACAACCAAAGCTAGTTGACATCGATGACAATATAACAACTAATATAATGTCTCACATATACCTTAGTAGCTTGCTGGTTATCTTCACATTCTCCCATTTTATTCTCCAAGTAGTCAATGAGTTGTAGTTCTAATAATCTCTCCCTTTGGCATTGATGGAAACACAATATGAAATATACCATAGAATACCAAACATCTTAAGTGTCTACAACTTGTTCTTTATGTTGTGACTCGATAGCTCTCCCTTAGCTTATGCTTTTAATATGTTTAATCACTACACAACCTCTGTCTCTTTTCTATAGTATTTCTCTTTATTTATTCAATGCATATTCTCTCCCTTTCTGTTAGCTTCTTTCATAACTGATATTTCATGCATAATTCTCTCTCCTTGAGTATTTCATGCCATATTTTCTCCCTTTGATAGTAATGCCAAAAATAAGCTCTCCAATAGCTAAATAAGTATCTTTGTTATTCCTTTTACATATTCTTATACCTTATATGTACATATATTCTCAGTTTCATCTTGTATTCCACTTTATTTCTTCACAACCTTAGGAATCCCAAAGTGTGAACATCTTGCATCAACATAATTAGATCTTCTAATAAAGAATAGATTGATGCAACCCCATATCACCTTAGTGACTATTAGACAAGGGATATATGCCTAGTCTACTTCTCAAGTATTCAAATATATCCTTCAATAAGGGTTTTGTGAATATATCATGAAGTTTCTCTTATGACTTCACATATTCCAATTTGACCTATTCCTCCTGAACATTTTCCCTTAAGTAGTGATATTTAATAGATATGTTATTTCTCTTTACATGCATCACTGGATTCTTTGAAATGTTAATAACACTTGTGTTGTCACAATGGTTTATCACTAGATCAGGTATTTCTTCATTCATACGTTCCAATAATTTGTTTATCCAGGCTATATTAGAACAATAAGCACCAACAACTAATATTCAGCTTCAACAGTGGATTGATAAATACATCGTTATTTCTTTCTTATCCATGTTACTAATATTTATCATAAAAATAAAGCTCCTCCTATAGTTCTTTTTCTATCATCAATATTTCCTACCCAGTCAATATCTGTATAGACATTAAGTTCAAAATTTCCTTCTTTCTTGTACCACAAACTATAGTTCTCAGTGTTCTTCAAATATCTCAAGAGTCTTTTCATAATAGTCATATGTGTCTCTTTAGGATTAGAAAAAAATCTAGCTACAACGCCAACAACATATGCAATATCTGGTCTACTATGCACAACATACATCATCTTTCCAATCATATATCTATATAGGGTTTAATTTACCTCTATTAACTTGCCATCCTTGGTTAGCTTACATTCAATTACCATAGGTGTACCAACTGGCTTTGAGTCTTGCATACCAAATATCTTCAAGATTTATTTAATGTATTTAGATTGTGTGATATGGATGCCTTCCTTCAATTGTTGTATTTGCAAACCAATAAAGAATTTGATCTCCCCAAATATTGACATTTCAAACTCCTTTCTCATTTCATCGAAAAAATATTTACATAAAGTATGATGACCTCCAAATATGATATCATCAACAAACAGTTCAGCAATAAGAACTTTTTCATTAGTTTCACCTTTCAAATATAGATTTTTGTTATCATTGTTCTAACAAAGCCAATTCTAATAAGATAATAATAAAATATTTCATATCATGCTCTCGGTGCTTGCTTCAGTCCATAAAGTGCCTTGTGAAACTTACATACCATGTTATTTTGAGTGGGATCTATAAAACCTTTAGGTTGTTCAATGTATACCTCTTCTTCAAGTATCCCATTAAGAAATTCAGATTTCACTTCCATCTGATATACCTTAAATCCTTTGTACGTAACATATGCAAGTAGAATAACCACTCCTTCTACTCTGGCAATAGGTGCAAAAATTTCTCCATAGTAAACTCCTTCTTATGCATAACCATTGCAAGCTAATCTTTCCTTGCTCCTTGTAACATCTCCATTTTCATTCAATTTGTTTCTGAAAATCCATTTGGTGTCAATCACATTTTTTTCTTTAGGTCTTGGTACTAATGCCCATGGTTTGTTTTTCTGTATTTGCTTGATCTCTTCATTGATTTCTTTAATCCAATCATCATTTGCATATGCATCCTTAATAGTTCTAGGTTCAAATTCACAAACCAAACATGTATTATTCCTTAACTTACTTCTTGTGGATGGTGCCTTCTCACATATTTTGCTAGTACATGCTCAGATCTCTGTTCTTCAATATTTTATCCACTCGGTGCATGAACATCATTCTCCTCGATAACTGTTTGTTGTTGTTCAGTCTATAAGGGATGTTTCTCGGTAGTATTATTTTTTATCTTAGTGACACCAAGCTATTGCTAGGGTAAAGTGTCAAGATCTTCATGTTCCATGTAAACAAAGCTTCTATAATCTTCTAGTTCCTTCTTACTTTTTTAATCATTCTTTTCTGCATACTCATCAACTCTCAAATTTTTAATTTCAATAATCTTGTTAGTAGTCTTGTTCAAACATTTATAAACTTTACTTCTAGTAGAGTAGCTTAGAAATATGCTTTCAACACCTTTAAAATTAAATTTTTCATTTCTATCATCTTTCAGAATGTAACATATACTTCCAAATATTCTAAAATATCTCACATTAGGTGTATAACCATACCATAGCTCATAAGGTATCTTATTTGACTCTTTCTTTAGTTATACTTGGTTCAATGTATAGACAATAGTAGTGATAGTTCCTCTCTACTAAATTTGTGCAACCTCTCTTTCAATTAGCAGTGTTATAGCACAATCAACAATTGATCTATTTCTTCTTTCAACAAATCCATTCTATTGTGGTTTCCTCACTATAGATACATGTCTCTTGATTCCAAGCTCATTACAAAAGTTAGTAAATTCATCTGAAATGAATTCACCTCCTCTGTTTGACCTCAAGCATTTCAGTTTCTTACTAGATTCTTTCTCTACTTTTTCTTTGTACCACTTAAACATTTGAAAAATGTTTGATTTTTCTTTTAAAACATAACAAGCATCATCCTAGAGAAATCATCAAAAAATAAGATAAAATATATATCTGAATAATAGCTCTGAATTCTTATTGGACCACATAAATTAGTATGAACTAAATACAGAGTTGCGTTAGATGAGTATTGTTTTTTCTTGAAACTAGACTTTATCATTTTACCCATTTGACATTGTTTGCACATCACATGGTCAGGCTTAGATATACTCAATAAACTCTTACTTTCCTTTTATTAGTGATATTTACCATGCTATCAAAATGTACATGACATAACCTCTTGTTCCATAACCAAACATCATCATTTTTAGCCATCAAACGTGAAGTTTCACTATTCTCTAGATAAAATAGGTTATGTCTTGATTGTTCACCAGTACCGATCAGTCTTCTAGCATCATCATAGATATTTACTCTTCTATTCGCAAATGCAACTTGGTGACATGTATTATTCAATTTTGAAACACTCAACGGATTATAGTTAATTTATTTCACCTAATAAGAATTTCCACATTTGATCATGTTGTTTAACAATATAGATCCTTTACCTTTCACTTGACAAGGTGCATAATTTCTCATTTTTACAAATCCACCATTATAATTTTCAAGATATTCAAACTTATCTTCATCACTAGTCATATGATGTGTGCAACCACTATCAATAATCAATGTATCATTTTTTCTTACTTTAGAAATAAGTTCTTTTCTACATACCTTTGTTCTTCTTGATAATCTTCCTTCAATGCAACAAACGCCACTTCTACATCTTCATCAGTTTCAAACTTGGTATCATCATCTTCATCAACTAGGTTGCATGCATTTGTTTCCTTTATCTTTATAGTCTCAGTTGTCTTTATTTCCTCTCTATCAGTTGCCTCTATAATCTTGGTAATCTCTTCTATCATTCTTTATTTTACTTGATCTTTCACTTGTCCTCTCATCGTCTTTCCTATTAGGACATCTTGTAGAAATATGACCAATCTCTTTACATTTAAAACACATCAAATGTAGTTTACCTAGGTATTTTCCTTTCCCTTTCAATACCCTTCTAGTCATTAATACTTCAAGTTCTTCAAGCTCATCTTCTTCAACTTCATCATCACTTCTAATTCTTATCTAATATCTATTACTTGATCTTATAGTATTTAGAGATGACAGAAATACATATTCTACCTTAGGTAATGTTGTTATCAAAGTTGTTAAGATCAAATGTAGTCAATCTACCAATTAGACTATCAAGGGAAACCTCATTACTATGAACTTCTCTCATTTCATGTATTTTAAAGACTCTAATAGAATAGGTAGGCAACAATGTTCTAAGAATTTTACTTACCATAGTTTATTCTTAAATAATTCTAGTTGTTCCTCGGATAGCATTCACCACTTCCTTGACTTGGTGACTTTATATTCTCACTGTCTTTCATCTTTATATCATCAAACTTTCCTCTTAAGCTTTATGAATTTTCCCTGAGCACATTTTGATCTCCACCATGGACTAGTGTCCATTTGTCCCATATTTCTTTTGTAATTGTATAGTTCTTAATGTCTTCAAATTCGACATCTGATAGAGAAGAAGAAATCTCAATCATCATTACATTATGCTCTTGTCTCTCTTTCATCTGTGTGATAGTCAAAGGACCAGTAGGTGCTATGAAATTATTTTCCAAATAGTATAGAATAGAATCTCCAATGCATGATAGATACATCTTCATCCTACTTTGCCATGTTGAGAAATTATCTTTATTCAACTTTTGTACCTATGTCTTATACATCTTGGGATGTTTAACTTAAGTCCTTAAATTTTATTCCTTTAAGTACTTGTTCTTTAATACCAATTGATAGATAACTAAAAGGGGGGATGAATCAGTTATGTTCAGTTATCCTATAGTCCCAAATTCTTCTCTGATGTATAATACCAACTTCAACAAACAAACTAAACAACTCAGTAAAAACTCAACTATGTCTTACTGATTAATTAACCAATTCTCAGATAAATTATCTAGTATATAGCAATCAAACTAGTTACTATAATGTGTAAATTAAAATATAAAAATATCACATGCATACACATTTAACACTTGATTTTTAATGTGGAAACCTTGTTAAAGGAAAAACCACCTAGGATCAATAACCCAAAATATTTTCACTCTTTTAAAGTGAGCTTGGTTAAGAGCCAACCCTGTTAAAGGTTACAAAATACACTATAAGGTATGGCCTAGTTAGAGGATTTATCACTAATAGTTCTTTGTGACCATACATTCACTTGGGTCAACAAGAAAACAAGTAACATTCATAGAATGTCAATAAAGAAATTAAAAGATGGTTAAGTCTCACTTAGTTAATAAATTTTGTCAGTTGCAATGGTTAGAAAGAAACAATATATGACCTGATTCAAATTGAACTTCCTTTTCTCATCTTTTGATCTATGCTAACCTCAATATAACTCAGGTCATTATAATATCTTCAATCTCTTTCTTTCTCTAACTTTATTATGCTCAGTTATTTCCTTCTATTACTCAATTAGGTGTGCAGAATCACTCAGTGCTTACTTCAACTTGTATGACTAGCTTCACATGTATGCAATCTTTTTCTCACATGTGATTCTCTCTTTGAATTTCTTGTCTCCTTATATAGACATGATACACCATTTTATTTTCAGCCATAGGCTTTTCCTCTTAATCTCCATCATTGATTTTGCCTCTTCAACCTTCCTCAAAACTTGTGCCTTCAAACATTTTCAATCTTCATCATTGGATCAACCTTGAATTTTTTCATCCATAGATCCTCATAAATATTTTTTTATTTATCCTTGGAATCTTCTAGATTTGTCTAGCTCATCATCACATATCAGCAATCACATGTTCCTATTTATTTCTCTTACTCGGTCAATATAGTGATGTGTCAGTTTATTCCTACAAGGTTAATACCACACTCGGTATACACTGCATCTTCTCAATGTTCACTATATATACTCAGTGTTTACTAAGTTATTCATATACCGACCAAAGAAACTTATACATTCTTGATCTGCACAACTTAACAGAATCATGTAATACAATCAAATCACTATCATACTATCATAGACTCATCAATAAGTTCCCCAATGAATATCTTGTTCATAACTTACTCATACATCTCATCTTCATGCTAATATTTCCTTTCCTTCACTAACATTACCTTCTTCAGATATTTGTAACTATCATGATAAGTACAGTCAAAGCTAGTTGACATTAGTGACAATATAACAACTAATCTAATGTCTCACATATACCTTAATAAGTCGGTGATCATCTTCACATTATCCCATTTTTTTCTCCAAGTAGTCTATCTATTATAGTTTTGACAAATAGTTAGGTCCCTGTTAAAGGAATGACCATGTTAGGAGTCTTGGACCTTGTTAGGGGTATTACAATTGGCCACAGGCCCAAATACAATCATAAGTTTAAATCAACCTTAAATGCTTTACATAATATACTTTATCATACCTAAATTTCTTTTTAGGACAATCTAATCCTTGTACCCAGATGTAAAACCTTCTACTTTGTTAAAAGCAGATCTCACAATCTTCTAACTCACATATTACCATCACAATTCACATGTCATCTCAAGCAAGAAACCCTCCCTTATACACAAGTTTCAAATAATAATTCATCCCGACGTGAACCATCATAGAACCTCATTACATAAGAAATAATCACATTATCCAAGGCATGACATGCACATAATCCCTAATCATGTTACAACAATTAAAATTCACCCAGAGTTGGCTCTATTAGTAATTTTCTCATAAATCAATCATCTACATGTTACTCTTCCTGGTTGGCTCCCAAATACTTCCATAGTAGAAAACACACCATAGATGATGTCATCAACTGTGTGAATATATTGTGATCACAATCTATCTTATTCATGATGTCTTATAATATTTTTGATACAGAGGCAAGTGGAATGATAACAAATAAGGTCTTCAAGACTACCCAATAGCAAGGATCTAACCAAAGACTTTAGGAACCCCTAAATGCACCAATTGACTCCAAATGACAAAAATGAAATGGAAAACCTATCCACTACCTCCAACACCTTAAAAAATATTCAAAAACTTGTCCCAACATATTCCAGTAGGTTACAACCCTCTACTATGGTTCAAACAACCCAATCCACTATAACACCCAACTAAGACTAGAAGACTAGTAGCCCTATTTTCCCTATTTTTTGGACTTTTCATGAAAACTTCCCAAACAACTGCAACAAATATTTATATTTTCTGATACCCTTTATATTTTTACAAAACATATCTTAGAATTAGGTAGGTTTAATTTGGAACACAACCCCCAAAAACTGCTGCTCCACTTTCCTTCCTAGACCTAATAGGTCACTTTTACAAAGGAACCCTATTACAGACGTAATACCCAACCTTGCCACTTTTCATAGAGTGTTAATATGGTCCCAATTACAGAAATTTGAATTCAATTTGACCCTATAGGCTTTCTATACCCAAAAGCCCCAAATTGCTCCCTCTAGGCCTTCAAAACTAGGGCCTTCTTAGAAACAACCCAAAACTCATTTCCAAAACTCCTCCTTCTAGATTCACCTTTCATATGACATCTAATTCTTATATTTCAAATAAAATTATACCCTTGTTAAGGTGGATCCTTTGCTGCTACACTTGTGGCATCAATTTTGTGCCCTTTTCCCACTCTTCCTCATGGTGTACACCCACTAAAACAACATCTCTTGCATCCAAATGGTTAGTAACATAATAAATATGTTACATAGGGTCCATTCCATGAGAAATAGAAATTACATTCATTGAATGGCCCATTATATCATCAAAAAGACTAAAATGGAGTTATTTCAATGCACCAAAATGACCACCTACAACAACTTTCCAAATCTAAAGTGAAATAGATTATATAATCATTCAATACAGATGAAAAATGATGTTGCGATGTTATTATATCACCCACAATTCTGTTCCAAACCGAAAACAATCAACCAAACATTAAAAAAACAAGATTTTGCAAGGAAAAACTTGAATTTATATTGAGTTTATGAATCTGTCCGTACATTCCGTACCTTCTATACTTTTCCATCATTTCAAGGCATATATAGCCTTCATATAACTTCCACAACCAATCCAAATCACTTGGATGACTAACAAATACTAATTTCAACTATTTTGGCTTTTTCCCTCCAAATTGGTAGTTAACCATTGATATTTGAATATTTGAATTTTATGCTATGTTTAATTGTTTTATTTTCCTTTTAACTCACCAAAATTGTGTCTTATTTCATACTAGGCTCTATTTATCCTATCTAGGACCCTGTTACCCATTTAGATCCTAATTAGGCACTATTTGATGAAGGGTGCTCCCCTTAATACCACAAACACATAACAAAAATAGAGAAACAACAACAATAATATGCAAGAACAGAAAATTGGCTTCTTATTATCTCCACAAATGTGGAATTACAAACTTTTAGAATTACAATATGCAAAGCCACATGGGCATTCTCTTACAATATTCTTTAGGACAAGCCTCGAATCAATACCCAGATCTACTACCCAGAACTATTCCCAACTGCCTAAGACAATAATACAGCCTTCCTTATATAGGCAATTTCCACCGCCCGAGAAGGTTCCAAAAATTTAGCCCTAAGGGCAGACCAAACTTAGAATTATTTTTATTTTTCAATTTATTACATCAAAGTCAGCTCAAAATAAATTTTGAAACCTGAACAGAAATTTTGAAGGAAAATTATTTTTCGCCATTTCAGGTGACCCGACTTCCGGAGATCATAAGTCATCACCAGTTGACCCGATTGACTATTATAACCCCATTTCAAAAATGCCACAAAGTGCTCTACAGGCTTGATCCAAGCAAGTGCCCGTCACCCAAATATTTGACCTCATCCGGGGCCTCTAAAGCCTTCAAAACTGAGTTCAAAGTTTCTATACCCTGCTGCCAATACCGAAAATCTTCAATATCTTCAAAACTACACCTGATCTAGCCATGAAACTTTGCTGGCAGACTTATATGACCAAAATGAACCTCCAAGAAAGAAATCAGCTCATTCTGAGCACATACAAAAATTACCAAAAATAGTAACTTTCCATAAATAGCAGCTCTGCACAAAATAGCCCTTATTGAATATAAAAATAGAAATATTTTTGGGTGATGCAAGATTGCTCTTACACCCAAGATGCTCCTGCATCAGACAGCCGGGGTAGTTTGAGAAGTGACCCTATCACGACTCAGGTGTGCAGAGGAAAACCAAGACGGTTAACCTCCTCCTTTGTTAGCCATGATGAATCTTCAATAGGTCATCCTTTCTATTTGACCAAATATTCCTCATATGTCCTATTCCTTGTGATTCTGCCAACACGACTGTCCAGTATGTCTTCAATCTCCTTGATATCTGAACTGGTTGCTGGAATATTCCACTGTGCTACTACAACCTCATCTTGAACACCTCCTTCATGATACTCTGTCAAATCTGAAATGTTAAACACTGGTGAAATATTCAGCCCAGTAGGCAATTCTACCTCATATACATTTCCTGAATCATGCTTCTTCAGTATCTTACATGGTCCAAACTTCTTCATTTTCAACTTGTTATATGTACCAACCGGAAACTGCTCCTTCTGCAAATGAACCATGACTTCATCTCCAACCTGAAATTTCTTATGCCTCCTTTTCACATCTGCCTTAGCCTTATACTGTACATTCATCTTGGCAATATGCTTCCTCACCTCCTCATGGATGTTCTTCAAATGTTCTGCAAAATCCTTAGCTTCAGCACTACTTATTTCTTCTTTATCTATCTTCCTCAATTCAGATGCATTTCTTGGACTACTTCCATATACAATCTGGAATGGTGATTTACCAGTGCTCCTATTGACAGAATTATTGTATGCAAATTTCGCCTGTGGTAAAATCAAATCCCATCCTGTTGCCTTATCTCCAACCAAACATCTCAGCAAATTTCCCAAACTCCTATTCACCACCTCTGTCTATCCATCAGTTTGTGGATGATGTGATGAACTGAACTTCAAATCTATCTTCAACTTCTTCCACAATGTCCGCCAGAAATATCCAACAAATTTAGTATCTCGATCTGAAACTATGGTCTTTGGCAAACCATGTAGTCTCACCACTTCTTTGAAAAACAATCCTGCTATATGAACAACATCATTAGTCTTCTTGCAGGGAATGAAATGTGCCATCTTCAAAAATCTATCAACCACCACAAAAATTGAATCATGTCCCCGCTAAGTCCTCCGTAAACCAAGAACAAAGTCCATGCTGATATCCTCCCAAGGCTTCTCTAGTACAGGTAATGGTTGATACAACCCTGTATTCTGCTTCACTCCTTTCACCATCTGACATACTCTACAACTCTGTACAAACTTCTTCACATCTTGCTGCAATTGTGGCCAATAATAATTCTCACTAACGAAAGAAAGGGTTTTTTTACGACCAAAATGTCCAGCCAATCCTCCGCTATGCTTCTCCTTGATGAGATTCTCCCTCAGAGAACTTCGTGGAATGCACAACTGACTCCCTTTGAATAGCATATCATCCTGGATGATGAAATCCAACCATTTCGTCCTGTCTAGAGTAACAGGTTCTGTACAAGCTTTCCAAGCTTCACCAAAATCAAGATCTTCTGGATACAAATTCTTGAGTTCCTTGAACCCAACCACCTCAATTTGCATCTCTGTCAGCAATAGTTGCCTTCTGCTAAGAGCATCTGCAACCCTATTAGACTTTCCACTTCTGTGTTTCAAAACAAATGTATAACTCTACAAAAACTCAACCCATTTCAAATGCCTTTGATTCAATTTTCCTTGACTATTCAAATATTGCAAAGCTTGATGATCAGTATACAAAACAAACTCCTTAGGAAGCAGATAATATCTCCACTTCTTTAATGCCTGAACTATAGCATAAAATTCTTGATCATAAACAGAATACTTCCTCTTGGCATCATTTAACTTCTCACTGAAATATGCAACAAGTTTACCTTCTTGGCTCATAACAACTCCTATTGCAGTACCACTAGCATCAAAATCTACTTGAAACACCTTATTAAAATCTGGAAGTGCTAAAATAGGTTGTTCTGTAATTTTTTGTTTCAATAATTGAAAACTCTTTTCTGCTCCTTTAGTCCACTTAAACTCTTTTCTATCCCCTCTCATTGTCTCAGTCAAGGGACCACAAATACTGCTATTCAAGGATAGCCTGTACCTTCTCTGGGTCCATTTTTAGACCTTCTGGTAAAACTACAAATCCCAAATACACTAACTCTTTCTTCACAAAACTACACTTCTTCAAATTAATCAACAATTTCTCATCTCTCAACTTCTCAAACACCATACGAATATGCATCATATGTTCCTCCAATGTCTTGCTAAAAATCAAAATATCATCTAGGTAAACAATGACAAACTTACCCAAAAATTCTTTCAGAACCTCGTTCATAAGCCGCATGAAAGTGCTCGGTGCATTGGTTAGCCCAAAAGGCATGACTAACCACTCATATAGTCCTTCCTTTGTTTTGAAGGTAGTCTTCCATTCATCTCCTTCTCTGATCTGAATCTGGTGATATCCACTCTTCAGATCTATCTTTGAGAAATACACAGCCCCACTCAAACAGTCCATAATATCGTCCATTCATGGCAATGGAAACCTATACTTGATTGTGATCTTGTTTATTGCTCTGGAATCTATACACATCCTCCACTCTCTATTCTTCTTTGGTGCTAATAACACTAGTACAACACAGGGACTCAGACTCTCTCGAATCAACCCCTTCTGTAACAACTCATGTACTTGTCTATTCAACTCTTCACTTTCTGCTGGTGTCATTATGTGTGCTGCCTTGTTTGGAAAACTGGCTCCTGGAATCAAATCCATCTGATGACTGATCTTCCTTACCGGTGGTAATCCATTAGGTACATTATCAGATACAATATCCTGAAACTCATTCAACAAATCTGCAACCTCTACAGGTACATCCTTTACTTCTTCTTTACCAACTTTTGGAATTAAAGCAAAACACACATGCTCATGCCTCATACCATCTAGGAATTTCCTTCCATCAACAAATTTTATTCTTGCATTACCACATACCTTTTCTTCGGTCTCCTTCAATGGCTTTAGCTTATGTCGCACTCCATCCTTTGTCAGGGAATAGGTATTCACATGACCATCATGTACAACACATCTGTCAAACTGCCACGGTCTACCCAATAACATATGACATGCATCCATAGAGATGATATCACATAGTACCTCATCTTGGTACCCGCCGATCTTGAACTTTACCAAGCACTATTCACTGACCATGACCTTGTGGTCATCCTGCACCCAGACAATCCGATATGGATGTGGGTGTTTCTTTCTCTTGAGCTTCAACTTTGTCACCATCTCTTTTGACACCAAATTGTCAGTGCTTCCACTATCGATAATCACGTCATAGCATTTACCCTCACACTTGCATCTAGTGCGAAACAGGCTCCTCCTCTGTTCAGGTTCATTCTCACCACTCAGCAAGACTCTTCTGTTAATTAGTGTTTCTCCTCTTTCAGCATCTTCAAAATTTGCTGATCTAGCATCTTCATCGACATGTGCAACTCTAGCCTAGTCTTCATTTCTCCTGTCTATTCTGCCTTGGCGCTGAGGACATTCAAATGCCCTATGACCTTTTTCTCCACAGTGAAAACATGGTCCATGGAAGCCACCTCTTCCAGATCCTTGTCCTCTTTCTCTTCCTCTCTGATCTCTATTATTTTGATCCTGGAAGAGATTGGAATTATTTCCTCACTAATTCTGACTGCTACTGGCCTCATCCTTCTTTTTCGGATCTTCATTTCGGCCACCATATGACCATCCACCAGATCATCCACCGCGACCTCTTCCATTTTGTCTGCTCTCAAACTTCTTGTTCAGCTTTTCCTCTACTTTTAGGGAAAACTGGTATGCCTCTTCAATACTGTTCATTCAAGCCAGATTCAGCTCCTCTTGAATGCTTGGCCTTAACCCATTAAGGTATCGGGCAACTTTCTCTTTATCAGCTTCTGCATGGCCTGTTCTGATGAGAAGTCAATAGAACTCCTCTGTATACTCCTGAATAGATCTTCCTGCTTGCTTCAAACTTTGAATTTTTTTTCAGTAGGTCAAGCTCATAATCAACAGGAATGAACTGTCACTTCAATTTATCCACCATCCGATCCCATCTCGTGATTTTCTCCTTTCCCCTTCTATTTTTCTCCAACTGAATCTCTTGCCACCATATCTTTGCATGACCTTTCAGTCTGGCCTTCGCAAATTTGACCCTATCAGGATCCTCAACATCTTCATACTCAAAATATTCCTCACATTCATTGATCCAGTCGATCAATTCTTCTGGGTTAAGATTTCCAGAAAATGTAGGAACCTCAATTTTAGGTCTTTTCCCAATCTTAGAAATGGCCCGAAAAAGTCTTTCTTCCTCCTAGTTTACAATTTTGACTTCTCCTTCTTGATATTATTCTTCAGCTTCATCCTCGCTTTCATCTCTGACATTAAGATTCATTCCTCTATGAATCTCTTCTTGGAATGCTCACACTTGTCTCTGTAGCTCTCTAACCTTAGGTGTCACAGCACCAGCTCTTCTGCCACGTTCTCTTCGTGGAGGCATTTTCACGATGTGCACTGAAACCCTAACCATGGTCCTGGTGCAAACTGCCTCACAGTCAGCGATCTATTTACACACTCAAGAACACCTGCTCTGATACCACTTGATGAAGGGTGCTCCCCTTAATACCACAAACACATAACAGAAATAGAGAAACAACAACAATAATATGCAAGAACAGAAAATTGGCTTCTTATTATCTCCACAAATGTGGAATTAAAAAATTTTACAATTACAATATACAAAGCCACATGGGCATTCCCTTACAATATTCTGTAGGACAAAGCCTCGAATCAATACCCAGATCTACTACCCAGAACTATTCCCAACTGCCTAAGACAATAATACAGCCTTCCTTATATAGGCAATTTCCACCGTCCGAGAAGGTTCTAGAAATTTAGCCCTAAGGGCTGACCAAACTTAGAATTATTTTTATTTTTCAATTTATTACATCAAAGTCAGCTCAAAATAACTTTTGAAACCCGAACAGAAATTTTGAAGGAAAATTATTTTCTGCCATTTCAGGTGACCTGACTTCCGGAGATCATAAGTCATCACCAGTTGACCCGATTGACTATTATAACCCCATTTCAGAAATGCCACGAAGCGCTCTACAGGCTTGACCCGTGCAAGCACCCGTCACCCAAATTTTTGACCTCATCTGGGGCCTCTAAAGCTTTCAAAACTGAGTTCAAAGTTTATGTACCCTGCTGCCAATACCGAAAATCTTCAATATCTTCAAATCTACACCTGATCTAGCCATGAAACTTTGCTGACAGACTTATATGACCAAAATGAACCTCCAAGAAATAAATCAGATCATTCTAAGCACATACAAAAATTACCAAAAATAGTAACTTTCCATAAATAGCAGCTCTACACAAAATAGCCCTTATTGAATATAAAAACAAAAATATTTTTGGGTGATGCAAGATTGCTCTTACACCCAGGATGCTCCTCCATCACTATTGGCCCCCCCTTACAAACAATTTGGTCCTATGGTCCTATTAGGACCATTAGGACATTTATCATTTATACCCAATGGATTACAACCAAAAGCCATTATAGGCTTTAGAACATTATAATTGAGTCCCTTGGACCCTTGAGAGATCCCACCATGCCTCCTTGGTGCTATTATTATCTTCATGTCTTTGGGTGCTCCTGCATCATACTCCCCAAGTGAAAAAGAACTTTTGCCCCAAAAGTTTAAGGGTCCTGTCTTCACACCCCCAATGTCCCTTGATGGAAATCTGAAACTTCATCTCCCTTGAGACAAATTTCCTTTTCCTCCTTTTGATCCTGCAATCACATGATTAAAAACATGAAAATAAAATGCATCAACCATCCTAAATGTTTTTTGTTTGGGACAATCATAAGAATTTTGATTATATTGTCCTTTCATCTACATCCCAAGGTCCAAATGACCCATGTTTCTGCCCTTCATGGGTAGATATTCACCATTCTTCAATGGTGCCACTAGAGGATAGAAAATGGCCCCCACTTGTACCCCTAAAATCTGCAACTTTTCATCTTTAATTTCCTTGCTTAAGCATTCCTTCTTTTGCACCAATAAGGATCTCTCAATCCTCTGAACTTCCTTCATCAACACACTATCCTGGTACCCCTACAAATCAACATATTCCTTCTCTCCAAAACAAATTATTCTTGCTTCAAATGAACCACTACCTTGCAAAGGTTTCAAGACATACTTCTTACCATCCTTATGAACCACATAAGTATTTTCAAAACCATAATGGATAGTTCTTCTTGAAGACTGCCAAGGTCTCCCTAAAAGAACATGACAACAAGTCATTGGAGCAATATCACACAACACCCTATCATTGTAATTACCAATTGAAAAATCAACATATGCTTGCTCCCTTACTATTATGCTTTGCTCATTACTTACCCAAGAGACTTTATAAGGCCTAGGGTGTACAAACTTCCTCAAATTCAACTTATCTACCATTTCATATGAAACTAAGTTGTCAAATGAACCAGAGTCTATTATCATTTTACAAACTTTACCATTACTCAAACAATTTCTTATAAAAATTGATACCTATGGCCTTCTTCGCTGCTACATGGCTGCTCCTTTTCTTACCATGAGACATTCCCCAATTTCAGGATATGCAAAATCTATCCCTCCTTCTTCCTCTTGTTGTTCATCTTTTTCATCTTTACCTCTATCTTGTGTCAACCCAACTCTCTTATCATACTTCCTTGTGTCTTTTTTTGGACATTTGTAGAAAGGATGGCCTACCTCTCCATAATTGTAGCACTTACCATTGAAGGTGTTGCTGCCTCTACTTGCACCAAATCTACTACCACCTCTTTGTCCATTTCTCTGATCAAACATAGGATCCTTGCCCTTTTCATTTCTAATTTTTTCATGTGCTTCATTGGATCTTCCACCTCTACCCCTATTTGACTGTCCTCTTCCATCTCCTTGTCTTTCTTGCCTTCTTCTCAACTTGTCCTCAGCCCTAGTAGCCAACTTGTAACACTCTTCCATAGTGTTGGGTACATTCAAACTAATCTCATCTTGGATGTTGAATCTTAGTCCACCCATGTACCTTGCTACTTTCTCTTCCTCTTCTTCATCATGAGAAACTCTGATATCTAATTTGTGGAATTCTTCAGTATACCTTTGGACATCCATGTCCTTTTGTCTCAAACTTTGCATCTTCTTGTACAACTGCACCTTGTAGTCTCTCAGAAGTAATTTCTCCCTCATCTTGTCCATCATCCTCTACCATGATGTGGCATTAGGCAAGTTCTTCTTCCATCTTTCTACTTGTAAGCAATCCCACCAAAGTAAAGCATGGCCCTTCAATCTAGACTTTGCAATCTTCACTTTTTATCCATCCTCAACATTTTCACAATCAAAGAAATTCTCAACAGCACTAAACCAGTCAATTAACTCTTCATCATTCATCTTCCCACCATACATAGGAATGTCAGACTTACCCTTGTATTAACTACCTTTAATGGCTTTAGCAAATTTTGCCATCCTTGAATCCTCAGGATCAAGCTCTTCCCTTGGTGCTCCCTCTTCTTCTTCTTTGTCTTCTTCTTCAACCTCTTCTTCATGGTCTTCTTCTCCTTTCTTCTTCTTCATCATCTCTCTTCTCATCTTTTCCATCTTTTCCTTCATCTTTCTGTTCTCCTCTTATCCCCATCTTCGCAAGCTCAGCGTTTGTCATCTTTGGAGGCATTTCTAGAGCTTCTTCCTGAAATTCGTCAAACTCTTCTCCCTCTGACATATAAAATATCCTCTCCCAAAGGTATCTTTTGTACTCTGATACTAATTGATGCAGAGGCAAGTGGAATGATAACAAATACGATCTTCAAGACTACCCAATAGCAAGGATCTAACCAAAGACTTTAGGAACCCCTAAATGCACCAATTGAGTCCAAATGACAAAAATGAAATAGAAGACCCATCCACTACCTCCAACACCTTAAAAAATCTTCAAAAACTTGTCCCAACTTATTCCAGTAGGTTACAACCCTCTACTGTGGTTCAAACACCCCAATCCACTATAACACCCAACTAGGACTAGAAGACTAGTAGCCCTATTTTCCCTATTTTTTGGACTTTTCGTGAAAAATTCCCAAACAAATGAAACAAATATTTATATTTTCAGATAACCTTTATGGTTTTACAAAACATATCTCAGAATTAGGTAGGGTTAATTTGGAACACAACCCCCAAAAACTGCTGCTCCACTTTTCTTCCTAGACCTAATAGGTCACTTTTACAAAGGAACCCTATTATAGACTTAACACCCAACCTTGCCACTTTTCACAGAGTGTTAATATTGTCCCAATTAGAGAAATTTTAATTCAATTTGACCCTATAGGCTTTCTATACCCAAAAGCCCCAAATTGCTCCTTCTAGGCCTTCAAAACTAGGGCCTTCTTAAAAACAACCCAAAACTCATTTCCAAAACTCCTCCTTCTGGATTAACCTTTAATTTGACATATACTTCTGCTGTTTCAAATAAAATTATACCCTTGTTAAGGTGGATCCTTTGCTGCTACACTTGTGGCATCAATTTTGTGCCCTTTTCCCACTCTTCCACATGGTGTACGCCCACTAAAACAACTTCTCCTACGTCCAAATGGTTAGTAACATCATATATATGTTACATAGGGTCCATTCAATGAGAAATAGAAATTACATTCATTGAATGGCCCATTATATCATCAAAAAGACCAAAATGGAGTTATTTCAATGCACCAAAAGGACCACCTACAACAACTTTCCAAATCTGAAGCAAAATAGATTATATAATCATTCAATACAGATGAAAAATGATGTTATGATGTTATTATATCACTCACAATTCTGTTCCAAACCCAAAACGATCAACCAAACATAAAAAAAAATAAGATTTTGCAAGGAAAAACTTGAATTTATATTGAGTTTATGAATCTGTCCATACATTTTGTACCTTCTGTACTTTTCCATCATTTCAAGGCATATATAGCCTTCATATAACTTACACAACCAATCCAAATCAGTTGGATGACTAAAAAATACTAATTTCAACTATTTTGGCTTTTTCCCTCCAAATTGGTAGTTAACCATTGATATTTGAATATTTGAATTTTATGCTATGTTTTATTGTTTTATTTTCCTTTTAACTCACCAAACTTGTGTCTTATTTCATACTAGGCTCTATTTATCATATCTAGGACCATATTACCCATTTAGATCCTAATTAGGCACTATTGGCCCCCCCTTACAAACAATTTGGTCCTATGGTCCTATTAGGACCACTAGGACATTTATCATTTATACCCAATGGATTACAACCAAAAGCCATTATAGACTTTAGAACATTATAATTGAGTCCCTTGGACCCTTGAGAGATCCCACCATGCCTCCTTGGTTGCTGGTAATTTGGCTAATGTGGATGCATAGATGTTGTCATTATGGCAACATATGATCTCTATTGAGAGCACAGAATCTGGAATGCAAGTATGGCAAGTTGAAGAAAGAAATTGTCTAAGTTTGGATAAAGTGATCCTGACAGAGCACCTGATGAAGATTTAGTTGGTGATGTCCATTGGAGCAATATTTTTGTTGTGCAGTTAACTGAAGCTTCTATAGAGTATGAGGATATCCCATCTCAGTGCACATAAAGTTTGGAGTAGTACGGACAAAGTTATTCAAAGTTTACCGAAGACAATTTTTGCAGACATAATAGTTTTGGAGACAGTATTAGCAAAAGAGTTAAGGGATTATTTTTGCTTGTCAAAATAATGACTTAACATTATGAAGGGATGAAATCCTATATTTTTACTCTTGGATAAAGATTTTGGAAGTCGACCATGTAAAGTTATTAGCTTTAATAACTCATATATTAGGCATACTTGAAATGTAATGAAATACAAGTGTGATATGTAAAAAGAAAGAAAAGATAACTTGCGATAGTTTTATATTGTGATAGCAGCAAAGGCTATTGATGCGAAGTTGTAAGCAGTACCATATTACAGTCAGAAACATTTTGTATTACCTGTTTGGGCAGTGAGCTCAGCTGGTGATCAGGTTTTGTAATCTAACTCCTAACAGGGTTAAGACTTCTAATAAGGCCTAAAGTCCTTTAACCATAATAGATCTACTATATATTGTAAATTGACTCCTAACAAGGTCCAATATCCCTAATAGGATACTTTTGATTAGTGATCTTTGTGGGTACCATCCCCATTAGGGTTTTCCCTTGGCCAAGGTTTCCTCGAGAACATATGATGTGTTATGAGTTCTTTCTATTTACTGCTATATTTGTTAATCAGCTTGATAATCTTTATATGCACTAAAGTAATCTTTTATATCCATAAGTGGGCAAAAGAAAAAGTTTGTGAAATACTGATTCACCCCTCCCTCTTAGTATTTCGTATTTTTAACAATTGGTATCAGAGCACAGTTACTCGGAGAAGGAACATTCAAGGAAAGCTTAGCAGCTTGAGTAAGATCTCTATGGATATGGATCAACTTCAAAAGAATCCTGAAAAAGCTCTTGAATAGATTGATATGCTTACTGATGAAAGAAACTCCTTAAGAAGAAAATATGAAGATGCAAAGAATGCTATTGACAAATTAAAAGGTAAGATTGAAGATCTAAAATTTGAAAAGAAATCTGATATGCTTGTTGAAGATTGTGATGAATTAGAAAAATAAAATGAGATCCTTAAGGGTGAGTTGAAGATAGTAAATCTGAAGCTTAGTATGAAAGATGGAAATTTGAGATCTGATAATGAAAAATTGAAAATTGAGAATGAAGATCTGAGGTCAAGACTTGAAAAGGAAACATCCAAATCTGAAAAAGTAAAAATGCAGTATGTGGAACTTGAGAAGTATAATAAAATTGTGAAAGGTGAATTAACTCAATCCAAACAACAACTTGAAAGGCTATATTCAAAAAGTGATAAGACTGAAAAACAAATTTCTTTTGAAGAACCATTCTTTGATAGGACTGGATTTGGATATAGTATGTTTAGAACAAACCATGAAAGTAAGAAGCCAGATCTGAAGACATCTGAAAGTGTAGAGGAAATAAAGCTAGATGAGAACACATTGGAAGATCCACCTAAAGAAGAACCACCTAGAGAGAAAGAAGAATCAAAGCAAGAAGAATCGAAATAGGAAGAATCATCTAAAGGTATGTAAAGAGAATTCAAAGGTAGATGTTTTGCTTGTAATACTATTGGGCACATGAAAAGAGATTGCAAAGGTAAGCAATTTAAACCTTTTAATGGACATTGTTATAATTGTCATAGTTTTGGACATAGAGCTAATGAATGTAGAAGACCTAAAGTAATTTTGAATAATTATGATAGAATGATTGGGAATACTAACAATGCAGATAAGAAATCTATTGAAGAAATGAATCAAAGAAAAGTGGTAGTATGTTTTAGATGCAACAAAGTAGGACATATTACTAGAAATTGCAGGTCATAGATTAACTAGCAAGGACAGAGATTTGGAAACAATGGAATCATTTGTCAGATATGCAACAAGTTTGGACACTCAACAAGATTTTGCAAAATCAACAATGGAGGTTATCATCATAACCCTAACCCTAGGAACAATGCAAGATGGAATGAAAATGTAAGAAACATAGAGAAAGGTTGTTGTAGCAATAAAGATGAAGTAAAATTTGACAAAGGCATAGATCAAGGAGGTATAGTTAGCACTGAAAGTAGTCAGGAAGGTAATGTAACTAATGGTAAGGATGAATCTTTACCTGACCCTTCTTTAAGTACTTAAATTATGTAAGTTTCTGTAGTTTAGGACTTAGGATTAGTGTAGAATAGAAATTTGAATGAGTTAAGTTTTGCACAGTTAGATATAGGTTTATTATGTTGTACTAATGCTATGGTTAAGTGTACAAAAGAAAATATTGTGTTTTACAAGGTCGCAGAAAGTTTTATGATTACAGGTTTGCATAATCAACTTTTTGAGATTTTAGTGGCAAAATGAATGAATGCGATGTTAGATTGAGTTAATGTGAAGTGTTATAAGGTTGAAATCAAAGTCATTATGATTACAAAGTGATTGAAAAGTGATTTGAAAGAAGAAAAGTGAGTTGAGGATGATTTGAAGAAGTTTGGAAGCAGTTTGTAGCGACGATCATACCGAAACCCTAGATTTTCAAGTTGAGGTTTTTTTTGATCTTTAATCAGTTGATAAGATGGATATTTCTATGGTTCATAATGTTAAGGATAAGAATAGACCAAAGATTAAGAAAGAACTAGTAGAACCAACTGAAATTGATGATAGTCTAGCATTAACATCCATACCAGACGGAGTATTGCACATTGAGAATGTTAAAGGATATTTAGGTAGCAAGTTTGAAACTTTGGGAGATGCAAATTTTAGTGATGATTACAGGAAATTGTACAATAAATACATGTTAGTTAAACTAGCTTATGAGCACCTAGAGAATAATGAAATTATCAAATATTCCATGAAGTATGAATTCAATGATGAGGAATGTACCAAGATCATTTTAAGTAGAATCCACAATGGGAAATTTTGGATGGAGGATAGAGTTATTAATATAACTGCCGACCTAATTCATGAAGTTAATGGATTATCAAAAGTTGGAGAGATTCCACTGAATGAAAAGAACACGAGGAAGATTGTTTTAGATAACACTGGATCTAGTTATAATGGTAGAGGAATTGTCATAAGTAAGATTAAGAAAGATGATGTTAGGTACCTTTGCAAGATCCTAACAACTAAATTTTGTGGTAGTTCAAGGGAAGATGACATGGCTGTAGGAATGATTCATGTAGCTTATCTTATGTGTATTGAGAAGAAACTAGTAGACCTATGTGAAATTTTGAAAATTTAGTTATTTGAGAACTTAGAAAAGATTAAGAAGGCTGAGTACACACAGTTTAGGTTTTCATCTCTGATAACCTATATGTTTTTCCATATTTTGAGAAGATTTCCTTACACATTTGATTGGAGTGACAATGTGAACACAATGGAAATAATAAACTCATTTTACATGAAGCACCTTTTTGATAAAGTTAATGACAGTGTGAAGCTTGTATTGAAGACTTTTCAGAATATTGTTAAGAACAAATCAAGGATTCCTCAATCCTTAGTTGAAAAGCATAAAGATGACATTTGTTTTATGGTTGACACTGATTTCGCCTACATTGAAGTAGTTGAGCGTAGAATGGAATTCATAGACCCTCTTGGCTATGAAATATCTAAAGCAAAAATAGTAGGATATGTGAATAGATTGTTAAAGTGTGAGTTGGATGGTCATGTAAATAGGTTTGGAACCTATGAAGAGAATTTCAACTCTATAATAAGTTTGAGAGAAAAGAAGCAATCTAGTAAGAGAGTTGAATCTACTATGAAGAAAATATTGAAAGAATCTGGTATGTCAAGTCATGAGTTTGACATAGCTAAGAAGACTACAGAAGCCTTGAAGCAAGGTGAAAATATTGTAATTTCACCTGAGACATCAAGTGCAGATCCTATTGATCCTATTGCAGTAAAGGTAAAAGTTGAAGTACCTAAAAAAGATGAAGGAGATAAATCTTTTTCTCCTATTCCTAGCAAAAGAGTAAAAGTAAGTGCAATAAGACCCTACAAGAGACAGAAAGTGGTTGTACCACCTATACCTAGAAATGTAGCAGTAATTAAAGATGATGATGTAGTTTCAATCAAGAAGAAAACTTGGAAACCAAGAATTGAAAGAGTTAATGAAGATATATTGAAGCATGGAGACTTCACTAAGTTGAATAAATTCTATGATCTATATGGATCATTTGATAGATTAAACTTTGAAAATGCAATGGTTACACACATGATTGTGATAGATAAGAAACTTAGCACTATCCATGGTAAGATCCTAGAAGATTTGTATAACAGACTTGTGAATAGAAAACGGAGAGCACAAGAAGAGGACATAAAGATGAGAGAACATGTAATCAGACAGTTTTGTGAAGTTAAGGATGAAGATCATTTGAAGAGATTCTTGAAGTCTCTTGGAACTTTATTGAGAACTAAGAGAAGAACAATCCTTATAATGGGAGGCAAAAAGGAGGAAGTATAGAAAGAGACAGAGCAAGCAGTAATGCAAGTTCTTGTAGATATAGTTGCAGAAAAGCATGTTGAATCAGACCCTCAGCAGAAGCAATCAGAGGAACCACATGCAGAGAAAGTTGGTATTGAAGAAGTCCCATCTTCTTCACATATCAATATTGGCAAAGAATCAATGGATATTAAAGGCACCAAAGTGACTCTAAAATCAGATGATGCAGTATTTCATGATCTAGGAAACGTTGTTGACAATTTGGCTTTGGGAGAGCAAGAAATGGTCACAGAATCATAGAAGAATGCAGAGGTAGAGGAAGCACCAACTATATCAGAATCAGTTCCAGCAGAGCAGTCAGTTAAAGGCAAACAAATTTTGACAGAGGCCACTACCTCTAGTGCACCTTCTATACCAGTTGAAGACATTAGTGCACCTGACAGTAAGAAGAGGCATATTGGTTCAATGTTTGAAGACCTTGGAAAAGAAGTTGAAGATGATGATTAGCTTGAGTTCATCACATCTCTGAATAAAATTATTGGAAAGAATAAGAAGGTGAAAGACCTTGAAGGCAAAGTTAGATTTTTGACAGAGAAACTTGAGAGTGTGATCAACACTAAGGTATCTGAATCGGATCCACTTGAGAAAGATCAATTAGTAATGAATTCTTTTGACTCTGAATTTTCTAACTTGAAGAATATTGCTAAAATAAAAGTTCAGGAAGACTTTGAAGCAGAAATGCAACAAACTTTAAGTGTAAATATTTGAAATGATATTGGTAGTTTAGATGTATGCATAAAGAATTTGAGGAGACATTTTGAGATAGGAAAGAATTTGTACATACAATGCACTAAATCAGAAATCCTAACAGTTGAAGAGGATAAGAAGACCAGAGAGAAGTTAGATGCTATTACAGCTGAGACAAACACCTTGACAAGCCCTAATGTCAAGATAAGTTCTGTAGAGAAGAACATAAGGAAATTGAAAGATGAAATCAAAATGTTAGCAGAGGAGAAGAACATAAAGATGATCAAGGTTAACATCTTGAGAGAGCATGTCTCAATCAAGATATCAATTGTTGAAGATCAAATTGAGCAGTGTCTTTCTGCAAAGACATCATTTCAGAAGTTTAGCTTCAATTCCCTGCAAGCTTGTCAGACAGTAGCATACGGATTGAGTACTCTACTCAATGTTGCTGAATCCATCAAGATGATATGGTAGAAAGATTTTGAATTTTAGAAGTTAGAGTTTGGTGATTGTGTTGCAAGCCTACTGGCTTTCCAATAACTGATAATAAGGTATAAAGTTTTTGAAGTTTTTGTACACCCTATCTTTGTCATTGTTGTCAAAGGGGGAGAGATAGCAGAAAATTAAATATATGTTGAGGAAGGATACTTATAGGGGGAGCTATTCTATGGAGTATGATATTGTATACATATTGTATAACTTTTGGTCACAATTTTGTATAAGATTTTTTTTTAAAGTTTTGTTTGCACACTTAGCCAATTTTCCCATATGTTGCCACCAATGACAAAGGGGGAGATTTTTGGAAATTGGATAATGTGGATGCATAGATGTTGTCATTATGGCAATATATGATCTCTATTGAGAGTGCAAAATTTGGAATGCAAGTATGGAAAGTTGAAGAAATAAATTGTCTAAGTTTGGATACAATGATCCTGACAGAGCACCCGACGAAGATTTAGTTGGCGACGTCCACTGGAGCAATATTTTTGTTTGCAAAATTAACTAAAGATTCTATAGTGTATGAGGATACCCCATATTAGTGCACATAAAGTTTGGAGTAGTACGAACAAAGTTATTCAAAGTTTACCGAAGATAGTTTTTGCAGACAGAACAGTTTTGGAGATAGTATTAGCGAAAGAGTTAAGGGATTATTTTTTCTTGTCAAAATAATGACTTAACATTATGAAGGGATGAAATCCTAGATGTTTACTCTTGGATAAAGATTTTGGAAGCCCACCATGTAATTTTATTAGCTTTAATAACTCATATATTAGGCATACTTGAAATGTAATGAAATACAAGTGTGATATGTAAAAAGAAAGAAAAGATAACTTGTGATAGTTGTATATTGTGATAGCAGCAAAGGCTATTCATATGAAGTTGTAAGTAGTACCATATTACAGTCAGAAACATTTTGTACTACCTATTTGGGCAGTGAGCTCAGCTGGTGATCAGGTTTTGTAATCTAAATCCTAACAGGGTTAAGGCTTCTAACAAGGCCTAAAGTCCTTTAACCAGGATAGATCTACTATATATTGTAAATTGACTCCTAACAGGGTCCAATATCCCTAATAGGATACTTTTGATTAGTGATCTTTGTGGGTACCATCCCCACCGGGGTTTTCCCTTGGCCAGGGTTTCCTCGAGAACATATGATGTGTTATGAGTTCTTTCTATTTACTACTATGTTTGTGAATCATCTTGATAATCTTTATATGCACTAAAGTAATCTGTTATATCCATAAGTGGGAAAAAGAAAAAGTTTGTGAAATACTGATTCACCCCCCCCTCTCAGTATTTCCTATTTCTAATATTGGTGACATTATTGTCTTCATGTCTTTGGGTGCTCCTACATCAATTTCCCAAGTGTACACACTGAAATTCATCATCATACACTAGTTCCATTCCAAACACTCCAACTAGGTCTATGGAAAATCTCAGTCTTTTTTCTTGCAACCAATCTTTACTAAAAGAAGTATATCTTTGTCCAATGATCATATATATGTTTATGGCCATAGGAATAAGATTTAAGTACATCCTGGAACATATCTCTAAGCCCACAAGAGCTAATTCATCATACTGCAACCATACCTATTTCTACAATTTGTCTGTCTATATTGTCCAACAATTCCAACATTTGCATCTTTCTTAAGTCATGAATTCCTTGCAACGCTAGATCTAGAAATTCCCTCTTCATTCTGATCTTTTTTCTTTGAATCTAATTCAAGGTTTTTACACCTTGATAAAGATTGTTGGGGATTGTGATTTCTCACCCTAGTTGGTAATTCCATCCTTTCATTTTTCTTCAAACTTTTTCCTATAGTCTCAAATTTTGCACCTTGGGTCCTTTGCCTTATGCAAGCATTTGAACCTTGAACATTTTTTCAAACTAGTGGAGAGTAAAATTTTGTGGGCATGAATTGGTATGAGTGATGAATGTTTGTCTTTTCTCACAATCTCTCTAATTTGTAGTCTCTTTCCCTACTCAAACTTAGTTACTTTAACACATCCTCTTAGTTTTTTTAAACAATCACTTGATTACT
The DNA here is from genome assembly GCA_027943335.1 of Chamaecyparis obtusa. NCBI lineage: Eukaryota > Viridiplantae > Streptophyta > Pinopsida > Cupressales > Cupressaceae > Chamaecyparis > Chamaecyparis obtusa. The sequence continues at coordinate 72,853 of BSBK01005143.1, read as the reverse complement.
TAATACATTTTTCTCTTTAGGTACATCTAGGCCTTGGCAAGAGAAATTTTTAAGTTTGTTTGGATGTTACATATTTTGGATGGAAACCACCCAACTTGATGCTTTTCAACAAAATTGAGATTTTAAATATTTGGGTCCAACGAAATCTTGAATCTAGGCCTACCCAACTTTCACCACTTCTCAACTAGAATGAAAGGAGACCCAAAAGATGGTCACTAGAGCTAAACCTAAAAGGGGAAAGACAACCAAAAGGATAAGGGTCCCATTACAATGGGCAATGTGTGATTAGGTCACAACAGAGTGACCACTACATTATGTTCATCAGGGGAGGGTCATATATATGTCCTTTATCCCTAAATGTTTGAGCATATACTAATGGTAATTAGCAGATTTAAATATTTCTAATATTACTATTTGAATATTGTGTGTGAACTATGCTATTATGACATACTAATAAGAGGAAAATGAGACATATTTTAAGTTCAAATTAGTCAGAGACATTATATCCTTGACTTGGTCTTAGAACTAGATTCTAGGACTGTAATTCTCCTAGATACATAACATTCTATCTTTCTTTCCATTCTTTTCATGAACTGTGCATTTCCCTTTCCATTTTGCATACCCATTCTTCCATTCAAATAGAAGGAATCTTTGCATTGACTTAGCACTTGGTTCTCCTTGATCCTAGTAGATCATATTTCTTCCATTATATAAGAATACATATGTGTGAATTTCTTAGTTTGTCCATTCATCCTAGGCAACACCCTCTCTCCTCCCACATTTATTTTTATTACAGGAGATAAAAATATATTTTTGAGCTTCTTTTCTTGATCTACATTAATAAATTTATAATCATTTTACTCTACTTATTAAGGTAAGATTGAAATATACCAATTTTCTATGGGTTATTTTAATGGTGGATTTAGATTATTTTGATGATAGAGATGTTATGTTAGTTATTTTTCTGATAGAGATGCTATGTTAGTTATTGATGCTTGGATGTGGATTTTGCACCCTCTTTATTTCATGATTTATTTCCCTTTCAATCCTTTAGCTTAAAATCTATTTAAATAGTTCATGTTTGGATGAGATTGCACTATGTATCCTAAGCCTTTTGGTGTAATTTAGATTATTACACCATTAGAAATTGTATCAATCACTTGGTTGATGTACATCAAAACTCTTTGAATTCACTCCCACATCCTTTGAATATATTTCTACATATGGTGATCTATAAAAGGCTTTACCAAGTTAGGTTATTTTATAGGTCAATTATTGGCCTTGAAGTTTTTCTATTGTAAGTGTAGCATCATAAAATAGAAGCACTTCCATTTAGGATTGATTTATCCCTCTGAGTATGTGGTTTGGGGTCATATCAAATGCCTTGAATGATTCTTTGACTTGGATCTGGCATTTTCCCCTATTCTGCCCCATTTTCCACTTTCTTCCTACCTAATCTTGGAAACCTACTATGAGAATTTGAGGTTCTTGACCTCAAGGTCAAGTTTGACCTTGTGGTTCAAGGTCGACCTCGACCCTGCCTAGACCTACATCAGGGTCAACCCTGACCCACAATTCAAATTTGAAAATTTGAAGATTTTTGGATGTTGGGTTTCTGAAAGATTTATTTTCCCACATCCGGGTTAGCTGTTTTGGGCTTTGAAATGGTAAAATCTTAAAATGATATTTAATTTAGGTCCACTTCCAAGGGCATAGGATTAATGAGAATTTAATTCTCCTATATTGGCCTCTCTATAATTTTGTGCCCTATAATAGTATAAAAGAAAGCCTTCTCCATCTACAAACCATATCTCTCAAGAATCATCAATCAAGTGTGCAATCCATCCTCCAAATTCAAGAAATTCCATCAAGAAAAATCAAGCAATCAAGAAGAAAGAAAGAAGGAGAAGGAAAGCATTCAAGCATTCATATATCTTCAAGCATTCAAGTATTCAAGATCCAATTGATCAAGGAGATCCATTTGTAGCCATTGAAGGATTCAATCTCTATGGAGCCCTCTTGTTGAAGATTTTTCCATCCATATCCATTCAAGCTTATTCTTATTCCAAGATTCATTGAAGATTGGTGTTTAAGATCTAAAGACAATTTATTTGAGACATCCTAAATTCAATTCTACATTCATTTGGAGCATCCATACTTGTGGATTCAAGGATTGCATCTACATGAAGATTGCACAGGTCAGAGAGCAAGTATGTCAGCGCACAAAGAAAAATTATCTAAGTATGAGACAATGTTTTTGCTAGTGTACCAAAGATAGTTTTGATTGGTGCTATTGATTGGAATAAGTTTAGTACTTGTACACTTTAACATAGATACTATGGTGACTATAAAAGACTCACCTAAGAGTGCAAGTCAGTATGACATGTACGAAAGAAGTTATGACAGTTTTACTGAAGAAGGTGTCAAGCCGACAGGACAAAATATGAAGACAGAATTGGTATAGAGTTAAGGGATTATTTTTTTTATCAAAATAATGTCTTAAAAATATAAAGGGATGACATCCTAGATGTTAACCCTTGGGTAAAGACATTTTGTCTAATGGAAGCCGACTGTAAGTGTAAAGATTGAAATTACAACTAGATTTTCACATAAGCATAAAGCATAATAAGTCCAAAGTCAAAAGACAAAGTCGACAACCAAAACATTTATCACATGTTACATCAAATGAGGAAAAATACAAGTGACCAACTCATCGAGTGTACATTAATTCTTTCATTCAAAATACATACAATTCATACTGACCATCTTGTTGGATTAAGGAATCAAATTACAAATTACATTTATACAACAAAGTTATTACATCCAAAAGTGTCGACCAACTTGTCGATCACTAGATAAAGTACAACATGGAAGATAGAGAAAGAAGAGAAGAAATAAACAATGGAAGTATCAACTCATCGGGTTCTATCTCCTGAGCCTCAAATTGAGTCCCTTATGCTACCTTGAGAACAGAGGTGGGGTCCAGGCACTTTTATCGCCCAACCATGGAGTGGTCAAATCTAGAAGTGATGAGCTTCCCCGGGGTTCTTCTTGACATGAAGAATGCCCCGTCCCTTCACGAGAGGCCTAGCTTCTTGCTACTAGCAGATTCAGATGGTCTTAGTGCAGCCATGTAACTTAACCTATAGCACATATGCCTATAGTAGGTTCTATACAATGGATGTAGCAAGGGGTAAACATAACCATGCATGTCAAAATGAACAAATGCATTCACTTTGGCCAAAGTATTAACCCAAATTTGAACTAGCAGGTAAATAAATGAATTCACCCTCCCTTGTAATCTACATTCGGCACAACTTCCATCAATTGATACTATCTAGATTTTAGAGTAAACAGGAAAATAAAATAACAGCATCCCAGATTCATAATTCATTAAATAAAACAATCATAACAAGGAGTTTTCTAACCATTCAGTCTCATGACTATGCTTACATGAATTGTACTAGTAACAGAATATTTGTCATAATTACTAACATAAAAATTAAAACTTGACCAAAACTGATAAAATTTGAATTCAAATGAACAAACTAAAATAGTATGTTAAAAACAAGAAAGATAACAGCAAATTTTAATCATGTCAACTGAAATAAGCTTAGCCAGTCTTTCATTTCTCAATAAAAATAAATTCAATTTATTATAGGCTTTCCTTACTGGAGAGCCCTAAATCCAAACTGTAAGCTGAAATACACTTGCTTCAAAACCTAAAGTTTTATCTCAGACATTTGTTTACAAGTTTTACCAACAAGTCATTCCAAAATAAAATAAAATGTTAAAGCGGAATGTCAGTATGACATACAAAGTTCTCCGATCAAAAGAGTTTAGACTTTCAAGCACATTCGTCAATGCCTGATAGAAAAGTATGCTAAAACTGGAAGTCTAAACAGGGCTTGTGAACTATGGTCTCAGTAATCTCTGCACTAAATTACTGTTTGCAAGGCAGAGCAATAAGCAAGAGCTGTTAGGAAAGATGAAATCCTAGAGCTATTGAGTAAGTCAAATGGGTCTAGAAAAACAAAGAAAATGTTCATATGCTTCGATGAATATCTACATGCGGCTCGAAAGCTTCTATTTGTTGGCAAGGTACAGAGTTGGGCTATCCGCCTATTAGACATGCCTTTAATTATAGATTTGTAAAATCAAAATAGTGGTCATCTATAACCAAATAGCAATTCTATGGATAAGCATGCATTGATTTCCTAGTCGTGGGTCATCTAGCCTCCACAAGTGATAGATTAATAGTAAAATAATGCTAAAAATCTAATCACCGACTGGAAAATAAAATTCATAGTAATGCCCAAATGCGTAGGCTGCACAAGCTCTCAAAAAGGGATGCCCTAGTTCACATATAGCTCATGGGCTTGAGATCTTCAAAAGCATTAACAACAGTGAATACAGAATGCCTCAAATTTACAGAGGAAATGCAAAAGAATGCCATTATTCTAAAATGATATGTAGAGGATATTGAAACTAGGTAGATAGTACCACACATTTCATTTCACAATTAAAATGCAATGACAGTGCCTGCAATTTGTTTTTGTTTCGATGACCGTATATGAATTAGCTTAATCACATAATTCTTTTATTGCAAAATACAAATGCGTTCTGCTGAAAGAAGTTCAAGGAGTTTTCATGAGGCAAAAACTTGGAATCAACGATGAAGCCTGAATGTGGTTTGATCCTTCCAATCCTGTTTGTTGCTACATGTGTAAATGACTAGTGTGTGTGTTCTCTGAACTAAGCATAGAACAATCCTACCTGCAGATTAGAGGAATGACCTGCCTCCATATAGTGGCGTAAGAGCTTCCCAAGACTGGCCAATCATTTTTCCCAAAATCAAACCCAGTTCCCAAATTTTTGCAGTTACTCCTTCTCGTACATCTCAAGAAAAGGAGAGTTTAGAATGCAAGGTTTTTTGGCATTAAAACATTAGTAACCCCAAACTATTTCTTGTTTTCAGCTTCAGTAAAATTGAAGGTAAAAGAAACCATACAATGAAAAGACACATAATTTGAAATCACAAAATGTCACATTCATAGCATATGATCTAAGAGCATATGCACGCAAATAATAGATGCACAACAATGTATATATATAAACATGTGAAAACATACCATTTTGTTCACTATAAATATTATGTGCAAAGTGTAAGATCATGCATTTCACTTCACATTTTTATTTTATTTTATTGAAAATACCTTTTTAGTAAAATGCTCTTTATTTAAACCATTAAACACACATAGCAAAATGACTAAATGTTTATAAGGTGGTGTGTGCATCACTCAGTCATCCGAATCTAACACTAGGTGGGGAGCTAGACCTCTCTCCTCGACCACACCTCTGTCCTCCGACTTGCATCCACTCAAACACTCGAAAAGAAAAACCATCATTAGTAACTCATATGATAAACATATCTCCAAAATGAAATAATCATTTGAAAAATTACAACATTGCCAATTGTCCATCTCATTCCAATAAAAAATTACCATTTTTCATAGTTACCCAGTCATGTCGAGTCCTCCTAGTCGGCATAAGTCGACTGAAGGATCCACAAAATAAGGATGTCACAAAACCGGTCATGACATCCCTCCCAACTTGGAAGAGACATCATCCCGATGTCATGTGAGCATCAACAACAAAAACATATTCATAATCATTTGCAATGTAAGCATAAAAGGATATAATTATCTCATCTACAATTTTGAGACCAATTCAAATGGATCATAAGCAATATCTCATAACATAGAGCAAAACAAAGTATATAAGTGTCTCCAACATGATAGTCCACACAACAACTAAAGTATAACAATATCCAAGACTTATGATAAGTGTCTCCAATAGGACTTGTGAACTATGGTCTTAGTAAACTCTGCACTAAATTACTGTTTGCAGGGCAGAGCAATAAGCAAGAGCTGTTAGGAAAGACAAAATCCTAGAGCTGTTGAGTAAGTCAACTGGGTCTAGAAAAACAAAGAAAATGTTCATATGCTTCGATGAATATCTACATGCAGCTTGAAAGCTTCTATTTGTTGCCAAGGTACAGAGTTGGGCTATCTGCCTGTTAGACATGCCTTTAATTATAGATTTGTAAAATCAAAATAGTGGTCATCTATAACCAAATAGCGATTCTATGGATAAGCATGCATTGATTTCCTAGTCGTGGGTCATCAAGCCTCCACAAGTGATAGATTAACAGTAAAATAATGTTAAAAATCTAATCACCGATAGGCAAATAAAATTCAAAGTAATGCCCAAACGCGTAGGCTACATAGGCTCTCAAAAAGGGATGCCCTAGTTCACATATAGCTCATGGGCTTGAGATCTTCAAAAGCATTAACAACAATGAATACACAATGCCTCAAATTTACAGAGGAAATGCAAAAGAATGCCATTATTCTTAAATGATATGTAGAGGATATTGAAACTAGGTAGATAGTACCACACATTTCACTTCACAATTAAAATGCAATGACAGTGCCTGCAATTTTTTTTTGTTTCGATGACCATCTATGAATAAATTTTATTTGGACATGATCTTAATGCATGAAAAATAGTAATGAGCTTGATCAACAACCGCTGCTATACATTATTATGATGCATAAGCTTCTATTCATAAGAATGTAGATTCTTTATTATATTGGAACCAGTTTTGCTATTTTTCCATCTTTAAGAATATCATCATGATAAACAATGCATCAAAATCAAGTTCTCATTCTATCAGTGTCATATGGCATTGGAATCTATAATAGTTTCATACTAATAAACATTATTCCTACTCTAGTTTACATTTGACTGTTCATTTTTTCCTTCAATAACTGTGTGACCAGAAAACCCAGGGTCTGTTTCGGTTCCTTGGTTCTTAGGGTTGATTTTCAAATCTGTGTTCATAGAGCATTGTGAGATTTTATCCTTTTGTGGGGAATTGAATAGTTTTTGCAATCTGAAAGTTTTATTTATACGTGTCAGTCAATATGCTGTGCATAACAGAGAAATCTCAACTTCCTAGATTCTTATAAGAACCATTGAAAGTGTTCAAAGATCAAATGCTCACCCAAATGAACACTTTCAAACTAGTTCTCATCCACAAATAGCAAAGGGTGCCTCTTAGATCACTACCAACCTATACTCCTACTTAATATGGTTTACTAAATTATAGCTAAACTTGTAGTTTCTTGACATAATAAGATCACCGCGGGATGATCTAGAGAACCAAAACCTTTAGTAGATATTTGGACTTTTAATCTGAAAACTATAAAAGCCCTTCGGTTTCAGCATCAAAGTCTTGGTTACCATGAATGGCTAACCTAGATGTTGGTTTCATTTAGAATGAAACTAAATTCTGGAAATGCATAAACATGCTCTATTTTCAGCAAATAAGAAATTCTAAAATCCCAAAAAATAGGGCATACATGAGAGCTGGAGAAGTATGCAAGAATCCACTTGCTTCTATTCAAATTCAAAACACTTTTACAACAAGAATTTAAACTTGCAACTTCTAGAGCTGTATACAAACTTTTAGATTATTTGAAGCAATCACTGCTTAACAAAATAATCAATTACCACTGCTGTGTAAAAATAGAGCATTACAAAAACACTTGCTGCTATAATAAAATTCTAAAACTTGACTCTGTTGTTCTCAAAACTTGCAAAACAAAAGACCACAAAAGTAATTATAAACTTGTTGCAAACTTGCCAACCAAGTCACCTAGAAATTTACCCACACAGCAAGTAAGACTTAGCAAGTAAGTCATCCAAAAAAAAATTTAATTTGCAATAACTACTCCAGGCTAGGATAAAGCAAAATCAAATCCTTTGTCAAGCAATTACTCCAATCTACAAAGAGTAAACAAAAAGTGTTGCCAGTTGTGGAAGAAACATCTAGAAAGTCAACAAGGGGCTGCAAGACAAAAAGAATTGCCCAAAAATTTCAACACTCCCCCTGTCTTCAGCTGACAAAAATAAATAGCACTCAATCATACTTGATCCAAAGATAGTATACCCAAATTTCTCCTTAGGCGCACAAAGCTTGAAATGCTTAAAGGCTTGGTGAAAATGTCTTCTTGCTGCTGCTCAGACCTACAAAACTCCATTTTTATTTCACCATTCTCAACTAATTCTTTGATAAAATGATACTTGATTTCAATGTGCTTACTTCTTCCATGAAACACAGGATTTTTTGCTAAAGTGATTGAGGAAACATTGTCACAAAGTATTGTGGTTCCTTCCTTTTATTTTTCATTTAAATTTGCTAAAATTCTTCTTAGCCAAATGGCTTGACATGCTGCTGCATTTGCTGCAATGTACTCAGCTTCAGCTGTGGATTGAGCAACAATGGGTTGCTTCTTAGAAGACCATGAAATTGCTCCAGAACCCATGTTAAACACATACCTGGAAGTGCTCTTCCTGTCATCTAAACTTCCTGCCCAATCACTGTCTATGTAACCAACTAAATTAAATTGATTTTCAGCAGTATACAAAATTCCATGACTTTTAGTTCCATTGACATACCTTAGAATTCTTTTACCTGCTTGCCAATGAGTATCCTTTGGAGTTTCCATAAATCTTGAAATAAAAATCACTACATACATTATGTTAGGTCTGGTTGCTGTAAGATACATCAGACTTCCAACCATACTTTTAAACAGAGTTGGATTTACATTGTTGTTGCAATCTTCCTTGCTCAATTTCACACCTACAACCATTGGTGTTGGAGAAGGCTTGCTCTTTAGCATTCTGAATCTTTCCAAAATTTGATTTGCATAATTCTCTTGACAAATGAAAATTCCATCACGCATTTGTTTTACTTCTATGCCTAGAAAATACTTAAGAAGGCCTAAATCTGACATCTCAAACTCATTTTTCATAGCCTTTTTAAAATCAGCAATAAGGAAATCATTATCCCCAGTAAAAACTAAATCATCTACATACAAGAAAATAATCAAAAGATTACCATCAGCTACCTTGATGTAAAGAGTAGGCTCACTATCACTTTTGCAAAAGCCATTCTTCAATAAGTAGGAATCAATCTTGCTATACCAAGCTCTTGGAGCTTACTTCAGCCCATAAAGAGCTCTTTTTAGCCTACACACTTCTTTTCTTTTCCTGGAACTTCATAGCCAAATGGCTGCTCCACATAAACTTCTCTTTCAATTCACCAATAAAGAAGGAAGACTTAACATCCATTTGAAATACCTTCCATTTGTGCTGGGCTGCAATTGCTATGACAACACGCACGGTCTCCATTCTAGCAACAAGGGCATTATAAGTCTCATCATAATTTGTACCATACTTTTGTTTGTACCCCTTGACCACCAATCAAGCCTTATGCCTATCTACTTTTCCTTCAGCATTTCTCTTAGTCTTATAAACCCACTTGACACCAATAGCTTTCTTATTTGGTGGAAAATTAGTAAGCTCCCATGTTTCATTTCTTTTTATTGCATCCATTTCCTCATCCATGGCTTCACACCATTTTTCTTCTTTCACAGCATCCTCAAAATAAATTGGATCACTATAAGAAAATAATGCAAAATTTATGTTTTCATCAACACCTTCTTCATACCTTTCATCTTGATAAATTTGTCTTAGACTCTTAGTCTTTCTTGGTAAAAGGGAGGTGAGAGTAGGATTAGAACTCTCACTACTGCTACTGCTACTTTGTTGTGCTAGCTGAATTGGAAGTTGTTGGGAGTCATTAACATCTGCTGCTCCATCATCATGATGGTCATCAACATCTTCAACTTCATTAATAATAGGCACTTGAGATGAAGTGCTTGATGTTATGCTCAACAAACCATCCCATGATTCATTTTCAATGAACTGTACATCTCTTGAAATGATGATCTTCTTGGTGACTAGGTTATACAATCTGTATGCTTTAGATTCTGAACTATAGCCAGTGAAAATACATTTCACACCCTTGTCATCCAGCTTTTGTCTTTGCTCCTTTGGCACATGTGCATAAGCTACGCACCCAAACACTCTTAAGTGATGAATTGTCCATCTATGCTTTGCCCATGCCTCAAGAGGAATTCTAACACAGACTACCATTGTAGGACTTCTATTAATCAAGTAAAATGTTGTTGCTATAGCCTCTCCCCAGTATTTAGTTGGGAGTCCTTTTTCTTTCATCATGTTTCTTGCCATTTCAACAATGGTTCTATTTTTTCTTTCAGCCACTCCATTTTGCTGCGGAGTATAACTGGCTGTAAGCTCCCTTTTTATGCCATTTTGCCTACAAAAATTTACAAAAACATTGGAGGTATACTCCCCCCCTCTATCTGACCTTAGAACTTTGACATAATGTCCACTTTCCTTTTCAGCTTGGGCTTTAAAAACAAGAAACTTATCAAATGCACCAGATTTATTTTGCAAAAAATAAACCCAAGTTCTATGGCTGAAATCATCTATGAAGGTCATAAAATAAGTATTCCCCCCAATGGAAGTAATTTGCATTGGGCTTACTAAATCAGTATGCACCAACTCTAATGGTGCTCTTGCCCTTCTAGAATTACCATAATTAAAGGGAAGCCTATGTTGCTTACCCAAAATGCAAGCCTCACATTTGCTATTAGACTCTACAATACTTGGTAAACCATCTACCATTCTTTTCTTGGATAATAAATTTAAACCAGCATAACCAAGATGTCCATACCTTAGATGCCATAGCTTGGAGGGATCTTCAATCACGCTCTTGAAGATTGATTTTTGTACTGCTGTACACAATTGCTTGGAAGATGCAATAACTGATTGAGATGAAAAACATGTCTCAATATTCAATGGAAACATCTAGTTCTTTGTCATTTGAATTGCTACAACAATTTTCTTACTTCCATCTTTCTCATGAATGACACATTTGTCATTCTCCATCTGCACTTTGTATCCATTTTCAATGAGCTGTCCAAGACTCATTAGATTGTGCTTCATTCCAGGAGCAAAATAAACATTTTGCATTTCTTTCTTCTCACCTGGCTTAGTGTGGATGATGATTAATCCTTTTCCCTGAATTGAAATAATCACATTGTTTCCCAACTTTATTTCAAACTTATAATTTTTATCAATGAAAGAAAAAAGACTTTCATTACCACTCATGTGGTTGCTACAGCCACTGTCCAAATACCAAACTTCAGGGCTGCCCTCTTCACCAATGTTGCACATGATGAAGGCTGTGGGGTTATTTCCTCCATCTACATTTGCATTAGCCACATTTGCACTTTTCTTTGACTGATCACCTTGCTTCTTCCAGCATTCACTTGCATAATGCCCAAATTTATGGCAATAATAACATTCAACATTACTCTTATTTGAGTTGTTGGAGCTTCTTCCTCCTTTGGAAGTATTTTGAGAGCTACTGGCTCCCTCATAGTTATTAGTTCTTCCTGAAATTTCAGCTCCAACATTTCTTTGAGTGGAATTACCATGACCTCTACCTCTTGAGTTTCTTCTAGAGCTATTTCTTCCTCTCCCCTTGCCTCTTGTGTTTCCTTGAGCTCTAAAACCTTGTTCTTGGGAGGATCTGAAAGACCTTTTAACTCTTTGCTCATGGGTTTGAAGAGAATCCATTAACTCATCAACACTTAATGTTGAGAGGTCTTTAGCTTGTTCAATGGAGATTACAAGCGTATCAAATTTAGAGGGAAGACTCCTCAAGATTTTTTCCACCATTCTTTGATCAGTGATTGTTTCTCCATTTGTCTTCAACTGATTGATCAAAGTAGAGACTCTTGTGCTGAAATTTGCAATGGTCTCATTCTCCTTCATGAAGAGACTCTCAAAGTCTCTGCGAAGCATTTGAAATTTCACAATACGGACTGTATCAATCCCTTTGAAACTTGTGCTTAGAATGTCCCAAGCTTCCTTTGCATAATTAACTGCTGCAATTCTGGGAAATAATGGCTCTATCAAGGATGCTTCAATAAGGCTTAAAGCCTTTGCATCTTTTCTTCTCATCACCTTCAAAGCATTCTTCTAATTGTTTGTAAGGGCTGCATAAATGGCAGGATTGGTTACATCTGCAAAGCCATCAAAGACAAGCTCATGCAAGTCATTAGCAATGAGTATTGTTCTCATTTTTCTTGACCAAATGTCATAGTTAGTGCCATTAAATGATAGTGACTACGGCCATACTTTCCCAGTTTCTCCATCCATGTCTCCTCTGCAAGATAAACAAATACCCAAAAAAAAACAATTGCCTAAACTCACAAGGAATGAAGGCCAAGAAGCTCTGATACCATGTAGATAATTTAGAATGAAACTAAATTCTGGAAATTCATAAACATGCTCTATTTTCAGCAAATAAGAAATTCTAAAATCCCAAAAAATAGGGCAGACATGAGAGCTAGAGAAGTATGCAAGAATCCACTTGCTTCTATTCAAATTCAAAACACTTTAACAACAAGAATTTAAACTTGCAACTTCTAGAGCTGTATACAAACTTTTAGATTATTTGAAGCAATCACTGCTTAACAAAATAATCAATTACCACTACTGTGTAAAAATAGAGCATTACAGAAACACTTGCTACTGTAATAAAATTCTAAAACTTGACTCTGTTGTTCTCAAAACTTGCAAAACAAAAGACCACAAAAGTAATTATAAACTTGTTGCAAACTTGCCAACCAAGTCACCCAGAAATTTACCCACATAGCAGGTAAGACTTAGCAAGTAAGTCATCCATAAAAAAAATCTTATTTGCAATAACTACTCTAGGCTGGGGTAAAGCAAAATCAATTCCTCTGTCAAGCAATTACTCCAATCTGCAGAGAGTAAACAAAAAGTGTTGCCAGTTGTGGAAGAAACATCTAGAAAGTCAACAAGGGGCTGCAAGACAAAAAGAATTGCCCAAAAATTTCAACAGTTCTCATCCTCAAATAGCAAAGGGTGCCTCTTAGATCAATACCAACCTATACTCTTGCTTAATATGGTTTACTAAATTATAGCTAAACTTGTAGTTTCTTGACACAATAAGATCACCGCAGGATGATCTAGAGAACCAAAACCTTCAGTAGATATTTGGACTTTTAATCTGAAAACTATAAAAGCCCTTCGGTTTCAGCATCAAAGTCTTGGTTACCATGAATGGCTAACTTGGATGTTGGTTTCATTTCCCCAATGAATTGGGTTAAAGACAACTTCTAAGCCACTATATCTTCATCATCAAGAGTGAATTCTCTGCTTTAACTATTGTATAGTTCTAAAAGAGAAGGAAAATGATACAGGTTACTTTTACTTGGAAGAGGATAGAGATTCTCAGGATTCCAATTTTTGAATGATATTATTCTATGCTCAACGCTCAAGTGAGATAAAGAAATGTATTGAAATATTGAGGTATTCTCTTGATTCAATTATCATTACTTATTTAAACCATATGCATGAAATGAAGCTAGGAATTATTGAGGTGTTATCAAGAAAATAATGTCGCTTCAATTGTCATATCTTGATGTACTTTTTGAATGTCCACGATAACAATTTATTACTCATGATCATATTAAGGAGAAATGATTTACCTTACTGGTTTTATAATAGATGTGTGGATAGATATAAACTTTTCCATGAAGATCATTGCATGTAATGACTTCTTTGAGGAAATTAGAATTATCATTATGTTCCATGTGTGAGATGGAACCTCAATTCTATGAAATGGAAAGGAAATGAGATGTTGAAGTTTTTATTTTCTTAATTGAAATTTATGTATTAGTGTGACAATGATTTGTTATTTTAGAGTATAGAAATATTTTGGCACACCAATTCCATTACTTCAAACAGTTTTACTTTGTTAGACTATCTCTAGCTGGGCTGGGTATCTTTCATGTCTGGAAAGATTTCAAGGAAGTGTTACAGCTTTGTGGTAGGGTGGAAATGCACTCCCACAATATTCTCTCCCTAGCTGACTTTCGTGAATAGGTTTCTGAAGCATTTTTCAGGAAGGACATTACCTTATAGTGCTATACGCCTCTGGTATTCGACAAGGTGGTATTTCTTGACTTGAGGTTTACTTTTATTTTTATGAAATGAAAGAACATAATTGAAGCTAATATTAATCTTTTACTATATGTATCGATAGTTGGTCAAAAAATCTATCGAGTCATTATCTTGACATGACAGTTTATTATTACTTGTATTTGATGGGACATTTCTTATTATGATGTCTTCAGGACACTTAACATATGGTCGACGCTTCACTCATCTTTGAAAAAAGGTATGATTTATGTTTTTGATAGATATGGTTGAAATTGTCTTTATGTTCTTTCTATTTAATAGAAAATCTATTGTTGTCTTGTCAACTTATGTAATTGACCATTGACTTGTTGACTGACTCCCTAAAATTATGGGTTTTTTTGATGTGGCTTTTAGTGTCAAAAATTCAGTCTCTACATATGGTATTAGAGCTCTGGGTTCTATACTAGGGCCTTGAGTTCACTATGCTTAGTTGCAACCCATAGTCGCATAATTGAGAGTTGATTAATGCTTGGTCTAAGAATATAACCGTGGTTTCTTAGATTGACTAGAGTGTCTGTCAATTGCAGTTATCTTGATAGAAAGGATAGGATGTTCCTTGTGTTTGGGAAATGGACACTTGGGGGATAATATTTTGTTGTGTAAACTTTCTTGAATATCCCCAGTTGTTCTTGAAACTATGAAATTTTGAAACAATTGTGTGTTCTTGGAAACTGTCTACCTATGAGTGGTGTGATTGCTTCCTATTGCAAAATGTTAGAATATATGAAAAATTATGAGGTACATTGTTTGTGGGATACACTTAGAAATTTAATGCCTTTTTCTCTACATTAGTGAAGGAAAGAAAGAAGATAAAAATTTTATGAGATATTGCGTAGACAAATAATGATTGGTTTTGCACTAAAGGTATGAGTGCTTTCCAGAATTTAAGATTTGGCTTGTGATAACTATTGGAAATATGTAATTCTTGTAAGGTATATATTGCAAGTGTTACGAAAGGATTTTTAATACTAGAAGCTTATGAAATTCTTGGGAAGAAGAATTCAACATATTTTATTGAAACATAAATTCATTGGAAATTTGCAAAAATGTATTATTATGTCTTACCTTGCCTGGCTTGATATCTCAAAAGAAAAGAGAGAATTAATAATCTACGTGGGTTGGCTTTAGTGGATAAAGCAATCATGTTTAAAGTAATTGAATGTGCTATTACATGATGATGTAAACTTTGACATTTATGTTCTAGAAGTATTGTTATGTTCTTAAGCATACCTTGGATGCAAGGTGACATGTAGTTTTTGACTTCCTTCTTGTTGCTAGTGTTAGTCACTCTGTAACTATGAATTTGGTTTTCAATTGATATTTTATTTTGAAATCTAATGAAATTTTGGAAGTCGTGAAGGATTAGTTTGAAATTTTAAGTTTATCTTGTGACCACCTAGCCACTAATCTTGAGTTTTTCAATCAAGTAAGATTTTGTTCACAATTACTCCTTGATTTTTCTTATGACCGATGAGGGTCTAAAATGAAATTTGCAATTTGAAATATTATGATCTTAGGGTGGCTATAATATGTGTTTTATGATGCTAGACCTATGATGTGAAGTGTTGTCATCTGTCATGTTCAATGTACAACTTTGTTAAATTGAAGGAGTAGGTTGTGTATATTAGAAATACATTAGATGAAACCATTAATATTGGTTGATATTATTTTGGATGTGAGTTTTTGATGCTATGAGGAGCATTGCATGGATACTCAAGAAATGATGGAATCCATAGGAAATACATCCTTTTGGCATTAATGTGATATTAATAACACATGCATGATTATAATTGAGACCTTGCATGAAATTATTATGAGGTGATTGAAATGTATGTATTAGTTGATACATTTGATGAGTGACGAGTAGGTTTCCATCTTATTATGAAAGGGATAGCATTATTTGGTTATGAAGCACTATTGGTGTTTTGACAGAATGGTCAACACCTCCTATTTTGTATGTGTATTTTTTTTAGTTGACTAGATGGTTCAAATATGTGATTGCCTATGATGAATGATATTTTTCACGATGAAGGGAATAATTCTTTTGATTAATTAATTGATGTATGAATTACAAGAAAGGAATTATATGAAATGCATGAATAGCATCTTCTTTTCATTTTCTGTGTATGAGAATTGGAAAGCTTACCTTTTGGTGAGGGGTGCCGAATGTGGAAAAATAGGGAAGGGTAGAAGGATGTTCCTCTACCTACCAGTGTTCATTCCTGGTGACAAAAAGATGCTTTGGCCAAAGCTTGTTTGCATATGTTTTCATAAATATGCTGCCCATGTTCCATCTCCCTACCACATCCATGATTAGTTCTACTTAGACATATGTGGAAAGTAGTTAGTTTCATGGTTGCACCAGATACCCCCTGCCTTTTGTTTTTGGGCAATGCAAGGTTGGGAATTCTATGAGTAGGTAGAATCCCAAGGAAGTGTAAGGCTTTGTGGATAGAACGGATAGGTGTCCGAGCCACATTCCTGTCTCAAGATTTGCAGATGGATGACCGACTGTCCAATGGCATAGGAGACATGGACTTATAGAAGGACAAATGTCCAATTACTATTAAGTGTCTTATTTCATGATTAACCTTCATGGTATGTTTTTGGATGCATTTTTATAGATGTATAACATACATTGATGTGTTGATTTTATGTGTTGAATTTATATGGTGATGAACTATCATGATTTATTTGGATGCTTATGTTAGATGAAGCACATTTACAGTACATTGATGAAAATGTGAATACTTATACATATTAAGATGTGACTATTATTGTGACAAGATGGGCATGAGAGCCTAGGTCACATAAATGGAAAAATGGATCCACTAACCTTTTTAGGTGATTTCTGAGGATGCATGAAAGATTTTCTCACCTAGTAAGTACCACATATTAGAAGGTACATATGAATTATTTATTTACTTATGATCAAGTTTAGTTTTAAAACTTAATTGCTGAACATTTGCAATATTCCAATTATTATCTTTATCCTGGAATATTTACCATTGGAACTTATCTTTTGTAATTGATTGAACTGAAAATATGATAAGAGTCTACATAAGTATGACAAGAATTTGATACGAAGTACTCAATCCATTGATTATGTCGGCATGATGCCAAGGTATGGTAAGCAGCACAGGTACATGTGTGCTCTTTTATAAATTGAAGGTATTATACAGATTTATGACTAAAAGCATTAGGATGAAGGAATGCTATATCTTGATTATGTTGAAAACATGTACTAATACCTTGATGTTGTTCCTATGTATGCACAGATGAAACAACACATTATGATAGAGGGGGAATATTGTTGGAGAGAGGTAACTCTAACCTTGTAAAACTGTAAGGTAGTAATGGAATTCACACACTCACATTTAAAATGATCTTGAAATGATCTACGAAACACATTGTGTTTGTTTCTTTAAGTGTGTTTTCTTCAAATGGATTGTTCTATAAGAGTGCATGTTGATTTTTCTAGAATACCTTTCAATGGAATTTTTTACTTCCTTAAACAATTGAATTTAAATCTTCTTGATTCTATGCAAAAATAGAAACTGGTTACATGCATTGTATGGAATATTTTGTTATGGGAGATTATTAATCATGTCAAGTTTGATTTTCTTCATTTCTCCTCCAATATGCTTGTAAATTTGGATCAATGCATCAAGACGATGCATTCTTAATGGGGGGAGGATGTCACAACCCACTTCCTTCCATACCGATATTTTAGCTGAAACTTTATTTTTATTTATTTATTTATTTTTTTTCCGTATACCAATTATCTCTTCAATATTCACTCCAACTAAAACAGGGAGTGCAAACAATAGAATCATTTTCTATTTTTAGAGTTGTGGGAAATTACACAAGTGCCCTTTTTATAGGAATATCTTTCTTCATCTTGGGGACACGATGACAAGTTTTCGGGGACTTTTCTAGAAACTGAAAGAAACATTTTTTTTCTAATGTGCATGGAAATTGTTATTTTCAGATCTTTATCAGATTTTTTTTTATGGTTGGATGTCTGGCTTTGTATTGACAAATGGAAATTACCAGCTTCCCTCCTTCATTTAATATTAAATGTGTTGCTGAGAATGGTGTCTTATGTCAGTGAATCAATCTTTCATGGATTGTTGCACCTGTTTAATTTGTATTGTTTGTGCTGGGGAAATTCTTAAGTCCAAGGTATTGAGTTCAGAAAAACTTGTGTTGGTAGAGTTTTAAGCACCCAGGTGCGAGCAATGGAAGGCACTGGCTCCCATCTGGGAAAAGATAGCCAGTGTTTTGAAAGGATTTGTTATAGCTGCCCCTCTTAATGTTGATGCCATCAGTCTCTTGCGCAGGAATATGGAATCAAGGGTTTTCTAACCATCAAGGTATTTGCTCCTGGAAAATCCCCTGTAGATAACCGAGGAGCAAGGGATGTGAAGCCAATTGTGGAGTTTGCAATTCAGTAGTTAAAGGCTGTTGTTAAAGATCGTCTGAATGGGACTCAAACCCATGAAGCTTTGTGCTAATCTTTTCAGCTTAGGTATTCTCAAAGATCAAAATCTAATTTTATCTGCTCGTCGCCAAGGACAGGCAAGTTTTGCCTTTGAGTTGATGATTCATTTTCATTACATGGATACCATTTTGAATAAATTTTATTTGGACATGATCTTAATGCATGAAAATAGTAATGAGCTTGATCAACAACCGCTACTATACATTATTATGATGCATAAGCTTCTATTCATAAGAATGTAGATTCTTTATTATATTGGAACCAGTTTTGCTATTTTTCCATCTTTAAGAATATCATCATGATAAGCAATGCATCAAAATCAAGTTCTCATTCTGTCAGTGTCAGATGGCATTGGAATCTATAATAGTTGCATACTAATAAACATTATTCCTACTCCAATTTACATTTGACTGTTCAGCTTTTCCTTCAATAACTGTCTGACCAGAAAACCCAGGGTCTATTTTGGTTCCTTGGTTCTCAGGGTTGATTTTCAAATCTGTGTTCAGAGAGCATTGTGAGATTTTATCCTTTTGTGGGGAATTGAATATTTTTTGCAATCTAAAAGTTTTATTTATGTAATAGGCTCCTAACAGGGTCAACATCCTTAACATGATACTTTTGATTAGTGGATCTTTGTGGGTACCATCCCCACTGGGGTTTTCTATTGGCCAGGGTTTCCTCGAGAAAAAATAATGTGCTATGAGTTCATTTGTTTTATTTCTATGCATGTTGTTTATTTTTCTATGTTATGCATGCATTAAGATAATCTGTTATATCCATAATTGGGAAAAAGTAAATTTTTTTAGAATACTAATTGACCCCCCCCCTCTTAGTATTCCCTATTTCTAACAATTGGTATGAGAGCTTAGTTACTTGGAAAAGAATCATTCAAGGAAAGCCTAGTAGCTTCTTGAGTAAGATCTCTATGGATATGGATCAACTATAGAAGAATCTTGAAGAAGCTCTTGAACAGATTAATATGCTTAATGAAGAAAGAGACACTCTAAAAGGAAAATATGATGATGCCAAGAACCTCATTGAGAAATTGAAAAACAAGTTGCAAGATTTGAAATTAGAAAAAGAATCCAAAATTCAAATTGAAGATTGTGATGACAACCTAGAAAAAGAAAATGAGATCGTTAAACATGAATTGAAGATAGAAAATCTGAAGCTAAGTCTGAAAGATGGAAATGACAAGAATGAAGCAAATTTGACATCTGAGAATGAAAATCTGAAGCTTGAGAATGAAGGGCTAAAATCTAAACTTGGTAAACTAACATCTGAACTTGAGAAATACAATACAAACTGTGAAAGGTGAACTGACACAATCTAAGTAGCAACTTGAAATATTATATTCAACTACTGAGAAGATTGATGAACAATTGTCTCATCAAAAACCATTCTATGATAAAACTGGTCTTGGATTCAACACATCTAAAGCAAATGAAGAAAGCAAGGAACTAGATCTAAAAATGTCTGAAAGCATAGATGAAAAGAAATATGATGAAATTGACAAATCTAAAGATACACCTAAAGAAGAAGAACCACTGAAGCAAGATGAGTCACCTAAAGGTATGCAAAGAGAATTTAAAGGTAGATGCTTTAATTGTAATACTTTTGGTCATATGAAGAAAGATTGTTTAGGTAAGCAATTTAAACCTCTTAATGGTTATTGTTATAATTGTCATGGTTTTGGACATAGAGCTATTAAATGTAGAAAACCTAAATTTTTTGAGAATAATAATAGTAGTAGAATGTTTAGGAATACTAACCATGCAGATAAGAGACCTACTGAAGATATGAACAAGAGAAATGGAATAGTATGTTAGAGATGCAACAAAGTTGGACACATTGCTTGAAACTATAAATCATAGGTCAATCAGTCTAGACCAAGATATGGGAACAATGGAATAGTTTGTCAGATGTGTAACAAGATTGGACATACAACAAGTTTTGCAGAATGAACAATAGAGTTTTTTATCCTAATCCTAACCCTAGAAGTCATGCAAGGATAAATGAAGATGCAAGTAACAATCAGAAAGGATGTTGTAGTAATTTAGAAGAAGTGAAGTTTGTTAAAAGCATAGGTCAAGGAGACACATTCAGCACTGAAGGTAATTAGAAAGGTGAAGTATCAAGTGGTAAGAATGAATCTCTACCTAACCCATCTCAATGTACTTAATTCAAGAAAATTACAATAGAATAGGAACTTAGATTAGTGTAGAAGTTGATATATGATGAGTTGAGTCTTGTGCAGTTAATGCAAGGTAGTATATGATGTATTGATGTTATGGTTAAGAGCGCATAGAAAAATATTATGTTTTGTGAGATCGCAAGAAGTTTTAAGTTTTGCAGGTAAGAAGAATCAATTTTTTGGGAGGAAGCGGCAAAAGAATTGAATGTGATGTCAGATATTTGTGCAAGATCCTTACAACTAAGTTTTGTACTAACTCGAGAGAAGATGACATGGTAGCAAGAATGATATATGTAGCCTATTTGATGTGTGTTGATAAAGTACAAGTTGACATGTGTGAGATTTTGAGAATTTAGTTGTTTGAGAATTTGGAAAAGATAAAGAAGACTAAGTACTCTCAGTTTAGATTCTCATCATTGATAACTTATATGTTTTTCCATTTGTTAAGAAGATTTCCTTATACCATTAGTGATTATTGGAATGATGGTCAAACTACAATGGAAAGGATTAACAAAGTGTATAGGAGACATCTTATTGACAAAGTCAATGAGAGTGCAATGTTGGTGATTAAAACATTTCAGAATTTGATGTCAAGAAGATCAAGGATCCCTTAGTCCCTATTAGAAAAGTATAAGAATGAGATATGCTTTATGGTTGATACTGACTTTACATACATTGAAGTAGTAGAGCCTAGAGTAGAGTTCATAGACCCTCTTGGGTATGAGATTACTGAGATTGAGACAGAAGGATATGTGAGTAGACTACTTAAGAGAAAGTTGGACATTCACAACAACAGGTTTGGAACCTTTGAGGAGAGCTTCAACTCCATAAAGTCTATCCTTGAAGAGAAACAATCAAAGAAAAGAGTACAGAGCACAATCAAGAAGATATTAAAGGACACGGGAATGACTGAACATGAGTTTTTAATAGCCAAACAGATAGTAGCAGTAGCTAGAGAAATTGGACAAAAGGAAGTTTTGTCTATTCCTCCTCTATCATCAGTTGCAGTAGAGCAAGAAGAGACACAAGTCAAGGTGAAAGTGGAAGTAATTGAGAAAGATCAAGAAGAAATAAAATCCACTATATCAACCTCCTTCACACCTACTAAAAGAGTGAAAGAGATTGCTACTAGACTGGGAAAGAGGTAGAAGACTTTAGTGCCACCAGTTCAAAGAAAGATTGCAGAAATTAAAGATGATGAAGACACTCCTATTAAGAAGAAAACTTGGAAACCTAGAATTGAAAAAGTGAATGAATAGATTATTCAAGATGGAGATTTCATAAAGATGAACAAATAATATGATCTCTATGATTATGCAGAGAGATTGAACCTAGAAAATGCAGTGGTGAAGCACATGATATTGACTGACAAAAAATTTTGATACAATTTAGGGTAAGATACGTGATGACTTGTATAAGAATCTTGTAAATAGGAAGAAAAGAGCATCAGAGGAATATATAACAATAAGAGAAAATCTTATTAGAAAGCTATGTGATGTGAGAGATGTTGAGCATCTCAAATAGATCATGAAGGATCTGAACACCCATCTCAGGACAAAGAAGAGGACACTACAGATTATGGGAGGCAATTATGAAGAAATCAACAAGGAAACAAAACAAACAATTGTTAAGGTAATAATAGAGAATGCTGGAAAACCATTAGTTGCAGTAGAACCTGAAGAGAAAGAAGAACAAGACATTCCCTCTCCACCAGCCATCAACATTGAAGATGAATCTATGAATGTTGAAGGAACAAAGATCACTTTGGACAATGATGATAATCTATTTAAAAACCTTGAAAACATTGTTGACAATTTGACTTTTGAAGAGTAGGATAGTGCCAAAGGAGAAGAGAAGATAGAAACTAGAACTGAAGAATCTAAAGAGAGAGAAACAAGTATCTATTCCCACCCAAGAAGAAATAAGTCTTACACCCAAGACTAGTAAGAAAACTTAGATTGGTTCTATATTTGAGAGTTTGGGAAAAGAAGTAGATGATGACATGATCAAATGGAATTGATCACATCTTTGAATAAAATTATTAGAAATAATAATAAAGTGAAGAGCCTTGAAGGATGTCTAAAGGAGCTAACTGAGAAGTTACAAAGCATTATAACCACACAAATTGTAGAGACTGACCCACTAGAAAAAGAAAAGAAAGTGATGAATACATTTGATGATGATTTTACTAACTTATCTGATGTAGCTAAGGTGAAGGCATAAGCAGCCTATGAGGCCAAAATATTTTGGACATAAGTTAGAACATCAGGAATGATATCAACAGTCTTGATATCTGTATAAAAGACTTAAGAAGGAATCTATACAGAGGAAAATCTTTGTACATTTAGTGTACAAAATTAGAAAACCTAATAGCAGAGGAAGTGCAGAAGATTAAGATCAAGGAAGCTGAAATTCAAACTGAGATAAACCTTCTTTCAAGCCCTAATGTGTAGGTACTTGATGTTGAGAAAAAAATCTACAAGATTTATGATGAAATAAGAATTTTACAAGATGACAAGGACAGGAAGTGGAAAAGATTCTCTCTTTTAAGAGAGCATGTTTCTATCAAATTGAGCATTGTTGAAGGATAACTGGAAGAATGTCTTTCATCCAAGACATATTTTTAGAAGTTCAGTTTTGCGAATCTCCAAGCTTGTGAAATTGTGTCTTATGGATTGTGTGCACTACTTAGTGTTGCAGATTCTATTAAGAAGGCACGGGAGAAAGAGTTAGAGAACATGAAGATTAACTTTGCAGATTGTGTTTCAAGCCTACCGACTTTGCAATATTGAATCAAGGTATAACTTTTATCTGAAGACAATTTTGTCACCCTCCTTAGCTTTTTTTGTCATTGTTGTCAAAGGGGGAGAGATATACAACATAAAATTGATAAGGATGTATACTCCTAGGGGGGTTATAGTATGTTTATAAGATTTATGAAGTCATAAGGATATTATATACATATTTTGTAGTATGGCCACAATTGTGAAATTTTTTGAAGTCCAAGACTTAGCCAATTTTCTCATATGTTTCCACCAATGACAAAGGGGGAGATTGTTGGAAATTTGGTTGAGTTAGATACATAGATGTTTTCATTATGGAAACATATGATCTACATGAAGATCACATAGGTTAGAGAGCAAGTATGTCAGAGTGCAAAGCAAAATTGTCTAAGTATGAGACAGTGTTTTTACCAGTGTACCCGAAGATAGTTTTGATTAGTGATGTTGATTGGAGTAAGTTCAGTGCTTGTGCACTTGAACATAGATACTACAGTGACTATAGAAGACTCATCTAAGAGAGAAAGTCATTATGGCATGTACGGAAGAAGTTATGACAGTTTTACTCAAGACAATGTTAAGCCGACATGACAGAATATGAAGACAAAATTGCTAAAGAGTTAAGGGAATTTTTTTTTTATCAAAATAATGTCTTAACAGTATAAAGGGATGAAATCCTATATGTTAACCCTTGGGTAAAGACATTTTTTATAATGCAAGATGACTGTAAGAGTTATTAATCTCAATGAAGTTTGTATAAAGAGATGTAATGATGTAATTGTAAGTACATGAAAAATAGATGACATGAATGTAATAGCGATAGTGAAAAAGGAAGTGAAGAGATATTGATGCGAAGTTACAAGTAGTATAAGATTATGTACCTAGACCTATTTTGCAATCAATAAATATTGTATATTACTTGCTTGAGTAGTGGGCTCATCTGGTAATCATATTTTGTGCTACCAACTCCTAGCAAGGATGAGGCTTCTAACAAGGCCTATAGTCCCTTAATCAGGACTGAGACACTATATGCATGTGATAGGCTCCTAACAGGGTCAACATCCTTAACATGATACTTTTGATTAGTGGATCTTTGTGGGTACCATCCCTACCAAGGTTTTCCCTTGGCCA
The DNA here is from genome assembly GCA_027943335.1 of Chamaecyparis obtusa. Lineage (NCBI taxonomy): Eukaryota > Viridiplantae > Streptophyta > Pinopsida > Cupressales > Cupressaceae > Chamaecyparis > Chamaecyparis obtusa. Next base: position 48,228 of record BSBK01005143.1, on the reverse strand, counting down.
GGGTTTCCTTGAGAACAAATAATGTGTTATGAGTTCATTTGTTTTATTGTTATGCATGTTGTTTTTTTTTCTATGTTATGCATGCATTAAGATAATCTGTTATATCCATAATTGGGCAAAAGTAAAAGTTTGTAGAATACTGATTCACCCCCCCCTCATTATTCCCTATTTCTAACATAAATCCTAAATTGGGGTTTGACCAAGGGAAATCCCTCCGCCCCCTCAAAAAAAAACAACTATTTTTCTTGTGGGAATAGGTATGAAATAACAAATTACAGTGTAGATCTAGATACCCTTTTTGATAAACTTTTGGGATTTGCAAACAGAATTTCCATCGAAATATCACAAGTCAAGGTCGACAAAAAGGGGTCAAGGTCGACCATTACTTAGGTCAAAGTAGACCTTTCTCAGAAAAGAAAAATAATTCTAGGTTTTCTCTGTCTCTATTTTCCTGTCCCAAATCTAGTTGCAGGATTTCTAGAAACTCGATACAAATACCAAAAAACAATATTTTCCAGATCTGTCATACATTGAGGTTAGTATTTGTCTTCAATTCAATTAAGATTTTAATAATGAAATATAATTTTTTCTTCTTTCTTCATATTCGTCATTAGTTGATTCATTTATGCATTGACCATTTTCTTGTGGTTAATCTATTTGGATCTTTCATACCACACAACATTCACATACATTACATATTACATTTTTTGTGATCAAATTCCTTATATTACATTTTGGTTAACTTGCGATAGACAACTCTTTCTTTTATGGTGTTAGTTCTTTCATGTGCTTACAATGTGTTTTCCTAGTTTAGTTCATTTGTATTGCATTGGTATATGAGATTTACTACCTCTAGTCCTACTTATAATATTCCGATTAGAAGAAGTCATAGACTTATGGGTTTCTTTGATCTCGAGTCTTCCTCTCCTCTCATTAGGATCCCGAATGACAACTTGATTACTCATGATTCCAATCCTACTATGGAGCATAACTCTTCTCACTCATCTCATGATGAGGATGATGCTTTAAGAGCTCTGTTAGCATCCTAAAAAAATTTCATGGCTGTAGCTTTTTCCCCCTAGTCTTTGTAGTTATTTTTAGGTCCTTGGCATGAACCCTAAGCTTAGAAAATTCAAAAACTAGTCGTTGTGTTCAAAAACCCCTTGTAATGACTTGGCCTTGTTCTAATTTCATGTTACTTTATTCAGGCCACATAAAAGTCCTATAGTGCATGTGCTTTAATATTTTATCACCTTGCGGGGTCGGCTGTTAATTTTTCCTAAGTTTCTAACCCCCCGACGGCCTTTTATTTTCCCTAAGCCATGCCTTTTAATATTTCCTATATTTTGGCTTAATCTTTCCTGGGCTCAGCCTTCTGAAACCATCTTGATCCAATAGTTGTCATGAAAGCACAAGGGTTTTGTCAAAGGCTTGCACTTTTGCGACAATCGTTGATTCATTTTCATGACATAACTTTTCAATGCAGGCGGGACCACTGCCACATAAGCACAGGTGGTGACATTTTATTGGCCGAAAGAAAAGATGATATGGTAGGGTAGGGTCAAGTAGTCAGTTGACTGAAGATCTAGTGGTTGTCACATGATCACAAGGAATATTCTTCCCCTTCGCGATCATGCAATAGCCGTCGATTTGGAATCTAATGTAAAGGCTGTCAGTGGGTCCAAGGTAACACATAAGCATAGTTGGCAGCTTCTCATTGGTCCATGTATTATTATAGTGGTAGTTGTCAGTGCAACCTAGTTTTTGGATGCATCAAAGGGTCCTGACACTATCAATCAATCGACAATGGGCATATGATCTTATAGGATCTATCAGAGGCTTAAGCTCTTGTACTGTCTGTTGATTCTATCTTTTTCAAAGGGGATATTGTGCGGTGGGTCCACATGATAGGTGTGCTAATTTGTTGCAATATGATTGGTCCACGTAGTATGATTGCACATTTTTTTAGTGGGGTGAGGTTCTTCAAGGTTCAATGGGTTCTGACATTGGCAGAGCATCAACGGTTGGCGTGTAATCTAATGGGTTTTCTCTGACACTTGCTATCTTAAGATAGCCATTGATCTCTTTCGGTGTCAGAGGGTTGTCAGGGCAGGGTAAGATTTTTCATTCAATGGTTGTCTTATGATCTAATGGAATCTTGGAGGTCTATGCAAAGATGAGACAACCATCGATCTTCTTGTGAGGGCCCATTAAAATTTCCTTAGTCTTTTGGTGGTCCTGATAAAATGTTTGGCGGTCCTGCAAATTTTCAATGTTTTTCACTCATTCGCAAAATAAAATGGTGGTATTCTAAAAGGTCTGGCAATCTAGTGAACAAGCATTTGCATAATAGCTAAATAATTTGGTGAAGGCATAAAGTATTCTGTGAATGGTTGATTCCCTTTAGTCATCAGTTCACTAAATATGGGACTGAGGTTAAATGTTATCCTTTGGTCACCAGTTTGTGGGGTTAAGCGGCAAGTTAATTTTTCATTGCGCGAATAAGAAATGCTTTTTTGCATGTTCACTTGGGTTAACCTGAGGTATCTGGATGGGTTAAAGACATAAAGCCTACAAAGTGGAAGGATCTGACGGTCACGATATAAAGTTGACCTAATTTCAAATGTCAACCAATGATTTGTTGCTGGTGCTTGGAAATGACCGTTGTTTTTTAAATTCAAATTTGCAAAGGGTTCTCAATGATAGAAAGGACTAGAATTTATTTCTTTCAAGGCTAGATTTGATCTATTTGGTGGTGCTTGCTATTGTAGTGTGGTCCAGGGTGTTCCATGATCATCTATAGGGGTTTGTACCATGGTTTTGTGCTCGAGGTGTGTTTGCAGGTGGCTGATTTGACTGGTTTTCATGGCAATTCCTTGTTGTTTTGTATTGTTCTCACAAATTTTGATGATCGCAAATCTGTTTGAGATTCATTTTCTTTGGGTTGCCTATGTTTCATCCCCTACAATAACTTCTGATGTAAATTTTGATTGGTTGGGTAGTTGAAACCCTTACCCTAGTCACCCAAAGCTTGATGCATCATCTTTGAGGATTCCAAGGTGACTAGTGGTATAAGTAGTGAAATGTTTTATTTTTTAAGGGTTCCTTCTTCTACAAATTTTGGGAGAATTGGTTCCAAGAAAGGTTTTTTTCCTATAGATTTTCTCCTTCTCTCTGCATATAGGGTGTTCTTTCTTCCTTTGTTGTTTTAGAGAATATAATACATATTGCAATTGATTTGTCTTATGTATGAGGACTCAATTTATTCTTACTATTACCAAGCTATCTCCATTTGAATCTTGAATTCATTAATCATACATCAAGGGTGTTTGATTTTTCTATTTGCATTTCCTATGTGTTTGCAAGTGGAGTTGTCTTCGTAGAGATAACTGGTTTAGGATTAGTTTTCATGTATGTATGAACTAAGGTATCAAAGATATGGCATGCTTGTCTTCTAGTGGATGTTGGTTAATGTATTATCTATTTATAGGTCTCTTCTAAGGGGAGGGTTAAAATCCTTTGGATGGGTAATAACATACTTGAATACATAGGTGGGTTGTTAAAGTGAGGTTTGGTCATGGTGTGTGATTGATGTTAGGCATCAACACATTGAGTATTTTGTCTTCTTGTTTCATAGTTGTCTATTGCAATAGGGTATTTGACTCTGTGTCCCATTGGACAAGGCACTAGTCTATGGGGACTTAGGGCATCTCAGGGGTCCTTTCAACCCATCTTTAAATCATTTACTTTCAGTTCCACCCTTTCCCTTTCATGTTGTTAGTATAGGTCTCTGGTTTTCATACCCATTCTATACAAGTAGGGCTATTGCATGAGAACTTGGTTTCATTGGGGTACAAGATACCTATAGGGGTTTGAAGACTATTCCATAATAATCCATCTGTAGGCCTATTGTTTATCATGAGGTGTCTTGAGTGTGCAGATAAGGCAATACCCACCTTAGTGATGTGGAGCTCAAAGAAGAAGGATGATTCTTTTCAATCCTCATCAATTGGACTATTTTCTTGTCAAACTTGAGTGCCTACCCTGAGAATCAAGCCCATCTATTGATTAAAGTTTGGTCCTACAAGGAAAAGCTCCAACAAGCTCCTCTTGAACAATTTTGAAAACTTTCAACTAAACTTGATAAAATGGGAAATTGGCTTATTCAAGAAAACCATAATCAAGGTTCTATTCAAGCTATAGAGGCTCTTAATAACATCCTTCATGATAGTGATCAAGGTGTTAATCTCTTGCCTGGTACTACTCATCTTGTGCATTTAAATGTCAAACCTTTAGCTCAAGAAGCTCAAGAATTAGGATTCACTCCTCTTGTCACTAGTGTGGAACCTTCTTCCATTCCTTTACCTAGCATTCTTAATTATACTCCTTCTCTAGTTAATAAATTGGTTCCCTCTCTTCCTATGAGTATTCCATCCATGTCTTTACCTACTTCAAAACCTTCTTATAATAGTGTCCCTTTTACCTATTCCAACCCTCTTCCAATTGTGGTTCCAAGCGTTCCCCTAGTTGTGTCTTCTATTCATGTTGCTTCCTACACTCTCCCTACTATTTCTAATGTTTCTATGCCTCCTATTTCATCTAATGATTCTACAATCATTAGTCTAGCTCACATTGTGCCCTCTTTACAACAACAACTTGCAGCCTTAACTCAATCCAAGTTTATTATTCCTACATATGACATGGGAAGTCCTTTATCCCTAGACATTATTTGTGCTCCTGTTCCTTAGCAAGCTGATATGCCTTATCTTTAGAATTAAAATGGTAAGGGAGACCCTATCACTCATGTTAAAACATTTCAAATCCTTTGTAGTGACTATGCTCATGACCATAGGATTTTAGCCATGTTGTTTGCTAGAAATTTTCGTGATAAGGCCTTGCAATGGTATTGTTCCTTGCCTCCTTATTCTATTGATTCTTTTCCAAAAATTGCTAATGCCTTTATCCAACAATTTAAAAATAACATTTGTCTGCTAGTGTTTTTAAATAGTTTAATGCATTGTAAACAAAATACTAAAGAAAAATTGGCTGAACTTATTGGTAGATTTAAGCATTTGTATGATCGAATTTATTATCCTATTCCTAATATTGATATTTAGCATATGTTTATTTCAAATTTACAAAATTATATTGGAGATAAGATTCTTCTTATTGAATTTACCTCTTTTCAACAATTGTGTGCAACACTTCATCATTATCAATTACAAGTGAGTCAATTTGAGAGCAACACTCCAACGGCTCTTGTTCATGTTGATAAGATTGATGTTGCTCCTAATCCCAACAAGTTTCAAAAACCTAACAACTATGTCAAGATAAATAAGAATGAAAATGTAGTTTTTGATCAAGTTGTTATTGCATCCAACAATGCCACTTCTGCATCTACTACTTTCCGTCAGAATCGTACGTTTACTCCTCTTTTTGAATCTTTGCATTCTATTATGAGTAAATTCTTGATTGCTAATATGATTACTTTTCCTTGTATTTGAACTCTTTTACCTACTATGATGGCATCCACATCCTTTGATTCCAAATCATTTTGTCAATACCATTATCAGAATAGCCATGATACTAAGAAGTGTTATTCTTTAAAACATAAGGTTCAAGACTTAATTGATTCTAATTCTTTATCTATTGATAATTTTGATGGTAGTGGGAACAAATTTGTCTCTCCTCTTAATCAAAACCTCCAAATCTATATGAATCTTTTTCCTACACATGATACTAATACCATTATTCAGTCATCTTCTATGGATATTGTTTATGATTCAAAGATCGATGATCTCACTCATATTGTTAACCATGTGGAGCATATTGTTTTGTCTCAATCTATATCTGCACCCCAGCCTCAATCTCAACCTCAACTTCAAGTTCCACCTCAACCTTAGCCTAAACCAAAACCAAAACCTAAACCTCAAAAATAACCTAATAATAAAAGACCTAGGGAACTCTTTATTACCTTTGATGATTCTAAGACTATTAAAACTCCTAATGGTCCCCTCTACATTTATCCTAGGATTTCTAAGATACCTATGTGTGGTTGTATTGTTGATTCTACATCCTTAGTCAATGTTATTACTAAAGAAAATATTTTTATGAAGAACATACAATGTGATTCTTATGATACATCTGATGTGTGGATCCAAAATTTTAATGGTTTTCTCTATCCATCATTTGGTTCTATTAACTTGCATGTTGAACTTTGTGGTAAAATTGTGAACACTACCTTCATTGTTGTTCCTACTTCTAATTAGTTTCAAGTTAAGTTTGTTTTTCCTTGGTTGAATGCCATGCATGTTGTTGCTTCTCCTATCCATAAGTGTCTTAAATTCATGATGAAGTAGTGAAGATGATTAATTATACTTTATATCAACCTTCTAGGCCTAGGGATTGTGCTACTCTTGACTTCTTTTGGCCTTCATTACCTAATTCATGTCCTTCTCAACCTGACAACCTTTTTTTCTTATATCAAGCCTATAAACATTGCAAGATTCTTGAGTTAAGAATACCTCAGATGGATCTTAATCATTGTCTTTTTCTTATGCCTTCCACACCTCCTTTATCCATGGGTTCTAGTTCTGTTCATCAAGCTCCTAGTGTTTCTTTTAAGCCCACTAAGAATCCTACTAATCCTGCTATAGAACCTATGAAGGAATTGGTGGTTGTCCCTCCTAGTTCTCAACTTATTTCAAACAAGACAAAATGTAATTGATCTACCAATGAACATCATAAGAAGTGTTGGGCTCAAGCTAAGGCTCATGCCTCTTTTCTTCAAAGTTTTTTACCTTATTTTGACACGCCTATGCCTGATCTATTAGAAGTTAATGTTAATAATGATGTTAAAATGAATGATTATGATGAGTCTAGTCATATTTTAGATTCTATTTCAATTAATCTTAATGAAGAAGATACTCTTGATGATCCTAATGATGCTAATGATTAATATGAGACTATTAATATTGATAATGATTTACCCAATATGCTTTCAACACAATTGATAATTACACCTAGTATTGAATATAAGGATTCTCAAGAGGATCCTTGTTTGGAACTGGCTATTATTCCCATTGTGTTAGATATAGTCCCTCTTGAAAGTTTTCCACCTTCCCTAAATGATATAGAATGAGATGAGGAGAGTAGGTGATGCGCTTGATTGGCTTTTCCTTCATGATATCTTTTTTTGTGTTTTCCTGTTGTATTGTGCTTCTCTCATAATGTGTTTGCTAAATGTTTGTTAGATTATTTTATATGATCCTTGTTACTTTTTTGGTACAAGGAAATAAAGGAATCGAACCTATTGTACTATTCCTCTATATGTATCTATATTCTTCTATATGTTTTCTTCATGTTATGTTGTACCTATACTATTGTTCGTAAATGTTTTCCTTGTATAGTCTGCTTGGATTTGCGACTTAGTAGCACTAATTATTTTTGGTCTCCATGTTGTGGTTCAAAAAGAATCTTCTTTGTAACTCTTACATTTTCTTTCCTCAATTGTGATTGTAGCTCCCATGGTAGGTGGATCCCTTGTGTGTTTTTGGTATGTTTATGTGGTATTTCCCTTGATTTGTATTCACTTGGGGGCATCTCATAGTAGAATCATAATCAGTAGAGTTGTTTATGTTTTCATTCAAGCCATTGCTCTTGTTAAAGTGTTAGCAATGACTTTAATGTGAGGGCATATGCTCTGGTCATGTTTTCCATACACACACTTTCAAGATATTTTTCAAAGATTTTTCTTCCTTTATGGATTAGAGACTAATCCTTAAAGTATGGATTTTTACCTTATAGGATCTCTTGACCCCTCCTATTTCAATTTTCAAAGTTTTTGATCCCATAAGGTTGGAGGTGTCCATAAGACTAGATCTCTCTTGTTTCAGCTTTGTTCTTTTGGAATAGAATATTCCTAGGAGTGAATCCTTGATGGATTGACTAGTGAGTAGCCATATTCACTAGGTGGTTCAACTCTATCTTTCTAGTTGCATTGTTTCCTTGTGTGATTCAAAATGGGACATAAGTTCTCATTGGGTGAGGTAATCACACCCTCTTCTCTCTTATTTATAGATGTCTCTCTTACTATAATCTTGGAGTTGACAAAAACTTGAGTCCCTGGGGGCTTGAGGATTCTTTTGTCCCTTTGATTTCAATAAGATTATCTTTGTCTTTGTGATCTCCTTTACCAAGAGTTTGTGCATCGATTCCATACTCTTGCTAAAGTGGGGGCTAAATGTAGCATCGGAAAATGGAATAAATTCCATTTAGGACTAGTTTAGCCCTTCAATTAAGTGGTTTGGGGTCATGTCAAACACCTTGAATGGGTCTTTCACTTGGATCTAACTTTTTCCCATGTTCTACCATATTTTTCACTTCCTTCCTACCTAATCCTAGCAACCAGCTCTGATAATTTGAGGTTCTTGACCTTAGGGTCAAGGTCAACCTATACCTTGACCCAGGGTTCAAATTTCAAAATCTGAAGGTTTCTGGATGTCGGGTTTCGAAAAGATTTATTTTCCCACTTTTGTGTCGGCTGTTTCAGGCTTCAAAATGGTAAACTCTTAAAATGATTTTTAATTTCGGTCCACTTCCAAGGGTATAGGATTATTGGGAATTTAATTCTCCTATGTTTTCCTCTCTAGAAGTTTGTTCCCTAGACTAGTATAAAAGGAAGCCTTCTCTATCTACATACCATATCTCTCAAGCATCATCAATCAAGTGTGCAATCCATCCTCCAAATTCAAGCAATTCCATTAAGAGAAATCAAGAAGCAAGCAAGAAGGAGAAGGAAAGAATTAAAGCATTCATCTATCTTCAAGCATTCAAGCATTCACGATCCAATTCATCAAGGATATCCATTGGTAGCCATTGAGGGATTCAATCTCTATGGAGCTGTCTTGTTGAAGATTTTTCCATCCATATCCATTAAAGCTTATTCCTATTCCAAGATCCATTCAAGATTGGTGTTTAAGATCTAAAGACAATTAATTTGAGACATCCTACATTTAATTCTACATTCATTTGGAGCATCCATACTTGTGGATTCAAGGATTTAAATCCTCCATAAGGGTTTTCAATTTAAGCAAGGTAAATTGTTCCATTTACTTTGTTTATTACTAAAATTTCAATTAAATTTGAAGGTTAATTCGTAAATTGGGGTTTGACCAAGGAAAACCCCTCCCCCCCTCAACAAAAAAAACCATTTTTCTTGTAGGAACTAGTACGAAACAATGAATTATAGTGTAAATCTAGATACCCTTTTTAGAAAACTTTCAGGATCCGCAAACATAATTTTTGTCAGAATAGCACATGTCAAGGTCAACGTAAAGGGGTCAAGGTCAACCTTTACTTGAGTCAAGGTTGACCTTTCTCAAAAAAGAAAAAGAATTCTAGGTTTTCTCTATCTCTATTTTCCTAATCCAGATCTGGTTGCAGAATTTTGAGAAACTCAGTACAGATACTAGAAAATTGTATTTTCCAAATCTGTCATACTTTGAGGTTAGTATTTGTCCTCAATTTAATTAAGTTTTTAATAACGAAATATAAGGTTTTCTTCTTTCTTCGTATTCTTCATCGATTGATTCATTTGTGCATTGACCATTTTCTTGTGGTTAATTTATTTGGATCTTTCCTTTGGGAATTTGGGGTTAAGAGGAAGATCCTACCTTCCCTAATCCTATCTATTCATAGAGATCATTCATACCACACAACATTCACATACATTACATATTATATTTTAAGTGATCAAATTGCTTATATTACAGTAAGGAAATCATCTTTTTGGCAATCTCACTTCATACTGTCTCATTAATCTAAAATTCATCCTCTTCAACATTGTGGCTTGTTCCCACCTTCTTTTTGTATTTACAAAAAAATGATTATTAATTTGGGCTATTAACTTCCATTACTTAAAAAATTATACGCTCCTTGTGCTTTGTGATACTCATTTGGATCATAATCTAGTAGTTGAACAACCCAATCTTGTTCTTTGTTTCATTTTGGTTTGTTGATCACCTAGTCTTGATATTGTTGTTTATTGTGATATTGCTATCAGGATTCAATTGTGTAGTTTTTTGAGTCAAACTCATTGACACATGTTTCACGAGTAGTGGTTCACACAAACCCATCTCTCATGAGAATAAATGGAACACTTAGCACTTGTTGCATCTAGGTGATTCTCACAGAGGTGAAGCACCGAGACTTCTTCGGAGGTGTCCCGTCACAGTACTACTTCAACTTGGGATCACTTAACTACAGAGTTTTCTCCATGGTTAAATCAAATCTTCTTGCAACCCTATTTGCAAAACCTTCAGCAAGGGTTGTGCCTTATTAACCATTCATTAGAAAGCCTCTTAAGCTCATCAATTGATAAGTAGGAGATATTCTCACAGCAAGTCAAATTATGATATTGATATCAAGATTCAACTGTATATTTTTTTGAGTCAAACTCATTGACCCATATTTCTTGGTGGTTGTTTATTGGTAAATTCTTCCATATTGTTCATTTGATAATGCATATATAGTCTATGGTTAAGCCCTTTGTGGGGGTATCATCCCCTTCCCAAATGTCTATTGTCTTAGAAATTAATGCTTTGTGGAAAATTGTTCAATATTAGTAGAACAGTATTCTTGATTTTATCTCCCACTCAAAAGTGTGAGGTTGTATAGCATTATTTAGGCTTAGACCATCTGATTTTTTTTTTCAGAATTTCGGTTATAGTTCTTAAATTTTTGGTTTCCATTTTCATGTTCTTTTATAACAAGGTTTGTAAATTGCTGAAAACCTTTCTTAATAAAAATATATATTTTACTAGCTTTAATAATCCTGAATTGGATTATGTAATTTTTTTCTTCATCAACATTTTTGATTGAATATTCAATGATTAAACATCCATGCACACCCCAATTCATCGAGATACTTCGCACTACTAGTTGAATGAGTCTAGTAAATAGAGTATGCACATTCATCAAAGTGTACAGTTCGCAAGATATACATAAGTCAATTTACTGGAAAAGCTTCAAGAACTTTCAAGAAAATGAAAATCATTTGGGCAAAGCCAAATCTACATATTTTTCATCGCATGTTTCTTGTGTGAGTGAATTTAGAAAGCACGTGAATGGTTTGACACAATGCTTTATTCTCACGTTGTCTCTTGAAAGGTAATGATTGCAGGATGCACAAAATGGAAGTGCTTAAAAGTCTTTAAAAACTTTCAAGAAACTGCAATTGGTGTAGGAACTAGGGGAGCAAAAATAAAAACAAAACATGAAAGTTTATATTGAAGAAAATGAAAGATTACATCTGACTCAACAAATTTCCACAGATTTAGCTTCTTACAATTATATATTGCATAAAATTTTACAGCTCTATCAAACTCGACTCACTAAGAAGTGAATACAAAATACAAAGTAGTGCCATATATAACAAAGTTAAATAGGTATGTAGGAGGAGAAGACAACCTATAATAATATTTTCACACTATCCAAAAAATGTGTGAAATTGCAGATTTGAGAATAGACAGTTTGGAGGAGCTCACTGAAAATAAATTCACATAAATGACAAGATCCATCTTGATACTTTTATCTAATTATGTGGATTTACCATAGATATGAATGTGCATACAAGGGATCTCAAGTTGACTGTACTATTGGGTAACTGGGATTACTATCTCCAACAATTGGCTGGTGTGAAGTGAAATTCCCTTTCATTTGTTACACACACTTTACAAAGTGAAGAGGCATACATTAAGACATAATTGAAGGGATATTTTGTCAGATATTATAAACTAAAGTACCTCATTAGAAAGGCATGCAAACTATTTGACTGAATGGCATAAGGTATTTCATCTCATGCACGTCCATGTGAAGTGTTTGATAATATAAGCCAAAGAGATGTAATTAGATAGTGTAATGACTACATAATATATATCAAATGTTAGAAAGTAAAGTCCACCAAGATAACTAAGAGGTGGGGGGGGGTGAATCAATTATTAGATAATTATAACTTTTATCATCTTCAATAGCATTAAACCATATAAGCAATATAATTACCAAGCATAGAAAGATATTCATACATAATGACACAAGATATGTTGACTAGGGAACCTCTTGATCAAAGAGTAAACCCTGGTGGGATTGATGCCCACAAAAGATGCACTAATATGAATATTAATTGTGAGAGAATGGACTTTGTTAGGAGTCTTATGAAATACATTCAGTACATATGAATTGATATTAGGAGATTTTGAATCCCTGTTAAAAGATTCTAACCCTATTAAGAGTTATGGAAGACAGAAGAACCCATTGCCCAAATAGCTTCAAGGTAAGATCATTGAACACACTATCCAAATAATCCTTTCATTACTCAATAGAATAATATGTTACCTCTTCTTTGACTGTGCCACACCACACTCACCGTTACATTAGATCTCAATTTTAGATCTCTGTACTTCGCATGTCTTCACAAATTCACTTTCATACTTAGCTCTTTTCTTCACTTCATGCATACCGCATCACACATCATCACTACAACTACACTAAAACAAGGAAATACATTCCTTCCTTTATACCACACTCAAATAATTACAAATGAGTTGGCATACAATTACAATATAAAAGTTTCCACACGCTACATCAAAATTACAGAAAATTGTCAGCTTCCAAATACAATAAATCTTCACTTGTGTGACCTTGAAGTCTACGCTATCATCCAAGTCACTATTAATGTGTCTCCGACTTCCCTTTAACTGTGCAAAACTAGATTCCATCCCGATTGGGAGATATCATCCGATTTCCACAAACCGCTACTCAGGAACACTGCTTGAATACTACTTCCACCAAAATGATCACAACTTCCATGAATAAATGAATTACTGTCTATGCTCTTAACCATAGAAATATAACATATCAAAGAGTATAACCTCAACATCGCATAGCTCCAACTATAGTAACCCATGTGTGCTAATCCAAACTGTTGACATGAATGACAATCATAGTCATGAATGCAATAAAAACTGCTACAGAATGACTGCCAAACATTTAGCATTCATTCCTAACAATCTCCCCCATTGGCATTGATGGAAACATAGATGAAAAACATCCAATGTTCCAAAAATCCAATACTACAACACTGCTTCTTCAAATCCTCTTCATCAATTAAATCTTGTTTTGTTATCCTATTAAGCTCCAACAGATGTTCTATATTTTTTTTCATGTATACTTCTCCCCCATTGATATCAATGATAAGAATTTCATCACTATGTCAACAACAACTCAATGTAAAAAGACACTATTCAGAAAATACATTTACTAGAGTCCTCATGACTTAGCTCAGATACACATACTCCCCCATAGAGGAAGTACCAACATGCAATACACAAGAAAGATAAGGCTCATATACCACTAGAAGGATGCAACCAACTACATCACTTCTCAAAAGTAGGTTGGGGCATAACCCCAAGCATACCTCTCAGATACTCAAATGTATCCTTAGGCAAAGGCTTTGTGAATATATCTACTATCTGCTCCTTTGTACTGATGTACTCAAGTCTAACTTCTTTCTCAACAACTTTCTCTCTTACAACATGATACTTAATCTCTATATGCTTTGTCTTAGAATGTAATACATGATTCTTAGAGATACTAACTATACTAGTATTGTCACAATGTATGACAATAGGTTCAAGAAATTTTATTCCAATATCCTTTAGCATCTGCTTCATCCAAATTATCTGGTTACAATTATTTTCTACTGCTACATATTATGCTTTTGTTGTGCTTTGTGAGATACAATTTTTCTTCTTTCTTAGCCAAGAAACCAATCTTCCTCTAAGGAAAAATGCTCCACCATTGGTGGTTTTCTTATCATCAACACTGCCTCCCCAATTAGCATCTATATATGCACATAGGGTAAAATCATCAGATTTTTCATACCATAATCCATAGTCCATTGTGCCTCTTAAATATCTCAGTATCCTCTTTACCACTGCATAATGTGATTCTCTACGTTTAGCTTGAAATCTTGCTACAATTCCAATTGAATGTGCTATATCAGGTCTTGTATGAGTCAAATACTGCAATCCTCCAATCATAGGTCTGTATTTCTTTTGTTCTACTATAGGAGTCTCATCTGTGCTAGATAACTTATGTTTGGTCACCATGGGTGTTCCAACTGGTCTACAATCCTCCATTCCAAATATTTTCAACAAGTCATTCAGGTACTTTGTCTAACTTACAAAGCTACCATCATTATTTTGTGTTATCTGTAATCCCAAAAAGTATTTCATTTCACCAATCATACTCATTTCAAATTTAGTCTTCATTTCATTAGCAAATTTGTCACTAGCTTCATCTTCTCCTCCAAAGATAATGCCATCAAAAAAAATAACTATAACTAACAAACCATTTTCAATTTATTTTGTGTACAGATTGCTATCAGTTGTTTCTTTTGTAAATCCCAAATTTAAGAAATATTTATCTAGTCTTGGATACTAAGTTCTAGGTGCTTGTTTAAGTCCATACAAAGCTTTCTTCAATTTACATACCATGTCTCCTTCTCAAGTCAAAGGAAAACCTTTAGGTTGCTCAATGTAGACTTGTTCTTCCAATTCTCCATTCAGAAATGCCGACTTCACATCCATCTAATATACTTTGAATTTATTGTAAGCTGCATAAGCCAAAAACATTCTTACTACTTCAATTCTTTCAACAGGTGCAAATTTTTCTTCATAGTCAATTCCTTCTTGTTGTGAGTAACCCTTACATAGCAATCTTTCTTTGTTTCTTACTACTTCTCCTTGTTCATTCATCTTGCTTATGAATACCCATTTAGTTCCAATAACATTCTTGTCTTTAGGTCTAGGGACCAGTTCCCATGTCTTTTTCTTTTCAATCTAATCTAGTTCTTCTTTCATAGCATTAGTCCAACTTTCATGTTCACAAGCTTCACTAGTAGTCTTACGTTCAATTTGAGAAATCAAACATAATTTTTCTTGTACCTTATTTCGAGTTAGAACTCCTCTTTTGATGCTTCCAATAATCTGCTCAATTTAGGATGATTCCTTAACAAACTCTTGCTAGGTGTCACTGTCTCAGATCTCTCTTCAGGTGTAGGTTCTTCAGTAACTTCACTATGGCTTTCATTCAACAAATCACTGGTAGTTTCATAAAATAATTTAGTAGATCCAGTGTTAGGTTTAGGATGAGCTTCTTCATCAGATTCATAATCAAGCATTCTTTCCTGAATTTTGAACTTTTCATCAACTTGAACATTTGCGCTTTCAACAATAGTATTAGTTATTTTATTGAAACATCTATATGCTTTTCTTTTCAAATAATATCCAAGAAATATACCTTCATCACTTCTATGATCAAACCTTCCAATATCATCATCTCTCTTTATATAACATTTGCTTCCAAAAATTCTCAAATACTTAACTGAGTGTGCATATCCAAACCATAATTCATAAGGTGTCTTGTTTGTGTTTTCTTTGATTTTTACTTTGTTCACTGTATACACTACTATGTTCACTACTTCTAACCTAAATATCTTCACTAAATCATTTTCAAATAACATAGCTCTTATTGCTTCAATCATTGATCTGTTTCTTCTTTCTACAATGCCATTTTGTTCAGGTGTTCTAGGGGCTGTATACTGTCTCTTAATGCCATTTTCTTCACAAAATATGTTAAACTCTCTAGAAGTAAATTCTTCACCTCTATCAGATCTCAAACATTTAATCTTCATTCCAGATTCATTCTCAACTTTATTTTTAACAATCTTAAACTTATCAAATGTTTCAAATTTTTCTTTAAGAAATGCAATCCACATCATTCTTGTAAAATCATCAACAAGAATCATAAAATACCTTTCTACATAGAATCCTCTAGTCCTGGTAGGACCACACAAATCTGTATGAACAATCTCTAGCTTCTCTGTAGATGTAAACTTCTTACTAGGAAAAGAACTTCTCTTCTATTTAGCCATTACACATTCTTTGCAAATCATGTTAGCAGGCTTCATAATCTTAGGTAAATCTCTTATTGCAAGTG
Organism: Chamaecyparis obtusa; assembly: GCA_027943335.1. Taxonomy (NCBI): domain Eukaryota; kingdom Viridiplantae; phylum Streptophyta; class Pinopsida; order Cupressales; family Cupressaceae; genus Chamaecyparis; species Chamaecyparis obtusa. The sequence goes on along the minus strand of BSBK01005143.1, from coordinate 32,169 downwards.
TAGTACTTACTTTCACAATGTTATCAAAGTTTATATGACAAAACCTTTTATGCCATAACCAATTGTCATCAATCTTAGTAATCAAACATGTCATCTTAGTAGGATTCAGCTGAAATACATTACCTCTGGTTCTAGATCCAGTTCCAATTAGATTTCCATCTTTATCTTTTATCACATAAGTTTTCTCAGTAACCCAAACTTGATATCCCTTATCAACTAACTATCCAACACTCAAGAGATTATGTTTCAATCAATCCAAAAAATAAACATCGTCAGTATTAGTCTTTCCATCAAGAGTAATAGATCCTATACCTTTAATTAAACAAGGTTCATTATTTCCAACTCTAATAACTCCTCCATCATATTCATTAAACTTTATGAACTTTTTCATGTCTCCAGTCATATGATGTAAACAACCACTATCTATAATCCAATCAACTTTCTTTTCAACTTGAGAAACTAAGGCTTTTTCTTGCTTAACATTAGTTTCAAAATTCTCTTCTTTAATTGCTACAAATCTTATGTCATCATTATTCTCAGTATCACTTTCACTCAAAGTTCTTTCAATACTAGCTTCAAGATCTTCACCATTAGCATAATAAAATTCCTTAGATCTTCTAGGTTTGAAATTGCTTCTGTACTTTTTAACTCTCTTAGGACACTTAGATGAAAAATGACCATATTCTTGACAAGTCCAACATTTAAATATTTTCTTACTATCTAGTTCTCTTTTCACAAGTAAAGAAATGCCTTCTTCAATCTTCTTGTCTTCTTCATTTCTAGATCTTCTGCTACCAACATAATCTCTACTCACACTGATGCTTCTTGAAAAAGTAGGGCGAACACTAAGAGCACTGAATGATGTCTCCATTCTAGGAGGTAAGTCTCTTGATAATCACAGGTTCATTTCTGCTGCTTCCAATCTTCCAAGAAGAGTCTCTCTTGTAAAGTTTTTTGTGCAAGGTATAACTTGTTCAATCATCTATGTTGTCTGTTTAAATGCAGGAGTCAATGTCCTCAGAATTTTCTATATCACTTCATTCTCTATCTTTGTTCCTCCATGAGATTTTATACCTATAATAATTTCTAACATTCTACCAATATAACTTCTAAAAGATTCATCTTCCAACATTATTATATCTTCAAATGCACATATCCAATTATGTAATCTGACTCTTTTTGCATGTTCATCACCTTCAAAAGTAGAGTGTAAAGCATTCCAAATTTCATGAGACATTTTCAAACATTTTACCTGACTGTACTTATTCTCTAGAAGTGGTGTCAAAAGTACTTCTCTTGCAAGTATGTTACACATGAATAGATCTCTTTCATTAGTAGTACATGTTTCAAGATTGTCTTCTTCAATGATAGTCTTATCATTCTTTGTAATTAACCAATAACCTAGTTATAAACACAGTAGGTGTGTCTTCATCTTTTCTTTCCAGCTGTCAAAATTTACTCCATCAAACTTAAGGCTTTCTTTCTTGAAATTTGACATGGATCTCCTTAAGTTGTTAGACTTCTTTTTCAAGGACCTTCTACTCTGATACCAATTGTTAGAAAGTAAAGTCCACCAAGATAACTGAGAGGGGGGGGGGGGGGGGTGGAGGGGTGAATTAGTTATCAGATAATTATAACTTTAATCATCTTTAATAGCATTAAATCATATAGGAAATATAATTACCAACCATAGAAATATATTCATACATAATAACACAATGACACACAATATGTTGACTAGGGAACCTCTTGATCAAAGAGTAAACCCTGGTGGGAATGATGCCCACAAAAGATGCACTAATATGAATATTCCTTATGAGAGGATGGACTCTATTAGGAGTCTTATGCAATACATTTAGTACATATGAATCCTTGTTAGGATATTTTGAATCCCTGTTAAAAGATTCTAACCTTGTTAAGAGTTATGGAAGACAGAAGGACCCACTACCCAAACAACTTCAGGGTAAGATCACTGAACACATTGTCTAAATAATCTTTGCATTACTCAATAGAATAATATGTTACCTCTATTGGAAATTTGGCTGAGTTGATTACATAGATGTCATCATTATGGAAACATATGATCCACATGAAGATCACATAGGTCAGAGAGAAAGTATGACAGAGTGCATTGCAAATTTGTCTAAGTGTGAGATAGTGTTTTATCAGTGAACCTGGACATAGTTTTTGTTTGTGACATTGACTGGAGTAAGTGTAGTGCTTTCACACTTTAAGATAGACTCTATGATGTCTATTGATCACCCATCTTAGAGTGCAAGTTAGTATAGAATGTATGAAAGAAGTTATGACAATTTTACCGAAGACAATGTGAAGCCGACAAGATAGAGTATGAAGAAAAAACTAGTAAAGAGTTAAGGGATTATTGTGTTTATAAAAATAATGACTTAACAATATAGAAGGATGACATCATAGATGTTAACTCTTAGATAAACTATTGGTATAAATGTAATTGTAATTGTAAAGTACAATATAGATGATATAGTGAACATTTGATGTATAGTGAAGTGATATGATGCGAAGTATATGAAGCATATGTAATAGCGATAGTGAAAGAGCAGAAAAGAGATATTGATGCAAGAAGCATAAACTTATGTACCTTAACCTATTTTGTAATTAGTGTATACTATATATTACTTGTTTGGGCAGTGGGCTCATCTGGTAATCACATTTTGTACTACAACTCCTAATAGGGTTAAGGCTTCTAACAAGGCCTATAGCCCCTTAATTAGGATTGATACACTATATGCTTGTAATAGAATCCTAACAGGGTCAACATCTCTAAAAGGATACTTTTGATTAGTGGATCTTTGTGGGTACCATCCCCACAGGGGTTTTCCCTTGGCCAGGGTTTCCTCAAGAAAAAATAATGTGTTATAAGTTCTTTATTGTTATGCATGTTGTTTAGCTTCTTATGTTATGCATGTATAAAGATAATCTATTATATCCATAATTGGGCAAAAGATAAAGTTTGTAGAATATTGATTCACCCCCCCCCTCTCAATATTCCCTATTTCTAACAATTGGTATCAAAGCTTAGTTACTCGAAAAAGAATCATTCAAGGAAAGCCTAACAACTTGAGTAAGATCTCTATGGATATGGATCAACTACAGAAGAATCTTGAAGAAGCTCTTGAATAGATTGACTTGCTTACTATTGAAAAAGATACTTTGAAAAGAAAGTATCATGATGTAAATAACCTCATTGAGAAACTAAAAAACAAATTGGAAGATCTGAGATCTAAAAAGGAATCCGAAGTTCTTATAGAAGATTGTGATGACAATTTGGAAAAAGAAAATGAGATCCTTACGCATGAACTAAAGATAGAAAAGCTGAAGCTTAGTTTGAAAGATGGAAATGGAAAGAATGAAGCAAATCTAAAATCTGAGAATGAAAGTCTAAAGACTGAAAATGACGAACTAAAATCTAAACTTGGTAAAGTAACATCTAAACTTGAGAAAGTCAATTTGTAGTATGATGAACTTGAGAAAGTCAATTTGTAGTATGATGAACTTGAGAAATACAAGAAGATTATGAAAGGTGAACTAACTCAATTTGAACAACAACTTGAAAGGCTATATTCAACTAGTGAGAAGATTGATGAAAAAATATCTTATCAAAAACCATTCTATGATAAGACTGGTCTTGGATTCAATACTTTTAAATAAAATGATGAAGGCAAGGAACCAGATCTAAAGATATCTAAAAGCATAGATGAGAAGAAGCTTGATGAGATCAAAAAATCTGAAGATACACCTAAAGAAGAAGAATCACCGAAGCAAGAAGAATCACCCAAAGGTATGCAAAGAGAATTCAAAGGTAGATGTTTTTCTTGTAATACCATTGGTCATATGAAGAGAGATTGCACAGGTAAACAATTTAAATCTCTTAATGGTTATTGTTACAATTGTCATGGTTTTGGACATAGAGCTATTGAATGTAGGAAACCTAAATTTATTGAGAATAATGATGGTAATAGAATGTTTAGGAATACTAACAATGCAGATAAGAAACCTATTGAAGATATGAATAGAAGAAATGGAGTTATATGTTTTAGATGCAACAAGGTTGGACACATTGCTAGAAACTATAGATCACAAATCAATCAACCTAGACCAAGATATGGAAATAATGGAATCATTTGTTAGATATGCAACAAGACTGGACATATAGCAAGGTTTTTCAAAATGAATAATAGAGTTTTTCATCCTAATCCTAACCCCAGAAATCATGCAAGAAGAAATGAAGATGCAAATAACAGTCAGAAAGGATGTTGTAGTAATTCAGATGAAGTGAATTTTATCAAAAGCACATATCAAGGAGACATATTCAAAATTGATGGTAATCAGGAAGGTGAAGTATTGAAAGGTAAGAATGAATCTTTACCTGACCTATCTCAAACTACTTAATTTATGGAAATTATAGTAGAATAGGAACTTAGATTTAGTGTAGAAGTAGATATATGATGAACTGAGTCTTATGTAGTTAATGCAAGGTATTTTATGATGTTCTAATGCTATGGTTAAGAGCACAAAGAAAAATATTATTTTTTGTGAGATCGCAAGAAGTTTTAAGTTTTGCAGGTTAGCAGAGAACTTTTTGGAAAGAAGCGGCAAAAGAATTGAATGCGATGTCAGACCTAAGTGAGATTGAATTAATAAAAGGTTATGATCAGTATTATTTGATCATCAAAGAGAATTCAAGTGTCAAGGAGATCAAAGAGTAGTGGTTGAAAGCATTTTGCAAGGATTTGGAGAAGAATTTTGTGCCGAATCTATGCAAGCCCTAAAATCGCAAAATCAAGGTATTTTACTTGACAAATCTTTGAATCAGTAAAGGAATTTGTAGAAATCATGGATGTTTCATTAATACACAACGTCAAAGATAAGAATAGACCTAAAATGAAAAGGGAACTAGTAGAACCCTTGGAAGATGACCCTACGTTTGCACTATCATCCATACCAAACAGAGTTTTACATGTGGAGAATGTTAGAAGTTATATTGGATGAAAACTAGAGATAGTTAGTGATAGTGATTTCAAAGATGAATATCAGAAGATTTACAATCATGATATGACATTGAAATAAGGTTTTGAATACTTGGAACATAATGAAATTGTTGAGTATGGATTACAATATGAATTTGATAATGAAGAATGCACTAAGATTATTTTGAGCAGAATTCATAATGGGAATTTTTGGTTAGAAGATAGAGTGATAGATATTACAGCTGATTTGATTCATGAAGTCACTGGATTATCTAAAACTAGAGCTATTCCTTTTAATGAGAAAAACATGAGGAAAATAGTCATTAACAAAACAAACTCATCCTATAATGGTAGAGGAATTATGATTAGTAAGATCAAACAAGATGATGTGAGATACATATGCAAGATCCTTACAACTAAGTTTTGTGCAAATTCAAGAGAGGATGACATGGCAACTGGAATGGTACATGCAGCCTATCTAATGTGTGTTGACAGGGTACTAGTTGATATGTGTGAAATTCTTAGAATTCAATTGTTTGAGAACTTAGAGAAGATCAAGAAAACTAAGTATACACAGTTTAGGTTCTCATCCCTAATCACATATATGTTCTTTCATCTTTTGAGGAGATTTCCTTACACCATAGAAAATGACTAGAATGATGGACAAACTACAATGGAAAGGAATAATCTAGTATACAAAAGACATGTTATTGACAGTGTAAATGAGAGTGCAGTACTTGTTATTAAGACATTTTAAAATATTGTGTCTAGAAAATCAAGGAGATGATATATGTTTTATGGTGGACACTAACTTTACCTATATTGAAGTAGTAGAGCCTAGAACAAAGTTCATAGATCCTCTTGGCTATGAAATATCTGAAGTAGAGACTGAAGAGTATGTTAGTAGGTTACTTAAGTGTAAGTTGGACACTTAGTGTAATAGGTTTGGAAGCTTTGAGGAGAACTTCAACTCCGTAAAGATTCTAATTGAAGAGAAGCAGTCTAAGAAGAGAGTTGAGAGAACTATTAAGAAAATCTTAAAAGATACTAGAATGATAGAGAGAGAGTTTTTGGTAGCAAAGCAAATAGGAGCAGCAATTAGAGAGAGTGGACAAAAAGAAGTCTTGTCTATCCCTCCTTTATCATCAATTGCAGTGCAACAGGAAGAACCACAAGTAAAGGTGAAAGTGGAAGTACCTAAGAAGGACATAGGAGCAAAGATGTCTACTAGATCCACTTCCTCCACACCTAGCAAAAGAGTTAAGGAAAGTGCCATTGGACCAGGAAAGAGACATAAAACTCTAATGCAACCAGTTCCAAGAAAGATTGCAGAAGTAAAAGATGATGTCACTACTAAGAAGAAAGATTGAGAGCCAAAAGTTGAAAAGCTTAATGATCAAATTATTGAGAATGGTGACTTTGCAAAAATGAAAAAATATTATGATCTTTATGATTATGCTGATAGAATTAATCTAGAGAATGTAGTTGTGAAGCATATGATTTTGACTGGCAAGAAGTTTGATACTATTCAGGGATAGATACTTGATGATCTATATAACAAACTTCTAAATAGGAAGAAGAGAGCATTAGAGGAAGAGACAGCTATCAAAGAAAAGCTTGTGAGGAAGCTTTGTGACTTAAGAGATAAAACTCATTTCAAAAAAATCATGAAAGCCCTTAGCACCCATCTAAGAACCAAAATTAGAACAATTCAGATTATGGGAGGCAGGTATGAAGAAATAAATTCTGAGACAGAACAGGCTATTATCAAGGTTATGGCAGAATATGGTGAAGAATCATCAATTGTAGTAGAGAAAGCAAGTGAGAAAGTACAAGAGGACATTCCCTCTTCTCCAGCTATTAATATTGAAAATGAAACAATGAATGTAGAAGGTACAAAAATCACCTTGGATACTGATGAAAATGTATTCAAGAATTTGGAGAACATTGTTAACAATTTGGCCTTTGAAGAACAGGAAGCTAAAAAAGAAGAAGAGATGACATAAACCATAGTTGTAGAACCACCAGTAATAGAGGAACAAGTTCCCATTCCCACCAAAGAAGATATCAGTCTTACTCCTAAGACTGGAAAGAAAAATCAAATTGGATCTATGATTGAGCATTTGGGAAAAGAAGTAGATGATGATGCTCAGTTGGAATTGATCACATCCTTGAATAAAATCATTGGTAAGGATAAGAAAGTGAAGAGTCTTGAAGGGTGCTTGAAGGAACTAATTGAGAAGTTACAAAGTACTGTAACTACACAAATTTCAGAAGCAGACCCTATGGAGAAAGAAAAGAAGGTAATGAACACCTTTGATAATGAATTCACAAACTTGTTTGATATTGCAAAAGTGAAAGCACAAGCAGCCTATGAGGCTAGAATGTTTTTGAACATCAGTCAGAATATTAGAAATGATATCAACACTCTTGATATCTGTATCAAGGATTTGAAGAATCATTTGGAGATAGGCAAATCTTTGTACATATAGTGTACAAAATCAGAGACTTTGATAGTAGAAGAAGATCAGAAGATAAAGTTAAAGGAAGCAGAAATTCTGAATGAAACAAACCTTCTATCTAGCCCCAATGTGAAGGTATGCGATGTTGAGAAGAAAGTTAGGAAAATTTATGATGAAATCAGAGTTTTGCAAGATGAGAGAGATAGGAAATTAAGGAAATACACTCTTTTGTGAGAGCGTGCTTCTATGAAGTTGAGCATTATTGAAGAGAAGTTGGAAGAATGTCTTTTAGATAACACATCTTTTCAAAAGTTTAACTTTGAAAACCTCCAAGCATGTGAAATAGCTTCTTATGGACTAAGCGCACTACTCAATGTGGCAGATTCCATTAAGAAATCATGGGAGAAGGAGATAGAAGCCATGAAGATAGATTTTGCAAATTGTGTAGCAAGCCTACCAACTTTGCAATAAATAAATTGAGGTATAACTTTTTGTGATACAATTTTGTAACCCTCCCTACCTTATTTTGTCGTTGTTGTCAAAGGGGGAGAGATTTATAGGAGAAAATTGATAGTATATGATAAGGGTTGTTACTCTTAGGGGGAGTACTATATTATAGACAATAATTTTTGAGGAGTTATAAGGATAGTATATATTTTATACTATGGCCACAATTTTGAGCAATTTTGAGATTTTGAGTTGTACACTTAGCCAATTTTCTCATATGTTGCCACCAATTACAAAGGGGGAGATTGTTGGAAATTTAGCTGAGTTTATTACATAGATGTTGTCATTATGGAAACATATGATCCACATTAAAATTGCATAGGTCAGAGAGCAAGTATGATAAAGTGCATTGCAAATTTGTCTAAGTGCGAGTGTTTTACTAGTGAACTTGGACACAATTTTTGTTTGACATTGACTAGAGTAATTTTAGTGCTTGTACACTTGAACATAGACTCTATGATGTCTATTGATCACCCATCTCAAAGCACAAGTCAGTATGGAATGTACGGAAGAAGTTATGACAGTTTTACCAAAGAAAATGTGAAGCCAACAGGACAGAGTATGAAGACAGAACTAGTAAAGAGTTAAGGGATTATTTTGTTTATCAAAATAATGACTTAAAAATATAAAGGGATGACATCCTAGATGTTAACTCTTGGATAAAGCTATTGGTATAAATGAAATTGTAATTGTCAAATAGAATATAGATGATATATTGAACATTTGATGTATAGTGAAGTGATATGATGTGAAGTATATGAAGCATATGTAATAGTGATAGTGAAAGAGCAGTGAAGAGATATTGATGCAAGAAGCATAAGGTTATGTACCTTAACCTATTTTGTTATCAGTGTATACTATATATTACTTGTTTGGGCAATGGGCTCATTTGGTAATCACATTTTGTACTACAACTCCTAACAAGGTTGAGGCTTCTAACAAGGCCTATAGTCCCTTAATTAGGACTGATACACTATATGCTTGTAATAGACTCCTAATAAGGTCAACATCCTTAATAGGATCCTTTTGGTTAGTGGATCTTTATGGGTACCATCCCCACTGGGGTTTTCCCTTGGCCAAGGTTTACTCAAGAACAAATAATGTGTTATGAGTTCTTTATTATTATGCATGTTGTTTAGCTTCTTATGTTATGCATGTATAAAGATAACCTGTTATATCCATAATTGGGCAAAAGATAAAGTTTGTAGGATATTGATTCATGCCCCCCCCCCCCCCTGCCTCTCATTATTACATCGGATCTCAATTTCAAATCTTTGTACTTCGCATGTCTTCCTTCACAAATTTTCTTTCATACTTAGCTCTTTCCTTCACTTCGAGAATACCTCATCACACATCATCACTACAACTACACTACAACAAGGAAATACATTCCTTCCTTTATACCACACTCAAATAATTACAAATGAGTCGGCATACAATTACAATATAAAAGTTTCCATACGCTACATCAAAATTACACAAAACTGTCAGCTTCCAAATACAATAAATATTCACTTGTGTGACCTTAAAGTTTTCACTATCATCCACATCAATATCAATGTGTCTCCAACTTCCCTTTAACTACGCAAAACCAGATTCCATCCTGATTAGGAGATATCATCTTATTTCCACAAACCGCTACTCAGGAACATTGCCTGAATACTGGTTCCACCAAAATGATCATAACTTCTATGAATAAATGAATTACTATCTATGCTCTTAACCATAGACATATAACATATCAAAGAGTATAACCTCAACATTGCATAGCTCCAACTGCAATAACCCATGTGCACTAATCCAAACTTTGTCTGCTCCTCTGCAAGTCTTCAGTAAATCACTGTGTTGACATCAATGACAATCATAGTCCTGAATGCAACAAAAAATGCTACAAAATGACTGCCAAACATTTAGCTTTCATTCCTAACATGAAATTAATTTTTTTTAAAGACTTTACTAACTTTCTAGAAAATGCACTTGGCTGGTATAAATTCAAACTACACTTCCTTCTCATGTGTACAACATTTCGATGATTTTTTTTTTTTAAAAAGGAAAAAATATATTAATTAAAAGAAAAGAATATTTAAGGTAAATCAACTTTAAGAAGGTTTAATCAAGTCAAAAATTTAGGGAGACACAACTCTGCTTGAAAGCATTACATGGAGAAACAAATTAGTCTGGAGAGCTAAATGCTAAAGAGTTCAAGTAGGGGAGAGGGACTAGTAGTTGTGTTAGGTCCAATAGTCAATCACTCATTAGTGAATATATTATCTAATCTTACACCACATTTTTACTATATATTGTGATTAAATAATCCAAATGTAAATCAAAAAAATTTCAAATGCTGATAAAAATGGACCAATACTTGAACACATGAGAACCTATAAATGTTATATTAAAAGAACATTAACAAGTGAAATAGATAACTTTTTATCTTAAATAAAATATCATAGCTATATATTATATGTGTATCACTTAAAAAATAATATGCTCACTTAATAAAATAAGATGCCCACTTAAACAAGTATTGTTATCTTAGTGCACAAATACTATTCTTATGTGTACAACTATTGGGGTAGCAAATTATATGCATTAGAGTATTTCATATTAATAATTTGTTTTATCACAAATATAAAAGGTGAACACAACCTAAATGCCTTGTATTTTACCATGAAATGTTTGAGATTGTCCAAAAGTTTTAGTGTTCAACTATTGGTCCCTTTGTGTTGGATATAAGTTGTGTTTTACATAATAATGTGTTCTTGATAGAAAAAAGCAACAAGAGGGTGCTGGCCCGAGGTACAAAGGGACTAGAGGTGCATTAATAACATATTAATGACACTAGTAATAAGCAATTCAAGAGCAGTTTAACAGCAGAAGAAACCAAGTCTAATCTACCTCTATAAAAAACAAACACCACAATACTTTTCAAAAAGATTAAACAAGAGTATTTGAAGTGAGTAGTAGCAATTAAAATAACAATAATAAGCCATGCAGGGCTATACCACGGACTAGGCAAAATAACCTTAAAACTGGAATCAAAACAAGGGAATTGAGGGCCATGCCTAGACAAAAATAAAAAACTCATGAGCACCAGCAACTAGTTCTTTCCACCCAGATGTTTGGACATCAGGGTCCTAGCCCACTCCTCATGTAGGAAGAGGAAAAGATCCTTATTGTCCTCATCCACCACCAAAATATCACCTACCAGTTTTTCCTACATAGTGAAGAGGGTCATAGTTGAACCAGGCATGACCTCCAGTGTAAATTTGTTAGTCATCATATAGTGAAGCTTCAGTTCCTGCAAGTCCTACTTGATGTTAGAAATATCTTTTTCCAATTTAGAAAACCTCAACTTGAGGGTGCCTTTAAGACTGTCTTTGCCAGCCAAAACACTAGGATTGTCCTTAGTAGTGTGGGGCTTGTTCTGTTGATCATGGGGTAATGTCAGAGATAAAGTAGGGTGGGGAGTCTCCATGGTTTGCTAAGGGTTGGGAGGGGGAGTGTTACCAGTCGTAATTGGATTCACGTGATCATCAAAAGAGCCCTTCATGGACTTAGTGGAGTAAGAATCTTTTTTAGATAGGGACTACTCTCTCTAGAGACCGCTTCCAAAATTCTGGTTTTACACTCCTTCACAATTTTGTTAGACATTCAGCGACCCAAGCCACCTAAGTCCACCTCTAGCTTGACCTGGCTCTCCAACAACCTCCATTTTTTGGGCTTCTGTTTAGTCTCAAGAGTACTGTTAGACTCCTTCCTATCTTTAATCTCTAAAGATTTAGAGACATCAGACTCCTACTCTTCCCTCCTATTGAAGGGATCTTTAACACATTTTTTGCGGGTTCTACCCTCTTTGGGAACAAGATCAGACTCCTGGATAACCTAGATGGAATGGGAGGTGGAGCAAGTGGGGTTTTCAATTTTTGATGGGGAATCCTCCTGGCCAATCTCTTGGATAATAGGGGGGGCGAGGGGTTGGGACGCAGGGTAGATAGCCTTATGGAAGTGGTAAATATAGAGAAGGAGGCCCTGATGGAGAATAGGGATTGATTTATCAAGGTTCTCTTTAATATCCAAAATATTACTTTCTATGGAATGCAGGAGGTAGAAGGGAATGGAAATTAAGTCTTTATTTCTAATGTGATTTAGAAAAGGTAAGTGGTAGTAGTAGAACATCATAAAATTACCTTTGAGGGTGAAATATTTCATCACAATGAGACAAAGCTTCGGCTAGAACTCTAGAAGCTCTTCATGGCTAAAACCCCCTTGCTTCTTGATAGGATTCTCTCCCTCCCTAAAGAATTGGTTGAGATTGGTAGGGTCAGGCATCCGACTAGTCTTTTTATACTTTCTCCCTTCCATAGAGAGGCCCATTGCCTTAGCAATGACCTCCTCATTGATCTGTAAATGGATGCCACCAATCGAGACACTCCTATTATTCTAGAATGAAATAAATTGTTTGGATATCCACTCATTGTGCCCACCTTTCATGGGCTCCATAAAACCCCAAATACCGCTCTCTCTACAATAATGGGTCACCAAATGGTTAGAGGTGAAGGTCTCATCGATCTTGTCTAGTTTGATGCGAAGGGTGTTGCCTCCATGTAAAAAATCTGCATCACCTGTGTCAAAATATCCAGAGAACCAAAGGGCCAAGCTTCTTGACAGATTGCAAAAAATTAGTTGTTTTGGTTTGGCTATTTCAAGAGAAGGTTATACTCAAATGGCTGGCCTTGGGTAAATATTTGGGAGTCGGGCTCCATACAACAATATCTAACAGATCTCTAGGTGCCATTATTAGCAATAATGCCAGGGCTGCACTTAATGTCCTTGTTAGCCAAGTAAGCCTGCCGATTCAGACAACTATTTATCCACATGCTAGAAAGGCAATTATGATTCTTTATGGGATTTAGGGTATTCCTTTTCATAATCACAAAAATCACTAGATTACACTACCATGTGATCCGGGTAGGATTCGTAATAAATATGACAGCACGGCTCATTTAAATATCAGTGATAATCATTTCCCCTCTGATGAGTTGCTGAGTCACCTTAGGTAGTTTTCTGACTATCCTCCAATTGTTAAGTTTGGTTTGCCTTAAGCCAATAGCTACCATTGAGTTAACCATTGAATTTGCCTCTCTGTACATGTGGCCAATTATCATGCATTGGAAGTTGTTAAGAAGCTGATGGATCTCTAGCAAAATGGAGCTAACTTGCCATCCCACATTAGCTCCTCTTTTGATGGCCTCCACCACTACTTTGGAATCCCCCTTGATTTCCAACAATCTAATGTTCATTTGGGCTGTAAAATTAATCCCCCATAGAAGAGCCATTCCCTCCACTTGATTAACAGTGCAATTATTGAGCGGCCTAGCATAAGCCAAATGACAAGTTCCTTTATGGTCTCTCAGCACACCTCCCCCACCCTAAGAAGTATTATTAGCTACCCCATTGAAGTTTAATTTGGTCCATCCTCTGAGAGGGGAAACCCATTTGGTAGCTTTTCTAGCCATTAGCTTAGCATCGTCAAACCTGGAGAACCCAGCTAGTAGGTTCTAATTTATAGCTATTTTGACTTCCCAGGTAGAGGGGGGTATAGAGGGAAGCTTCCACTTAGTTTCATTGGTATTCTCAAAAAGGAGCTTGGTAACCAATATAGAGACAACTCTCAGACTGATTACAAGCCTCCTTGAATATCATGTTGTTCCTTTCCTTACAAATAGTCCAGCAGATGTGCAGAGGTAGCATTTGCCAAAAGAGTTGGAGAAGGGGGTGAGTGGAGGGAGATCTCCAGTCAGTAAATTGATGCTCACCACTACCCATATCCCATGAGATACCCAACTTGTCGATGACCTCTTGCGAGGTGCTAGTATCATAGTCACAGTGGATAAATAGGTGGTTCACCATTTCCTCCTTTTTACATAGGACACACCTGTTCGCCATGGAGAAACCCCTCTTTATAAGATTATCCTAGGTTAGGACTTTACCATGCATAAGGGTCCACCAGAAGAAATTGATTTTCAGCATGAGATGAGGGATCCACACCTTCTTCTAGTCCCCCAAGTTATTCTCTTCCTTCAGAAGCAGGTTGTAAGTAGATTTTACTAAGAAGGTACCAGCTTGGGTAGGGGCCCAGATAATGGAGTCTTGGCCACCCAACCCTAGGATTCTGACATCAATCAAGGTTTCCATGAGCTCCTTGGCCAAATATTGTAGGTCTGGTCTGTCTCTTACCAAATTAGATATATCTTTCCAGTTCCTGCCCGCAATATAGTTGGAGGTTATGTTACCAAGGACAGGTCTGAGGTAGTCCATAAGAGGTTTGAATCTGAAGCCCAGGTTAGGGTAGTTCAGGATCCAATAGTCATTCTAGAATTTGATGGATCTCCCATTTCCAAGCTAACAGAGAGCTCCTTTAGATAGCAAGGTCTTGCATTTATAGATGTTCACCCAAAAATTGGATCCACTAGGGAGGTCGCTATCATGGTACATTCTCCTATAGGGATGTCCTTGGAGGTACTTAGCTTCCATTATTTTGCACCAATCTACTTTTCCTTCTATGAGTTTCTAGGCCACTTTCGTAGTAAGGGCTCTATTCATCAAGCCAATTCTCCTTAGGCCCAGGCCACCTAGTCTTTTCGGGAGGCAGAAAGTGTCCCTACTGACCAGAGACATCCTCTTTTTTTCTTCAGAACCAGCCCACAAGAACGTTCTCTGAAATCTTTCAAGTTTTTCTTCCATGTTGCTTTTGATCTTGAAGAGGGACAGGAAGTAAACCAAGATCCCTTGGAGAGTGGAGGCCACCAGTTGAAGTTTACCAACACTGCTTAGAATCTTCCCTTTCCATCCATCGATTTTCCTCTCGGTTCTTTCCAGGATAGAATTCCAGAAGTCCTGGGACACCTTCTTAACTGTGAGGGGGAGCCCAAGGTAGGTAGAAGGGAGAGAAGCTGATGGACAACCCAGAATTTGAAGCACCCTATTTTGTATCTCCATAGGGGTATTGAAGAAGAACAAATGGCTTTTTTGATAGTTAATACACTGTCCAGATGCCCAGGCATATTTTTTAAAGATTTGTTTCCATTGTCTGGCCTCAATCATTGAAGAATACCCAAAGAGGAAGGTGTCATCCACAAACTACTCTAACACAACCTAATGAAGAGTAGAAGTAGGTTTGACACCTTTTATTCTTCCCATGCAGGAAAGCATAGTCAGATTCCTGCTAAGGACATCAACCACCATAATAAAAAGGTAGGGGGAGAGGGGGTCTCCCTGTCTGAGACCATAATAATGTGTTATTTTTATAACAATAAACATTTTTTTTGTGTTGAAGCATTGGTCCTTTTATGTTGGATTTAAAAGTTAGATATAACAAATATTTATGATTACCAATAGGTATATGGTCCATTTAAGTTTCATATATGTCATATTTGGTATGGAAATACAATCACCCACTAATAACAAATGATATTTTTAAATTCAACTACTAGAGATTTTTAGATTAAGTTTTGGTTGAATATTTAAAAAGACATTTTTTGTACATGTTTAACTAGGTGAGCTATTTTAACGAGTTGCATGATGAGCCACACCTTCAAACCTTAGTTATAGGTAGTTAAGTGTCCATTTTACTTTTCTAAAATAATACCAAGGTCTTATGATATTCCATGCAATGGCTACATGTTGACGAAGTTAGCCCTCATGACTATTGGTCTCTCTCTCCTAGTACAAATCACAATAAAAAAAAGATTACTTTTGTCAAAAAGTACAAACAACATGATCATCTGTAATCATTTTGAAGATTGTATGTAGAAATTAGTTGTCATAAAAAAAATATAATTACCAACTAACATTGCACAATAGCAAAATAACTTTTAGAAGATTTGAAAGAAAGAATCAAACTATTTGACAATTTGTCTCAAAGAAATGTCACTTCATAGATAAAGATTGTGTAGTTTTGTACAAAATTCTATTAAGAAGATGCTTTACAAAATCTTATGCATTTAATACAAAAGATATTGACCACCTACACCAATAAGGGAGTTAGTGAACATGTTAAGAACATCTGGTAAAGGCATAGACAAGAAGGCGTGGATTTAAAATGTATCACCATACACAATGCAGCTAAATTGTTTGACATAATGCCAAGAGGACATGTCCTCAAATGGAACTAAATGATTCATTGAAAGATGTGTAGAAGATGAATTTGTTGAGTAGCTTTTAAAACTTCCAAGAAAATGCATATGATAGGTATCTTTAAATTTTTTAATTAATTTTCTTTTATAAATGTTCAATAAACTATTAAATACCACCAAGGTCTATAAAGTTAAATTTATTATTTGTCAAATGTAAAAATTTATAATGTTATACAACTTCAAATTAAGACTAACTAAAAAAATATCTCATTGTTAAGCACTTCGTATAAAAAAGTAAAACTCTATATATCTTAAAATTTCAAACATTTTAATCCTAAATAAACAAAGAGAAAGTCAACCTATAACATCATGACTACATATAGATTACAATATATATACATTTTAACTATATGAATTCCTATTTAGAAATTACCTACAATAGTCAAAATATGCATTTAAATTACACCATATATTTGTCATGCTATAGCATAATAGACTTGTGAAAGAAATCTTATCATAAGCCCTACTTACTTAAAGATAACATCTCACACACTCGCAAGCTAAAGATGTAGAAGACAATTAAAGGCAACAACACACACATGAGATTTAGAAGGTTAAAGATTAGCTACACACTCGGTCGAATCCATGACTTGGATTTTCCACTCCTTTTTTGTATTCATTATTGCTTTCAGTTTGAGCTCCCACGTGGTCATCATTCCGCTACGTTTTCCTACCAGATGACTTAGTTCCCATAACTTATCTTCCTCAAAGTCTAGGGCCCATTTCTAACATTGCTTTACAATAGTATTTGGTAGCCTTGACATAGAGCAAGCAATAACATTTCTCAAAGCTTCTACTATCCATGCCACACAATCAAAACCTTGAATATCCTTACTCAATGTTTCATTGCATAGTTTGTAGATGGTGTAGCTTCGTACTATCTCCGGCCAAACTTTTGAATCACACAAATTTGTAGAAACCTCACTCTGGCTGTCTGTGGATAGATTTTCTCTTTTGAAAAAGTTGCCCCATATCTTTGACAAACCCTATAGAATACTATGTGCATCTTTGTACCATTTGTAACATAATCTTGAGAACTAGAAAGAAGTTTCTCATACTCACTGCGCAACTTGTAGAACTCCCTTTCTGCATCTATGCAAACTTCAACCTTGCCTCTATTGAAATTGACAAGGAGGCCTATTTCATTCGCCTGGAGATCAATATGACAGTCATCCGCAAAGCTCAATAGAGCCCATACTTCCAGACAAGCTTTGAAAGCTTTACCTAAACGATCCCACTTGGCATTGTGTAGTTCAATTAAAATAGTGATGAGTGACACTACTGTAATCTGCATACACTATATTTGTAAATTAAGGAAACAGTTTGAAATTGAAGGAACTAGTATTTTGTTAAGCGTGCTTAGAAGCTGTGTCCCATCCTCTACCCATTGCAGAGAACATTGGCCAAAAATTGAATTGATTTCCCTTCTTGACCTGCCTTTTTCACGTCCTTTCTGAATTTGATGCTTTATTTTTTTAAAAGCCATTTTGTTGGCTTCCCAAAACTCAAAGGGATCTTCTCATGGAAAACATATGCACTTCAAAAAATTTGTGTACTTTTCAGGTGGTTGATCTTGATCTCCCTTCATCAGGAGTTTATGACACCAATAAACTTGTTTACCTACAATAACATGGGACAGAAGTCCACAAGTCTTGCTGAAAAAAACCACACTTTTTTGAAGAATCAACACCAAAGATAACAACTTGGGCAATCTAACTCTGCAAAACATCTTTGTCGATAGGCTCTTCAATTTCCTTAACATGGAGGTGACTAAGCTTGATCTTTCATCATCTTGGAATAATTCCCGATCTCTTTTAAATTTACACATGTGAATCAAAGCAATGGTATTGCTTGTCCAGAAATCCTCCATGGAAAAATACCTTTTCCAATTGTGTCCTCCATTTATGTCCTTGCAGGGAAACCATAACTGAGCAATCAACCATCTCCAGCTAATGAAAACCCATCCTACTATGATGAAGCTAAAGAGTGGAACAAATACATAAATATATTTCTTATTCGACTCTATAAAAACTATGTTATGACATGTGTTTGACAAGATGGACAATATGACACAAATTGTGACCACTACGCCAACTGCTGAACTTAAGACTGACCTAGCTATCACATAATCAGGGTGGCAAACATGACCAACAAACCATGACCTCAGCAATTCATCTTCAAAATCATTCCATGACATAACTGAGGATTGAAACCCATCCTCTTCTGGGACTGAGAAAACTGTAGAAATTGTTTGCCTCAAAAGACCCCGAATGTTTTTAATGGCTAGAACTGTGCATCCCAGTATTAACCCAAGTCCTATAACACACATTAATATAATTTTATTGACCAGCGTAGCCCAATTTAGAAGATCTTTTAGCTTGGCCGTATAAAATCTTTTATATCTTTTTTTCTCACTAAAAAAGACAAGTTCAGAGACAGTTTGAAGGCCTATAGCAGCTCCTAACGTCAGAAAAGCTCTGTCACTTGTAGCAGACATTTCAGGCAACAAATAGCCTACAAAAACACACACAGTGAATCTTCCACTGACAACGATGTGGCTGAAGCCAATATAAAGGGTAGCCCCATCAATTTCTACATTTTGATTCCTGAAAAGCTTACCTATACTGGTCCACCATACTATTATCTGCACCGTTACGCAAGTGAGAGCAAAGGCCTTGCCTGGCAGCCAAGTTGCCCATTTTTTAAATGCCCTCCATACATCCAACACTACAAGAAAACTAAAATAACCATAACATAGTAAGGCAAAGAATGCTACAATCAGATCGTATACCAGACGGAATTCCTTGCTCAATTTAGATAGACATACTATTGAAGGAGATTCCATCGAAGGATATGGAGCAGATGCCATTGAAGGATATGGAGGAGATTGCATGATCTCTATAGCAAACAAAAATAAGGAGAGAACTTGAGAGGATACGAGATAAATTCTGATGTGATTTTTTCTCTACTTGTACAGATATTTAAAGACAACAATAGAGAAAATTGTCATTAATATCAGTCTTAAATTTTTTTGTTAATTTAAAACATTATTAGGCCTTCGTAAATGTTTAATATTTAAAAAGAGGAACCTCAATTTTTTAATTAATGGTTCAAAACCTATGAGAGGCATACAAGACCATAGAAATTTTGTTGTCCATCGTGTAGAATCAACAAGTTTGAAATAAAACCAGAAATACAGAATTAATGAGCAGAATACAAATAAACGCAAAACACATAATTTATCTTGGTTCACCACAATAGTGGCTACATCCACACTGAGAGCAGAAGAATTGTATTAAACTTAAAATAGAATTGTTTACAATGAATTGGAGAGTCTTATTTATAAGCTCATCACTGAGCAGCTGAAAAGGCAAAGTGGCAACAGACAAAAGTCCATTGGCCTTCCAAAACTCAACAAAATCCCACCAGAAGTCAATGGATATTTCAGTTGATCAGGCATTCCCCTACTCTACATGTTGACCTACTTTAGATTAACAAGTCCAAGAGAAGTTCTTCCACATTCGAACTCCTCTTTGGTTACAAATTTTGTGAATATATTTGTCGGATTGATCTTAGTATCAATCTTGACAACTTCCACCTTTCCTTCTTCAACTGCATGACAAACAAAGTGAGCATGTGCATCAACGTGCTTAGAGCAATGTTGAGAAGAGTGATTATGAGCCATGAAGATAGCACTGCAACTGTCACAAAACAATTTATACTCATTTTGATGCACTTTCAAGTCACCAAGCAATCGCTAAAGCCAAATCATTTCCCTTGCACCTTCAGAAAGAGCCAAGTATTCAGCCTTAGCTGAAGAAAGAACAATGCAATGCTGCAACCTTGAAGCCCAACTGATGGCAGCTCTAGCAAACATGAAGGTATATCCAATGGTAGACCTTTGTTTGTCCAAGTCTCCACCATGATCAGAATCAATGTAACCTTGCACCTGAACCTTATTTCCTCCAAAGCATAATGCATAATATGAAGTTCCTTTTAGATACCTTAGTATCCACTTAACAACTTCCCAATGAGACTTCTTAGGATTTCTCATGAATCTGCTCACAACTCCCACTACATGAGCAATGTCAGGGTGAGTAGAAACCATCACATACATAATGCTTCCAACTATAGATTTATAAGGAATTTTCTCCATGAAGTCCTTTTCTTCTTGTGTTTTTGGACACAATTCATAACTTAAGTGGAAGTGACTAGCAAGAGGAAGGGGAGCAACTTTAGCATCAGCCATGCCAAACCTCTCAACAACTTTATCAATGTATTATTTTTGAGATAATGTGATTTCCTTCTTCTTCCTGTCTCTTGTGATCGTCATGCCAAGAATTTTCTTGGCTGCCCCTAAGTCCTTCATGTCAAACTTTCTTGCCAATTTCTCCTTTAACTCATTAACTATTCTTTTGTTTGTGCCAGCCACTAACATGTCATTAACATAAAGTAGGAGAATGACAAATTCACCATTAGGAAGTCTCTTGAAGTAGATACATGGGTCTGATTCACATCTTGTGAAATTGTTTTCAGCCATGAAGCAATTAAATTTTATATACCACTATCTAGGAGCTTGTTTGAGGCCATACAAACTCCCATTTAGCTTGCAATAAAGATGCTCTTGTCCTTTATTGATGAAACCTTAAGGCTGCTCCATATATAACTCTTCTTCTACATCACCATGTAGGAATGTGGTCTTCACATTGAGCTATTCCAACTCAAGATCTCGTGCTGCTGCTAATGCCAAGACTATTTGGATAGTTGTCATTTTGACAACCGGTGAGAAGAACTCATTGAAATCTATCCCCTTTTGTTGATCAAGCCCCTTTACCACCAATTTTCCCTTGAAGCATTTTCTACCTTCATCTTCTTCTTTTAACCGATATACCCACTTGTTTGTAAGTGGTCTTCAATCTAGCGGAAGAGATACCAAGTCCCAGGTTTGATTTTTGATTAAGGAGTTCATCTCCTCATGCATCGCTATTTTCCATTTATCACTGTTAACATCTTTGAGAGCAGCTTTAAATGTTGATGGTTCTACAAATTTTGAGACAAGAATTGAAGGCTCTTCTTCTTCAGCAAAAAATAACTCATAATCAGAGTATTTAGCTAGAATTTTCCTTTGTCTGGTTGATCTTCTTAATTGAGGTTCGACACTTTCTATTTGATCCTGAACTAGCTCAAATGGAGAGCTAGAAATTGTAGCTCTTAGATGGTTAATTGCTTGTTTAATGCCCTATTTATCTCCATGTGTAAGAGGCATAGAAGGAATGATGCCTTCACCAAAGGCTATGCCTGTAACTTCTTCATTAGCTCCCCCGATTCCTCCCTTAATAGTTTTCTTAGTCCTTTTATTAGTAGCTCTCCCGTACTAGAGAGGAAGGGAAGTGTAGACACCTGCGTGAGAAGTTTCCCTGTCATGGAGATGCTGGAGACTACCACAAGTGTCTTCTCCTTTTTCGTCAGTTATTTCTTCTTTGTTGTGAGCTATTTCATAATAGTCGTGTGCTATTTCATTCCTGCTGTGAGCTCTATCATTCCTACTGTGAGTTGTTTTAGCTTTATCATTCATGTCGTGTGGTGACTGCAGACTGTCATGAGGTAGCTAAGGATTGCTAGTTATCTGCCATGACTTTAGGACATTTGCACTCTACCATGAACAAAGTCTTCATGTCTACCATGTGGTATTTCTTCTCTACCATGAGGTATTTCATTCTACCTTTTGTGAAAGCTAGGGATGTCCCTACTACGATAAGTGTGTTCCCTATTGTCTTGAGTGCCTTCCATGTTGTTGTGAGTGTCTTCATGACTATCATGTGGTGTTCAAAGACTGTTGTGGGTTTTTTGAAGACTACCATGAGGGTTGTGGGCATCACTATTTATGTTTCCTTGCAGGGCATGAGAGGGAGAAGTTCTATGGAGAGGGGAAGGGAAGAGCATATCCCCTTCTGAACATGGTCTCCTATTTTGTGAAAAGCTTTGATTGTCGTCAATCATATTTCTCTATTCTCTATCCAACAAATGTGGATAATCATCCTCACTTGATGAGGACTGACAGGGAGGAAATAAAATAGAGGTTGGAGTTGTTTGTAGAGAACTTCTTCCTGAATGTGTAGAGGCAACACTATTTGAGAGTGCCTTGAAAGAAATGTATTTGCCTTCAGACTTATCAATGCTTGTGAGAGCTGGAAATTTTTTCTCATTAAAAATGACATCACGACTATGAATAATTCTCTTGTCAACCAGATCCCAAACTCTGTAACCGAATTGGTCTTCTCCATATCCCACAAATATGCCCTTTTGTGATTTGAAATCCAACTTTGTCCTTCTTTCTTTTTGAACATGAACATGAGCTTCACACCCAAAAACTTTCATGTGTGAGTATGAAATCCTTTTTCCTAGCCATTCCTCTTCTGGAATGCCAAACTCTAGATGAGATGAAGGGGACCTATTGATTAAATAGACTATTGTATTGCAGGCTTTCGCCCAAAATTCTATGCCCAAACCGGCATTGGAAAGCATACACTGCACTTTCTCAAGAATGGTTCTATTTAACCATTCTACAACCCCATTTTCTTGAGGGTAATACGGAACAACCTTAATTCTTCTTATACCATGATCTGCACAAAATTTATCAAACTCCAACAAACAAAATTCACCTCCATTATCTATTTTCAAACACTTAATTTTATGACCACTTTGATTTTCCACAAGAGCTTTAAAAACTTTAAATTTAGAGAATACCTTAGATTTTCTAGAAAGCATATAAATCCATACCTTTCGGGTGCTATCATCAAGAAAAGTGACAAAATATTGTGCACCTCCATAAGAGGTTACCTCCATAGGTCTAAAGACATCTGAATACACTAACTCCAAGGGTGTTGTCCTTTTGTCATGCCCATCCTTCAAGAAACTGACCCTGTTTTGTTTCCCATGAAGACAATGCTCACAAAACTCTAAATTTGCAGATTGGAGACCTAGTAGTTGATCATGATTCAGCATTACCTCAAGGCTTTTCTTTCTCATATGGCCTAGCCTTTGATGCCAAAGCACAACATTGCTGTCCACAAGTGTCAAAGAAGATCCCACCTTATCAATAGGTTTCAAAATATAGAGACTACCAATTTTATCTCCTTTAGCAATAGCCAATGAACCTTTGACTATTTTCCATGTATCCGTGAGTTCAGTTTTAAATCCTTGGGTATATAATTGGTTGACTGAAATCACATTCCTGTTTAATTCAGGAACATGTCTAACGTCTTTGAGAATTAATTTTTCTCCACCTTCTAGATGCAAGACAACATCTCCTTTCCCAATAATTTTACATGCTTTGTTGTCACCCAAGCATACCTCTTTGAATTTTCCTTTTTGATAATTTGTAAATGCATCCATGAGAGAGAAAGCATGAAAGGAAGCTCCCAAATCAATTACCCATGAATCAGCTTTTGTATCACTTGTTGATAGAATTAGGATACTTGGATCCTTTTCACAAATTATGTTTTCTTGACTGTCCAATACTTGTTCTTGTACCTTCTTATATTTTCTACAATCTTTCTTAACATGCCCAGCCTTTCCACAAAACCAACAACCATTTTGTCTCCCTCTTGATTGTGATCTTCTTGCAGATTGGGACCTCTGATTATTATTAAATCTGCCTCTATATTGGCTTCTTCCTCTATTTTCAGTGCTCACCATTGTGAGAGCATTACCGGATGAGGACTCATCATTCTTTCTCCTCAAATCTTTGGAGGGAAGGGTGGTTGAAACTTCATCAAAGACTAGCTTCTTGGTAGTTGATGCTGAAGTGCTTATGGGTGTCACAAGTCCATCCTAGCTATTAGGAAGAGAACATAACAATAAGATAGCCTTATTTTCATCGTCTTGTGTCATGCCAATTGAATTTGCTTGGCTGATCAAGGTGTTAAAATTGTTGAGATGATTTTTCATGGCTTCGCCTTCCCTCATCTTAAGCTTGTATAATTTCTTCATGATGAAGACTTTGTTCATAGCAGATGCTTGTGCATATGTTGAAGCCAATTTATCCCATAAGTCTTTTGCTATAGTTTTGTCTGAAACATTATATAATTCATTATTGCCCAATGCAAGAAAGATTTTCGCCATGGCTTTTTCATCAAGATTTTCCCAAGCTTCATTCGACATGGTTGAGGGTTTCTTTTCTTTTCCTTCAAGTGCAAGAGAAAGCTCTTTGTTGACTAACAGAGACTTCATTTGAATCTTCCATATCCCATAGTTCTTTCTAGAAAATTTATGAACTCTTAAATCCTCCATGATTATGAAATTTCAATTACCGAAATCTCAACTAGAAATTAACCTCGATTTGATACCAATTGTAGAATCAATGAGTTCGAAATAAAACCAAAAATATAGAATTAATGAGCAAAATACAAATAAATCCAAAACACACAATTTATCATGGTTCACCACAGTAGTGGCTACGTCCACACTGAGAGCTAAAGAATTGTATTAAACTCAAAATAGAATTGTTTACAATGAATTGGAGAGTCTTATTGATAAGCTCATCACTGAGCAGCTGAAAAGGCAAGGCGACAACAGAAAAAAGTCCATTGGCCTTCCAAAACTCAACACGTCAGATTCTTCAGTCACCATTTTAATTTGTTCAAATCCTTGCATCCAGTTTTCTTCTGGCTGCTTTTCACGTGAAACATTTTCCTTCTCCACTGGCGTTTATCCATTTTTTCCAACAATTTTCTTCCATGAAAATACTTGTGTTAGTGACCATCAAGAAAGGCTTTACTAGTAGATTGCTTTGTGGCTTAACTCTCAGTTTCCTTGAGCCCACTGAGGTGGTTAGGTGTTTAATCTATGTGTTCGAGTCAATCAAGTGGTAATTCAATAGAAATTCAAAATTATTGAGCCAATGTCACCTTTGAAGGTGGAAGGTGCATATTTGGAAGACGAAAAGGGTCTAAATAATTGGGATGTTTTCACACATATAGGTGAAACCACAATATTGGGTTACACTTTTTGGGAGGAATGAATTCAGCCTAAAAAGAGAATTCGGCCAAAAATTTGTTAATGACTTTTGATAGAAACTATGATGAACTTTTGATCGTAAGTACAAAAATTACGATCGAAAGTCCTTAGACATAAGACTTTTAATCGAAAGTAACTTCTGATCGAAAGTATTATGTCACTTTCGATAGAAAGTGAATTAAAAACTTTGGATCGAAATTCTTTACCTAATGACTTTTGATCGAAATTCATAAATTAGGGTTAAAGTTTGGCGTAAATATAATCGGCCGAAAGTGACTTTCACTGTCACTTTCGGCGACAGTGAAACATGTGGAAAACTTTCAAATTTGCAAATGACATTTTCAGGTTTTTTCATATTTCATTTTTATTATCTGTAGTTTTTGATAGATGGATAAATAGTATATATGCATGTATACACACACACACACACACAAATATATATATATATATATATATATATATATATATATATATATATATATATATATATATATATATATATATATATATATATATATATATATATATATATATATACACATGTATACATGTGTATATATGTATATATACATGTTGATATGTGCATATATATGTATATATGTTGGAAATATAGATGCAGTAACTGAGAGGGGGGGTGAATCAGTTAACCACAAAAATATTACCACTGATCCCTTAAATATCTTAACAAATTATTTACTGTGCCACTCAGTAAATATACAGAGAAATGCTAAAAACTTGATCCTTGAAGTGTGTAATAATTAAACTATTCTTAAGCATTCATCACTAATTAACTTACATGAATAAAGAAAATAACATGAACACAAGAGACACCAGATTTACCGTGGAAACCCAATATGGGAAAAACCACCAATGTAACTAGTTACTATTTTTCACTCTTCTGAAGTGATGCCTGGTTAGAAGCCAACCTAGTAAAAGGTTACAAAACACACTGTTAGGTGTGACCTTGTTAGAGGATTTAATCACCCTACTAGGAGTAGCCTTGTAAGAGGTCTTGGAACAATTCAACAGAACTGTTACCTTGTTAGAGGATTTACAAAATGGTTGTTAAACCAACTCGGTTTAGAGATTTTGATATCACTGCTACAATTGCTAGAGAGTAACAATGAAATAACCTGCAATTGAATTGCTGAATATAGATCTCCATTCTATTTTACTAGATCCTTACTGATCAATTAAATCTTTGCTACTTCTCAAGGATATCTGACCATCCTTCAAAATTTGCACACAACTTTCTTCAAAATGATTTCTGCATGCTATATATCTTTTATCCACCATTTGACCTTCTATATATATATGCCATTTCATAATCATTTAGATTGACAAGTCGGCACTAATAATTATTATAACAATCGGCTGGGATAAACAAATTGTAATAACAAAATTCTTTGAAAGGGCTGACCTTGCTCGGTAAACATTAATCCTGAAAAGATTTCCTTCGCTGACCGAGAGAACTCGGTAACCACAACGAATTCTGCAACATCCTTTGGAGACCAAGAGAGCTCGGTAACCACTAATTTTCTTCAATAAATGAGGAGGCTCGGTTAACATTGTTATCCTATCATGTTTCCTTTAGACACCCGAGAGAACTCGGTAGACACTAAAAACCACCTAGCTAACCGATTGAGCTCGGTAGATACTGAGAACCACTTAGCTGACTGACTAAACTCAGTAGATACTGAGAACCACTTAGCTGACCAACTGAACTTGGTAGATACTAAGAATGATAATTGATATGACATTTGTGTGACATCAAAGACAACACATAGCTAATCCAACAATGTCCTTCAGACAATTGTATCCAACAATCTCCCTCTTTGGCATTGATGGCAACACAACATGTCATAGCACAATGAAATTTCACAGATAAACCAAGAGTAAGAAACATATCCTTAGCTTCATTCTGATTCTCAACATCTTAAAACTTCTTTCTCTGACTGAGAACTCTCCCTCTTAACTTCTCAAATTATTCTTCTTAGAAATTTCTTGAAATGATAGGAAACTCTCCCTCTTTGACAACACATGCCAAAGATGACTTACACAGTTTCGGTAAATATCAATGCACCTTATGTACTGATTCATATGCAATGATTCCTTGACTATGTTGCATCAACTGATTGATCTTCAACATGTTCTGGTTGATGCATCACTAAAACTTTATTTAGTGAACCTCAGACAAGGGAGTGACCCCTAACTTGCCTCTTAGATACAAGAATGCATCCTTAGGTAGTGGCTTGGTGAAGATATCTGCAATTTGTTCTTTTGTATGAATATATTCCAATATGATTTCCTTGTCCTGCACCAATTCTCTGACAAAGTGATATTTAATTGCAATGTGCTTGGTTTTGGAATGCATTACTGGATTCTTTGAAATATTTATTGCACTTGTATTATCAAAAAATATAACAACTGGTTCTTTGATCTCAACCTTCATGCCTTCCAAAAGCTGTTTAAACCATATAATATTAGAGTAGTTTACTGCTGCAGCAACATATTCTGCTTCTATTGTGGATTGGGATGTGCAGTTTTGCTTTTTACTAGTCCAAGATACTAACCTCTTGCCAAGAAAGAATGCACCACCACTTGTACTCTTTCTGTCATCAATGTTTCTTGCCCAATCAGCATTAGTAAACACTTTTAAATCCAGATTGCCTCCAAATTTATACCACAAGCCATAATCTTCAGTTCCTCTTAAATACCTCAAGATTCTTTTGATTGCCATCATGTGATTTTCTCTAGGTTTAGCTGAGAATCTTGCCACTATTCCAACTGCTAAGGCAATATCAGGCCTTGTGTGTACTACATACTATAATTTTCCAATCATTGATCTGTATAAGGTCTGATCTACTTCTTTTGAATCATCATCTTTGGTAAGCTTTAGTCCAGTACACATGGGTGTACCAACTGGTTTTGAATCTTCCATACCAAATTTCTTAATTATTTTCCTGATATATTTAGACTGAGTAATGTAGATACCATTTTTGTTCTGCTGAATCTGAAGTCCAACAAAGAATTTTATCTGACCAAACATAGACATTTCAAATTCTTTGTTCATAAGCTCTGAAAATTCTTTGCACTGATCATCATTTCCTATAAACATAGTATCATCCACAAATATTTTTGCCAAAATAATTTTGTTATCTGATCCTTCTTTGATATATAAATTGTTGTTGTCATTAGCCCTTTTGAAATTAATCTGAGTAAGATAGTTATGTAATCTTTTATACCATGCTCTAGGAGCTTGTTTTAGACCATACAATGCTTTGTGTAATTTGCAGACCATATCCCTTTTGTCTGGATCAATAAAACCTTTAGGTTGCTCAATGTAGACTTCTTCCTCAAGAATACCATTGAGAAAAGCAGATTTGATATCCATTTGATATACCTTAAATCCTTTATGTGTTGCATATGCAAGTAAAGTCCTCACACCTTCTAATCTTGCAACAGGAGCAAAAGTCTCTCCATAATCTATTCCTTCTTCTTGAGAATATCCTTTACATACCAATCTTGCTTTGTTTCTTGATACTTGACCATCTTCATTCAACTTATTTCTGAATACCCATTTTGTCCCAATTACATTTTTATCTTTAGGCCTTGGTACAAGAGTCCATGTCTTATTTTTCTCTATTTTCTCTATTTCTTCATTCATAGCCTCAATCCAACTTTCATTTTCTAATGCATCTTTGACATTTTTAGGTTCAAAATCAGCAAATAAACATGTACCTTTTAGTTTGCTTCTTGTCATAGTACCATCTGATTTGTTTCCAATAATCTAATCTGGTTTATGATGCTTTCTGATGTACTTGGCTAATACAGGTTCTGTTCTTCCTGAATGAGTTATATTGTCATCTTCTTCATCTTCAGGTTTAGATTGCTTGGGCTCGGTAGATACTTGAATGGTAGCTTCAGACTAAGACACGGTACTTTGTGACTCGGTCTGAACTTCTTCTTGTGACTCGGTTACTGTACTGGGCTCGGTAGATGTAGTCTCCTTACATGTGTCTGGCAATGTATCAGGTTCGATGTAAAAAAAAATTTTGTAGTCCTCTGGTTCCTTTTTGCTTTCTTCTTCAATCTTTTCTGCAAACTTATCAATTCTCACATGTGCACTTTCTATGATTTTGTGAGTAGACAAATTTAGACATCTATATGCCTTAATTTTGCAAGAATATCCCAAAAATATTCCTTCATCACTTTTTACATCAAATTTTCCTTTTCTAGATTCTTTCAAGATGTAACATTTACTACTAAATACTTTTAGGTAACTTACATTTGGTTTGTAGCCATACCATAGCTCATATGGAGTCTTGAATGTGTCTTTTCTCAGCTGTACTCGGTTCAAGGTATGAACTGCAGTGCTGATAGCTTCCTTCCAGTATTTCATAGCAATGTTTTTTTCAATCATTAGAGTCCTTGCACAATCCATGATAGATCTGTTCCTTCTTTCAGCTATTCCATTCTGCTCAAGAGTTCTCAGGGCTGATACCTATCTTTTGATTTCTCTTTCAATGCAAAAATTATTGAATTCATGGGAGATGAATTCACCACATCTGTCTGATCTCAAGCATTTTATTCTTTTTCCTGTTTACTTTTCTACTCTTGCTAAATACCATTTGAACTTCTCAAATGCTTCAGACTTTTCTCTTAAATACATAACAATCATCATTCTAGAATAATCATCAACAAAGAGAATAAAGAATTTTTCTCCGGTATAGCTCTCAATTCCAATAGGTCCACATAAATCAGTGTGCACAATTTCCAAAATATCTTCAGATTGATAGTTTTTACTTTTGAAACTAGACTTTCCCATTTTACCTATTTGACAATTCTTGCATAGACCAACATCAGGTTTCTTCAAAGTATGAATACCTCTTACTTTCTTGAATTTGCTTATTTTTATCATGTTGTCAAAATTTACATGACATAACCTTTTGTGCCATAACCAACTTTCTTCAATTTGAGCAATAAAACATGATTAATCACTAAGATCAAGATAAAACAGGTTACCTTTGGTTTGTTTGCCTGATCCTATCAGTTTTCCTTTGTCATCCAGCAGTCTTGCTTTGCCATTCATGAATTCAACCTTGAATCCAATGTTGATTAGTTGTGCTACACTTAGAAGATTATGCTTTAGTCCTTCGACCCAATATGCATTATCACATATAAGTTCTTTGGTTAATGAAATTCATCCCTTTCCTTTTATACAATAGGGTTCATTGTTTCCAAACCTTACATTACCACCATCAAAGTTTTCAAAGTGTTCAAACTTGGTCTTGTCACTAGTCATATGATGTGAGCATCCACTGTCTATAATCCATGTATCATTCTTTCTTATATGAGAGATAAGTGCCATCTCATCTTCATTATTATCAGATTCATCTTTTACAGCAATGAAAATAATTTCTTCTTCACTATCATCTCAATCTTTAGCTAAGAAACATGTTTTCTTACCTTTATCCTTGAATGATTTGAAATTTTTCTTGCCATTGTACTTGTAATTTTTCTTCTCATCTTTGCTTTGCTTGTTTGGACACCTAGCTGCAATATGACCAATTTCTTCACATGAAAAATAGATTAAGGGAGTTTTACCTCTGTATTTTCCTCTGCCTCTTGAATACTTCTTTGCAAGTAATGCTTCAATAACTTCAAGATCGCTATCAGAACTTTCCTCTGATTCTTCTTCACTTTCTGATTGAATTTTCTTCCCTTTCTGGAGTGAAAGTTTGGCCTCAAAAGCTGATTCAATACTTTTAGAAGTTGGAACATAGTTGTCATAGTTATCCAGTTCAAAGGTTGTCAATCTTCTGACTAAGGCATCTAAAGTTATATTGTGATTTTCTTCACATCTTCTTTCTTGAATAGCAGAAAATCTTAATGCATAAATAGGGAGTAATGTTCTAAGAACCTTTCTTATAACCGTTTCATCATCAATTTTTCCTCCAGAAGCTCTGATTGCACTAACACTTGTCTTGATTCTTTTAACATATTTTGCAATGTTTTCTTCTTCTCTTATTTTCATTTGATCAAACTGTCCTCTTAGGCTCTCTGCTTTGGCTCTCTTCACATTGTCATCACTGCCATAGATTTTCTTTAGCTTGTTCCACATTTCATGAGTAGTTGTGCAGTCTTTGATTTCATCAAATTCTTCATAGCTAAGAGCTAATGCAATGTCTATCATCATAGTGTTATGGTTCTTCT
The DNA here is from genome assembly GCA_027943335.1 of Chamaecyparis obtusa. Classification (NCBI taxonomy): domain Eukaryota; kingdom Viridiplantae; phylum Streptophyta; class Pinopsida; order Cupressales; family Cupressaceae; genus Chamaecyparis; species Chamaecyparis obtusa. Next base: position 762 of record BSBK01005143.1, on the reverse strand, counting down.
TCTTTGCAATGTCTTCAATAGTTAATGTGCCAGTAGGAATTTTATATTCTTGATCAATATATTTGCATCATGAATCACCAATGGAAGCCAGATGCAATCTCATGAGACCTTGCCATGCTGAAAAGTTATTTCTGTTAAGCCTTGGAATTTCTCTTTTGTAAGACATCCTGATCTTTAGCTTAGGTCCTTGAAACCCTTCCTGCAAGCACCAAATGCTCTGATACCAATTGTTGGAAATATAGATGCAGTAACTGAGAGGGGGGGGGTGAATCAGTTAACCAAAAAAATATTACCATTGATCCCTTAAATATCTTAACAAATTATTTACTGTGCCACTTGGTAAATACACAGAGAAATGTTGAAAACTTGATCCTTGAAGTGTGTAATAATTAAACTGTTCTTAAGCATTCATCACTGATTAACTTACATGAATAAAGAAAATAACATGAACACAAGAGACACCAGATTTACCATGGAAACCCAATATGGGAAAAACCACCAATGTAACTAGTTACTATTTTTCACTCTTCTGAAGTGATGCCCGATTAGAAGCCAACCCGGTAAAAGGTTACAAAACACACTGTTAGGTGTGACCTTGTTAGAGAATTTAATCACCGTGCTAGGAGTGGCCTTGTAAGAGGTCTTGAAACAATTCAACAAAATTGTTACCTTGTTAGAGGATTTACAAAATGGTTGTTAAACCAACTAGGTTAAGAGATTTTGATATCACTACTACAATTGCTAGAGAGTAACAATGAAATA